>CM066245.1:4972500-5572500 GCA_033675135.1 Frankliniella intonsa | reverse complement strand
GAATATTTGAACTCAAACACTGTGATGAGTAACAAATCGGTGGACGAACAACAAACCTTTACATGGATCATATTGAGAGGCAAAGGTTGAAGTGGACTTTTAACATACTCAACTTGATACTAGTTCTTATACAGCTGACCAAAATTTAATTAGTGAGAAGAGTTCTTCACATATCTCATAACAGGCCCACTTACTAATACATACTATTCTTGATGTTTCTACGAAACATTTTCAGAATACTTAACTAAGTTTGGCAATAGAGACTAAACCCCTCATAGAAGAAAAAAAAAAAACAGTTTACATCACAACAATTTAGTATCTAAGTCAGTAACCTACTAGAGATAACAATAAAAATAATAATGCAGAGATTCAAATTGACACATCTCCAGATTGTATCACAAGTGGCTAAAACATAAGGATCATCAATTACTCACTTAACACAAGTGTTAAAATTTTTACAAAAAAAAAATAAAAAATAATCACACATAGCATGCACCATATACAGAAACTTTCTAAGCTCTAAGAACCCAACTTAATACACAAGTTATTGGCAATTCATATTTATCAGGATTTTATGTACATCAATAGTAGTTTTCAAATTTCATCAAATTAAAATGATATGAAGACCAAATCAAATACAGCTCCATTGGAAAAGTTAAAAAGTTTATGCGAAATTTATCATATAAAAGGATGTAAGGAGGCCTTAACAAATCACAATATCACAGCAGTAAGGCCAGTCAAATAGTCAAACTATCCTTAAATGTCCAAAAAAAAAATTTAAAAAAAATCAGAATAATAATAAATTACAGTACATTCAAACCAACTGAACAGTAAACTGTCCATGTAACAATTACAATGCTAAAACTATTGATCGGGTATATGTAACATTCTGTACAACTTCGAATTATAGTGTCAGAATTAAGTAAATAATATGAGAGAAAAGTAATAAAAGATATAAAGTAGCAAAAATGCAAATTTATCATAGATCAAATAATAACATGATACAAAATAGATGCTCTACACCAACCTGTCCCATCTAAAATAGTTCTTGGTACAAATAATGACAGCCAAACAACATGATTTTAGAGAAACACAAATTTTGTGTGTATACCTGCCATGAATAATTTGGAAACAGAATAAAATTCCAATACTGTAGATTCCTTGAAAGTACCCAAATACAAAATAGTGTTGGACCATCTAACTGTGTAAGAATTGATTCAGTATTGCTATCAGACCAAATAGAAAAAATGAAACCCCTACTAAAATCTTATGAGTCATAAATAGGTAGTGGGTGAGCTTCTGAATTGAAAACAAATTGATCAAGGCTTATAAGATACCTATCATCAGAAAATAGTAAGTATAAATATTTTAGGGTCTCTCCAAGAAAAAATGATTCCATCATATCCTTTGGTCTTGGACTTTGGGTGGACTTGACATTACCAATGGAAGTATATCCAACAGATGTTTTGGTATATTTTTCAAAGGCCTGAAAAAAAATCTAAATTAATAATTGTTAATTGAGCTACGTTAATTGGACTCTGCAACCTATTGCAAATACCTGAAAAATTTCCCATCCCCAGTTCTGGTAGGTAGTGTTTCCTGTAAGCTGGTACATGATGTATAAACTCTCTAATGTTTCAGGTCGAAGTAAATTATGAGCATCATTAGTTTTCACAAACATATCATCTTTACCAGTAGCCTGTCAAAAATAAAATAACAAAATTAAGTGTCAAAACATTTTTTCAAAATTAAAAGACCGTACAGTATAGCAGGGTTTCACTGGTAAAAGGATGTCAATAGGCAATTGCGATTTGGGACTGTCAATATTTATAATGTTTATATTAACATACCTGTAAATTGAAATAAGTGATTTCAGCAGCAAGTCCTGTTGGCTGATTTTTGTAAGTCCGATAACAGGTGTACAATAATTCATTTGCAAAATCAATGTGCTTCTGAGGTAGACCATAGTGAACTCCTAAGGCCATTGTTCCAGGAAGATAACAAGTTAAGTGATCCTGGACAATAGATATGTTATGCACATGTTACAAGAGGGGCGATAAAAATTATTAACATATTGTAAATAATTCATTAAGCAAGTTTTTACCATTTTTGGTTTAAAATCCTTCCCCCCAGTCATTAGCTCCCCAATGAAGAGATAATTTTTGCGAGGTGTATGTCGTGCAAGATGTTTTTCAACTCCTCTGAGAGCTTCCAAGTAGTCATCTCTGAAACTGAAAAGTGAATGCGATTGATAAGGCTGAATGTACAAACAGGAAAACTAAACAAAAAACAACCTAAATTTACTTACTAGTCAATAGTTTGGCCAGTTTGTATCCACTGCTTCAGTAGGTACTCATAGTAAGAATCACCCCTAGCCCCCAGAGTGATTGTAGAGTAAGTACGAAACTGTCCAGTATGGGCATTTATGAAAATTGGGACTAGCCCGTCAGTCTTCGGTAAACGATGGATATGCTCAGACACCCTAGATACAGCTTTCTGATAACACATAAATAAAGAATGTGAAACCAGAGTTACATCAGGATTGTGAATGAAGCAATGAAGAAGAGCGTCACCTCATATTTGGGGTCACCAGTTACACGGCTAAGATCTCGGAACTCCAGTTGCACTGTAGTGACTTCAGAGGTGCTACTATCAGGACTCCATTTTGGTGAATGAGACTTGAGAGAACCAAGATTCACATCCGAAAATGGAACACCTGAATCGGATTCAAAACAAGGAAGTAGTCTATCTCCAAGCTCCACCTACAATTGAAAAATGAAAATTAAAGTAAAATATTTACATACATAGTGGCACAACATAACTTTTGTACAAACAAAACAGCTCAACTGACCGCTTTCTCTAAAAATACCCGTTCTGCGCTAAGGTGGTAAGCACTAAGTAAGCCTCCAAGAACACGAATGGTTACTTCAAATAAGTTCACATCTCTGTCAGCATTTAAGCGCAAGGAATGTGCAACCCACTCCTTAGCTTCATCAAATTCTGGAATTAAATTTTACAAGCAGTAGTTAGATAAAAGATAAGGCAACACTCATACGATTAACATGTAGTAAAATTTGTAAAGTAACGATACCATCTTGTAGCCCCATGATGTACATTGTATCAAGAGAATCAACAATTGTTAGTCCTAAACCAAACCAGTCATGGTATGTGGCAGATATTGGTTTGAGGTTGTCATGACCCCATGCAAACTGCTTATAACCTTTCCAAGCATGTTTGAATGCATCTAGAACTGCTTTCTGTCTTTCATTTGTTGGACCACTGAACTTCATAGCAATAGGTTTCACTAAAGGATCCAGCTAAAATATAAACAGTGAACACAGTTTGAATAATGAAATCATAGATATATAAATTAAATGAAAATGAGTGATGTGCCTTATACCGGTTTCACAGTTACAGGCTGCTCCCCAACATTAACCAAATGGGCCCCATGTGGTCCTACAGCTTCCTCTTCGGGTGCTGCTGCACCCTCCGCAGCATCCTCCAGAACTGCCTCATCACCTTTCGAGGTTTCACGAGGCTGAAACGAATGAGGGAAAAATATTAGGCATTTGAGTATAATTCACACCAAAATAATAATAATAATAAAAAAAAAAAATTATATAAGGATTTTAGATATTTACCTTATTGTCAATGATTAATTCATCATTATTTACTGGTTGGATTTCTGTAGGCACAGGCACCTGCCTTTGGATAGCAGGCAATTGAGTATCCATATGAGTATAAGGCTTAACATGGTTTGTTGATAGCCAGTAAAGGTACAATAAGCCTACTAAGACAATTAATAAATAAACTAAACTCTTTTGAAATCGAGAAAACTGATTCCACCACTGCAACAAAATCAGATCAAGTGTTTCAGTGAATTTTATCATATGTAAAATTTGTTTGTCACTCTCGAATAAATGCAAATCACATAGTATTGAGGTGATTTATTTGTCAGTATAATAGGTGCTTAAAGGTATCCTAATCAACCTTCAAAGAAAGCAAATAGAAACAAAGACAGTACCTGTCACATCAGTTTGTTTACTTACCCTCCAGATTGAGCGGCGACGGAAAACAGAAAAAGAATCAACGGATACATCGTGTAGACCACGATCAACGTTCAATTCAACATAGTCAGGAACAAAATTATAATCCGCCCTCTTTGATTGAAAACCCGACATCTTGAACACAACCACTTGTGTAACGAAAGTTTTGCAGCTGCTTGAGGTAAGGTTAGCTCAGGCACCGGGAGGTGACATATTAAAGAGGCAAAAATGTCTCCGACATCTTTATGCGGTGCACAACAATCTTCAATGATGACTCATGTTTCAACGTACTCATTGCGATGGAAAAGTAAGTACTTGACCTCAACTCACAACAATCGGAGGGGATTCACTTCATCCCTTAAACGGTCGCCATCTTGACACTTTACTGGCATTGACAGAAGTAGCCTCGCAAACCTTGCACCATCGCTCAGGCGGTGATTTTGGCGGTGAGGTTGAAGGGGTTGAAGTTAATGCAACTAAAACACAGTAGAAAGCAAAGAGGACTCTCTTGGTAAAAAACGAAAACTGAAACCTATTCGGCAGAGGCAAAGTTTAGACATTGTTTTACGCCTGTAATCCACCCTACTAAAAAAATTTGACTTTGTTGCAGAATAGTCAAGGGTCTGTTTCTCTGTGCTACGGAGTTTGAGTTTGATATAATATACGCTAGAGGCATTTTATAGTTTATCCCCTCTAACCGGACTACATCAAACTAAATGCAATATTTTAGCAAATAAACAAATGCTGGAAATAGCTATAGCTATTTTTTATTGGGGGGAGGGCAGGGAGGATGGGTTGCCGATGGGCCAAAAAGTACCACTATGCAACCTCCACTCTGAAATATCAATACAACTAAAACAGCTCCAGGAGTGGAGATCTGATCAGTCAGTGCGGAGAGCTCTGACGTCACGGGGACTAGTTGGCTGGGGCGGCGGCGGTCCCTGGGCTGGGGTCGGAACATGACATGGGAGCCTAACACAGGATTTCCCTATCAACGACTGACTTCTCTGAGTACAGGACAGGCTCATGGATGGAGGGCCCAGGCAGGCTCACGGCCACGGCCGGGCTGGTCGCAGAGAGGACAGGGAAGGACAGAGATCGACAGTGGGGCCGGGCCGGGCGGAGCGGGAGTCTACGGTCTCCTGACCGACACGGCATTTAGTGAAACACATGTATGTCGGCAATTTCCGTCACGGAAACTTTGTATGGGTGGGTGGGTGGGGGATGGGCGGGTGCAGGCGCCATGTCGCACTTGTCCAGTACGCCCCGTGATGGGCGATAGCGCTCAGGGCTGCCAGATGAGGATGGTGGCCCCGGAGGCCCACCCCCGCCCTGCCCGACACCGCAAGTCGACAAAACTTTCCACCCGTGCCCACTCCAGTCATCTGGAGCTGAGACCCTTACTCTGTGCGCCCAACCTACATGCTTTGCTACCTGCGACGTGGGTGGAGAGCAACCCTAAACACACCACTCTCTACCTGCGCCCCCGATTATCGGGGACGCACTGAGCCGACGTCGTGAAATTATCGGGGAAAAAGAATTCCGTCGCAACAAACATTTATTTTTTGTGTCAGTGGCCAAGTCTCTAAAAGTCAGTGCCTCTCAGGACCCCGTAGCACCCCCTAGCACACTAAATAAACTAATCGCAAGCCTCAAAAGTGCCCTTGGTTCAGTGCCTTGTCCACCCCTGCCTTGTCGAACAGCAGCAGCGACGTTTCCAATTATTTTTGTGTTTTGTTTTTTTCAGACACGTGTGGCGGCCAGGTGGCGCGAGGAAAAGAGTGCCGGTCGTGACGCGGCGTTGTCGTGTGGCGCCTGGCACCGCGGCGTGCATCTCATCTCTGCGTCCGGCCCGGCCCGGCCCGCGAGGAGGCAAGCCTGCAGGCCCCGACCCGACGCGACGCGAACAGCTGTTCGAGGCGCCGCGACGCGACGCGCCGCGACTCGGGTAGCTCCGGGGGGCGCAACTAGCGCGCGCGCTGAATCAAAGAACGCGGGACCGGGACGGACCGCGCGCGCGCCCCGCGCATGCGCCCCGCCAGGACCGCGTTCGGAAACAGAACGGTGTTCTGCGCCCGCCTTGTCCTGCTCGCGGAGGGAAGGGCGCAGCGCTGACGCAGCCGGGCCGGTCCGTTCCGTTCCCCGCGGGGCGCTCCGCTCCGTTCCGACGGTCCCCCGTACAACAACACTCCCCTCCATAACACGCCCCCCGCCCCGCTGGCCCAGGGCGAGGAGAGGCGAGGCGAGGCGGGGCGGGGCAGCGCGCTGCCTGACAGCCAGCCACAGTGCGAGGCTAGGCGGGGCACGGCGAGGGAACACAGCTGAGCGCAGAGCAGAGCAAGCAGGGCGACAAGAGCAGCAGCAGCAGCGACACACACAGGAGCTCCCCAACTGTCAGGCTGACCAGCACGAGCGCGCACGCGGTGAGTGAGTGAATGAGTGTGGTCCCACTGCCCAAGCTGTCCTCTGGGAGGGAATCTCGCAGCCCACCGTCGCTAGCAGACGTCCTTTGTCGTCTGCTGCGCGTGGCAGGGGGGCAGCTGGAGCGGCGCTTCCGGCTCACCGAGCCATGACAAAGAAAGAGGGAGGAAGTTTAGAGAGGGGTGTAGTAGCGAGGGGCCGTGGGCCACGGCACTGGGTCGTCTCGGTGCAGGGATGTCGTCCACCTATCTGGCATGGAAGTCCCAGTTGCGTACGCCCGACCCGCGACCCGCAGAGGGAAGGGTCAGGGAGGTCACGGTGGGGAAGGCGCGCTGGGGGTGGGGTGGGGCGGGGCGGGGCGGGGCGGGGCGGGGCGGGGCGGCGCGCGTCCCAGCAGGGCGCTGCTGCAGCCCGCGCAGGCCGGTGACGCCTCTGCCCGCGCCGCGCTCTGCGGTGGTGGCGGCGGGGGACGTGGAATGCGGTTGAAAGAGGTTAGGTCAACTGGAGGAATATCGATTGCAGGGTGTGCCGCCCTCCCCCAACCAGCCGCCCGCCCGCCCCCGCCCCGCCGCGCCCGCCGCGCGCGCCCAGCTGGCTGGAGGGAGAGCCTGCCTGGAGAGTTGCGCTTGCCGAGCGTTGCGGAGAAGCGGAAAGTTTTGTAACGCTCGTCACCCAAGCTGGACTCGCCTGTCCTGTCCTGTGCGAGGCAGAGCACTTCTGCTCACAAGGGCAGGTAGGGCATCAGTGGCCGTCCCACAGCTTCCACCCCCGCTCCTGTCAGGACACATCCTACCCCGCTGGGTCGCCTGTATGCAGGGGGAGGGGGTGCGCGCGCGCAGGCAGTACAGTACCTCCTCGCGCAGCGCACCAACTAGTGGTCCACCCGCACCCGCAGGAATTCTGGCGGGGGTGGGGTAGGGTGGGGGAGGAGACGCCTCCATGCCGGCATGAGAGAAGGGCGCCCTGGAGAGGAAGCAAACCCGGGGTAAATGGGTACGCCCTTCTCTCATGATGCCGGCCGTGCCGGGAGGGAATGCTCGGCGTGTAGATTGCCTCCGTTCCAGGATTGCTTCTCCTCTCTATCGAATGGCGGCAGGGAAGAAGCTGCGGTGTCTTTAACCCCCTCCCTCCCTCCCCTCTGGCGGGGGCGTGGCCCGGTCCTGCTGTGAGGAGCCTCGCCCGGCCCGGCCCAAAGCACCCGCCACAGCCCTGCCGACAAATTCACTTCTCTCTTCACTTTTCCCCCCTCGCCTCTCCGTGGGTTTTTTGGCACCGACGGCGACACCTGGGTCGCGCTGCCGGACCACATAGAGGCGGGAGTCGTCTACGAGACGAAATATATTCTCGTCATCCCTTGGAGCACCCCGCCCCGCCGCGCCCCGCCCCGCCCACCCAGCCCTGTTCCCGTTTTACAGCGGTGGAGCGGGAGGTCGCTTGAAGGACCCGGGCCGGGTGCTGAGCGGGGCCTGTGTGTCATGTTGCTCCACCCGGACCCCACACCACCCCGCCCCCGCCCCGCCCATCTGCAAGTGTCCTCCGGAATAGCCCAACGGAAACCTTGCTAGGCCGCGGTTTCTGTTCTCCTCCCTGCTGGACATCCTCCAGCTGCCGCTCCAGCAGGGCCCCCGCCCCCCCGCCCCGCCCCGCCCTGTCCTGCAGACGCCACCCGCCGAGTCACCGTTCATCTGCTCTCTTCACGCGTATCTCGCAGCTCGCGCGCCCGGCGTGGCGTCGCGTGGCGCCGAGCAACGCGTGGAGAGAATCTAAATTTACACCAGCCGCCAAGAGGTCCCAGCTGATTCTCTCCCCTCCTCCTCCCCTCTCCCCCTCTTCTGCTCAATATTCCCAATCCGCGAATCTTTCCAACCATGAACCAAGCTCCGCCCCGCCGCTCTGCCTCGGCCCGGTTCGCCACAGCACGTGCGCGACTGTCGCGGGACTCAGAGAAAGAGTGGATGCCCAGCAACGCGTGCCCAACCCAGTGCTTCGTGGTCCGGGCCGGGCCGAATTGAGTCGTAGGACTTTGGTCCTGTCCGGTTCGGTCCTCGTCCCGTCCAGCTGTGCGCAGCCGTGGCCTGGCCTGGACGACACCCCTGGGCCGCGGGGCGGGGCGGGCGGGCGGGCGGGCGGGCGCGGATGGGTTTGGCGGTGACCTTGGCGACTATCATCTCGCCTCGGCTCAGCTGTTACTAGCTGTCTGCCCGGCCCGGCCCGGCCCGGCCCGGCCCCGCGGAGCCCCGCTCGGCACCAGCCGTATTCGTCATGTGCGCCCGGGACGGGGAGGGGCAGGAGGTGAAGGTGCTTCCCTGCCGCGCCCGGCCCGGCCCGGCCCTACCTGCAGGGCAGGCGGCTATGCCTTTGGCTCGGGTTAAATACATAGTAAATAAATCAAAGATACGCGCAATTCTTACACCATTTTCGCGGCGCTGGATGAATCCACTGTTGTGCACGTGTACATCACAAAGTGCTGGCGGTGCCTGCCACGCGCTCACGTGCACGCACTCGGCCTGCTCTATCTCTCCCTCCAGTGTCTCTCTATCGCCTCGGCCTTTGGCTCGTACCCTCACTGAACTGAATCACCCGCTCTGAATCAGCACTCGACTGCAAACCTATCCGCTCCTCTCGTCTGACTTGTCTAACGCCAAAGAACCGTGTCCGTGATGGCATGGCCACCCTTGAAGTACAAGTGTACGGTTGTCGCTCACTTGCAGATGAGTGTTTTTATTTTTTTCACACCGACAAGTGTGAGGAAAACTTTACTCACCTGCTGCGTATATGCATATGTGGGATTGACAGTGCAGCCCAGCTCGCGGGCTGGGCCGGAGCGGCGGACAGGACAGGTCGCGGACGGACGGGCTGGCGGTCCACCTTGTTGAGCAGACCAGAGTCGTACGGGCGGGGGCGGGGCGGGGCGAGGCGGGGCGGGCGGGGCGGGGCGAGGTCCTTATAATGGCGGGGCGTAGACACGTCTGACGGCTTGTTATGTATTCTTCCTGGTCGCTAGCCTAGCCTAGGCCAGGCGCCGCGCCGCGACGCGCCACGTAAACAACATGAGCGCCAGGCGGACGCCACGCCGCGCCACGCCACGCCACGCCACGCCACGGCCGGGCAGTGCACTGACACGCTCACATCTTTGTTGAAGGCGTTTTGTACTCGTTTGCGTCGCCGCGCCGCGCCGGCGACTTCCCTCCTCGCGGGTCTCATGCCGAGACCAAAGGGACGTTGCGCCCAGCGGCCCAGTCTATTTGCGTCTTGGTCGCATCGGGTGGGGCGGGGTGCGGTGGAGCGGGGCGGGGCGGGGCGCGGCGCGCATCCTTGCAGATCTCGCCTTTCTTCATGTCCACACGCCCACTGCCGCGCCGCGCCTTTGTCGCCAGCGTCCTGCCGGCCGGGCCGCGTGTACAGGTGCAGCCCGCCCGACCCGGCCCGACCCGACCCGAACGACCTTGACTGTGACCTTGGGGGTCCTCTGCCATCGCACGCACTCACTGTGGACGTGCTTCTCTTTCTCTCTGACGCCTCTGCCGAACTTAGTACACACATGCATATGGATGGATGTGTAACCTGTCGCCGGGCCGGGGCGACGCGAGGGGTTAGGGGGAGGGGTATGGTAGAGGAGTGAGTGTAACGAACAAGCTAGGCCCGAGCAGAGCCGAGCAGAGCCGCTCCCGGGCCGAGCGATGTTTTATCCGTTGCAATAAACTCGCTCCGAACGACCCTCGCAGTCACATCATCCCCCACGCTGCCAAAGACTTTTTTGCAAACATTTAACATTTTTGTTATTTTGACTAGGAGGTTTTTTCTTTGTTTGACCACGGGATAACTCGGTCGCGTTCAAAAAGAAAATTCCTTTAAATCTCATTTTTTTTTACTGCTTCCTGCTGTCTTTTACAGCTATTTTGTTTTTTGACGATGACCAGCCGACGGTCCGGTGAAATTGCGTGGATCGTGAGAATCCGAACGGGAGGGGTTGGGGGTAAGGGGGTTGCTGGTCTCGGGGGTCGACGGTCGTTGCCGCGCAGCGGGCCAGGAAGAGCTCGAGCGGTGCGGGGTGTGGCGGGGCGGGGCGGGCCATGGGCGCTGGCACGCGCCTGCCGGGGGCCTACCGCTGCCTGGCCCCCGCCCCGCCCCGCCCCACCCCGCCACACCAGCACGCGGGCGCCGAGTGCGTGCGCCACCACGCCGCTCTGCTGCCCCGCCCGCCCCGCCCACCCCACCCCACCCCTCTCCCTCCCTATACTCTCCTACACGCCCGCGCGCCCAGGCCCCGTCGTGTACACTTTTTATCGAAGTGCGCTTCTGGGCCCATACTGTTCTTTCCCTACGACGAATTTGCATCCTTTGTGGACTGCAAAGCGAATTCCTTGCAATCTGCAAGGCCAAAAGCCGGGGCGCGGCGGCGGCGCGCTCGCTTCAGCCCGGCCTGCCTAAAGAGGGCCCAAACAAGCGGACAATGGTCTTACGGTCTCCTGGCTGTGGGCCAGCGTGCTAGCCGCGGCCGCGCCCCGCTGCGCTGGGCTGTGCAGGGGTGGTGGACCCTGCCCTGGCTCTTGGCCGGGGGGGGGGGGGGGGCAGGCGTCCTTGGCCGCGTACTAAAAGACGCGGCGGCGTGCGGATGTCAACTCGCTACGGGTCCCTCCCCTTCCCCTCCCCTCCTCGCCTGCGCGCCTGTGGAGGCCGGGGTAGGCCACCCGCTGCGCGCGCGTGCTCGTGCCGGACACGCTTTGCCTACCTCCCGGGCGGTTCTCGCTGACGAGTTGCAGAGACGAGGAGACGAGCTGGCGAGTCGCAGGGCGGGGTGGGGCGGGGCGGGGCGGGGGAGTGAAACATTGACATTAGTTCCCAAGGTGAATTGGATGATGAGACTGGATTGGGTGGGTGGGGCCGAGGCTCTGCTCTAGGGCCCGACCCCAGGCCGCGGGGCGGGGCCAGGGCGAGGGCGAGGCAGGGGCAGGGCGCAGCCTCCTGACGGGGGGGAGCTCTCCCACACCGCGGTGCTCCAAGTCCTCATAGGGCGCGGCGAGTAGTGTGTCTGCACCTCAGCGCTTCGATCGTCTTGTAGCTTCGGTCGCTCCGTTTTCGTTGTGTCCCGGGTGGGAAGTTTCCGGGCTGCGGTCATCATCTCTATGGATGGCAAAGTGTCGTTTTGTTGTTGTTGTTGTTTCCCAAATGGGTCCCCGCCGCCCTCCCGCCCGTGCCTTACACGACCCGATCCGCCTCGCCTCGCGGGCCAAATGCCTCCTCGAGAGCGCTTCGTTGAGCCTGGCGGGGCGGGGCGGGGCGGGGCGGGGGCGCGCTGCTGTTATCGGCGGCTGTTGTATAATCTGTTGCGAGGGACTGCGAGGGGCCGCGAGTCACTAGGGCGAGGGAGGGCGCTCCTGGCCTGGAGTAAAAGGTACGCGGGGAAAGAAAATGAAGTGAGTATTTATTTCTGGGAATGTGTTTGTGTACTCTATAATAATATAGTTTGGCCATGGCTCATCGGGGCCGGGACGGGACGGGTTCTCGCGCGGCCGCGGCGTGCGTCTGTCTGTTATCTTGTCCGCGCGTGTCCTTGGGATCTGTGCGTGTTTCGGTGTTATTTTCTTTTTCCCGTGCGTTTGAGAGCTGTTTCACGGCTGCCCGGCCCGGCCCGGTCCGGCGAGGCGTACGGGAGGGAGCCACTGTTCTGTTCCGCCGCCGCTTTGTCGTGATGGCCGGTGTCTGTCTGTCGCGTGTATTTTGGGGTCTCGTGACGAAAACAAACGGCGACTGCAGCACGACGCAGAAGCATCCAAAACAAGCGCAGTTTGTTTCCCTCCCTCTGCCGCACATCACATGCACGCGGTATCCGTGCGGTATAATATCGTATCGGCGACGCGCGCTGCGAGCTGCGACTGTGTGTGTCACCCCGGTGCAGTGAGTCGTCACCTGTTGAGCATCCCGCTGCATGGCCAGGCAGGCAGGGGGGTGACGAGGTGAGGTGAGGTGCACTGCAGACCGTCACAGTGTGACAAGTGGTGTCCCCCAGCAGGGCGGTAAGTGCCAGCAGCCAGCCAGCCAGGTGCGGCACGGCGCTGACTGACCCCCCCACTCCGCTTGGCACGCGCGCCGCGCCGCTACTTGGCAGTACATTACTTCAACAAGCCCGATGATTTGGGCGGACTTAAGTTGTCCTCTCGGCTGAGGTACGGCAGCCCAGCCCAGCGGGTCGCGCGGTGCGGCCAGCGGCCTGCGGTCTCGTGAACACGTTGTGCGCGGGGGCCCGGGCCAGGCCGGTCACCCGCTGCTTATGCTGCACTTGAATTGTGAAACGCCAGAGACCAGAGATGCAGTGGGTTGATATGCAACCAAATCAGGGTCGTAAGATTTTTTTTAAAAATCCTCTTTATGTAAAGTTTGAGTCCCTCAAGTATGGCTGAAACAACGCCGACTACACCAGATTATTTCATCGGCGCTAGTTATATGATACTGATTTTTTTTTCTTTTCCGGTTTTGAAATGGTTTTTTGGGTGCGAGTCCTGCCACGCTTCTTCCACATCGCGCGTGACGATTTACCCATGGTTTTCCTGTCGATTATTGGCGACCGCTTGTTATTGACTCTGCTCTGCGGGTGGCCGCGCCGCGCCGCGCGCTCGCGATAGTGGGTGCCCGTGCCCTGCGCGCCCCACCCCGCCCCCCCCCCCCCCCCCCCGCCCCGCCCCGCCCCGCCCCGCCCCGCCCCGCCCGCCTCGCCGCGCCGCGGCTCGACCGGCTGATGACCCGGGTGCGGCGCACCGCAGGCCGCAGGACCCCTGTGTGGTAAGCGCAAGAGGAGATAAGCGATACCAACCAAAAAAGAATGTTCTTGAATATTCATGAAATTTCTTCATCCATCACAAAGAAAAAAGAATGTCTTATTGCGGGTAATTTATCATAGCTCGTCTTGACACAATTCGCAGCTTATTAGTGCAGAAATAAATGTTCGTCGCTTAAGTGCACAACTCTTTGATTTGTGCCGGGAGTTCTGCAGTGCAGTGGCGAACTTTTTTTGTTTTACACTTTAAACTGTATAACAAAAGTTCGCCACTTATAAGTGGCAAACACGTAGCAGATTATCAGAGTATCTTCGTGGGGGTGTATTCAACGTCAAAAGCAGTGAACGTGCTTTATGGACGGCCCCCTAGAGCCTCAGGTGAGGTGCGGAGAGCAGGCGGCCTGGAGGACAGCGCAGCGCAGAGGCGGCGCGGCGGTCATAACCTGCTCAAGTTACACAACCCGCCTCTCCAGGGCGGAGCCCTGCCCCCCCCCCCCCCCCCCCCCTCAGCGTCATGCGGCCGCTGGCTGAGTGCGTAAGCGCGGCAGTGAGCGGCCGAGGCGAGGCGAGGCGGTGGACCGCTTTTAATCTGAAGAGGGTGAGAGAAAAATAAAGATTGTTGGACTTTGAAAGTCTGCAATGAAAGGGGGCGGTGGCGCGGCGTGGCGGATGGTCACCGAGTGAGTAGAAAGTAGACTATCTTGCCCTCGCGTGTAATCGCTGCTCTGCTCTTGTGAGGCCGAAGATGATTGTGCGAGGGGAGGGGAGGGAGCGACCGGCCAGCACTCCTGTAATCCTGTGTACACGTTAGCCTGTAATCCTCGTGTAATCCCCGGCGGGATGACCAGAGCGGTCTTCGGCTCGATATGACATGCTGGCGGGGTGACTCTGTTGCTCCATCTGTTTTGGCTGTACTGTGCGTGTGTGTGGGTGCGTGCGCGCGCGCGCGCGCAGAAGGCACAAGGGCGAAAAACATCGCGGTCCGGATCTGACCGCGTGGACTAGGAGAGCACCGGGCGTAGCGTGGGCGCTCTATTTTTACCGCACGGTTGCGGGGCGGGGCGGGGCGGGCGTTTCTAGCAGAACCCCAACCACCCGGCGCGGCGCCCCTCGCCCCGCCCCACCCCGCCAGCAGCTGATTAAACCCACTGACTCAATACCGGGGTATAATAACGATGGGGCTCGGGTGCGGCGGGGTTCATTAGCGCCCCGCCCCGCCCCACCCCGCCCTCCCTCCTCGAGGGAGAGGTGAAGGCCACGCCCGTGGACGTCGCCGCGCGCTTTCGGCAGCCCTGGCGGTGCGGGTGCGGGCGCGGCTGGCGAAATACACACATGTCATATCTCTGTGGGGTCAGCTCGGCCCCGCCCCGCCCCGCCCCGCCCCGCCCCGCCCGGTCAGCCGCTGTCACTCATCGCATCTCATCTCGTGTCGTGTCGGATAGGGAGCCCCCTGCCCCTTTCTCCATCCGTCGTAAAAAACACACTGGCCCCAGGCGCGCGGGGCGCGGGGTATTGGTAGTATTTCCCCGCGCCTCTTGCCTTCGCCTTAAGTATTCGCCCGGCTCGGCCCGGCCTCAATGTGTTGTGGTACTCACGGCGTACGGAGTGGCCGAGGCGTCTCTGTTCTGGACTCGTATAGCCTTGCACTTGGCTGGCACCTGCGCGGACACGAATACGTGTCAATATGATGAAAAGCGATGAAGTCCATGGGGACATGGGCGTTTTGGGAGTAGTTGCGCTGTGTCACCTGGCTGGCGATGAGAGGTTGCCTACCAGTGCGGCCCCGCCCCGCCCCGCCCCGCAGCAGTCGCGTGTCGATGGCAGCGATGGCTGCGCTGCGCTGCTGCGACTGACCCATTTCTGACAGGCGAGCGAGGCGGCTCAGCTCTGCGCACCGCCAGGGCCGCACCCATCAGGAGTTTAATACATCCTTCATGCTGCTGTCGCTGGTACTGGTGTCCTGTCGACCGCTCCGCCCGCCCCGCCCGCCCCTCCCCTCCCCTGGGTTTTGAGTGGATACGCCCCGCGGGTTCTCGGAAATTCAAGATGTTTGTCGCGGTAGTACTGGGCAGCCTACTGCTTACACTGTAAAAAAATTGTCGTAGGTTTACGGGAAAATTTTCCACGATGTGCAGTTGTAAAATTACAATTGCAAATCGTAAAATTACAAGCACTACATATCGGCTTGAAATTCATTCACGAGCAAGAAAGGTCCGACGTCAATTTACAACATTTTTCGTAAATTGTAATTAACAAAATTTATCGTAAATCCACAGAGACATTTTTCACGGTGTAGGTGATCAGTGGTTGTTGATTAACGGAGATCCCTCCCGACGAAGAAGGTGGTCAGGTCAGGTCACGCGTGTACACTGCGATGATGAGGTTGACGCCGGGACGAGGCCGGCGTGTTTCCATGGGTCGAGGCGGCATGGCACTGGCAGCGGGACGAGGCGGGGGAGACCTCCTTCGTTACCTTAAGTACTCACGGCCTAGTGGCTTATTGTGAAATTGCTGGGGGACACCTGGACCACGTGACAATACACTGACTAGTACTCCTGTCAGAGAGTCACTCTCCGGCTGACCCTTAACACATTCACATTGAGTGCGGCATGACCACTATATGGTCACGCTGCCGTGTTAAATCATAGGGAATAAAAACTTGCCGCACTCAATGTGTTAAGGTGCAAATCTCCAACGTGGGACCTTTTTAAAGATAAATTTGAATGTTTTACTTAATGAAAAGAAACTGGGGAAACAAAAGAAAATTTGGGAACGCCTAAAGAAGGACCTTAAAAAAAAAGAAGAAAAAAACTGCCGAAAACAGGAAAGCCCTCCGCAAATGCGTAGTACACCGGAGGGGCAGGGCCCTTCGAAAGGAACGCCCTACAGTGTCGCCTTCAAGCCTGGCCGACACCACGTGCGCCTTTACTGCTTTATCTCGTGCACGCGCCAGGCCTCGGCGCGGGGCGGCGCGGGGCTCAGGCTGATCCGCGGGATTTAGACCGGACCGTGTTAGCGAGTTAGCGCCACCACGGCCCGCGACAAGTTTGCCACCTTGTTGCTGTGCCTCTGACCGGCCCGGCCCGGCCACCTGCTGGCCACTTGGGGCGGGGCGGGGCGGGGCGGCCAGCCCGATAGGCATGGGTGGGATTATTCCGATGATGCCGTGCAGTAGCACCAGGCCGGGCCGGGCCGCGGGGTTGCTAGGTCCTTGGAGTTGTGTGACTCGCGATCATGCTCTGGACACCGGCTGCATCCACCACATTGAGGAGAGAGACACGCGAGTCAAATTTCCTCTGCAAATCATGAGAGGCGTGCCGTGCGTGTCTGCCGGGTGCGGGCCGGGCCGGGCCGGGCCGCGGGCTCCACGTACCCGTCATGTCCTCTGCGGGGCCTGGCGCCCGGGCCGGCCCGGGCCCAGCGCGCACTGATGCCGAGCCGACATGACATCAATTTAGTCATCTCCCTCGTGTTTCCAGTTTCCCTCGGCCGCGATGGCATATAGCGGCGGCGCGCTTGCCGTGGCGCCCCGCCCCGTCAACAGGATGAGGAGGGTCTCTGTGGCACCCAGCAGAGCGCGGCGCGGTCCGGATCAGACCGGAGCGGAGCGGAGCAGAGAGGCTTGGGGCCGGGCGGGGCGACGTATGCGCTAATAAAAGGGAAACGCGCAGAGAGACGACGGAGTAATTATCATGTTGTAAAATGAAATGAGGACAACGTCGCGCCGCCTGTTGACGCATCCCCTATCATCCGGTGCTCGAGTACGCCCAGAGAAACGTCTGCCTGTGACATCCGTACAGTGGCTAGCTCAGAGCGCCGTGCATTATGGTTGCGGCAGCAATCACTACATGAGACTAGTCTCATGATCACTACCCCGAGCTACACTTTGAGGGTGCTCCCCGAGGAGGTCAACATGTGTTCCCTTAACTTTAACTGTGTGTCGGCGAGCGGCAGCCGAGGCCGAACTTGCCCTTCTCGCATGCATGTCCATTGGAGAGGGGAGTAGATGGCTATCGGTCTGTTATCGCACTGATAGTGCTCGCCCCCTCCCGCTCCGCCGGGGTTGCCCTGCCGGTGCCGACGCAGCCGCAGCGGTACGTTTCCGCAGCGTGTGTTGTGTGTTCCCCTGGTCCAGGTACATTCCCCACCAGCGCGGGAACCTGTAATGTCCTAGGACTCTAGGAACCTGGTACCTTTCCGTGCGCGCGCTGTGTGGGGGCGGGGCGGGGGAGGCCGTAAGGGAAAGCCCTAAGCCGCCCGGCCTGCCCAGCCAGCCCATGTCACATGGGCCATGTGTGTGACCCCCGCCCCCCGCCCCGCTCCCCCCGCTTCACTCTAAACTCGCGACACGCATCGCATGATCGACCCCCTGCAGCGCGGCTCAATTATTTAAAGAGGGGAGGGAGGGGACATCACGACTGCCGTGGGACCCGACCCGACCCGATCCTACCCGTCCGGGCCGCGCCGGGCCGGGCAGGGCAGGGCAGGGCACCGCGTTGTGGTGCCCTGCCTGCGCCTCGACCCAATCACCCGCGGCACCGCCAGCACCGCACTGCACTGCACTGGAGGTGGGTGTGGGTGCGGCCAACTCGACCTCCCGCCATATCCTCTCGGACTCTCCCTCTCCCTTTCCCTGCGTGGCCTGGCCTGGCCTCACAGACATGACCGCGTACTTTTCCACTTTTCCCTGGCGTGCGTCGCTTATCGCTTATTTGAGCCCAGGCTGTGCTCCGCGGAGGGGGTGGAGGGGAGGGCGCTGCATGGCCCGTACTTGAAGGGCAGCAGGCGGTGGGTGGCGGGGCGGGGCGGGGGCCGCGGGGTCCAGGGGTGCTGAGCGCGGCTCACTGCGAGAGGTACAGCTGACTCCATACCCGCCGACGCTCTCTCTCTCTCGCTCACTGACTCACTTTCGTTTTCATTGGCGTTACTCACTCGTCCGACTAAAGGTGACCCTGTCTCTATCCCGTCCCCCGCGTCCGTCACGTACAATGTAATTGAAGCAGAAAATGCGCGCGCACAATAACGTACAGTACAGTTCCCCCGCCCGGGCCCCGGGCTGTGCCCCGCCGTGCCCCGGTGTGGGGTGTGTCCGCGGTGCCCGGCGGTGCCCCTGCCCGCCCCGCCGCCCCGCCGCCGCATCGCCAACGCGCCCTACAGCGCATGGAGAAGGCCATTCTCCATGCCTACAGCGCCATGATGGGCTCGGCCGAGATCATCGCTTGGGTTTTACACTGGCCGGGCCCGGCCTGTGCTCATGTGCTGGGCTGTTTTGGTGTTGGTCCGCCAGGCTCCGCGGTCTCTGACGCGGGCGGGCGGGGTGTCGAAACTGGTGCGAGGACCCCGCCCCCCGCCCGCCGCACAAACAGCTGACGGCGGCGGCGCTCACGCCGTTGTAACGGTGATAAAAATCCGGCCTGGTGAGGTCCGGGCGTCTGGTAAATAATTATGTCGATACCCAACTCAGAGCAGGGCGGCAGGGGCAGGGCAGGCCATGAAGGCCCACAGGTAGGACGCGTGCGTGCACACGGGTACACGGGCCGGCGCGGCGCGGAGCGCGGAGCGCTTCAGCGCGGGGCCGACTGGGGCCAACCCGACCCCCGGCCCCCGGCCCCCCGGCCCGGCCGGCGCGGTGAGCCAATTGTTGTTTGTTACCGGGAAAATGGCAAGCAGCTGATTCCTCAGCGGCACGGCGGCCGATGCACACCCAGCCCGGGTGGGTCCCCTCCCCCGCGCCGCGGACGACTGGTGGGGCGGGGTAGAGCACCATGCGGACACGTGACACACCTGGGAGTGAGTCCGCCGCACCCCGCGCCCCCGCCCGCGCCCCCGCCCGCGCCCCCGCCCGCGCCCCCGCCCGCGCCCCCGCCCGCGCCCCCGCCCGCGCCCCCGCCCGCGCCGCGGCGAGACTGCCGGGAGACACGCCACGCGCTGTACAGTACACCTGATCCGGTACACGTGGTGCTCCGCCAGCTGCCCAGCCAGCTGAGAAGTCCTCGCGGAATGTCTTGCGATTAGCGCCAATCAGCGCCCCCACGCGGCCTGCAACTAGAGTTCTACAGTGTTGTAGCTCAAGTAGCTCGTGGCCTCACTCCCGCACCAGCTCGCTGACCCTAGGCGGGGGCGGGGGTGGCTGACAAAGGGGAAAGGGGTGCAGGCCACTGGCGCTGTTGCCCCGTCAGCTGTTCTGCTCGGGGGGCTCTCGGGGGGACGCATCGAAAACATGCGATAAACATAAGTTGGCCCCGGTTGGCCCCCGCGCCCTACAGCGCCGCGCCGGCTCGGAGAGAGTTGGCCGGCCGGGCCGGGAGCGGCTCATGTGTGTATGGATGTGTGTTGCCCGGTTTGCGGAGATTTTGTTTTCGTCGAGACTCGACCGCGGCGGGGCGGGGCGGGGCGGAGCGGGGCGGCGTTATCTCAACTGTCAGGCGCGTACACCCGTGCCCCTTCCCCCTCTCTCCCTCTCTCTCCCCCACTCTTCCCCCTCCCTCCACTCCCCTTCCCTCCCTGTCGCCGGGCCGGGCCGGGCCCCTTCCCCCTCGCGGGGCGCTCAGCAGCAGCCCGTCAGCCCGTCTCGCACTGTCAGTGTCAGGACAGGACAGTCGAGCCCTCGCATCGCTCCCGCGCTCTACTCATCCGATCGCAGCTGCGACACTAAGGTCAGCCTTAGCCTCGCGCGTCGCGCCCCACGCCAACACCCGCCCCAACCTGCCCGCCCGCCCCGCCCCGCCTCGCCCTTGGACGACACTCGCGACTGACGGCCTCTCTGTCTTTTGTGTTTTGTAGATGGCGTCTCACGGCGTGCTTGAGAACTCCCCCAATGCGGCCATCAACAAGGCCGTCATCGGGCGGCTCATGAACCTGCCGCTGCCGCCCAACAAGGTGCTCGCCACCTACGTGTGGATCGACGGCACCGGCGAGAACCTGCGCTCTAAGAGCAGGACTCTGGACTTCATCCCCAAGACCGTCTCCGGTAAGTGGCCCGCCCTGCCCTGCCCCTGCCCTGCGCTGGTCTTCCCTTCCCGGCCCTGTGTCTCGGCTGATAGCGGCGCGACGGGACTCACGCGGCCCGCCCGGCCCCGCTCTACTTTCGCCCTACCTATCGCGACGCCCGCCGGTTTGACTTTTTAAGAAGGGCCCGGCCCCCTCCGGTACAGTAGGCCGGGCCGGGCAGCCGCGACACACCAAAGCCGCGGGTTGCCTCTGCATTAAGCGCATTAAGCCATCGTGCTGCTCTGCGCCGGAGGGCTGCGCGCAGGCCGTTCCCGCCGTTCCGTTCCGTTCCCGGCCTAACGCCGGACTAACCGCCGTGCCCTTACCCTCCCCTTGCAGAGCTTCCCGAGTGGAACTACGATGGCAGCTCGACGTACCAGTCGGAGGGCAGCAACTCGGACACGTACCTCAGGCCCGTGGCCATGTACCGCGACCCGTTCCGCGGCGGCGAGAACAAGCTCGTGCTGTGCGACACGTACAAGTACAACAAGAAGCCCACGGAGACCAACCGGCGCGCGGCCTGCGCCGCCGCCATGGAGGCCGCCAAGGAGCACGCGCCCTGGTTCGGCATCGAGCAGGAGTACACGCTCCTGGACATGGACGGCAGGCCGTTCGGCTGGCCCAAGAACGGCTTCCCCGGCCCTCAGGTGAGTGGAGGCGCCTGCGGGGCGGGCAGGCCCGCAGCGCAGCCGAGGCGCGCCGCCGGAGCTGTTGCCTACCTCCCCGGCTGACCGGCCCGGCCCAGCTCGGCCGTGCCATGAGGACCGTATGCTGACGTTTTACTTTTCTCCGCAGGGCCCTTACTACTGCGGCGTGGGCGCCAACAAGGTGTACGCCCGTGACATCGTGGAGGCCCACTACCGCGCCTGCCTGTACGCCGGCATCAACATCTCTGGCGAGAACGCCGAGGTGATGCCCTCCCAGGTACGTCCCGGCCCGGCCCCGTGCCGCACCCCAGCACCGCCTCGCTCAGCCCGACACCCAGACTAACGTTTGCCCTTCGTCGTGCAGTGGGAGTTCCAGGTCGGACCCTGCGAGGGTATCTCCGCCGGTGACGAGCTGTGGATGGCGCGCTACCTGCTGCACCGCGTGGCTGAGGAGTACGGCATCGTCGTCACCCTGGACCCCAAGCCCATGCCTGGCGACTGGAACGGCGCCGGCGCCCACTGCAACTTCAGCACCAAGAACATGCGCTCCGATAACGGCATCCTGTGAGTACTGCTCTCATGGCTCCCGCTTGGGCCGAGGGGTGAATCACTGGATATTTTGTCGCCGATGACCTCGACCCGCTGACTTACGACTTGGTATCACGTGCTTCCAGCGAGATCGAGAAGGCCATCGACAAGCTGTCCAAGCAACACCTGCGTCACATCCAGGCCTACGATCCTCACGGAGGCAAGGACAACGAGCGCCGCCTCACCGGCCGCCACGAGACCTCGTCTATTCACGACTTCTCTGCAGGTGCGGAGCCTGACCTAGCGACAAGCTACATGGCCATAAGCTGCACAGCGCCATACTTCTCAAGTAGAATTCTTCCCTGTACGTAACTCTTTATTTTCCTGTCCACGCTAGGTGTCGCGAACCGCGGTGCTAGCGTGCGCATTCCCCGTGCTGTTGCCGAGGAGAAGAAGGGCTACCTCGAGGACCGCCGACCCTCGTCCAACTGCGATCCGTACGCCGTGACCGAGGCCCTTGTCCGGACCTGCGTGCTCGAATAGGCGGCTGACCGCGGGATAACACCGAAGCAAGATATTTATCTAAATTTTATATTTTGTGTAAAGCAGAAGGAGAGATGAATGTAAGTTTACAGCAGAACTTATTTTTGATACGCTTTCTTGTGTTGGTAGATTCATTTCTCTATCTGCCTCAGATTTCATTTTTGTATTCACCACCATCCCTATAACGCAGAAGAAATTTTAGGGAAAAGGTTATTACTATTGCTCTCGAGTTGTGCGCTAAGACATTGCAATCTAAGGCTTAGGTTTCTGGTGAATGATGTGCCCAGAAGATCATGAAGAGCCATGGCGCGTGTGATTATGCTGTAACATTCTCATTAGTCCTCGTCTGAGGTCGTGATCATAACTTTCTTTGTGCTGTTTTGAGTTTACATTTAAAGATTGCTTTGCTTTTTATTGTAAATAGTGCATAAAGTGTTGTATGGGTGAAACTGTTACTATTATTCCGAATCTATCTGACATTTAGATAGTAGCAATGTGTCTTTATGTAATTTAGGAATGTATGTAGAACATACGTGTCAGAGTTATAACCTGTAACCTTCATCGTGTTTACCATTTCACTCTCTTATATTTTCCAACTATGTATACTTTCATCTAGTTTAAATGCATAATGCATACATATGTATATACACATGATGTGTCTTTAAAAGATGTATCAAAAAAAAAAGAAGAAAAAAACCTTTCATTGTTATAGCTTGATGTGTTCTCAGAAAAACCAATTTAAGATGCCAACAGATGATTTTGCCGAATTGTATGGAAAGAGAGAAACAAATTACATATCCGCAAGAGGAAGCTAGCTCTGAAATGCCAATGCGGTAAGTCCAAAACATATTGAGGGGAAAATATTCATCTAACTTTAAAATCATATAACATATCTGCTACTTAGAAGTTTTAGGCAGTTGCTGAGGTTCTTTATGATTAAGAAATTTCATATCCTAAATAGTTGTTAACATGAAATGACAATATTTTAAGAGGCTTTGCTGAGACATTTAGCCTACATTTTATGGTGTTTGGCCTAATATATAGGAGTCATGTACCATATGCTTATAAACGCATGGAATTTAAAAAATTTTAATGAGTTACATAAATATGGACATGTAATGAAAAGCTTGTTAAACTTTGTGCAGAGAACAAAAAAAGACAAAGTGCAATAATTTTCAGAAATATATTTTAAGTTACCATAAGAAAATGAAATGGTTTTAAATGCATACTTTTCTTACCACACATGCTACTGAACACATGTTTTGTTTTAAATTAACAAAGAATATTTGCATAGCCAAAACAATTTATGGGGGTAGTAAAATCAAATAAATTAACATGGAAAAGCATTGCACTCACGTGCAGTTAATAGATGAAATATAAATCTGTGATATCAGTATTATTAGTTCTCATTTTAAAAAAAGAAAAAAAAAAATCACAGAAACCAATACATATTCTGTTAAACTAGTTTTTTCCACCAGCACTTAATTGTGCTTTCTGATACTGCTGCTGAAGTTTATTTAAAAGGTCCCGTTGTGTATCCTGCTTCTTTTCCATGTCGGTGATGGTGTCATCAATTCTCTTCCTGAAAAGCAGTATGATAAGTATTATAAAGTGCAACAAGTCAGTTCCTTGAACTACAAGGTATACAAAATTGATTTGACACTTACAGTTCTCCTTTAATGTAATCCATTCGCTTGTTCACATTTTGAAGGGCCTCCTCAAGGTCCTGCTTGATTAAGACTGGACCTATCAGCTTGTAAACTTCTTGGTCTTTTTTAACAAGGTCTAGTTCCTGAAATGTTTTACATTGAATTATTGGAAGCTCTCTTAGTTTGAAAGTAAGGCAGTATACACAGAGTCCTTTCATACCGATTTGACAGTTTCGCTCTCAAATAGCTGCCCTCCAAGCTGTTGACGAACTGACAGGGTTTTTTGGTATTCTGTAAAATACAAGCAACAACACATTTTTGTTACTAATCCAAATACTGTTGAAGGTTATGCCAAATAACAGGTGATATTTTCTTTGATAGAGGTTGAACTTGCAATGTGGAAGTATAGTTTAGGTCTTAATAATTTTCACTTCTCTTTTAAACAGAAACAAATTAAACGGCATTTGGAGGTATGAGCCGGGTAAAAAAATGTAAAGCACATGAGTAATAGGTAATTTCTAGATAGAGCTTTCACGACTGATAACCTACGTTTCTGCAAGGCCTGAAAGTTTTCAACTTCTTGTTGAAGCTTTTTCTGTAGTTCTTCAGCCATGATAAAAAATACACTAAGATATTTTACAGTAAAATATTAAAAATTAATTTCGTGTACTTTTCGAGGTTATTCGCTTTCACAAACACTTTCTTCTTCCTCGCGAATTCTTTCCTGGCCGTCCGCTGTCGACTGTCTTTGGTCACATTGGCTTATGGATTGCGGTGTGTAAATGAGACTAGGAGGAAAGTTTTCAATGGTTTTCAACCGATGGTAAGAAAAAGTTTTGTTTTCCTGTCAGAGATATGTTGCTGTTGCTGTCAACATGGAAAGTACGTCAAGTTCCACCAAACGAACGCCAAAATCATCAAGAAGAGGGAAAGGTTTACCTCGCCGTGCTCAAGACCTGAGGTATTTTAATTTTTCTCTGTGTGAGCTAAAATGTCCTTGTTGTCCTTGCGAATTCACATCTTAAATTCTAATTCTAATGTTTAACTTAACCTACAACATTTCATTTGTCTCCATTTCTCTGACCCAGCAAGGAAGAGTTGCTCCTCACTCTACAAAAAAAGCGAGAATGTAATGCTAAAGCTTTAACAATCGTTGAAGGAATGCTTGAGCCTGCAGTCAGTGAAGAGTGGTTCTTATCCGTGGTAAGTGGTTCTTGTACTTTTGTCTTAATGTCTATTTACTAATTATTGTCGACACTATGTCATAGAGAGTAATGGAGTTTGTGAAATTCTAGTTACTCCATTTTGATTTTTGTACCTTATGATTGTGATTGTTAACGTGCCAGACAATAGAGTGACAGCACCTGTTTCTCCTTACTCTAGTGTGTACTGTATAGGACATTTCCAAGGTCCAAGGGACAATATCCTACATGTACTAGCACTAGGCATAGCCTATAACCGGGCGAGCCGTGCCTTGACAGGGAATGTGAGCTATTCGAATATATTTAGTTTTGGGGGTATTTGTACAAATGAAATGCAACTATACTGGAAAAGTTTCAAGAAAATAAACATTTTTATGTTTAATTCGAATGGCGCGGGTCGTGTGGTACAAACACATACACGAGCGCCACCGTCCAATTCGCAAAAGTATTCGAAGACTTGTATTATTTCTTACGTGAACGATTTCAATAGAGCGCATGCAAACTCAATCCTGCGTATCAACAACATAGACCAATTAATATTACAACAATGCATATGGCAATGCCCATTTATACCGTGCTAAATTCGTGCCGCAATGTTGGCCGGGCGGACGACGAAATCTGTTTCAGACCTACTTGTCGAGTGTCCCTTATCCTGGTCGAGCCAGGTTCAAGCTCAAGTTATAGAATAGTTCTGTGGGCCCGCCCAATAAAAGTAAATTATCATTTATGTGCTACAGCTTCAGCACATCAATCAAAGCCACTTACAAGATGTTACTGAAGAAAGAGCTATTGTCAACCTATGTGGATATCCCTTATGCTCCAATGAGTTAAAAAATATCCCATCTCAACAATATCGGATCTCTACCAGGGTAAACAAGGTCTATGATATCAAGGAAAGAAAGGTATGAGACTTATTTGTCATTCATGACAGAAAACTGAATAAAAATACACTGTTTATCTATTTTTGGTATTATTTTTTCAGAATTTTTGCAGCAACAAATGTTTTAAGGCATGCAAATTTATTAAAGACCAAATGCATACTAGCCCTCTGTGGCTTCGTGACATCGAGCCAAGTGTGAAGTTTATTCTGATGCCATCAAACGAAACAGGGTAGGTTTGGAATATTGTTCATCAGATTATTTTTAAAATTATTAGTATAATTTTTTTCTCTTAATAACTCGCTTGTCTGATATTTCAGTGGTGGTGTTGGCGATGAAATCAATGTTCAAATCGAAAGAGTAACTAAAGAGGAAATTAAAAAACTGACAGGAGACGAAAAAAATAATTCTTCTTTCAAAAAACCAGATGAAGAATCTGTTGTTGTTGATGCTCTTAACAATTTACATATTGTTGCGAACATGAGAGAAAACAACCCATTACAGATTGTAGAAGGCTTGAACAGCACACATACTAAACAAGAAAATAATTTGCTGCAGATTACTGAGAGAAACTCACCAGTATTGGAAAAAGATGATAAGCAAGTAGACCAGGATTGTGAAAACATAGACGGAAAAATCTTCTTAAAAAGGGATGCAAGTAAGTCAAGCGAGATTCAAGATCTGCCTTCAATCTCCTTGAAGAAAATAAAAAGTGAAGTCTCAAGCCACAATACACAAGAAGAAGCTGTATCAAAGGGAATAAGCAGTGCAGGCAATGTTACCGAAAATAAAGGATTAGGAACTGGTTTGATTCCAGGTGCTGCTTTGTGTTCTTCTAGTGAAGCTTCATCCATTCCTGTAAGTATATCCTCTCCTTTATCATGTAGAGAAAAAGCTGAAAATGTAAATGAGAACCAAGCTATGGGATATCAAACCTCTTTTCCTGAGATGAAGTCTGGATATTTCACAAATGAGAACTGTAGTTCATCAAGTACAATGTGCCAACAATCACCAATGATCTCCAAAGAAAATTATGAAGAAAAAGATGCTGATAGTAAAACTTTACACCTAGAAGAAACAGGTTCTGCAACTAACCAGAGTAGACAGTCTTTTACAACCAAAAAAAGTAAAGAAAGGGTTCAGAAAAAACAGGTCGCTTCATTTTTGAACTCACTCCCCACTGTTGCTCATGTAGAAAAATGTGTTCGAGAGTGGTTCACAATGGAAACAATGTGCTACTTGTTTGGAGAAACTGCTCTCAAAGAGATGCTTGAAAATAAAGGAGAATGCATTCAGGAACATTACAAAGCCCTCAATTCAGTTACATGGGACCAGGAAAAGCATGAAAGATTCCTTGCTATATGTAAACGGCTAAGATTGTTTGAAATGGAAGATAGCAGCTTTGATAGCCAGGTAAACATTTACCATGCTTGTAAATTTATCTATCTATGTCATTATTATTATTATTATTATTATTATTACTTCTACTTTTTATTTATCTCATATAAACACTTTTTATGCTTCATTATTTGTTGGTTTTAGGTAATGAAAAGTGAGGGGGATTCAAAACTGAAACCTCTTCCAAATTACGAAGTTTTGAAGCGAGAGGCTGAGGCAATGGAGCTGAAAGTAAATGCATTTTACAAGGGCAAACTGGAAATAAATGAACGAAAAGTCTCATTTGCTGAGGATGTCAAAACTGATTCCCACGACCCTGAGATAAACAGTGAGCCACAAATTCCTCTGGTTCACTTGCATTCCCAACGAGCTCTTCGCAAAAAAATTGTGCTGGATAGACTTAGTCGAGTGTGAGTGGCTATAGCTATTTGTATTTAAAGAAAAATTTATTTAAATTCTTTACCAATGCTTCATTTTTTTCCTATGAACAGGTTACCTGATATCTTACGAACTTTTGGTATGAGACCAAGTGAGTTGACTAGCTCTGTCCGAGGTTTAGTCAGCACGTTTGCCCTATCTGCCACAAATATAACATTCAAACCCCAAGAATGGACTTTACTTGGTTTGATTGTTATCAAACTGTTAGTTTGATTCATAATAATACTTATAATAACCCCTAAAATTTTTACCTATGCAATTTTTAAGAACCACTTTCTGACTTTACAGGCTTGCTCTGAGAGAGACTGAGTTAAGACAGTGTTTACAACAAGAGCAGTCAAATACCTACTTAACATTAATGCTCATGAGTTACAAGCAAGAACCAGGATACTTTGAAAGACTTCTTTCATGGCTCACAGATATTGATATGTTACTTGCACGTCCCCAGAACTCAGAAAATATGTGATAAATTTTGTTGTAAATGATGACAGTAATGTAAGATAACAAAAGAATTTTTAAAGTTCAAAACAATTGTTTTTTTATTTTTATGCGATAATGCTCTTTGCCCCTCGGAAAAAAACAGGTATTTTTGTTAAAATGAGTAGAGTGGCAGTTCGGCTACTTGCCATCTGTCTGGCAGGTGATATTTTGCATATTCAATTTTCAGGTTTTAGAGTTCAGGAGACAGATGAGAGTGAATTTGAACTTACATACAACAAAATTTATTAAGCAACATAACTGTAACAATACACCACTTATACACAGCCAGCTATAAAATATCACATTAAAATGGAATAAAGCTTTTCCTGTGAAGATACAGTAATTTGGAATATTTAACAGTGGTTTTGTTGGTTTACCAGTGTGCTAGACATAGTGGAATAAGTATCCATAGTTATAAAAGAACAATGCCAAAGCATTAGCCTTCAATTGCATTGCAAATCAGTGAGTGCAACCATACTTATAAAACTTTAACAATTAACCAGATAGGAGTATGGTTCGTATAGAAAGGTATAGAAAGGTAAAGTAGGTGGTGCTGGCGATTAAAGCAATTTTTTCATTCTATGATTGTTCCTACATCTTTATCTTTTGGGTCCAATGCCAAAATTCTTATGTTAGGAAGAAATAATTAGGGGATCTTGCATTCAAGTTTATCCTTTCTTTTTTAAAGCCTTTATGCTATTAAATTAATGGCGACGAGCAGCCTCCAAGATACGTAGTATGTAGATGAACAAGTTCACAATGTCCAAATACAAATTGATCGTAGCAAGAATATATTCTTCTGGTGAAAGCTGGGTCATAAGCATCTGTAATGTTAGCATAAATGGTATGAGAAAGGATTGGCCAGTATTTGATGCATAAAACTTTTGGCTCACAAAATAACAAGAAATGTTCCTTACCTTTGTGTCATAAACAATAAAGAGAGAAAAGAGAAGGGCACCCCCAATGGAAAGAGCAAAATCAAACATTGAGTTTCCAAGCACCATATTGATCAGGAGTCCAAGCAGTAGCACACAGGATGCAGCAAACAGTCTGGATGAGAAGGAATTCATTTAATGTATTATTCCCGTTTAAATTGAAATTAATTTGTAAAATTTATTACTTACCCTGATCCAATAGCAGTAAAATCTTTTTTAGATTGGTAAGTGAACATTGTGAGGCCAAGCACAACTGTAAAGGTCAATCCAAGTGCCGTCAAGACCAGTGATTGGTCGTAGAAAGACACTAAGACACCAATTGTATAGGCCTGAACAACAGTCTGAAAATAAAATTAATTATGGTTCATTTGTTTAGCTTATATTTATTAATATTCTCAAAGGGAATCAGAATGGTTGCTTGAACAGAAATACTTACAAAGGCGGCCAACAGAATAAGATTTGTGGGTGATTCTCTCCTTTTAATATGGAGAGCTACAAGTATAACTAAACTTAGGATAAAGCTCAGAGATACAAGCCAGTCACTGAAACACAGGTAACACAGGTAAGGATGAGATATTAAAATTTTAGATACCAAGGAAATAATTATTTTGCAGTACAACTTACTTGGTTTTAATAAAGCCTTTAACATGAGGTTCCAGCACACATACTGCTCCAATGACAAGACTTACAAGCAGCTGCAGAGAAAGGAGGCAGTAAACCTTTCGTATGAACCCTGAAAGGTAAGATTATAAGTACAGCGGCTAATCAAGGTATCCAAAATAACAGTCCTATGCTTACCCATGCGGATCTTTTGCGAAGCATTGGCAACATTGTTTCGATAGGCAAAATCGTTTTCAATGCTGTTTTCCTTGCCACCAGATTCAGCATCTTCAAATGCGTACAGCATTGGCATGGTATCCAAAGCAGCCATTTTTACGTTCTAGATAAAGAAAATTTTGCTAAAATTAAAATAAAGAGATCAAATATATTGATAGACAAGAAAAACATACAAAATGGTTCATTTAATCGCTTCATCCGTACAGTTTAGTTTGCTATTTTTTTAAAATAAATAAATAGCTAAAATTGGGAAATCCAAGAGGTGAAAGTGGATATTGCCTAACGAATCTGAAGGTTGATTGAATTCAAGAGTATAATTGAACAAAAAGGCAAAACTATGTCAAAAGTTTGTTTACACTTTTAGCTGTATTTTGTAAACATTTCGAGTACGATGAGTCAATTTTAAGCTTTGCATGAAAATCAAACATATTGCAGACATTTGCACAAGGTAACTGTGAGAAATCGAGAAAAATCTTCCTGCTGAAATGGAATCAACGGTAAATACGTCTAAATAGAGGAGTACCTTGAGCAACTTCAATTTAACTTGATGTGTACGTGGTTAAAATTTGTTTGTTTACTTTTAAGTAGAATCCGACAATACTCGTCTGCTGACCCAGGCCACACTTTGGTCTCGGGGGAGAACTAGGCCCAGCGATAAGACGTCACTTCGTTAAATGCGGGAACTTCAAACCGAAGATCCCGAGGATCTGGACACCACTTTTTTGAATGAATAGAAAGAAAAAACTATTTGAGGCGCTTCGAAGGTGGTTTTTCGGGATAGAGTGTCAAGACTGGGGAAGGGAAAATACGAACGGAATGGGATCAGAATACCCGGAATTATCCAGTCTAACGTCCAATCATGTCCTGATTGGGACAGAATAATTTTTTCTGGAAGAAAGTGAGCTTTTGGGTTCTCTATTGGGGCTGGCTTTTTAGAGTCATTTGCTGTCATCGGAAAACATGGTGTAGGATAGGATTCATTCATTTAGCCCATTCATTCTCTTATCGCTCATTCATTTGTTTTGGTTTACCCCTCTCCCCTCCTCCGCACAGCGCAGAGCTGACGCATGACATTGGATATGGTCTGTCTTACAGTAGCCGCGCCGGGGCCGCCGCCGGGCCGGAGCTGCCGGAGCCCAGCCCGCGTGCGTCAGTATCGCACCGGATCTGTCATCTACCGTGGCGGCGGGGCGGCTAGCCGGCGGCGCGGTGGCCGCGGCCGAGCCGAGCTCAAGATGCGCTGCGAGGGTGCCCTGCCCTGCCCAGCCCTGCCCTGACCACCGGGACCACCGTCACCACCGGAAGCCTCCCCGGCGGGGCCCCGCCCCCTATAAAGCTTAGGCGCAGCGGCCGAGCGGTCCACATCTGCTGACCCGCTAGCCAACGACACTCTGAACATGAACGGACCGGTAAGTTGTGATTCGTGATTTGTAGTGACGGGACGGAGCCCTGCCCACTAGCGCCCTGCTCACTAGCGCCCTGCTCACTAGCGCCCTGCCCACTAGCGCCCTGCCCACTAGCGCCCTGCCCACTAGCGCCCTGCTCACCAGCGCCCTGCCCCTGCTCATGTTGCCCTCCATGTTGGTCCCCCAGCTCATCCTCGTGCTCGCTGCCTGCGCCGCCCTCGCGTCCGGCGAGGGCCTCTCCACCGAGTATGGTCCTCCCGCCCCTGCGCCCGCCGCCTCCTTCAGCCCGCCCCCCGTGGTGTCGTACGCCGCCCCCGCGCCCGCCCCCGTCGTCTCTTACGCCGCCCCCGCCTTCGCCCCCCTGCCCGTGCTGCGGGTCGCCCCCGGGGTGAGGCCTATCCCAGTGGTGCCCTTCCCCGGTTTCGGGAAGGCCATCGTGGACCACGTGGTCGGTAAGGTGGCCAACCACGTGACCAACGTGGCGAGCGGCGTGGCCCGCGCCGTGTCCCTCGCCTCCGACGCCGCCTCCAGCATCGCCCGCACCATTGCGGCCGTCGGGTCCGAGGAGTACGGCGCACCCGTCGAGTTCGCCGCAGCCCCCGCCGTGCAATACTCCGCCCCCGCCCCGGTCGTCCGCTACTCCGCCCCCGTCGTGCAGTACTCTGCTCCAGCCCCCGTTGTCCAGTACTCCGCCCCCGCCCCCATTGTCCAGTACTCCGCCCCCGCCCCCGTTGTCCAGTACTCCGCCCCCGCCCCTGTTGTCGAGTACTCCGCCCCCGCCGTGCGCTCCCCGATTGTCTTCTCACGGTCAGCCCTGGCTCTCTCCGCGCCCCCGGCCGGCCTCGCCCCGCCCGTCAGCGAGTTCGGCGCCCCCTCCTCCGAGTACGGCCCGCCAAAGTTCTAGATTTGGCTAGACGAATCCACATGATATGGAAGACGACTGGTATCGCGGCCGGGAATCGGGAAAGCCACCCCGTTAAGGTTGCGCGGCTCGGCTCGGCTCGGCTCGGCTCACTGTGACAGCGCCGCCGTGGCTTTGGTCCGGGCCGGCCAGCTCCACGACCTTTACTTCACTTCGGCGACCGCAGAGCTGCCTCCGCGCAGCCCCGCCCGCCCTGGCCGCAGCCGCAGCCGCCCTTCTGCTGTAAGCGAGCGAACTACCTGACCTGTGCGTGTGATCTGTGATATGGGCGGAAGTTATTTTCCTGCCCCTAAAAGAAAAAAAAATATGGTACCATCCATCGATTAATTTTTTTGTGTAGGAAATAGGTAATTGACGACGCCGTCGATGGATTAAAATATAGTTAAAGCAACCCCGCGCATGTTTCTGCGTATTATTTTGCGCTTCGCTGTCGAGTGTCAATGGGAGGGGAAGAATACACACTACTTAAAGTATTATTGTCTATTTTTATTATCGTGTTACGTTTCCGCACTGGCTGGCCCGGGCCCAACGGCGATGTCAGAGCATGGGCCGGCTAGATACAATCAATGTTTACTTTGTAAAGCTCTCTGAAAAAGAAAGTGGTCGCTCGATGAATCAGTTCTCGCCTGAGGCTGACTGCGCCAGAGTGTTCGCGCCTCGTCATCGCGCAGCTGGTCTAGTCTGTAGTGCTGTCGAAACCCACTCTGACCCCTCGGCCGGACCGGATCGGACCAGCCTTTACCAAGTTTGGCAAAATTAAAATTAAAAACAAACAAATACACAGGTAACTCTATTGCCACTTTGTACTTAACACAATCACGCATAAAACGCCGCACAAGTCGTTAGATTTGCGTGACATTCCGCCACTTTCACTCTATTACACTATAATTCGCTCTAACACAGATCACATCGGATGCTTAGATATGCTTATGTAAGCCGAAGTAAAGGTTAAATAATAATTCTCTCTCCTCTGCCGCCTTTGCCCGCACGCCGCGGCGCCGCACGTTGGGCTGCCTACCATCGCGGCGCAGAGCTGGCTCGTTCATGAGATCTAGGAGGATGAGTTTTCAGTCTTGACAACGTTGCCGTTGGGGTCCGCGGAGACGCGCGGCGCGTGGTGCGGGGCGGTCACCAGGCCGTGGCCGGGAGGGTCGCTCTGCTCCGAGCTCCGCGTCATCGAGTACCGCTGCGAGCCCCGCCTGTGACGCGCGGGAAAGCAAAAGCAGCTTGTTCACGGCTACCACTCGCGGAATCGAAAACGGTGTACAGACAGGGGAGGGAATCAGGCATACCTCCGTGGCGTGAGGAAAAGCTTGGCGAGCGTCCTGGTGGGGGCCTCAACGCCAAGGTGCAGCACGAAGGCCAGGAAGAACGAGTTGAAGAGGTCGTTCGTCGATTCCTGCATCTGAAATTGCACGAGAATGCTTACGGTGTCACCGATAGAACTGAGAAATAAATGACGAGATGAGGCTTACCATTTTGAAGTCCTCCTGATGGTAGGGCGCCCTTAGAGTGGCCGTGGAGGACATCTGGTAGATCCAGTGCACCAGGTACACGCAGTACGTGAGCTTGCTCATGATCAAGAAGGGCCTAGGCGTCGTCGTGAATCTCACAATAGCTAGAAGATATCGCAAAAAACAAGAGCGATTAATCTCATGTAATCGGTGAAGCCAGTATAAAAATTTTAGGAGCACAGGAGACGGTGAGAAACTAACATTTTGTTCCGAGCATGGAGCTGAGAGTCCCGGTGATGAGCCCGATGGTCCAGGCGACCGGGGTGACGGCGGCGTACAGGCCCGCCTCCAGGGCGTTGTACTTGTGCTCCGGGTTGTAGAACACGACCGAGGTGAAGAGCACCGGCAGCATGACGATGGCCGACGTGACCTCCAGCGCCCACGTCCACCTCTGTGCCAAGGCGCACAAGACAAGACACTGCGCTCAGACACTGCACTACTCGTTTGCGAGGGAGGCGATGTGGCAGTCACTCACCTCCGGGAAGCGGTACTGCCGCTGCACCAGCTTGTGCAGGAGGAGGGCGGTGCCGATGCCCATGAGGTACGGCGAGGCCCGGTTGTGCGAGGCGGAGTACACCTGCCGGAACATGGGGCTGCGGTGGATGTCCTTGAGGAAGCTGCAGGGCGGCGTCAAACACAAACGGAGTGAGCGGCTGTGGCCGGAGGGAGCCTATAGCGTGGTGGAGGATACTGACCCCGGCGTGAACATGAGCATGGCGGGCCACCGCTGCAGCGCGGTGAGCGCGAAGGGCAGCGCGACGGACAGGGCGAGGAGCGCGCCGAGCGCGGCCACGCCCCAGCGGTAGTGGCGCCGCAGCAGCGCCAGCAGCAGCATGCCCACGATGAAGTAGTGCATGTCGGCGGCCAGCGACCACGACTGGAACACGCACTGAGGACGCCCCAGGGTCAGCCCAGCTCACGGTGAGAAGTCGCCTTAGCTGACAGCGGCTCCAGGTGAAAACCGCTGTAAGTTTTTATTACGAGTGCTCACCAGCGTGTCCGTGGGCACGTAGTTGTTGATGTAGAGCAGGTTGGTCCACCAGTAGCTGCGGCAGGCGTCGCGCTCCACGCCGATCATCATGTCCCACAGCGGGCCGGAGCCCGTCTTGTAGAACGTGGACGCGTAGAAGAGGATGATGACGGCGTAGGTCGGGGTGAGCCTGCAAGGAGGCGGGCGTTTGCCGTATTTATCTCACCGTTGGAAATGTCCGCGCGAGGGGGAAAACGATCCGTCGGACAAGAAATTCCCAAAGGAGAGCCGTTTCTTTTCTTCTGCTTGGAGTACCTGATGTAGCGCAGGAGCAGGGAGCGGCCGAGGCTCTGCGGCTGCGAGCGGCACAGGTCGTACCAGGCGAGCAGCAGCCCGGCCAGGTAGAAGCACGTGTCGACGAACAGCTGGCCGTGGATGACGCCGGTCAGCGAGAGGTCCTCGACGGCGTGCGAGGCCACGCCCAGGTAGTTGTGGACGGGGCCGCGGAACACGTTGAGCACGCGGTGCGCGCACACCAGCAGCAGCATGTTGAGGAAGCGCACCCCGGACACGGGCTCCATGTCCAGCCCGCCCGGCCGCGGCTCGGGCGCCACCAGGGCGCGCAGCGACCGGCGCACCGAGAAGCACAGCAGCACGCGGCGCCCCAGCCCTGCGCAGCGCAGCGCAGAGTCAGAGCACTGGGGGCGGCGCGGGGCCGCGCGAGGCGGCGACACCTTACGCGCAAGTCTACTCACCCGCGGGAGCGTTCTGGTCCTTGGCGCCTTTCGGGACGTCCTCGTCCCTCAGGTCGAGCAGCGTTCCCACGGCCAGCAGCGACACGAGGGCGCCCACCACCAACCTGCAGCAGACGACGCAACAGTGACAGCGCGGCGCTTCTCGTGGTGAGACTCACGCACTCGCTCGCTCACTGACTCACTCACCCGAAGACGACGTCCAGGATGTCGGCCTGGTAGAGGCGGTGCAGCGGCGCGGTGCAGTGCGCCACCGAGACGTTGGCGGCCCTGGCGACGGCGTCACCATGGCGCGCCGCGGCGAGGGCGAGGTGCGCCTCCAGGGCGGCCTGCACGTCGCCGGCGGCGCAGGTCGCGGGCACGCACAGCCCCCACGTGACCTTGTCCAGCGGCAGGTGGTGCTCGGCGCCATAGTACTGGCGGGGAGGCAGGCAAAGACAGAGGAGTGAGGCGGTCTGCGGCTGAACACGCCGAGTAGGCAATGTCTTAGAAGGGATGTTGCCTAGCAGGGAGGACACGTCCCGCTCGTATCAAAGAAGAGTCCGTTTTCTACCAGATTTATCGAGCGACATGCGGCGGGAGCACGGCGCCTGTGAGACCCAGGGTAGGCCACCCCGCAGCTCACACATGTGCTACAGGCAGGATGGTGTCTACCTATCAGGCGCTCTGCTCTGAGAGCTTTTTCTCATGGGTTCCCGCCGGTCTGGTCTCGCCTCGCGCCCCGACTGAGACTCCTCCCTGGCGGCAGGGCAGGGTTGTGCGCACATACTCACGTGGACCTTGTCCCACACGGAGCCGTTGGCGGCGTACTCCTGGTGGTGCAGGGGGCGCGCGCCCGTGTGCGGCACGACGTAGTGCACGCCGGCCAGGCAGTACTGCGCGGGCCAGGGCGCCGACAGGCCCGCGGACAGGCACTGGTCGAAGTCGCCGAGCTGGAACACGGAGCCCGACAGCGCGCCCGCGGCCCCCGGCCCCAGGGCGGACGCGTCCAGCACTGCGGGCGAGCAGGGCACGGGTTGAGCTCATGGCGGAGGTGGGGGTCCTGGGCGCGGACGGGACGAGCGCTGTACTCACTGTGCATGGCCCACAGCGTCCGGTTGGCCAGCGCCCGGTCCAGCTGGCGGCTCTGCCGCGCGCACGCCCGGGACGTGCTGTTGGGCGCCGAGATGGTGAGCGACGGGAAGAGGTGGACGGGCCCCGCCTGGACGTCCTGGGCCCGGGCGGCGGAGAGCGCGGCCAGTGCGGCCAGCGCCGCGAGGCCCGCCAGGGCCGCCCGCGCCCGCCTGCCCATCGTCCTGCGGGCGGGAGAGGGAAGAACAGAGCCGGCATGAAAATATGAGCGCACTGGCTGAGGCGTGCCGCAGTGCCGCGCCGCGCCCCGCCGCGGCCCGCGGCCCCGGGATCACCGTCCTACCCGGGAGTGGGCCGGGCCGCCGCAACCGCCTTCCGCCTTTCGCTGTGCGGCCCTGCCCGGCCCGGCGGCCGTGTGGGTGCCCTCTCTCCCCCCCCCTTCCCCTCTCTCACTCCACCGCCCGCCTATGTACCTTTCATCCGCCCTCCCCGCCCGCTTGGGCCAGGTGAGGTCCTCAACTTCCAGCTGACAGTACTGCCCCTTCCTCCACGGCCCCGCACCGCCACGCCCCACCCCGCCCAGAAGCCGTGCACACAGAGCCTGTCCTCTCTCGCTCTCTCTCTCTCTCTCTCTCTCTCTCTCTCTCTCTCTCTCTCTCTCTCTCTCTCTCTCGCTCGCTCGCTCGCTCGCACTCCCCTCTCTGTTTCTTAATCAATATTCTAAATATAGTCCGCTCCGCTCTCATACTGCTTTTTTTTGCAAGTTGTGCGCCCTGGACGAGGTGTCTCGTTGGCCAATCTATCGTTCCCGCACCCCATATAACGAAACGACACGTGGCCTGACCGTGCACCAGACGTATTACGGCAGTGCAGAGTACACTACTTCGCACTTGCATGGCGTATCCTCCTAGGTGCACCATAACACGCCACCCGGAGAGAAATAATTACGTGTAATGGTAAAAGTAGTGGCTAGGAGCATGAGGGTGCCACTCTCAGTTGCGCGAGTCGGGCCGCGGCCTGGCCTGCTCGCCCCGCTGCTGACTCTTCGGTCCGATGGCGTGCCGGCCCGGCCCGGCCCGGCCCGACGAGATGACCCGCGAAACAACTCTTTACGACGCTAATAAGTAAGTTTTTGGCAGGGAGATTCCGAGCGTCCGAGCGTGGCGTGCGGCCTGGCGCAGCGTGGAGCAAGATGAGCGACGATTACTTCATCACATCCAATGGGTGAGTGTGTGTTTTCTCTCCTTTGCCCGTGCACCTGTTTTCCCTCTCCGTTTGATTTTATATTTATTTTAAATTGAGCATGCCCATCCCGTCCCACGCCTAGTGAGCATTGACGCGCGCTAGGCTTCCTATAACGCCACAGTCCCCCCCCCCCCCGGCCCCGCCCGGCCCCGCCCGGGTCCCACCCCCTCGCCTGAGCCCGCCCCTGGTTGGCACGGTAGCCCGGCCCGGCCCGGCCCGGCCCGGGCTGAGCCCCAGCCCAGCAGTGTGTCAATAGCCTGCTCCAGTGCTCCAGCTCCAGCCCGGCTGGTGCGGCCGGGCCGCGGGTCTATGGAGTGCAGGCTGGACTGCAGGCTGCAGGCCCGGGGGCTGCTGGCAGTGCTGGCAGTGCTGGCCTGTATCGGCTCATGGCTCATGGCGCAAGCGAGCTGCAGCTGCAGCGGGCCAGTCGTACTTACAGCGCGCCCGCTGCCCCGCCCCGGCACACCAGGGGGTACCACTCGCGGGCAAAATATAAATAAAAATTGCAAAACGCTCGAAGACGGTGACGTGTCCGTCCGCGCGTTCGTATAGGGCTCCTGGGAAAGTACATAGCCTCCTGACCACGCGGTGGAGTGATGCGGGCCGAAAGCGCGCCCGCGCACTAGGCAACGTTCACGCACATGTGCGAGCGTGTTGCCTATAGTAGGCAGGCGCACACGCAGCGCGCAGCTGCACTGTGCGCTCAGACTACGTTTTGCCTTTTTTTCTAGCAACAGTGTCCGTGCGTCTGGGCTGGGTGCGCCCCACTTCCCCTCCCCGCCGGCCCTGGCGCGGCGCAGGGGCAACCTGCGCCTAGACATAATCAGACTTTGTGCAAGTGATGCGGCAGGAAGCTCCTGCGGCGAGGCAAGGCGGGGCGGGGCGGGGCGGGGCGGGCGGGGCCTCTGGAGGCAGCCCCGGGAGCGAGGTGAGGCGTATGGCATGAGGCGTGTTGCAATCCGGCCGGGCGGCGCGAGCCAGGCTGAGGGTCTAGTGCTCGTGGTTTACGCGCCGAAGAGAGGAGCGTGGCGGGGCGTGGCGGGGCGTGGCGGGGCGTGGCGGGGCGTGGCGGGGCGGTGAAGAGGCGCCAATCGGTTTTCATGAAGCCCTCGACAGACACGCTCACGTTCATGAGCCGGTACGCGTTACAGTACGAGTCGTCACGGGCGAACTCGATCCTAACGTTACGTCCAGAGCGAGAGGGCGCGATGCGGTACGCATAACTCTCCGACGTGTCTTTCGTTCTCGCCGGATCACTGTCACATCGGCCGTTGCGTGACGTCACACTTGCGCGATCGCCGATCGCCCTCACACACACACACACGGTACCTGAGGGTTGGGCCTGCGACTCGCGGCGACGGCGTTCTCTCGGTCTTGGCGCTGCGGGCGCTACCGGCGCATGCTCCTGCGGCTCCTGCGGCTCCTGCTGTCCTGCTGTCCCGTCCTGCAGGCGATGTAACTGTTCGCCCTGGTCCGGCTTGTCGCGTCGCGTCAGGGGGCGCGGGCGGGAGGGTGGGCGACGACGAGGACTATGCAGTGCTCCTGACCGAGCCCTGGACAGGACTGGACCGGGAAAGCGAGACTTGAGCCCCTACCCTGGCACCTACCGGCCAGCCTCCCCCCCCCCTCCCCGCCGGCCCGAGCCGCCCGGCCCGCCCGGAGCACACCGCCGATTATGTCATGGCTGCTGCAAGAGAACACAGTCAGCTGTGCCTATGCTCCGCTCCGGTCCGAGCCGGGCGGGCGGGCGCGGGCGGGGCGGCCCCTGGACCCTGGAGCCCCTGGAGCCCTGCCTGTTGTTGTCGTGGCGGGAAGAGAATCTGACTGGGCATATTAATCCTCCTTTATTACTCCTTTACCGTCGCACCGTGCCGGCAGCCTCTTATCCTGAAATGAAGTTGAATCGATTTTAACAGGCCTGCACCGTTATATCAACTCAAGTGTGTGACCCCTGTACATGTGCTACACCCTTACACTTTGATATACACCTGCTATGGACAAAGCAACTTGAATGTAGCGAGTGTAGGGCAGCCTGTCACGTATTGAGGAAACACTGTGCATGGGGAAATATAGCTACAAAAAAGTGCAGGCCGGTAGCCCCGCCCCGCCCCGCCCCGCCCCGCCCCGCCGGCTGCGCCCCGCCCGCCGCGCCCCGCCCGGCCTGCTAGCCGCCGTAGGCTCCTGAAATAAAGCAGACTTGGCCGGAACGACCGGAAGGAAAGGATAACGCGAGCAGCCAAGCAGTGCGCCGCACTCCGTCCGAAAACTTCATCAGTAATATTTTTTTTGAAATCTAAGAACCTAGTGATTTTTCTTTAAATTTAATAATGAGTTATTTCTGAATGGGAAGAAGGAGTCTGTCGCGTGCTCCCTCCCATCCTGGCCCGCCCGAGTCCATGGCCTGCCTCACGGTCCTCTGCCACCTGTCCCCCCCCCCCTCCCCCAGTGACCGGCGCGGGGACTTTACACCCCGGTTTTAGTGGCCGTTACCGCTCCGCGCTGACAGACTGGATCCACTGGGCTGAGCTTTGAGTCCTAATCGACGGCACCCTACCGCAGTGTGCGCCAGTGAGGTCCAAGCTCGAGAGGACGCGTATGGGCGGCGCCCCGCCCGCGTAGTGAGGAACCGTCGGGCACGGTGCAGGCAGGGGATTCTGTCGAAATTGTGATAGTTGTTAGTTTTTGGGATGGGCTTGATTGTCGCTTAATCCATGTCATGAGGTCATTGACCCTTCTCGTTTGACCCCTCTCTCTCTCGTGTTCTCAAGGTCAAAAAATGACCCTGAGCGTTCCGGCCCTTCGGTCCTTAGGACCCTGAAAAGCCCTGAAGGCCGCCTTCGCCGACCCTTTTCTTCATAACAAAGACGGGTCAGAGAGTTCGTCCTCGAATCTGAGTTTACGTAACGCGGCCGGTCGTTCGGCTTAGACTTCTGGAGCCCCGGGCCAGCATCCCCCCCCCCCCCCCCGCGCCGGGACTGGGGCACAGGCACACACACACATCGGACAGATACTGCGTGACTGCTTGACCCTTCGCTTGGGTGCGTCTGAGCGCGAGCTTCCATTCAAGTACCGCGTCAGGAAAGTGTTTAAATGTGTGAGGGATGTATATTTACTATTTGCTTGGTTACATCTTTACAAAAACGAACACGGGGTTAGGGTTTCTGCCTAGTTTTGTTTTTTATTAAATTTTATTTTTCTGGACCAGGACCGGACCGGGCGGAACGGCTAGCTGTGCCCCTACTCCCGCCTCCGCGGCTGCGCGCGCGCGTCCTGTGCACACAGCGGCCATAAGGTGTGCTCGCCTACGTGGCAGACCCGGTCCTTGTGCAAATGTTCCTGTGCGAAACGCAGGGCCGAGAAAACGGCCAGCACGACATTCACTCCGTCATCCTCCAGGAAGCTTTAGGGAGTATTCACGTCCCTTATACAGCGAAGTACTCTGAGCGGGTGCACTGGTTTATGTGGTGAGTACACCCTTCGCCGAACCTTGAACCTAGACTGTTACAGAAATTTCAAAATGGCAAACCACTCCCACCCCCACCTCGCGCATAAATTGGCGGCCAGAGAAATAATAAAAACTCTGACCTGATTAGTCCGTTCTGAATTACAATGTCACCCGACGCGCGGTACGGCGCGGCACTTTCCCACCGCGGACAGTACGGGATGCTGCTAATTGCATTCTGTGAACCGACAAGTCTTCCGTGTCGTGCACGTCCATTACCCAACGCACTTTATTTTCCGGCGCCAGGCTACGCCTCGGAAGTGCTCGGGAGAGTCAGCTGACTTTGGCACGGCCAGCGAGGCGGGTCCCGCCCCGCGCACTGCGGCCCGGCCCGGGACGTTGACCGTATCGTTTTGCAACCATCAGTGGCTGCGGTGGCTATTTTTTCTCTCCGTTACTCAAAGTCGTGAGTATGCAGAGCCGCTTGGCAAGTTGTATGCGATGTGTGTTGTGCCGCCGACGGAATTAATTAATCCGAATGGCCCGGCCCGGCCGCCAGCGCCAGCGCGCCTCGCCTGGGTGTCGGATGGGTTGCCTACCCAGCGCGGCGCTGCGGCGCGTGCCCGCCCAGCGCGTGGGCGGCAGATGGACGGGACGGCGCGGCGGCGGTAACGCGATTTCGTGCAGCGAGTTACATGGCGAGGCTGGTAAAGCAACAGGTTTCTTGCCGCGTCGCGCTGCCTTCCCCGGGCCGGGCGGGGCCGGCCGGCCGCCGGAGCTGAGGGGCTGAGCGGGACGGGCGGAGCTCGCCGCGCCGTGCCGGAGGACAAGGATCCCTCCCCGGCAATAAAAACATCCGACGTCACCCGCTGGTCTGCTGAGGGCTGCGGGCGGTGCCGGGGGCGCTAGGGGGTAGGCGCGAGCTCTCGAAACTCCCCGCCATGCCGCCACTGCCCCCTGCCCGACAAAAACATCTGTCTGTCGCGGGGTCCGGCCGGCGCGACCCGGCCCGGGTGAGGGTGGCGGGGCGGGGTGGGGCGGGGCGGGGCGGGCCGCGGGGCGCACGCGCAGAGCGCCGGTGGTGGGCGTCGTGTCGGATCGATGGAGGTAAGGCCGAGCGGGCGAAGCAACCCGCACAGCAGGCCAGGCGCGGCGAGGCGAGGCAGCGCTAGACACTGCAGGCAGGGGCGGCCAGCGGAGCGGGAGCAGGAGCAGGTCAGGCTCAGGCACCAGGCTCCAGGATGGCACGACGGCGACGGGCTCAAACGCCACCCCCGAGCCCGGCGGAGCCACACCCGCTGTGCCTGTGCGACTTCTTCAAGTGGTGAGTGTGTCCCGATGGCGCCTGGCCTATGCTCGGCGGCGCTCCAGTCCACTCTCGCGAGTCAGGCGGGGCCCGCGGGCCGGGGGCCGGGGGGCCGATGCTGTGCTATCGCGGTCCTCGCCCCGCCCCGCCCCGCCCCGCCTCCGTGGTTGTTCAGCTTGACCCGGGCCCGGGCGCCACCGAGACTAGGTTCGCGCCTACCTTGCGCAACATATGGGGCCGCCCCTGTCCTGTCCCTGTGCGCGTGCATGACCTTGTCGCGCCACTACTTTGAGGTGGAGGTTCGACACCGTCGTGCGTTCGGCGTCGGGCTGGGCGACAGTCTGGTCTGCAGCCGCTTGTAATTGAAACGTCAGGGATGGGCTGCAGCGCCTGTCCCGCCCCGCCCCGTCGGATCAGGAAACAGACAGGGGGCGCCCCGCGGCCCGCGGCCCCGGGCTCGCACGCAGCTACGCGCCTGGCGCGGCGCGGGGCGGTGCGGGGCGGCGTCTAGTCTCCGCTTTGACGTCATCACGGTGGCGTGGCGCGGCGTGGCGGGGCGGGTTGGGTCGCCCCGCTGGCTGGATCGGGTCGGGGTTGGGGTGGTTGGGCGTCCCCCAGCCGCGGCCGCCGGGCCGGGCACAATACAGAATACAACCAGCCCCGAGCTGAGTCTGCCATGTATTGTCCCCTCGTTCTCTCTGTCCCGCCAGGATGGACCTGCAGCCCTGCAGATCGGTCTTCTACTTCTTCGTCGCCATTGTCGCCCTGGACGTGGTCCTCGGCGCCGGACTAGGGTATGGCGTCAGGAAACGGACCACGAGGGCGACCATTGACATTTCCTTTGGACCGGAGCCCATGGACTTTGACTTCAAGCACCACGACAACACGGAGCTCCCAGACGTGCTGCGCGCCGTGCACCGCAGCTGCCCCGACATCACACGCCTCTACACCCTCAGCGAGACGAGCGTCCGGGGCATTCCCCTGTACGTGATCGAGTTCAGCGCCAGCCCGCACAAGTGGCAGCCACGTGAGTCTCCCACATACCTAGCTTTGCATTGTCGAGACAACCATCAGGTCGACCGGATTTCGGTTGTCACAACTGTACTAGAATAATTGTCTCAACCGCAAGTTTATGGCCGTCCCCGAGCTTCACATACGATGGTTGCCAAAACTTTTCATTCTTCTGGGTGTATTTTCAGACGTTCCGAACGTAAAGTACATCGCCAACATGCACGGCAACGAGGTTCTGGGCCGCGAGCTGCTGCTCAAACTGGCACACCACCTGTGCGAGCGCTACCAGTCCCACGACCCGGACATCCGGCGGCTCATCAACCACACCCGCATCCACCTGATGCCCTCCATGAACCCCGACGGCTGGCAGATGGCGACCGAGTCGGTAAGTGCGACAGGCAGGGCAGGCCGTGTCGGGCCGGGAGCGCCTGCCCGCTCACGGGTAGGCAGCCCGCGCTGCACGGCCGCGCCCCGGGTCTGCCCGCCGTGCCAGGTCAGGCGCCTGTACAGTGAGCTCTGCCCCGCGCTGCGCAGGGCGGCAAGAACTTCCTGATCGGCCGCAACAACGCGCACGACGTGGATCTCAACCGCAACTTTCCCGACCTGGACCGCATCATGTTCAGCAACGAGGACGAGCACGTGGCGCACAACAACCACCTCCTGGCACAGGTGGACCGCCTCGAGGCGCCGGTACGTATCATCGTGCACAGCCCTGGCGCCTCTGTCCCACGAGGGAAAAGGCTTCAACTGCAGTAAATTGAGTTTTTAACATAGATAAACTTTTATAAAATATTTTAGTTCCATGAACTTTCATGAACTTTGCTAAAGTTTGGTGAACTTCAACCAATCTTCCACGAAGTATCATTGAAGTTCAGGAACCGAGACAAACATTAGCATCAAAGTCCATGAAAGTTTGGTGTAGAAAAATAATTTTGGAGCCTGGTTTCCCTCACTCTGTCCAGCCCCCAGGCCCCAGACTGACCTGCTTCTCTCCTGAATACAGTTGGAACCAGAGATCAAGGCAGTAATGCGGCTCATCATGCAAGTCCCCTTTGTGCTGTCGGCCAACCTCCACGGCGGCGACCTGGTGGCCAACTTCCCGTACGACGAGACGCGCTCCGGCGCCACCAACGAGTACAGCCGGAGCCCAGACGACGAGACCTTCAGGTGAATTGTCCGCCCCCGGCCCCGCCCCCCTGCCCTGTCCGACCCCGACTCACCCTCCCGGTCCCTCCGACAGGCACCTCGCCCAGAGCTACGCCTCCGTGCACCCCGAGATGGCCGACCCCGAGCGCCAGCCCTGCACCGAGAACGATTACAACTTCGGAAAGCAGGGCGGCATCACCAACGGCGCCGCCTGGTACAGCGTGGAGGGCGGCATGCAGGACTTCAACTACCTCTCCTCCAACGACTTTGAGATCACGCTCGAGCTGGGCTGCGACAAGTACCCCCCGAGCGGCGACCTGGAGCGGGAGTGGCTGCGCAACCGGGACGCGCTCATCAACTACCTGTGGCAGGCGCACATCGGCGTCAAGGGAGACGTGAGGGACGCGCAGACCCTGCGGCCCATCCCTAACGCCCTCATCCACGTGACCAACGTCACCGGCGGCGTCGAGTCCGAGATCAACCACGACGTCACCTCAGGTCAGTCGCTATGCATTACCAGTGGGCCAATTCGTGCCGGGTGTTTCTTGACATGCGTAACAGTATTGCGGGTTTGCCTACTCCATTCGGCCTGACTGTGATCTCTCTGTCCGTGTTTCTCTCAGTGCACAACGGTGACTACTGGCGCCTCCTCACGCCGGGCGAGTACCGCGTCACGGCCTCTAGCGAGCGCTACGAGCCGCAGACCCACGCCGTCGTGGTGACATCGCGTCCCCGTCAGGAGGCGCAGCGACTGAGCTTCCGCCTGCAGCCGCTCAAGAACGACTAGGAGGCCCTGAGCCTGGAGGGGAAGGAGGGAGGGACCGACTCCCGTACTAGCGGCGCCGTGACGGGTTAGGCGTTGGCGGGCGGGTGGACAACTCAGCGCCGTCATAACAGAGGGAGCCGATGACGCCAGCAGTTCGGTGTTGTGTGTTTTTTCTCTTGTTATTTTTGGTTTTGTTTTTCATATCTCAGTGAAAAGTAGAGATAATCTAGCTTTTTCCCCCTCGTTCCATCCTTATATGACCTAGAGAAAAATAATGACCACCTGCCTGTTCTATTATAAAAGGTGTCCAAAGCACAACATATTATTTTCACAAACAAATTTGGTGACAAGCAGGCTAGAGAGTAATATCTCCACGAAAGATTTATGACCATTCATGCCTTATGACATCAGAACAGTTTCCCCCCTAATGTATTTCATGGGAAACTGGAAAGACAATGTCCCACTTGTAGAACTGAAGGGGCATGAAAGGAAAAGAACTTGACAAACATACCTTTATTAAATAAAGTTATCTGTCTTCCGTGTCATATCAATGTATCAGAACTTAAGATGTTGCTATACAGGGTGGCCCATTTACCTCGGCGTAGGTGTAAGTAGGCAACTCATTCTACTTCAGCTGAGCGAGGGCGAGAGCTGAAGTAGAATGAGTTGCCTACTTACACCTACGCCGAGGTAAATGGGCCACCCTGTACAATATGTTTCTTGTCATATGTGGTAGAGATGTAACATCTTGCTGTGAATTTCCCTACTACTTTGGTTCTGCTGTCCAGTTGGGAGCTCTTAGAGCAAGCAATTCATTACACTCTATCTATACGATTAGTTTCTATAGAACCCATCTAATGCCATTCACAAAAAAAGGAGACTTGTAGCCTTCATAATCTCATGAAATGTAGAGCTCGAATTCTCCTGGGAATTTCATTACGACCTAATAATGCCTTCCTTAACAATGTTTTGACGATTGACAGTTATTGTATCTCAATGCAGCGTTCCCAGAAAATAAAATAAAACCTTATGGAATAAATTGTTTTCTAGTAGTTCATGGACAATATATTTAAAAATTCACCTGTTTCGGAAGTAGAGATTTTTTTTTTTTTACAGTTTTACATCATACACTTTACATTTTTATATCATGCATTTTACGTTTTTACAAAATACATCTTACATTGGTAACATTTATTAGCCCCACGCGGTGCAGTATTTTAATCGCACCCGAAAATGGTGCGAACGAGGAAGCTATGTGCCACTTTGTGAGTAGGTTTAAACGGTTTAAACTTGGCCGCCCATGGCCTCCCCCCACTCCCCCCTTCCCCCCTGCTCACCGCCTTGCCACATCCACGACCTCCCCTCTCTTCGGCGGTGGAGAGGGGAAAACGGGAAAACAAATCGCTTGTTTCGCCGTGTGTTCGCACGTGTGAGCCGGAATCTAAAATATTTGAAGATTATACACCTGATTGACGTGTGACAGTAGTTGCAGGTACCTCTATTGTTTATTTAGACTTTCTATTTTGACATTTTATGTAATTTCCTTCTGTTACATTTTGATTTTAACTGTGGGAGGTGATTTAAACTGGATTGACTGTAAGAAGGTTAGGTGTGTTTGTCCAGCCCTGCCGTTTGCGGTTTAATCGCCTCCCTCCACTTAAGGAGCTAGAAATTGTACTCATACTATGTATGTCAATTAGATTCATTCATTGGTCAAGAATTATCAGTCAGACAAAAATTATTTAACTCCTAGCCATGATTTTTGTACGCTGCTGACAATATTTCTAATTATGTTTTTCCTTCTTATGGCTTTAAGAATGGCTGTTGAAGAAAAATCCTTTCCCCGTGGTGGGGCTGCTACAATCACAAGCACCAAGAAATCCAATGTAAGCAACATCACTTCAATTTATTGGTTTTAAAGCACTCTTACTTATTTAATCTTTGAAATGATTTTTATCATTGCATGTTTCTCTCTTAGTTATTTGACCAAAAGAAAAAGAAGATTAAGAACAAGAAAAAAATAAAACATCAGAGTGTCACCGGTGGTGATCCAAAATTAATTTCGCTGGATGATCTGTCATACAAGGTGGAATAAGAATGTTTTAGAGATTTTTGTTCTCATATACCTTTGTTTCTTATCAATTTCCTCTTTTTTTCCAGACTCTTTCTGAGGGAATGCTAGTATTAGGAAGAATAATTGAAATATCCGATTATTACTTACACATTTCTTTGCCAGGCTTAATTTCAGGAAGGGTTCCTGTCACACAAATCTCAGAACCTTATTCACAATTATTACAGTCTATGAGCCAAAGTGATGATAACATAGAGGTGACTGCTTTTTCTTCTATTTCATTAATTCTTTTATCAGAGTTTTGTTTCACTAATGATATATAACTACTTTTTTCAGTCTTTGTGCCCTCTGTCAGAGATATTTTACAGAGGACAACTTGTTGTGGCTCAAGTGTGGCAAATTCGCAAAACAAGTGACAACCGCCATGTTATTACTTTAAGCCTTGATCCTCGAGTTGTGTATGCCGCTTGGTCTCATACTGCCATGGCAAAGACAGGGCTTATAATTACAGCTGCTGTTAAAAGTAGAGAAGAACATGGGTATGTTATGGACTGTGGTGTGAATGGTTTAAGGAGTTTTCTGAAAGATGAAAAGGCACTAAATTACTGTGACACGTTTAATTCTGGAAGACCTCTAGGTTTGTGTTACTCCTTATCAATTGTAGTTATGTCTTTAATCCAATGCTTAATACTCAGGAATAATAAAAAATTTTAATGTGGCAGCCATTGGCCAGTTGGTGCGGTGTGTTGTCATGAAAGGGGAACAATCATCAGCTGCTTCAAAAGTTGAACTCTCTGCTGATCCAGATGACATTTGCAAACACGAAGATAATGGTTCTGAGTCAGTTGATTTGCAACATATGATGCCTGGAATGAGATTTAAACTATCTGTATCTGATGTAAGTTAGTTTTTGATAGTAAAATCTGTCATAGTGCTCTATATATATTTTAAAATAGTTATTGTATCTTGTATTTTGTTTTGTTTTAGACCATGCGAGATGGAGTAATGGTTAACTTCCTATCCTCCTCTGGTTATCTGCACCGTAACCATATACCTATTTCTAATTCTGTAAATGGAACAATGCCACATCTACAACATGGTTCTTCCATTTTTGGTCGTGTGCTGTATATAACACCTATTGTCAAACACATTTTCTTTAGTGCTTTACCTTGTGTCAGTGATTCTGTGAGAGAAATTCCCAAACCTTCTCCTGCAGAAACAAATTTTGCCATTGGGGATATTGTAAATTCTTCCAAGGTAACTACAATTACTGTTTTCTTCTTTAACTTTTTACTGATGCGTAATGTTAATTCTACTCTTATTTACCTTAATTTTTAATTTAGGTGACTGGAGTGTCTGGGAAAGGTATATTTTTGAACCTTGGCAAAAAGAATTGCAAGGTTCGTGGTTTTGTACCAGAGCGTCGAATTGATTTTAATTTTAAGGGAAAGATAGAAGATGATGACAATGCAGCCACAATGCTGCAACGCCTCAGGGATAAGTATCCTCTTGGCAGTACTGTTCGGTGCCGGCTAATACATTATGACAGCTTGATAGATACCTATGTTTGTAGTATGGAAAAGTAGGTATCTTAAAGAACAGATTTATTTTAAAAATTTAGTTTATTTTTAAAGTACTTTAATTAGCATTTTTACTACTTTTTCACAGATCTGTGTTAAATGAGAAGTACCTTACATTCTCTGATGTACAAGTTGGGTCTGAAGTTCCATGTATCGTGGACCAGATTCGGGATGGCGGAATTGTGGTAAAGGTTGGCATGTTGAATGGTTTTGTGCCTGCTGTTCATTCTGCAGATGTTCCATTACATCAACCAGCAAAGAAGTATAATCCTGGTCTTAGGGTTACTGGCAGGGTACATATATTCTTTTAGCTCTTGCACACCAGGTATTCTACTTCATCTCATTGTAAATTTTATCACTTTTGTGCCTTTTTCAGGTGCTTAAAGTGGATCATGAAAAGCACAAGTTAATAATAACCCTGAAAAGTTCTCTGATATCGAGTCAAGATCCTATCATAATGTCCTGTCAGAGTGCTCGCAAAGGAATTTGCTATACAGGCACTGTCGTAGCAATATCTGCTAAGGGTGCATTTGTGTCCTTCTTTGGTGATGCAAAAGGTTTTATTGAAAACACTGAGCTTAGTGTTCCCAAGGGTCATAAGTTTTTCCTCGGACAACTTGTATGTAAATATTTTGAGGAGTTTACTGTCAGATAGAGCTCTGCCTTTCAACCTGTTGGTCTTGTTTTGCAGGTGAGATGCTATGTCATTCGACGTAATGTCAAGCAGCTGAAACTGACACTTATTCCTCCCAGTCATAGTTTTAAACTTGACCAGACTGCCAATAGGAAGGTATTGGTTGGTGAAGCATACAACCTTGAAGTCTTGTCAGTTGAAAGTGATGGCCTCCAAGTTAAAGTAACTGATGAGGGAGAGTCCTATAATGGTTTGTATGGCTTGCACCTAAACTTTTGTGGCTTTGTGCTCTAAGTGGTTTTAGCATTATTACATGTTGTTTGTGTTTTGTACAAATTTTACAGCAAGTGGTTTTATTCCCCTCTTGCACTTAAGTGATAACTTGGAATTGTGCAAATTACTTCTGGATACCTTTGAAATTGGAACAGTGTTAACAAATGTTTGGTGCTTCAGCAGTGGGAAAGGAAAAGAACCTGTAGTATTTTCAATGCGATCTTCTGCTGCTCAATTTTTCAAGGTATACATAATACCCTTTTTGTTTGGTTACTCACTCTTTTGGAAGAAACTTTTCAGTATTTCATTTCTGTGTTGTATTTTCAGAGCACTAATGGAAAAATTGCATCAAAAAAGCTTCTAGATGCTATTTGCCCAGGATGGATCCTTCCTTGCACTGTTCAGAAAATAAATCCCTTGTATCTTTTGCTTCAAGTTCCTCTTGCATCTGTAACAAGTTTTGTAAAAGTTGGCCATGAGCTAGTGTGTGAAAAAGGTGAAAACCTTTTAAGTTTGGGTTTAGTTGAAGGCCAGGGACTCCAAGCAAAAGTTCTCAAAGTTGTTCCTGATAAGAGTACCCTCATCCTAGGGTGCCGGGCAAGTGATCTCTGGGATGGCGAGCTTGAGGTATCATAGCTTGTAAAACTGGCGTGTTAGCTAATTAAGTATACAAACTTGTAATTTATACCTAACACTGTTATTTACTTGTGTGTAGACCTGTGTCATGCATCTGTCAAAGTACCTCTCTGATCAAGAGCGTCTCCTGGAATTTGCGAAAAATGCAGGCAATCCCCTTGGTGGTTTTGACATTGGAGGGAGAGTCAGTGGTGTGGTATTGGAAAAAACAGATTGGGGCTTTGTTCTGAGACTTAACAATGGAACCCGTGGAGAAGTTACTTATTACAATGCTGAAAGTGATGACTTGGATTTAGGAACTAGAGTAATTGGAAAAGTTATCAATGTAAGTGAATAATATGGTTAGTGCTGTATGATCATTTCAGAATAATCTTTTGTTTTCTATATTTGGCTATTGCTTTTTATTTAGGTTGATTTCCTCAGAGGGCATGTTGAAATAACTCTGCGCAAAGAAGTTTGTGCTGCTATTCGGGAAAGAGTATCTGAAACAGGACTCTCCATTGACCCTGATGTTCAGCTCCGTGGTCCAACTCTCCTTGTAACACCGGAATTTATTCTTATTCGACTTAAAGGCGAGAACAAACCAAGTCTGGCCTATATCCCTACTTATCTATATCCTCATGGTAGCTCAACCTTGAGTGTAGCTGAGCCCTTCTTTGGCATTGATAGAAAGGTTATTGTGAAAAGGTAGATATCAGCTAATAGGGCTGACATTCCTTTTGTATCGGTGCAAGGAATCATTTAAAACAAGTAAAATATTCTTTCAGGTGCAGTGGCGGAATAGTTATTTGTTTACCTAAAGAAGTTGTAGAAGACAGGAAAAAGGCCATTAAAGCAAAAGAAAGGATTGAGAAAAAAAAATCTGATAAAAAGGAAAGGTACTTTAAGATAATGGCTGCAGAAGATATAAAAAAAGAGAAGGAAGATGAATTAGAATCAGCCAAAATAATCTTAGACACAAGAAATGACATTAAAATTATTGATGCTGAAATGGATGAAATGAGTGACCAGGAATCTATTGATCTTAATGATGGCTCTGATAGTGATTCATCTAATATTATAGAAGAAGATTTAAATGACATAACAGAAAATGCTTCAAAATTGGGAAAGAGAAAAGCCAATGATGGCAAACTTGAAGGTGCTGCTGAACTTTCTAAGCCTTCTGATCATGAAATTAGATTGCTCTCCAAAAAGAAAAAGAAAGATCAGGACTTGGAGTCACTTGTCAGTGACAAAAATGGTGTTGATGTATTGAACAGTTGTGAATCGAAGAAGAAAAAGAAGGATGAACAAAGTCTTGGTGAGTCAAATGATTTTGAAATAGAAATAGTTCCAATGAAGAAAAAAAAGAAAGATGTTTCTTATGAGGTCAACCTTAATGAGAACTGTGCCTTAGAACCTCAGTCAAAGAAAAAAAAAAAGATTATTACAGAAAATGATGGTTTTGATAGTAATGATGAATTGAAAAGCAAAGACAATGTGGATTCTTCAAGTACTGTTAAACCCACCTTGGAAAACCCAGGGTTTATGTGGGATATCGATCCAACTAAATTCATGGAGGTACTGATAATATTTTAATTCCTCAGGTTTGTAAGGTGTGATTCTTCTGGTTGTTAATTATTATCTTCTTTCTCAAAACTAGGTTCTAGAACCAACCAAACATAATTCTAGCAGTGATGATGATTCAGAGGATGATCAAATTTCTAAAAAGAAGAAACGCAAGAAGTCAGCTGCCGAGCGGAGAGAAGCTGCAAGGCTTGAGGAAGAAAGATTGCAGAAAGTTGAAAGAGAACTCCTGGATCCTAATCGCCAACTATCGTCATGTGATGACTTCGACAGAATGGTTTTGGCTAATCCTGATAACTCAGCAATTTGGCTTCAATATATGGCTTTTCATCTCCAGGTATCAAAGATAGCGCCATAGATCTTGAGAATCTTGGTTTCTTTTCCTTTTTAAGTCATTCTTGATTTTCTTGTTGTAGGCTACAGAAATTGATAAGGCCAGAGCTGTTGCTCACAGAGCTATAAAATCAATTTCATATCGAGAAGAACAAGAGAAATTAAATGTGTGGTTAGGACTGCTTAATTTAGAAAACCTATATGGTACTTCAGACAGTCTTAAGACCACACTTGATCAAGCTCTACAGTCGAATGATCCATATAAGGTATGTACCTACGTTCAATTAATTACAATGCTGAAGTTTCTGAATTTCTGCAAGAACTGTATAATTTTTCAGATAAGGACCCACATGATAAGATTGTATGCAGAAAATGGTAAAAATAGGGAACTTGAAAGTGAGGTCCGCCTTGTTGTCAAGAAGTTTAAGGAAACTCCTGGAATGTGGCTAGAAGTAGGAACTGTCCTTATGAGCCATGGATATGCTGACAGAGCAAGGTCTATTCTCCAACAAGCCCTCCCATACATGAGAAGCAAGAAAGGTACACTAGGTTCAAAGTATTGTTATAACCCATCATTAAATAACATGACCAATGAATATTTCATATTTTAATCTCTTTACAGAGTCAGTAGATCTGGTTGTGCAGTTTGCCTTGATGGAGGCAAGGAATAATAATATTGAACAAGCAAAGGCTCTCATGGACCCCATTCTAGCATCATATCCAAAGAGAGTGGATGTGTGGATTGTTTATTGTGATATGCTTGTAAGAGCTAAGGAAATCATAGAAGCCAGGTTTGTAATTCATAATTTTGTGATAGTATTTTCCTTTACTTTAATGACTGCCTCCTTATTTTTAATAAATCTGAAATTACAGAGAACTCTTAGAAAGGGCTGTAAGCCAAAAGATGCCATCACAGAAAATGAAAGTGCTCTTTATGAAGTTCCTGCAGTTTGAAGAAACCCATGGTACAAAAGAAGGACAGGACAGAGTGAGACAAATGGCGGCAGACTACGTAAAGCAGGTTTCTGGAGAAGAGACAACAGAAGATGTCTAAATATTTTAGTTCATTGAAAGGTAGAAAACAACAGTTTTTTTTTTTAAATCTATCTTAAGATTATCCTTTATTTTAAGAAAATATCAAACTGTTTAAATAAAACAAGATGCAAAGAACATAAATTTAATTTGATATTACGAGTCATAAACTCGTTCTTCACCCAAATTGTGTTTAGTAGCACATATATAGAAAACACAGCTGATTTTTGGCATTTCTTCGCCAAAATCCTCCCCGCAAAGGCCTTCGTGTTCAGTACAATTCTCCGTCGAAAAAAGTTTGCTCCAAAATGACGGGGGTTGTGCAAGGGGATTCTAATGTACCCCTAGACCAACCCCCAAGGGTCAGTTCGTCCGAAAACCCGGTTTGTCTGCGTGGGAATGCAGTATTCCTAATAGCGCGCAATGTGTTCGGACGAGGTGGCTTAGGGGCCTATTTTGTCACTAACGAAGACCGGTATAGGACTCCTAGGACTTGCTATGTGTTTTTTGGTCCCAGAAGGAGGTAACCTGTGAGTTTGGTCGAAATCCGAGACAATTTATTTTCGACCGAAAATCGCAAAAACGCCAAGGCTATAGCCTTTGCATTTTTACGATTTTGGGTCGAATTTTTTTTTCTCTCCAAAATGACGGGGGTTGTACAGGGGGACTCTAACGTGCCTCTAGACCAACCCCCAAGGGTCAGTTCGTCCGAAAACCCGGTTTGTCTGCGAGGGAATGCAGTATTCCTAATAGCGCGCAATGTGTTCGGACGAGGTGGCTTAGGGGCCTATTTTGTCACTAACGAAGACCGGTATAGGACTCCTAGGACTTGCTATGTGTTTTTTGGTCCCAGAAGGAGGTAACCTGTGAGTTTGGTCGAAATCCGAGACAATTTATTTTCGACCGAAAATCGCAAAAACGCCAAGGCTATAGCCTTTGCATTTTTACGATTTTGGGTCGAATTTTTTTCTCCAAAATGACGGGGTTGTACAGGGGACTCTAACGTGCCTCTAGACCAACCCCAAAGGGTCAGTTCGTCCGAAAACCCGGTTTGTCTGCGAGGGAATGCAGTATTCCTAATAGCGCGCAATGTGTTCGGACGAGGTGGCTTAGGGGCCTATTTTGTCACTAACGAAGACCGGTATAGGACTCCTAGGACTTGCTATGTGTTTTTTGGTCCCAGAAGGAGGTAACCTGTGAGTTTGGTCGAAATCCGAGACAATTTATTTTCGACCGAAAATCGCAAAAACGCCAAGGCTATAGCCTTTGCATTTTTACGATTTTGGGTCGAATTTTTTTTTCTCTCCAAAATGACGGGGGTTGTACAGGGGGACTCTAACGTGCCTCTAGACCAACCCCCAAGGGTCAGTTCGTCCGAAAACCCGGTTTGTCTGCGAGGGAATGCAGTATTCCTAATAGCGCGCAATGTGTTCGGACGAGGTGGCTTAGGGGCCTATTTTGTCACTAACGAAGACCGGTATAGGACTCCTAGGACTTGCTATGTGTTTTTTGGTCCCAGAAGGAGGTAACCTGTGAGTTTGGTCGAAATCCGAGACAATTTATTTTCGACCGAAAATCGCAAAAACGCCAAGGCTATAGCCTTCGCATTTTTACGATTTTGGGTCGAATTTTTTTTTCTCCAAAATGACGGGGGTTGGACAGGGGGACTCTAACGTGCCCCTAGACCAACCCCCAAGGGTCAGTTCGTCCGAAAACCCGGTTTGTCTGCGAGGGAATGCAGTATTCCTAATAGCGCGCAATGTGTTCGGACGAGGTGGCTTAGGGGCCTATTTTGTCACTAACGAAGACCGGTATAGGACTCCTAGGACTTGCTATGTGTTTTTTGGTCCCAGAAGGAGGTAACCTGTGAGTTTGGTCGAAATCCGAGACAATTTATTTTCGACCGAAAATCGCAAAAACGCCAAGGCTATAGCCTTTGCATTTTTACGATTTTGGGTCGAATTTTTTTTCTCTCCAAAATGACGGGGGTTGTACAGGGGGACTCTAACGTGCCCCTAGACCAACCCCCAAGGGTCAGTTCGTCCGAAAACCCGGTTTGTCTGCGAGGGAATGCAGTATTCCTAATAGCGCGCAATGTGTTCGGACGAGGTGGCTTAGGGGCCTATTTTGTCACTAACGAAGACCGGTATAGGACTCCTAGGACTTGCTATGTGTTTTTTGGTCCCAGAAGGAGGTAACCTGTGAGTTTGGTCGAAATCCGAGACAATTTATTTTCGACCGAAAATCGCAAAAACGCCAAGGCTATAGCCTTTGCATTTTTACGATTTTGGGTCGAATTTTTCTCTCCAAAATGACGGGGTTGTACAGGGGACTCTAACGTGCCTCTAGACCAACCCCAAGGGTCAGTTCGTCCGAAAACCCGGTTTGTCTGCGAGGGAATGCAGTATTCCTAATAGCGCGCAATGTGTTCGGACGAGGTGGCTTAGGGGCCTATTTTGTCACTAACGAAGACCGGTATAGGACTCCTAGGACTTGCTATGTGTTTTTTGGTCCCAGAAGGAGGTAACCTGTGAGTTTGGTCGAAATCCGAGACAATTTATTTTCGACCGAAAATCGCAAAAACGCCAAGGCTATAGCCTTTGCATTTTTACGATTTTGGGTCGAATTTTTTTTCTCTCCAAAATGACGGGGGTTGTACAGGGGGACTCTAACGTGCCTCTAGACCAACCCCCAAGGGTCAGTTCGTCCGAAAACCCGGTTTGTCTGCGAGGGAATGCAGTATTCCTAATAGCGCGCAATGTGTTCGGACGAGGTGGCTTAGGGGCCTATTTTGTCACTAACGAAGACCGGTATAGGACTCCTAGGACTTGCTATGTGTTTTTTGGTCCCAGAAGGAGGTAACCTGTGAGTTTGGTCGAAATCCGAGACAATTTATTTTCGACCGAAAATCGCAAAAACGCCAAGGCTATAGCCTTTGCATTTTTAAGATTTTGGGTCGAATTTTTTTTCTCTTAAAAATGACAGGGGTTCTGCGCAGGGATACTCTAAGGGGGCAAAGGGTGAAAGCAGGCGAAAGCTGGGAGGAGAGCACAGCCTGCTCTACTTTACTCTGCCCTCTGCCTCTCTGTAATGCTTACGGCGCTTCTCCGGTTTAAATTTTCGCGCGGCGGCAGCTGCGATTTAACCATGGCGTAAAATTGGGCGGTTTCCGGCGGCCATGTTTGCGGATGTGTGGATTCCGCGCCACCTGGTGGGCAAACTTGTAACTATGGATCTGGCATCATGGCGGCTGCGTGTGGTTTTGCGAAAAGTGTGAGTGAAATTGTGATAATATTTGTTTCCAACGTAAAATTTTTTAAATAATCAAGTAGGGGGAGTGTGATAATTTCTTTATGATTAAATTCGATATATTTTATTGTGCTGGGGAGGACAAATTGAACGTCCTCGCTTCTAGGATGGCTGATGGTTCGTCTTTCTGCTGAGCGCCTACTGTAAGCCTAGAATTAACCACCAGCATTGGGTGTAACTTTTCAATGATATTCTTATTAGCGGAATGTCGTTATTTCCTTGAAAGGCTGTTATTTTCTTGTAGCACATTATGTAGTGCCCAAGGGAGGTTAGCTATGAAGGTTAGGCCACCTCATGGCAGGCTGAGGGTAAGGATAGGGTTATCCATGGAGCTCTTAATTTGGGCATTAGTGTGAATCAGAAATTTATTTTACGTTGCGTGCCTGTTTAAATGTGAAAGTGGGGGTGTCCTTAGTACTCTCTGTGAGGAAATCTTGGACCAGATGGATTCCGATTAGGCGACAGACAGCCCACAACAGTAGTAGCATTTTCTATCAGGCACACTTGCGTGTTCATTTCAAAATCAAAGGGTTTTGTATAAGTTAACATTGGGGGAAAATAGGGAAGCTCGGACTCTTGGCTGAGTCAGTAGGGCTTGTTGCATTAGTGGGTATCCTTCCACTTGAAATCGCAGTTCTGTGCTCATGATGATTTTCTTCTTTGAACAATATTGCATCTTCGTAGTGAGAATAATTAAATGTAAATGAGATCTTTTCTTTTTCAAGAACTGAAAGTATTGTTTAGATATTTATCATTTGGAGTAAGTCATGTTCATTCTCAAAACGCCTTCTAGTTTTCAAACAAACTTAATAATACAATAGTCTTGTGTAGATTTATTTGTTTTCAATGCAATATTGTTTAAAGTGTATGGCCAGTCACTCGTCTTTATCCAGAATTTGTTTGTCAATTGTATAAATACTAGTTGTTCACTTATCGATCTAATTTATGGTTGGTATCTTGCCAACTGATATCCATAAGAGATATCATCAGCATTTTATCGATGTGCAATTACCTTTCTAAGGTATTTGGCTTTTTAAAAATAATACTTGTTCACTTTTCCATCCATCTTATTTAAGGGTGGTATCTTGCCAACTAGTCAGATGCTGGATGCATTTAATAATTCGGATAGAGGCTTTTAAAGTAGTAAATCTTGTTTTGTTGAGAACAGAGATGAGTGACGGCTTTTGCTTACTGATATTTGAGTGTTGCCCTGTTGCCCCTGTGTCTGCTGTTCTTTACTTGCTCTATTGCAAAAAGTATCCATTGAATGCTTTGTTTTGCGCCATTTGGCCTGCCTGCTTCCTCTCACTTTGACCTCGGCCAGACTCCTAAAGGTCAGGGTGTGAGGAGTAGGCATTTTAGTGGTAACCTTTCAAATCTAAATTTTTGCTTGCTTCCTCGCACTTTGACCTCGGCCAGACTCCTCATGGTCAGGGTGTGAGGAGTGGGTGTCTTGCTCTTGTACCTTTGAAATGTAAATTTTTGCTTGCTTTAAACTTGTTGTATTTGCCCCTCTTGCTGGCATGTTGACCCAGGCCAGACTCCTGAAGGTCAATGTGTGGGTGAGAGGGGGCGAATGAGAGGGGATTCCTCTCTCTTTGCTTTTGAATTTCAATTTTTGAATGGATACTTTTTACTGCTCTGTGCTCTGCTGTTCTGTGCTCTGTGCTCTGCTGTTTTCCCTTCTGGCTTTGGTATAATACGGCCTCCTGGAGTGGGACTTGTCTCACTGCTGGGTTCGAATCCCAGCGGGTCCTATGCCTCGCCTTTGTCTGCCTTCCTTCTCTCTGAATGTATGAGAAATTTAGAGGAACACAGTGCTTTGTTTACATTGTTGTTTACAATTTTGTGTACATTTGTGCTGCTCTGCCACTGGCCAATTTCTTCTTCTCTTTTTTTGGGACTTAGTATTTGGCCTTTGCAGTGTTCCTCTCACTTTCTCATCCTGTCTGTCTTCTGCTCTTTGTTGTTGTTGACATTCATGCTTTGTTTACTTTTCAGCACTTGTACTTTTTTTTTTTTTTTGGTTGTTGGCTTGCTTTCCTTGCTCGAGCTGCTCATTGGTTTCCACCAGTGAGCTGCTCGAGCAAGGAAAGCCGAAGCCAACAACCAAGGAGGGGAAAAAAAGAATTGTTTTTGTTGTTGCCGATAGCTCCAAGGTGTTCGAGCTTAGCTGCTGCGCCTTCAAAGGCGCAGCAGCTGAGCTCGAGGGGACTTGGAGCAGTGGAACATCGGCAACAAAAATAAACAAACAAACAAACAGTTGAATAAAAAAAAACAAGCTTTATTGGAAGAAGAAGAAAAAGAAGCAACAGCAGCTGGCCAATGGGAGGCCCCCCAAAAAAGGCCCTTTTTTAGGCTATCTCGAGATCCCTATGTGATGCGGCCCAAGTAAAATTTCTGGGGGGGTCAAACAAAGTTCCATCTGGAAAAAACTAGTCAAATTAACTGTCAAGAGGAGTTTAATTAAAACCCCTCATAAACTGACTCTACGCAACAATCACTTCATATGAACTCAATCACAGCCGACGAGATGAAACACAGGACCCGAGAGCAAGCAGTGGCCTGGTGAACCTTCAATAACATGTCACTAAAGGAGCCCGAGAAATGCGTACCAGGACCTCGGGCCATTCCATGTTCCACTGTGACTGATCTCTCCTCCACATGAAGCAATCGTTGCTCACATTAGCAAAAGTAAGTTCAAAGTAAGTTCATTTCTTCATGCCGACATCCTCGTCTTGCGTCTCGAAGAATCTTCACAGTCGTCCTTTCTTGAGTTGGTTGCTTGCTTTGAAGAATCGTCAACGGCTGCACATTTGGTTCTGCTTTCCCCGTAACTTCGTCTTGTAACCTGCAAAAACAAATATGTATCAGAAGCAGTTCAAGAAAAGAGTATCATTTCATCACAATTCTGTTGATTTATTTAGAAAGACAAACAAAATTAAAAAAAAAATATTCTACAATCCCTCTTTAATTCAATATGGCAGGTACAAATGATGACTTGCCAAAATATTACATCTTGCTAAGGCATTTCAATTTGAAATCCAAATATAATCAGGAATTGAAAGAAGGTAAAGCTATAATGAGCCCAAAGTTACGTCTACTTCAAATATTTTATTGAAAATGATTACCACAAACCAAAGTGGCAAACAGACATAAAATTCACTCCCACCATAAGTTTGCTTTCAGTTATTGGTAGCTCTGAGCAGACTAACACAGCAGCAAGTGATTCTCTATGAATGGTAATAAAATCAATTAAACTATCAAACAAATGCGTGATGTTATTCACCATTATACAGGTAACTTCATTAACATGTCATGCATATCTGGTTTAGTCACTATGGCAGCAACTCAAAAACATTCCACGATTTTAGTGTCAAAATTTACCCACTATGATTTCTAGTATTTTAATGGAGACCAAAGTACTAGCAGCAATATTGCAATTTTCTATTGATTTCACAACCAGCAAAGGTAGAAAGTGGCAGTTTAATTTTGAAAGCCAATTGCCTTCTACTTCATAGGTGAGTTTAAGAGATATTCTGATTCAGAACAGTGGTGCAATACCAAGTGAACTTTTCAAATGAAAGGAATGAGTAGACTTTCATAACTTATGTCAAAGCTTCCCTCGACAGATATTTAAAATACAAATAACTCAATGCTTTTTCACCATTCTGCAAAAGGGAAATATTTCTTACTGCCTGATCTTAAATTCAGGGCACTGAATTTCAAAATGAAAGAAATCAAAGTAACAGACTAGACATTAAAATTCACCACAGGAGTGGTGCTGTACTAGGCAAGCTCAAAAAATTCATTGTTTATCAAAGTTACTGTCATGAAAGGTCTACTCATACTAATAGAAGTTAATTAAAATATTAAATTGCTGAATATTATCATTCATTTACTATAGCTTGTACAGCAGCCCAACCAAACAGGTAGTGCTGTGCCAGGAATGCACTCCAAATGTAAGGATTAACTCAGTTCCTGTTGTCAAAGGTCTGTCTTCCCAAACCAATCACAGTCTGCTAGTGGCAAACTACCTTTGAGATGAAACCCCCAAGTGCTCAATTACAAATTGCAATATGAACTACTGCTTTTACTACTACAAATGTTCTCCAAAAGAGACTAGCAACCTAATTTCTTTTATTTTGAGAAAAAGTTCAATAATCTGATCAGAGCTATACAGTATTGAATCCTTACTCCAAAGGATAAGATTCAATGAATCATCCTTGAAAGCATGTCCAGTGTACTGGTGAGGCAGGAAATGAACATTGCCAAAATGGCTATTTAGCTCCAAGATCTGAATTTGGAATCCAAATGGGAAAAGATCTTTGAGGCAGCAGCAACAATGTGCTGTTCGGCAGACAAAGAACAGGATTTCTCTTTGGGCACTCATTTGCAAATTGTATAAATATAAATGCACCACTCTTCATTAAAGGTAAGCCATATTTGTTCCAGTTACAACTTTGCTCCAATTAGCAGATGTATGTAGATGTTTTAGCCACAGGAATAGCCAATTATAAGCAAAGACGCTTCAAAAAATTATTTGAAGTGGGTGCAAATCAAAATATACAAGTCTTTTTTAACTTCTCAGATTTCTCTCAAAGATCAGTACCGTCACACTTAAATAGGACCACCTTGATCAGCTCCACTGGATATTCCGCTGCATACAAAACCCTGACAGGACTAAGTCTGAAAGTGCCAAAAGTAAGCCACTCTGGGGACCCCCCTCCCCCTAGCCTACAGCCAGTGGTAGCAAATAGCTCTACGGTCTCCGCACGAAATACTTCTCATGATTGTTGAAGTTGTTCATCACACAACCAGATGAAAATATTCTCAAATAAATTAGGGGAACAATTACATCACTTTCATTGAAACTAAATTCAGAAAATTTTATGTTTTAAATAAAATCTCCACTATGGGGGTTAACCATTCTTTAAAGGCTCTGATGTAGTTCCAAAACGTCCCTAGTCCCTTCCACTAAGTGGTGGAGCCAGGAGGTGGGCTTGGGCAAGGCTCGGGTTTAGAATGCGTTTTGAGAGCGTATCGTATACAACAAAACGTCCAGTGTAGCTGATCGAGTAGGTCTTGCTCTTAACATTGCTTACCTTCACATAAGCAGCATGACCACTGCAGATGATAAGATTGCAACAGCAAACGGCGGATGGAGATTAAGAGGTGAAATAACAGCTTCAGTACATTATGCAGAACATGGTGAATACCTGAAAGAATTAAGAAAAACCTATTAGCATGAAAGAAAGGAAAGAAGGGCAAGCAGATAGCAACAAATCTGATGTATAAAAAAGCACAGCTGAACCATGAAATACCCACCATGTGCTCAGCAGAAGCACCAGACATGAGACATGACATCACAGATGAAAACAGCTTATCAGCACTGCGATGGCAGACAGAGTAAAGATCTAAGCAGCCCCGTGAAGTCTTTGGAAGTGAAGTGGGAGCCGTCAAGGGCAGGGTTCAACAGAACAAATGCAACTTGGCAACCTGAAACAGACAAACAATACTTATTAGTATGGCAGGAAAAATCTGGAGACTGACAAGCAGGTAGCAAAGAAATGTGATGGATAATAGAGCCCAGCATAAGCCAGTAAATGAATTACACACCTTGAGCTATTGGTCATGTTGCAATGCAGCCTCAAACATCGCAAAAGGAATTCCAAGCAGGCCAATATATTCGAGCATTCATCAGCAGGCCCGTCAGTGGTGAGTGTCCATGTAAAGGTGGCCCGTGGCCTCAGGCCCCACACTTTCAATCAGCATTCGAAGTACTGGATAGACGAAAGAATCAGCATCATCCTGAAGAATAACAAAAGATAGCACTAAATTAGTATGTCGAATGTATCAAAATAAAAGAGAAGATCCCAAATTTAAGTGCGTTATTCCTCTCTTGTCTCATACACAGCTCTATACTGAAATACTGAAACACGAGGCAGGCATTCTAACCTAGATGTCCCATACACAGCTCTATACTGAAATACTGAAACACGAGGCAGGCATTCTAACCTAGATGTGAACTCAGAGCAGCCCTCACTTGAACGCGAATGAGAGCAAGTTACGCGACGCCTGCATTTCGGAAGAGTCAAGTGCGACCGAGAAAAACTCGAGCTGAAGGCCAACATCCAACATCGAGAACCCAAGAAGGAAATGCGCAACCGTTCGGAGAACCTGAACAAAACCTCTACACACCCCAATTCCAGTCCAGACGGACACAGGAAACGCATGTAGCTCCCAACACGTGGTGTTTCCATTCAAACCCAGCCAACCTACAGCGACCTTGAACTATAATACATCTTACCTCTTCAACAAGCAGCAGGCGAATGAGAGCCGATCCTGGTCTGACTCTGACCACTCTGACGCTGACGGTGAGAGGCGGGGGTAGGAGGGAGAGGGGAGGGGAGAGGTGGGAGGGCGGTAGCCAGCGTTGCCAACCTCTGGCCGCTACAGGGCGGTACGCGGCGCTCGCCAAAGCGGTATTTCGGCCGCCAAGGCGGTACTTCGGCGCGCAACTTCAAAACGGAAGACTGAATGACGTTACCCGCGCGCCAACCGCGCAATAATTCAAACAGCAAAGCAACAATTACACGTGAAATTCACCCTTCAACTCATGTATTTTGGCACCTTTAAACCGAGGTTAAACCAGGGGACTCTAATGTACCCACAGACCAACTCCCTGGAAACCGGGTTTTCCGACAACCCAACCCTCCGGGGTTGGGTTAGAGGTACGTACATCAGAGTCCCCCTGCACAACCCCCGTCACTTTGGAGCAACATTATTTTTCGGACGAAAATCGTAAAAATGCAAAGGCTATAGCCTTTGCGTTTTTGCGATTTTCGGCCGAAAAAAAATTGTCTCCGATTTCGACCAAACTCACAGGCTACCCTCGGGGGTTGGTCTAGGGGTGCGTTAGAGTCCCCCTGCACAACCCCCGTCACTTTGGAGCAACATTATTTTTCGGACGAAAATCGTAAAAATGCAAAGGCTATAGCCTTTGCGTTTTTGCGATTTTCGGCCGAAAAAAAATTGTCTCGGATTTCGACCAAACTCACAGGTTACCTCCTTCTGGGACCAAAAAACACATAGCAAGTCCTAGGAGTCCTATACCGGACTTCGATAGTGAGAAAATGGGCCCCTAAGCCACCTCGCCCGAACACATTGCGCGCTATTAGGAATACTGCATTCCCTCGCAGACAAACCGGGTTTTCGGACGAACTGACCCTTGGGGGTTGGTCTAGGGGTACGTTAGAGTCCCCCTGAACAACCCCCGTCATTTTGGGGAGAAAAAAAAATTCGACCCAAAATCGTAAAAATGCAAAGGCTATAGCCTTGGCGTTTTTGCGATTTTCGGTCGAAAATAAATTGTCTCGGATTTCGACCAAACTCACAGGTTACCTCCTTCTGGGACCAAAAAACACATAGCAAGTCCTAGGAGTCCTATAACGGACTTCGTTAGTGACAAAATAGGCCCCTAAGCCACCTCGTCCGAACACATTGCGCGCTATTAGGAATACTGCATTCCCTCGCAGACAAACCGGGTTTTCGGACGAACTGACCCTTGGGGGTTGGTCTAGAGGCACGTTAGAGTCCCCCTGTACAACCCCCGTCATTTTGGAGAGAAAAAAAATTCGACCCAAAATCGTAAAAATGCAAAGGCTATAGCCTTGGCGTTTTTGCGATTTTCGGTCGAAAATAAATTGTCTCGGATTTCGACCAAACTCACAGGTTACCTCCTTCTGGGACCAAAAAACACATAGCAAGTCCTAGGAGTCCTATACCGGTCTTCGTTAGTGACAAAATAGGCCCCTAAGCCACCTCGCCCGAACACATTGCGCGCTATTAGGAACACTGCATTCCCTCGCAGACAAACCGGGTTTTCGGACGAACTGACACTTGGGGGTTGGTCTAGGGGTACGTTAGAGTCCCCCTGAACAACCCCCGTCATTTTGGGGAGAAAAAAAAATTCGACCCAAAATCGTAAAAATGCAAAGGCTATAGACTTTGCGTTTTTGCGATTTTCGGTCGAAACAAAATTGTCTCGGATTTCGACCAAACTCACAGGTTACCTCCTTCTGGAACCAAAAAACACATAGCAAGTCCGAACTGACCCTTGGGGGTTGGTCTAGGGGTACGTTAGAGTCCCCCTGTACAACCCCCGTCATTTGGAGAGAAAAAAATTCGACCCAAAATCATAAAAATGCGTTGTTGTTTCGCGCTAGGCCTTGACAAGGCAGAGCCTATAGGGCCTAGTCCAAATTTTCTTCTGTTCGGAATAAGCTATCTGTTGAAGCACCTGTTGTCGCCACAACTTTGTGGCCACAAACAGGCACGTGCTCGAGACTTAAGCAGCGGCAGCCGTGCGCTGCAGGAGCGACCACGAAAATGGGCTTATAGCATTCTGCATGTATCATTTATTAACATGTTTTAATAATACAAGTTCATTTACAATAATGAATTAGTTACCATATTTTCTTATACCACAGCTGAGGTAGTGGCAAATTCTAGATAAACAATGGTTTATGGCATTTTGTCTTTGTGTCTGACATGGAAACACTTTTACACAATATTACACAATATTAGGTATGATGGCTATGAAATTACAAAGTAAGTTTAATTCAGGTCTGAAATTTTAAGTGAGACCCATCTTCTACTCAGCATGTCAGTTCTTTGTAAGGTCACCGAGGACTAATAAAGTCCCGGAAGACGGGATCAGTCTTTAACTTAGGAAAGAGAATCAGAGATGAAAAGGTAGTTAGGTTACGACTTATAAAAAGAGCAATGTAATTGCTTTTCACCTTGGAGGTGGACCACATGAAACCAGCGAATTTGACAGAATATCATGACTAGAAGGCTTAACATCCTATGTATTCTGAACCACTCACTAACTGTAAATTAGCAGGAGAATAGTGAGGTGGTACATGTAAGAACACACAATGACAAACAGTACACACAGTTCATCAGATTCCATGTAAAAATATATAGTTTCTATGGTTAAAATGCTTCTTGTCTGGCTCAGTTGTCCAATGAAATAGGGAACAATAACTAATACATAAATAGTAAGTATCTGACCAGAGCCATAAAAATCTTAGTACTTTCATTGTAACATGAATCCAGGTTGATGAAGATGAAGAGAAAAAAAAAATGAGTTCAATCAGAATTGCATAATTTTTTTATAGCACTTTAGAAAGTAGGTATTTGTATTGATTGATATAACAGGAAAGTTAGTGCTTGATGTTTCCACATACAGCTGCCTAGGTTTATACACTCAAATATGAATTTTAGACAAGAAATTTACAAGAACATAACTTTTATGTACACATCATGTACATAATTGTGCCAGTCACAATTCATAATAATATAACAAATGTACAAGTAAAAATTATAAAATGAGAAAATGATGAGCTCAACAGATGAGAAATATTTCCACAAAACATAGAGTTTAAGATTACACAATAGCTAAAATCTATCAAATCAGATCTGAATATAGTTATGAGTACTAACAACATCAAATATGATCTGTCAAAATAAATAATTATAGTGCAAATACAATGGTACTGTAAAAATTGACAAATTTTGTTTTTGCTTTAAATGCATTGTAAGTTATAGAATCATAAGAGCCCTGCAACTAAAGAATATGCAGTGGTACCAAATTACCATTAATTCCTTAAAAGAAGATACCCTTGAAACATAGGAGTTCTTGTCAGATAATAAAAGACAAATCCATATAACAGAAGACACTTAAGTGGGTTAAAAAAAAATCACACACACATTGTTTTTAGTGTGATTCAATAACACAGTAAAACATGACAAATGTTTCAATTAAGAATTCAGAAATTAAAGCAAGTAATAGTAAGCATTTGTAACATTCTATTTGCCTACAATCTGTGTTCTATACAACATGCTTAAAAATATTTAAAGTGGTATTTTAAAACAAAACAAAATAGCATTTTTAAAACAAAAGGGAAAAATTATCACATTTTATATAGGTATAAACATAGAAGTGGAATACCTTTAACAATAAAATCCACCCCATCTAGAGGGTGACTTTCAAAGTAACTCATAAAATAAGAATAATTTCTTCATCAAGATTTTCCTTAATTAGATTCTGAATTCAAGACCACATGGGTGGTTGTTATAAGAGAAATCAAGAGGGTTTCAACAAAAAGATCTTGAATGAAAAAGTCATTATAATTTATATAATAGTAATAATAATATATTAAAAAAAATAAAACAAGACGTCAGACTATGAAAAGTAGAGAAAGAATCACAACCAGTTTATAGGTAGTTGTCTAGATATTAGATATTTTGGTTTCCACAGCATTACTATGTCCATTATAAGGGGGAGGTAATCGGACTATAAGCTGAGAACCCACAGGCTTGCCAAAGGAATTGAGCTGTGACAAAGGTGGTGGAGGTATGTGTGATTGAAGATTGTGAAGAGAATATTGCGGCGGTGGATGTCTTTGGTTTGCCAATTTTGTTGGTGTTTGAGAAGATTGGTGATGCATTACTTGATGATGAAAAGGGGGAGTAGCTGGAGGCCCCATTCTCCCAGGACTTTGCAGCTGATGGCTCATGGAAGTTTCCGGTCTTGCACGAGAAGGTGTCATACCAGGAGTTATGCTTCCTAAGTCTGCATTGTTTGATAACTGAGTAGAACCAGTCTTGTTACTGGGACCAGTGCTTGATTTATGGCTTCCACTGCAACTACTTGTTCCACCTTTAAACAAATCAAATCAAATCAAATCAAATCAAATCAAATCAAATCAAATCAAATCAAATATGACTCAATACAGTGAAATCTGCATAGTAAGAATTACTTGGGACCCAGGTCTGAGTATGTTATATCTCACTTGGGTGCCTAGAAAATTTTCTTTGTGAGAAGGTATTTTTTCTCCTCAGGTTCCAACTATCCAGGTTCCATGGTACTTATTCTATTTTAATGCGTTAACAAAAGACTCAATGTACCTTGCATACTTTCTGGGGCTTCCCAGCTGTTACTACTAAATCCACTCCCAGCCCACCACTGCCTAAGCCTGGAGTGTATCTCTGGGAAAGAGGGTCTTCGGGCAGGAACTTCATGCCAGCACTCTATCATTAAAGCATATAGACGAGAAGGGCAATCTTCAGGGCAAGGTAACAACTGCCTGCTACGAATCATATCAATGACTTCCTGGTTGCTGTACCCATAGTATGGCTAGAAACATAAGAATGTAAATATTTATTTAAAAAAAAAAAAAAAAAACATTACCAGTAAAAAGATGGAAATAGAGGGACACAGATTAGATAAAAACACTACCTGTAATCCATAGCTATAAATCTCCCAAAGCACCACTCCATAGCTCCATACGTCAGACTCAGTAGTGAACTTTCCATACAGAATAGACTCTGGTGGCATCCAGCGAACTGGAAGGAGGGACTTTGATTGCACTCTACAAAGGGAAAACATTCATTTCATGAATTAATTTAATAATTAAAAATTTTATTAGTAAACATTAGAAGTCATAAGCAGTTCATTTCCAAACAAAAATCTAATGTGTCTAGCTCTCACCGGTAATAATCTGATGAATAAATATCTCTTGATAGACCGAAATCAGATATTTTAACAGTAAGGTTATCACCTACAAGGCAGTTCCTTGCAGCCAAATCTCGGTGAACATAGTGGTGACTACACAAGTATTCCATGCCTACAAAACAAAACCCAGCAGTGAAATTAAATATGTATAAGGAAGGAAATAATATAAATGTATAACCCACCATAGTTGCTAGTCCACTGACCTGCCGCAATTTGTAAGGCTATGTGAAGAAATTCTGGTTGATCAAGAACATGAGAACTTCCATCATCACTACAAGCAGACACATCCGAGCGAGGAGAATGACAGATCAAAAACTCATGAAGATCACCCTGTCAAAGTACAAAAGTGTTATAGCAAGGTACACTTGTATTGAAGTCATTTTAATTAATTAAAATAGAATAAGGACAAGTTACCTGAGTCATGTATTCAAACAACATGCACATGGGTTCTCCCTTTAATACCACACCCATGAGACAGACAATATTAGGATGGCGTAGATCTGACATTAACTCAACCTCTCGTCTAAAATCTCCTTGTGTTTTTGCACTTGCATTTTCTTTTAATGTCTTAATGGCTACCATAAGTTTTGGTTCATCAGGTCCACCAAAAACTTCTCCTTTATAAACTTTTCCTGTGGATACAAAATATTAGTCGATTGATCATAAGAATCAAAACTTCAACAGAAAGCAATTACATCAGAGGCTTCTTACCAAAAGCACCTTCTCCCAAGTCTTGCATGAAACGAATGTTATTGAGTTGATATTCTCTGACCCGTAGAATTCCACCATTACTGGGACGTTCACTCTTGTGGCTGACAATAGTACCATTAGCAGGAAGCAGAGAATTCATTTCCATCATTTGATTGGTATTGCTAAGTTTATGAAGAGGAGAAGCAGCTGAGCGGGGTGGTTTTAAGCCATTTATCTGTCAATCAGAGAAATTATTTAGAGTTTATCAAGTAATCTGTGATTTATATCAATATATATTTATATATTTTTTTTTTGGTATCATTGTATCAAATTTTATTATCAATAAAACATGTACCTTGCTTCCACAACTATTTGGAAATCGGCTTTGAGCAGCAACCCTTCGCCTTCGACAGCAAATATAAGTAGCCACTAGAATTATGAGGACAAAAACACCTGCCACACCTAAAATATATGGCATAAAATCTTGGGGAACAACTGAAAAGTAAACAAAGAAAATATAAATATTTTGAACATTTTGGCAGAGGGTACATAGATTGATAGATAGATAGATAGATACCTTGGACAGCTGTTTCAGCAGAAGGAATGTTTAGAGAAAGGCAGCCTTCATCGTCAGGAGTTCCTGATGGAGGCAACTCATTACAGTCCTGCATTACTTGTCTTACTAGGGCATTGCGTTTGGCTAAAGCATACTCCAAAGGGCACAATTTGTTTTCAATCAGCTCACAATCTTTACGGCATATCCTACGGGGTTTCTGCGATGGCTTTGTCACTTTATCATGAACTTTTTCCCTACAAACTGGAAAGGCTGAATAGCAAAGTGATGGTTTTGCAAACTTAACACATTGTGGTGTGATGTCACTGCAAAAGACAAACAAAATTGTAAAGACAGGACTAAAAGCATTATGATAATATTTATACTGGTATAAAAAAATGAAGCATAATGTAAATCATACTAACGGAGAGTGATTGGCAACAGTTAATGCTCGAGTCAACATCATTTCTATGTTTTGTTGATTATGAGTTGGTCTTATGAAAACTGATTTATTGGCAAGGAATTCCCAACAAATTTTCCCTTGGTAAGGCTGTAAAAAGAGTGTATTACAATAACACTATCACGTCACACTCTTTAAGATAAAATTAAGGTAAATACAAGAGAGTAAAAATTATTACCTGACAAATAGGTTCAGTTGAAGTGCCTTCTGGTAGAAGGGAGTCAGAGGTATCTCCAAATCCATGCATTCCTGACAACGTGAAGGTTTGATGGGGCATACCACTACTCAGATCTAAGCCACCAAGACCTTCAGGCAGTCCTCCAGGAATTCCTCCGGAAAGTCCTCCAGGCATTGCACCTGGCAACCCTCTAGGCATCTGGCTTGCAATGTCACCTATGGATCCCATACCCATGGAATCAATATGGTCATTTGTGCCACTGTAAAAGATCACAGCAAGGTATAAAACATCTTGTCAAAAAGATAGAGGATTGTGCATGGAGGTAAATGTATTACTGCAGATACAAATAATAATAACAAAATAAATAATAGTACTTAATAGGATAGACATCTTAAAATAAAAACAACAGGCAAACAAAAAAATTAATTAAAAAGTAAAAAAGTTGTATTTCTGAGCCTATATGCTACTTTTAAAATGTAATAAAATTGTATAATAAAATCTTTGTGGCAGGATGATGGAACAGAAAATGTAAAATAACAATAACTAGTAGGAGATGTTTCAAGTACACAAGCCACAATCCAAAAGAGTATGTTTTATTGGCAAACTGAATAATTACTGTAGGCGGGTCACATTTTTCCACAAATTTCCAACATACTTAGTTTCTTCTGCAGGACTTTCATATTCGATGTCTTCTAAATCAGTTGCATTCTGAGCGAAAGCTAAACAGCCAAAAAGACTAATACAACACAAAGAGAACTTCCAAGGAATCCCCTTCATGTTTCTATCATCACTTAATCCCTAGAGGACTGGTTCTTGAACACAACTACTTCAAGAATAAGGTTCAGTCAGTATATTAATGAATTCTACGAAAATACAAAGCAGAAACAAAACTTCTCTACTGTCATGCGCGAAAAGCACAAGTATCGGGTCAGCGCCTTCTGCTACGGCAATCTGTGATCCGTCCGGCGGCCAGGTCTGACAACCCACACGCAGAAAAAAAAGAAAGTATTGGAAAATTCTCAGTTCTACGCGACTTTCAAAACGAGAATGCTTAAAGATTGCTTTGGCAGAGGGTAGAAGAACGTAATTAATTCGTTGCATTACTACGGGTCTTCGCGTTAGTGCAATCCTACAGCGGAAACTGAATGCCGCGTGCCGCGCAGCGCAGCTTGTAGCGCGCGCAATTCAAAAAATGAAATAGAAAGGGCTCACTTCTAAAATGAACGCTTCTTTTGTACACCTACCCAAATCCTCCGTGGGAATTTGCAAACACGGGAGGGAAATTCGGTATATCTGCCGGCGCATTCATCACTCCTGCGTAAAAAGAACAGAGCGGTGTGGGTGTCAATACATGCGGCTGGAATCGAACCTGAGGCGGTACAGAGAAACGGCGGCAACTCACCCCACTTGGGGACCTTGACGATAAGAATGGCCGTCGATTCCACCGTCACCCCTCCGTTAGACGCCTCACACTTGTAGTACCCGCTGTCGTGCACCTCGAGCATGGAGATCCTCAGGCGAGAGCCGATGGTGGTTCCCCGGGTACCCTGGTACACCAGGCGGACATGGCAAGTTTAATTGACGTCCCTGACGATGAGGTGGGCGATCAACTACAGCTTCAACTCACTCACCTCGACCTGGTAGCGGCGCGTCACCAGCCGGTTGCGCTCCTCCTGCACGGGGGCCTCGTTCTTGTACCAGCGCACCTTGCGGGGCGGCGGGTCGCCGGTCACCTCGCACCGCAGCCGCACCGACATGCCCGTCTCCTTGGTGACATTGACGAGCGGCCGGGTCACCTCCAGCCACGGGCCGGAGGTCGTCCCGCCTCCGCCGCCGCCCCCGCCCCCGTCCAGAGCGTTGCCGCCCCCCGGGTGAGCGGCGCCGCCGCCGTGAGGCCCCGCGGGACCCGCCCCCGCCCCCGCGCCCGCGGCCGGGGCCGTCCTGGTCTGCGACGTGGTGCCGGTGGCCGCGCCGGGGGCGGAGCCGGGGGCGGCGCCGGGACGCGCAGCCCCGCCGCCGGAGGAAGTCGTCTCCGACCTGGTGGCCAAACACTTGCGTGAGTGAGAAGGTATATCTGAGCGCATTGGGTGACTAGCCTAATGTGCAGGCGTACGGACGGCGTCTCAAGGAAGAAAACTGCGTCTTTCGATTACGTCGTACGCGCGGGGGGGGTTTATGGCTGGAAAAAGTCGAGGGGAAAAAGGGAGTGGAGGGGGAGGGGAAGGCAGAAAAAAAACATAAATGGGTGAGCACGAACTGCAGGGCAGGGGCGGGGGAGGGTCGAACACGATCAGCTCATTTTCAGGGAGATCTCCAGGAACGTCACTCGATGAGGTCAGGGAGGTGTCAGGCCACTGCCTCCAAAACGCCGAGAAGAGGTATGTCGTGCAGGAATTGGCAGCGTCTGGCACCACCCGGCGACCGCTTCATTTCACGGCACGCTTCCTCTCCTCGCTCTGCGCTGCGCTGCGCTCGCCTCAACCCCTTGTGCTTCGCAGTGTGCCATGGGAGGGCTGTGCTGCAAACATCTGTCACATCATGATGGATCTACGCCGGGCTGCAACCAAATGAACTCGCCCCCTTCCCTCCCCTCCCCGTCCTCGCACCACCATGCCACCCCCTTGCACCCCCGACACGGTGGCCCCACCCTGTAAAGACCCCCTCCTACCCCTACACCCCCTCAAGTGCTCGCCGCCCGCCCACAAACTCAGCAGCAACGCTTTTCGTTGGTACTACACACCAAATAGTACCGGTGTACGTACGCGTCCGCTCCGCGGGCCGGCCTACTTTAGAGCCTGTCCCGCGCCTTACGGGCTCAAGCGCGCGCACACACACACACACTCACGTGTTGGTGGTGTCGTCGTAGTCGTCCGTGTAGTCGTCCCTCGTGTCGTAGTCCTCCACGGGAGGCGCGGGCTCCACGCCCATGTGCGCGCCCAGCGAGCCGGACAGCCCCGGGATGGACACGGCCGCGCCGCGCGCCAGCTCCGGCCAACCTGCAACACAACAAGAGGGTCCTCGGTCAGGTGAGGAGGCACAGCCACAGGCACAGCCACAGGCACAGCCACAGGCACAGCCACAGGCACAGCCACACTCTCAGGAGAGCGGCCAGCATGTGTTTCATGCCAGTAAAGTGACGAGACGAGACGTGGAAATTTACATGATTAAATCAACAGGATTTTGTAGTGTGCAGCGACAGCGCGGAAAGAGAGTCCCGGCCTCACACATCCCCAGAGGGGGTCTCCCCATCGAAAAATATCATATGCAATGCAGTCCGCTGGTGCGGGGCGGGGCGGAGCGGGGCGGGGCCGGTGCAGTCGGGCCGATCAGCGTAGGAATGGAGGCGTTCCGCTCCGCTCTGCCCGGCGCGGCGCGGGGCGGGGCGGGGCGGGGCGGACCGCATCACCATCATGCACCCCTCGGGGGCGCAGAGGAATGCAGTGGAAATGTGAGGCTGGTGGGGCCGGGGCCCGGGAGGGGGGGGGGGCTGCAGCGGTTCTCGCCTCGTCTCGTCTCGGGAAATATGAAATAAGGTGCAAACGAGTGGGCGGGGGGCTGCAACCGTAACACGAGCCCCGCAGCAGCAGCGCGGCGCAGAGCGATGAAATAAAATGGAACGTTTAATATCGGCCATACCTCAGGGGAAGGAGTAGGAGTACCCCCGCCGGGCCGGGCCGGGTCAGGCCGGGCCCCGGGGGCCGTATAACCCGCACGCACGACGGGCAGGGGCGCGGGCGCGGGGCGCGACACTCAACACCACACCGCTTTGCTCAGCTCCGGACTGCGGTGTCTGCAGTAGCGTTCCCACAGAAACATTTAGTGAACGGACTCGACATCTGAACGGTGAGGTAACGACGAGATATATAGAATGAGTCGCGTGCGAGTTAAGTACAGCCCGGCAGGGCAGGGCAGGGCAGCCAACGGCAGCGCAGAGGTATGATCCATCACATGACCGCCTCGCCTCACTCGCTGCGCTGATCACTCGGCGATCGCTCAGCAGGGCAGGGCAGGGCAGGGCAGGGCGGCCCCGGGCCCCGCCGATCTGTCAACGTCCCGCCCCGGCCCCGCTCCAGCCCCGCGCCGAGCGCGCTTCGGGGACGGTTTGCGCGCGCTCTGCCCAGATCTGCCGTGCTCACACCACACGGCACACACTCAGCCCAAGGAGGCCCTGCTCCAGAACGCACTGAGCGCACTCGTGTCACCGCGCAAGCCGCACACATTCAATCTTGGCGGGAAAAAAAATAACATACATAACAACGGCATCGCCATAATGCCTACCAAAACTTTATGGCGGAATTAAAAACAGCCCTTTGGCCAACTCCCCCTCTCCCCGATCCAATCCCCATTTTCCTCAACACAGAATAACGTCATTTGCATTATTCCAATTTTGCTATTTCTCCTCCGATTCTGTACTCCCCTCCCCTTCCCTCCTCCCTCCGCGTATCGCCGCGCCGCTCATACTCCGACGCCTATTCCTATTCATTCGCAGATACTGAGTGACAGCGCGCGGGGCGGGGCGGGGCGGGGCCGCGCCGGCAGCAGGCGCCCTCCACGCCGCGGCCCTCGCCGCGTTCCTCGCCGCCCTCAACAAAAGCGCCACCGCGCTTATCTTTTGTGTCGCCCGGCGCGTCAGAAAAATAAAAAAAAAAGAAGCCCACGCGGAAAATCAGAAAAGCGAGAAAAGGAGAAAAAAAAATGTATGAAAGAAAGCGAAACGTGCGCTTTGCTAAAGCCCTACGCGCGGGTAATAGATATTGTTATTATTGTTCATGTGACAATGACGCGAGGGCGGGGGGTGGTGGGAGGGGGCTCCACAGGCTATCCTCCCGCTGTCGATTGATACGGGGGCGGGGGGGAAAGCAGGGGGGGCTGATAGAGGCGCCGCTCACACGCGCGCACGCACGCCAATTCCCGTTTACGCCCTTTGGAACAAAGCCCGGCCGGCAGGGCGCGGCGCGGCGCGGCGGGAGCAGGTGTGAAATGGGAATCATCACCATAGCAAAGGAGGCCCTGCAGGCAGGGCCCGGCGGCCTGGCCTGCGAGCGGAGCTCATTCCCTCCACCGCCACCCGCGCGCATCCGGCTAGTTCAATAAGCGCGGGGACAATACACCCGCTAATGAACGCTGCGTGGCGGCGCGGCGCCGCGTGGCCATACAGTGGTCACACCGGGGCCGCACTGTGTCGCCACCCACACCCCCACCTCCACACGGCACGGCACGGCGCGGCGGACACGGGAGATTCCACCACATGAAAACCCCCAAACCGGCGGCAGGGCGGGCGTATTCAGAGAAGCCTCTCACCCCCGCCCCGCCGCACCCTGACGCTTCCCTCGCCAGCCGCCCCACCCCGCCCCGCCTCGCCCCACCCTTCCCTCCGGGCCCGGGCTCCCTTAATATGACGCCAACCCCACTTTCCAATAACCCTCTACGCACAGTGGCTCGCTTAAACTGATACACAATGAGTTGTGTATGCTCCAGTGCCTCCCTCCCTCCCTCCCTCCCTCCCTCTCCCGGCCCGCCGATATCTTCCAGTCCCCTTCCCTCTGCTGCCGCGTCCCTCACGCTCAATCGCTCTCTCTCTCTCACTTGCTCTCTCCCTCTCTCCAACGCTCTCTCCCGCGACGCTCTGCCGCTGCCCGGCGCGCACGCCTGCCCGCGGGTTGCCTATCCTCACGGGGCTACCAGCGGACGCCTCGCCTCGCCTGCCCGAGGAGCTCCAGCCCCGGGGGTCACCGGCCCAGCGCGGCGCGGCGCGGCCCGGCCGCAAAGCTATCAGCGCGACGGTATTAAGTTGGCGGGGTAAATAAACCCCCCACCCCTCTCTCTCTTCCCTTCCCTGCGGCAGCGTTCAAGACCCCGTCTCTCCCACAAACCCCCTTGCTGAAGGCCGCAGGCCCGCGGGGGCGGCAGGGGAGAGCCCCGCCCCCCCCCTCCCCCCCACCTCACTTACCCCCACGAAAGCCTCCTACAGCGAGCGCTCTCCTGCCCTGGCCTCTCACCCCCACCACTCCCCCCTCCACTCCGCGTCTTTGTGTGAAATAATCCACCCTGATAAATATGTACATAGATTAGCGCTCTCCGCCAGCGAACCCACCCCCAACCTCCAGCCCGGGCGGGGCGGGGCGGGGCGGGGCGGCAGCCAGCGGCAAGCCGGATCATGCCAGTGACAAAACGGGGCTTACCATCAGGCGAACACCAGACCGCCCCACCCCACCCCGCCCCGCCCCGCCCCACAGCCCGTATTAATTGATGGTGGTCACCCCGCCCGCCCCCGCCCCACCCAGCCGAGCCGTGTGCAGCGCGGCGCGCACAGCCCCAAGTCCAATCCGCTCCTGCCCGCCTCTCTCACTCTCTCTGTCTCTCTCTCTCACGCTCTCCAGTGCAGTTTCTCTCTCGCTCTTAGATCGGGCGACCGCCTGATGATGGCAGTAATGCGAGTTTGCCTCGCCGCTTCTCTGTGTGTGTGTGGAGCGCATGAGACTCCGTTACAGGGTTGGGGCTCCACCACACCAGTCCAGTCCGGGGTGCAACTGTATCCCGAGTTCCCGTTGAGTCCGAACAAACATTTCCCCCGCTTTCCCCATTCTTCTTTTCCTATATATTTTTTTCCCCTTTCCACCCCGGATGGAATGAAAGCGAATCACTACCGCTTCTGCTGCTGCTGCTGCTCGCTCGACTCGCCCCGAAGAAAAAGTGTTCTGCTCCAAGTTCCGGGCGTAACGGCAAGAAGAAGAAGACGGAGGGCGTGGGGCGGGGCGGGGCGGGGCGGGGCGGGGCGCGAGCGAGAGGGAAGGCCGGCCAGCCGAGGCCCGGCCGGGCGGACCGGGGCTAATTCTCCCCTGGCAGCAGCATCCCCCCGGCCCCGGCCCCTTTCTCTCTGCATTTCTCTCTCGCACTAATAAAAGCTTACAGTGAATTTCATTGTAAGCTGCAGTGAATTTTTATACTGCAAGCTACGGCCACTTTTTACCGTAAATCACGGCGAATTTTTTTTACCGTAAGCTACATTACAGTGTTTTAGGGTTCACTGTGAGGTTTCTAGAGAGCGCGCTGCCGACGTCGCGGTCCATCCAAAGTCCCCACCATGCTCCCCCTCCCCCTCCTCCTTACGCGGCCACACCACAACTTCTATTCGTATTTTTCTTTCATGTATTATGGAATATATTTCGCTTCTGTCAGCGCAGCACGAGCAGAGTGACCGCGCGGCGCGCGCGCCTTCTCGCATGTGACCCCGCCCCACTCCGCCCCCCCCGTTCGCAAAATCAGCACTGATTTCTATCAGAGTAGATTGTGTCGACTTTTGGGGGGTTGGCCCCAAAGAAATACATCGCGGACAGAGATCCAAAGGGCAGTGACAGAGAAAGAGAGAGAGAGAGAGAGAGAGGGGGGAGGGGGTAAGAAGAGGCCCGGCACATGAAATAAGACGGAGAGGGACAGAGCGAGCGCGGAGCGGAGCGGAGAGGGCAGTAAAAGGGAGCAGAGCAGAGCAGGGGAACTTTTGCGGAGGGTGGAGGGTAGGACCCTGCGCTCTATGCAGACAGCCAGGGGCCAATAAATGCTGTTCGCAGCATCGCTCTCCTCCTCCTTCTCCTCCGCGAGCGAGGCAAGCGCGACATAAAACCATGAGCGGGGAACATAAACAGCCTCAATGAAATGATGGGCTCTTACACGACATGGCGGCGCTGCGTGAGTCACCCTCGCGGAGGACCCCCCCCCCCCCCCCCCAAAACTCTTCTTCCCCTGCTTGTCGCGCTTTTTTAGCAAATCATGGCAGACAGACGAGCAGCAGTATACAAGTAGCGAGAGGAGAGGCTGTTTGTGTGCAGCTGCGCCGCGCCGCGCTGCGCTGAGCAGAGCTGGGCTGGGGCTCTTTGACGCCACTGACTGCTGCACACAAGCAAGCAAGAAAAAAAGAAGAAAAAAAGGAAAAGGGGAGGGCAGCAGCAGAAATCTCTTGCAAGCCGAGCCGAGCAGTCTGGTAAAAACATTTTCGGCTCGCTCATTCCCGCCGGGGCGCACTGGCTTCCTTCGTTTTATTTCTTTCTCGGGTGACACGACTTGACGGACCTCGTCATATATATTTTTCGCACAGCATACGAGGAGGGCAACTTGTATTTTCCTTGGGGTTGTCCCCCCCCCCCCCTCTAATTTCGACGCGGGGGAGGAGGGTGGCCTCCTCGCGTGACAGGCGGCGCGGGGGTGGGGTGGGGCAGGGGAGGGGGTTATAGGGGTGGTATAGTGTCCGGCATTAGTCCCCACCCCGCCCCGATGAGCAACGCCGGACGATGAATCAGCACGGGGCGGGGCGGGGCGGGGCGGGGCGGGGCGGGGCGCGGCTAGGTCACATGCAGCGAGTGCTGGACGTGCGGTGAGCGCACCGCCGCGCCGGCCGGCCGGCCCCATATTGGACAACCATCACACGCGCGATATTAACGCTGCTGACGGACGGACGGGGGCGTGCCAAAAAAAGAAAATACATGTGTGAGTGTGGGGAGTGGAGCCTCTGCCGCAGCCGCGCGGGGCGGGGCGGGGCGGGGCGGGGCGGGCGGGACACTCAGCCAGGCGCACGCTGCACCGGGCAGGGCGCGGCGAGGCGCGGCGCTCAAGTACCCCAGCATAGTGAAGGGGTTACCACCGCCATTGCAAAAGGGTTCCCCCATCAGCCGCGTACGTATGGGGATTTGAGCGATTAGACACTCAAGTTGCCAAACACAGCGAGAGTCCCGCATTACATGGACGTCCACGCGCGCGCCCCGTCCCGTCCCGGCGCTGGGCTGCGCTGGGCTGGGCTGGGCTCGCAATAATCCTAACCAAAATATGCGATTGCGCGTGTGCCGCCCGGCCCGGCCCGGCCGCCGTCGCGTCGCGTCGCGGGGTTTTGGTCAGCGCGTCGCGTCTATTTCTTTTCCTCGACACGCGCGCGCTTTGAGGATTACAACCCTTACACCGGGCACAGCACCATTTGCGAATAATTTCAAATCGGCCACACACACACACACACACTGAGACGTTCAGAGAATTTCAGCAGGAAACATTTCCAGCGGGAGCGTCATTATCTGCGATCGGCGTCATCGTCTGACGCCCGGCGGCAGCCAATTTAGCGACCCGTAGCGGCCCGTCCCGTCCACCCGACTTCTTCTCAGCGCCAGCGCTCTCTGTCTCTCACTCTCTCTCTCTCCCTCTCTCTCGCTCCCCACAACAACGGCATTCAATAGGCGCGAGGCGCTGGAAAACATTAATTAAAACTCAATCAGAGATGCGAGAGGCGCGAGAGGGCGAGGGGGCTTTCAATTAGCCTCAGCCGCTGTGCTCAGCCCAGTCCGGCGGGGGGCAGGCCAGGCCTCTGGAGCCTCTGGAGCCTCCATGTCTCGAAATCGTGCATTGGCGACGTCTTCTATCGCAATCGCGCGCCACGCGATTCAAACTCCCCGCCCCGCCCCGCCCCGCCTCGCCGCGGGCCTCGCCGCCCCGGTGGCTTTGCCTTATTGCCAATCACGGTCGGTAATTCCGTCCCGAGTAATCTGAAGACGGTCCGTCCGGAAAGGAATTTTGTTTAAACAAGATAATTGAATACACACTCAGGTGGGCTTTGAGCGGCGCCCAGGCCGCGCCGCGCCGCGCCGCGCAGCGACAGAGATTGAGCGATTGGGAGTGGGCCGGGGGGGGGGGGGGGGGGGGGGGGCGGCTTGCGATGTCACTGCGCTCCCCTAACGCTCTCATAATTGATTTTCGACTTGAATGCGTCCCCCCTTCCTTCCCCCTCCCCCTCCGGCCCGGCAGGTCGCCACGCCGCGCAGCGCCGCCTCCTTGGGCGGACAGTGACAAAGAAACCTAATTGCGCGAGGGACGTCCATCAATGAGACAAATTATTGAAAACTTTGGGCCGGCCCCGCGTGACGGTCCGGGAGCCGAGGACCAGGAGCAGGAGCGGGAGCGGGCGAAAGGATTCAGGTCCAGAAGAAAGCAGCAGCGGGGTGTAAGCCTGCAGTGAGAGCCGCGGCCCGCCCCGCCCCGCCCCGCCCCGCACTCCACGCCGTAACGCACACGGAGACAAGTGGCATTAGACAACTCGACGAAATCATTTCAACGCGTATTATTTTTGGGGGTAAGACAATCAGCGGGCGCTTGAAGAGCAGGGAGGAGGGCGGGTGGGGCGAGGGAGGGGGTGAGCGGGCGGGGGAGGGAGGGGGTGAGCGGGCGGGGGAGGGAGGGGGTGGGCACGCGCCGCGCGAATCAAGGCGCGTGACGCCGTGTCTCGTTTTCGGCGCCAAACGCCGCCACGTGACCGCTCTTCTCTCTCTCTCTCTCTCTCTCTCATTCTGTCTCAGCAGGGGATGGTGGAACCCGCCTCCGGAACCAATGCAGGGCAAAAAGGGGAGGAGGAGGAGGAGGATAGAGAATTTTGCACGGCAAGCAACTGCCGTGTAATTCAGCCTTCCTTAGATGGTCCGCCGCTGACGCGAGGCTGACGCGAGGCTAGTGCTGCGCTGCAGGGGCGGGCCCCGGCAGAAGGGCCCCGCCCCGCCCCGCCCCGCCTCGCCCCACCCCGCACCCGCGGCAAAAACTGATTCCGACCGAAATGTGTAAATAATACGGCGCGATCACCGAGCTGGGACCCGGCGGGGCGGGGCGGGGCGGGGCGGGGCGGGCAGGGCAGGGCAGCCAGCACCGCACGCGGACACTGCCACCGCCGCCCCCAGGCCCGGGCCGGGGGTGGCACGGCACGCCGAGGGGAGGGAGGCCCTACCCTCCTCCCCTCTGTACAAAGAAACCCCTGCAGCCGCCCCCGCCCCGCCCCGCCCCGCCCCGCCGCACCCCTTCCCCTATGCCCGCGTCCCAAACCTCATTCCTACATCGCGCCTCCTCAATGTGTCAATCAAAATGTCTTTATGTTGGTTGGCACCGATGGCGAGGGGAGGGGAGGGTTTCACCCCCGCCCCGCCCCGCCCGGCCGCACATACGGTAGCTGTGTAGGGTGCGACACCGCCGCGCCGCGCCCGACCAGATGGACGGGTAGATGGAGCACTTTTCATTCCCAAAGCAAACCAGTCACACCTCGCGTGGGGCCGGGCGGGGCCGGGCGGGGCCGGGCGGGGCGGGGCGGGTCCGGTCTCTGGGGAGGATCTGAGCTGAGCTGAGCGGGGAGGACCGCAGGACCACCGAGGTGGGGCGGGGGCCAACAAAGCGACGGTAAGGAGGACCAGATTGTAATCAAGGAGCATCCACCGCAGCGGCAACAGCTTGCACGCGAGAGAGAGAGAGAGGGAGAGTGAGTGAGAGAGAGAGAGAGAGAAAGCGACGTAGAGAAAGCGCGGGAGACGGGCCGTGCCGGGTAGCGGGGTAATGAGTGACATGTCGTATGCAAATCACGGCGGCGACACCAACAACAACAGCAAGGCCCCTGCCGTGCCTAAAGGTTTTGCTCCCAACAAAAACTTAAACGGCGTCTGCTGTTGTTGTTGTTCATCGGCAGCCCCCGGGGACACGACACGGCGCGGCAGCTGCACGCGGATATGACGAGCAGCGGCCCTCCGCGTCAACCCGATATGCAATAAAGCAAAACGCAAACGAGCGGACTGGATGGGGCGGGGCCGCGCGCAGTCGGGTTATTAAACCTCGAGGCGAAAAGAAGACGAATAAGAAAAGAAGAAGATTAAGGAGAAGAGGCTCGTTTCGGCTCAGCGCCACACCGTCACTTACTTAGCAATACACCATGCCGCGATATTGCCTCGGGCCTGGCGTGGCGCGGCGTAGGTGCGAGAAGGGGATATGAAATATGAGAGGAGTTGAGTGAGGGGCGTCAAAAAACCGACCCATAATATTGTTGTTTCTCTCTCTCTCTCTCTCTTTCTCTCTCTCTCGTCGTTACCCGCTACGACTGACGCTGATGCTGCTAACGCTATGGCTAGAGGGGAGAAAATAAAAATTGGACCACGACAACATCTCAAATTTCCCCCCTCTGATTATTATAGCAAGAAATGTGTGTGCGCGGCCACGCGGCTGCCGTGCTAAAAACAACACCGCACGACAACATGAAGGTGACATACAATCTCACAATATTTTTTTTTCCTCCGCCATTATTTCTCCTCCCCCTCCCACGCGCGCGCTCCGCTCGCGCGCACAAGGGGAAGTGCGGCGCCGTGCACAATGGAGGACGGGCGCGGGGCGGCGCGGGGCCGCGTCATCAGGACGGCTCACGCGCGGAAGCCTCTCCTGATTGGAATGACATTCTCAAATCGATCCCGGCCGGGCCCCAGGACCGTATTCAATAAAGAATACGGGGGCGTAAGCGGACGGGACGGGACGGCGAACTTCCTCTCTAGCAGCGGTGCTGCGCAGCGCAGCGGCCGCCAGAAGAGGCTTTAATAGATTCAAGCGCTGCGTGTGAGGTGGAGAGGGAGAGGGAGGGGGGCGTCTCCAGCGCGGCCCCAGCCTGCAGGTAAATCACCCTCCCGCGAATCTCCCTTCTGCCAGGGTAACGCGCGGCGCGGGGCGGGGCGGGGCGAGCCGGTGCAGATAGGGGCTGAGTGATGGTACCCGTATCCGCCCCGCCCGCCCCGCCTGCTACCGGCAGGGACCCGCGCGCCCCGCCACGCCCCGCCACGCCCCGCCACGCCCCGCCACACCCCGCCACACCCCGGAACGCTTACTCGCCGACTCGCCTGGTTTTTGCAGCTTCAGCTAGCGCTGCTGCTGCTGCTACGCTAGCGGGCCGCCCTGATCCTCTCCGCAGTGAATACTGCTGGTGCTGCTAGGCCCCCCTGATGTACTGTACGGCCTCCGGGATCCAGCAGCCCCCTCCTACCCCCACCCCCACCCCCTCCCAGCCGTCCATCTCCGTTCTAAACATTTACTAGCCCATTTTTCCCCCTCCCTCCCCGGGCCGGGCCACGCTGCTCTATGGCTGAGCTGGAGGAGGCGGAACTTTGCAAGCGCATCGAAAGTTTGTCGGCACATATTTCCACACTCGCCCCCTCTCCCGCCCCCCTACTCTCGCATGCTCTCACGGGGTGCCCCCCTTACCCCCCTTCCCACCTGCTTCCACCTCCGTACCCACCCGCGGGTCGCGACGCTCTTGCTGCAGCGATTTTCTACATAATCATTTTTTATGAGCTCCCCCGATTTATTTCACCCAACATTGCGCCCCTCCCCCTTCCCTTTTCGGCGGCACCTGGACTTACATGCTTACGGACCGCGCCAGAGCCTCCGACCGACACGCAGGCATAAAAGACTTGGCCGTAAGGCGCTTATGGGAGCTGTTGGTGATTTTTCAAGAGGGTTTCTTGTGTGGGAAAGCCAAGCTGTGTCGCTAGCGGCGGCGGCGGCAGCTCGGCGTGGAAACTTTACAGCCGATGTTCAATGAGACAAGGCAAATCTGGAGCGCGACGGAGGGGGACGGACGCAGGCCGGCCGTGCTCAGCTCAGAAGAGAAAAGAGGAAAAGGAGGAGGAGGAGACGGTAGAAAGGCTTATTTCCGCTTCGGATAAAAACGTTGTAGTTACAGCGAGAATGCCGACTCCTCACCTCAGATGGAACGCAAGCATGAGTGTGTAAATGTCGCACATTTTTACTTTTTTTTTCCCATCCGTACACTTGTGCCTCGGAGCGTTTCAGTTTCTGATGAAAAGTTGGACCTTCAGCTGTCCAAGTGTGTGACTTCACACATTCCAGGGCGGGTTCATTGACGAGGGGCGCCCCTGGCGCCGCGACGCCTCGCGCCCCCGCACTTCGCTAATGAACCTGCGGGACGCCAGGCAGGCAGGCAGGCAGGCAGGCAGGCGCGCGCGACACTGACGGATGCAAAAGCCTCTCGGGTTTCCTCGGTACCAGCCCGGCCCGGCCCAGCGCTGGAGGAGGCCGAGGAGGGCCAGGACCAGCACCAGCACCAGGGCGGGACGGATCCGCGCCAGGGTCAGGTGTCGCGGCCACCACAATTAGTTCACGTCAAAATCGCCCGCCTAATTGGGACACGGGTGGGTCCGCCCGGCCGGCCCGAGGACCCTCCTGGAGCCGGTGCGGTGCGCGCGCACGCGGGCGGGGGCGGCTGCTGGGAGCGTTACGGGGGTGGGGTGGTGGTGGTGAGGAGCGTTATGATAAACCAGGGCGTCGCTCGGCTATTTGCATAACCCACAACACAGGTGTGGCCAACGGCCTCTCTGCTCCGGGGCGCAGCAGCGCGCCCGGCCGGCCGGCTGTCCGGTCTGACCCTCCTCCCTGCTGCACCCCCTCGCCGCCTTGACCCTCGGGCCCGGCGCACACCGCGCCGCCCCCGCACCACCCCCGCGCCGCCCCCCACACGGCACCGCAGGCGGCATACGGTTTCCACCCCAACGGATCGGGTTCCTCTTGAACAAGACAAGCAAGCAGCGAGGACATGGATGGTGGGGAGCGGGGCGAGAAATAGGGGAGGAGGGGCGGGGGTAGGGGTCACGCAGGGGCAGTGTCCGCCGGCCGAGAGATGAGGGGAGCGGAGGCAGCAGACAGGACTGCAGCGGCTGCGGCGCAGCGGGCCGGGTCGGGCCGAGCGCCTTGAGCTAGGCAGACCCGCCGGGCAGGCGAGCGCACCGGGATGCCTACCTCCCGGGCGAACACTACCGCCCGGCCCGACCCCGGCCTCGCGCCGCGCAGAGCGGGTATGTCCGCCGCGCGGGAGGAGGAGGGGGAGGGGGAGGCTCTGGGGGTGGGAGTCCGCCGCTGCCGCTGACAGCCGTCACGTCGGCGACGTGCGATTAAGGCTGAGGGCGCGGCGCTGCGCGGTCAGGCGCCCTCAGTATCAGCACCGTGGGGGAGCAGCGCGGGGCGGGGCGGACACTCCCTGCAGTAACGAGGAGCAGAGCAGAGGGAGCCCTGCCTGGCCTACACGGCGTCCAGCTGGGAGCACGCCGCCCGCCGCGCCGCCCCGCCCCGCCCTGCGTGCCTTCACTCCCGTCCGGATAGCTCAGCTCAACAGCTGGCGACACGCAGCATCCCTACCCTGGTCCGGCCCGGCGCGGTGCGGTCCAGCGCGCGGCAGATGCTGCGGTGGAGGGGAGGGGGAGGAGAGGGGGAGGACCCTATCAACCGATCCATCACCAGCACGGCGAGCCCTGCAGGGCGGCGCGGTGCAGCGTACGGATCTGGAGCACAGCGCTCACGCTCGGAATGTGGTTCTAGCAAGAGAGCGCCTAGCCGGGTGGGCAAAGGGAAGAGAACTTGAGGGTGATGCTGGGTGATGCGGCGAGCATCGCACTAGCAGGGCGGGGCGGGGCGGGGCGGGGCGGGCACGCCCGCAGGGCTGTAAAATAAAAAGGAGAGTGGTTCGTCTGGCGCAGAGTGCAGAGGAGTCTGGGTCATAGACCCTCCCACCCCGCCCCGCCCCGGACGCGCCAGCAGCAGCCAGGCAGGAAGGGAAGGCCTCGCCCCGCCCCGCCCCGCCCGCCACCCTAATCGCTACAACCTGCAGTCTGTTCACACTAGGCGTGGCGGGGCGGGGCGGGCACACGCCCACCCACATCTGGGGCTGCACTGTTCTCTCTCAGCCCAGCCGCAGCAGACATCCTGGTCCCTGGCCCGGGCGGAGGGTGCGCCTAGGGCGAGGGCCCCGGGTGCACTGGGTCAGAGCAGTTATAGGGCGTGCCCGCGGCGGGCGGGCGGGGCGGGGCGGGGCGGGCCGCTACCACCCGCTCCACAGGTAGTCGATAACTCAGTAGCGCCAACAGTCACCATAGAGGAGTGGAGCAACCACCGGCGGGCCCGGCCACCGCACCGAGGCCATACCCCGCCACGTTAATACAGCCCGGCCCTCGGCCCGGCACGGACCGCAGGGCTACATCATCATAAACCCACCCGGGTAGCGTGAGCGGCGCGCCCCGCCCCACGTCTTGCAGCGTTGCGCCATCATTTCCTGCAGAGTACAACGCGTGGCGCTGCATCGCTGACGCTACCGCGCTCTGCTGGAATGCGCCGCCCCGCTCCGCTGCCAGATGCACGCGAATTTGACGATGATGAATGGGGAATTGAGTTGGAATATTGTCGAGTTAATACGCGGCGGTACGGCACGGCACCAGGCACCACGCCTCCGCCCCGCCCCGCAGGAGGGACTCACTGTCATTTCGAATTGCCGCGCCAACAACAAATTACTTTTAGAGCAGCGCGCGGTGCGGCGCCGCTGCAGCGGGGAGCCAACCAGCAGCAGCAGGCCCCGGTATCGTCATCGCCACCCTCACTCCCCTGCGAATACCTCTGCACTTGGAACCGCCCCGCCTCGCCCCGCCCCGCACAGGCACGCGACGCCGCCCGCCTCGCCCGCCCGCCCACCGCGGCGCAGCCCTCCAGCTGCAATCGCTTTGCCCTTCAGAGACCCCTAAAAATGTTTGCACATCGTGGAGCAACAATTTTTTTTTCGCTTTCCTTCCACCCACCCATGTATATCCCTCGAGTCACGTGGCGGAAAATCCATTTCCGGGGAGAGCAGAGGCAAGAAGGGCAGGGCGGGGCGGGGCGGGGCGGGGCGGGGCGGGGCGAGGTGGGGGTGCGAGAATACGAACTACAGAGCGCGCGAGGCGTGCTGTGCTGCAGGCCACTTTACCCCTTGCAGGGTTCAAGGGGGAGGGGCGGGCGGGGCGGGGCGGGGTGGGGCGGGCGATGAGGCGAGACAAACACAGCGCCCCCTCCTCCACCCCACCCCACCCCACCCCTCCGGTGGGGCTGAGAGTGGAGTTGGAGTGGCCAGCGCAGCCCAGCCCAGCCACTGTGCGTGCCCGCCCCGCCCCGCCCCGCCAGCGTGTTGCACTTCTGTCTCACTCTCCTTCCACCGTTACTGTCCCCATCACCCTCTCCTTCTCTCTCTCTCTCTCCCTCGCGCTGTTTGCGGCACTTTGATTCCGCGCTCAAGTGGCCGACCGGCAGGAGAAATGAAATAAAAACTCGCTCCGGGCGGAACAACACATGAAGGGGACACAGCGGGCCGGGCGGGCCGGGCGGGCCCCCCGCGGCCTGGACTGGCCTGTCCATGCAAAACCCGCGCCGCGCCGCACCGCGCGGTCCGAAAAGTCATCTCGCGCAAAAACAAACGAGCCGCGCGCCATCAGTATAGAGGATCCACCCGGCCAGGCCCGACTGAAATAACGACAACGCCACGAAAGGCCATGCACTCACACTCACACAGCAGCATGTCCGCGGGCGGAGCTGGCAGCGCGCGATCGTATCGCCGATAGGGGGCAGCACAGCTGCGGCACGGCGGGGCCGGCCGGGCGGGCGGGCACCTGTACCGCGAACAGCTGCACACCTGGCGGCCTATGGCGGCTGCATCACCACATCAGATCACACACATCAGCCGCGGGAGCCGCTGCCGAGCCGAGCCACGCCGAGCAGGAGCCGAGCCGAGACCTAAAGCCACCGCGTGACGCCTAACGCTAGCGGCGCCTAACGCTAACGCAACAGCACAAGTATCCGCGCTTTTGGTCGACCATGGCGGTGTCCTCGCCTTTCGCCTCGCAGCGCTGTGGTATAGGTATGCAGGCGGCCAGCGCAGCCCTACAAGGCGCCGCGCCACGCCACGCCACGTGGCGCCACAGAGTCGTGACTCGACGCGCGGCTCCACACGCGGCGCGGCGCGCACGCCCTAATTGAATGAATAGCCCCCTCTGTTCCTACCGAGCCCGCAAGGCTTTGGCTCTCTCACTCTCTCCCTCTCGCTCGCTCTCTCTCTCTCTCCCTCTCTCGCCTACACTACAAAAAAAGAAAATATACCCGCCGCGAGCGTGGGCGTCGCTGTTTTTCTTCCGCGGCTCCCAGCAGCAGACGACGCGACGCGTCGCGGCGGTGCAACTCATCCGCGTCGCGTGGCGGGGCGTGGCGGGGCGTGGCGGGGCGTGGCGGGGCGCGGCGGGGCGCTGCAGCGCGTTATGTTGTTCCAGCTGCGCGCCGCGCGCCGCCCAGCGCGGATGGATCACCCGGCCCGGCGCAGACATCTACCCTGCCGTGCCCCGCCCCGCCCCGCCCCGCCTGTCCTTGTCCTGTCCTGTCTGCGAGCGCTGTATACTCGCGGCGGTACCGGGCGGGGCCAGGGGCCAGCCCTCCCTGGGTATTACGTATTTACTCTCCCCTCGGTGAGAGGGGCAGGAGGAGCTTTGCAGGGATGAAAATGGAAATCTCCTGGCCGTGGCGGGCGCACCGCTCCCCGAGACACGGCACGGCACGGCACGGCACGGCGGCGGGGACACGCCGAGCATGTCTGTCTCGTCTCGTCGCGCCCGACGGCCGACGAACAGATCAGTGCCTTCTTTCCTTCTGCCGTACAGCACCTCATTCCCTCGCTCCCTGCTTCTTTTTCAAACTTCTCAAAGAAATAACTAAAACAGTGAGGCGGAGCAAATGGGGCGGAGCGTGCCGGGGCCGGGCGCGGCGGGCGCACCGTGCGGCGCCACACCCCGCCCCGCCCCGCCCCGCCCCGCGGAGGACGAGGCGCCACGGAGCAAATACGGCTTCTTATCCCAATCTTGTATCAGGACTGACGACGCGGGAGGACATCCTGTCAGGGCGGGCCGGGGGCGGGGAGGGGGCGGCGCGGGGGCGGCGCGCAGGTGGCGGGCACAGCGGGTGGCTGAGTGAGCGGGCGATGAGCTACAGTTTTACTGCCGCGCGCAGCGCAGGGAGAGTGGCCGCCGGCACAGGATGGAGAGGGACTAGTGCTAGGCTAGAGGGTGCTGGTGGTTACCACCCGCACAACACACCACGCGCATAACTCAGTCCTCTGCTCAACCATTCGCGTACTTCTGACACCAAGTTGATGGCAAGAAACAACACCTCCCACAAGGAATCTACGAGTGTTCAGTTCAACACGATTGCCGCATTTCCCCCGGGCCGAGCCTTATAGCCGCACAAACGATGCAGGCGAGAAGAGTATTTGTTTGCCTACGCATCGCAGGGCGGGGTGGGGGGGGCGGGGCGGGGCGGGGCGGGGCGGGTTAACACATGGATAGGGCTGAGCGGGCTGGCTAATGATCGTGGTGCTGGCTGGCTGGTGCCATCCGTGTTCGAGGAACGTATGGTTTATGTTTATACACCCCGGCACGGCACGGCACGGCGCGGCGAGGGCGCTGGAGGGGCCATTACAGCGCGCGAGGTCAGGTCAGGGCGGGGCGGGGCGGGGCGGGGCGGGGCGGGGCGGGGTGGGGCGGGGCGGGGCGAGGAGCGGCCCACTCCATCACGTACACAAATAAACGGGGGACGGGCTAAAAACTCGTGTGTATGTGTGAGAGTGAGCGCGTCCCCAGGCGGGGCGGGGCGTGGCGGGCGCAAATATTGTTGTTGTCTCTGTACAGTCGGGGCGGGGCGGGGCGGGGCCACCCCCTGCGCCCGGAGCCACACCTGCAGGCGGGCGGGCCCACCGGGTCCAGCAACATAAACCTGCGATAATGCGGTAAATATTTAACGCTCCGGGCGGGTCCGGAGCGGGCCAGGCGAGGCACAGCGGACGGCGCGGTGCTTGAGGGGAGGGGGCCTCCCCACAGCTAATGCAACCAGTAGCACCGAGGAGAAACAGGGCGAAGAGAGAGAGAAACCTGTGACCGGGGAGAAACTTCTTCCATCCAGCACCAACAACAACAGTTGGCGCGCGGATAGAAAATTCATTTAGTCCCTGTGCGGGAGCGGGCGCTGCGGCCCGACCGCTGGTGCTGGACTCCCTCTGCAGCAGCAGTAGCAGCAGTGTCGAGTGCAGAATCTCACCTCGCTCCTCCTCAAATAGGCTCCGCTGCAGCCCGCGCCCGCAGGCCCGCGCTGCTGCAGGGTAAGCTTCCGCCCGCCCCGCCACGCCCCGGTCCCGGGTATACGCCCCAATATACGCGTCAGCGGAACAGTCCCGCTTCTCGGAAGACTTAGTTTTAAACGAAAGCCCCCGACCGACCGACCAACCGAAGGAACGAACGAACGGCCTCCTCCGACACCTCCCTTCCCTTCCCTTATACCCCTACCCCGCGCCGCGCCGCGCCTTTCCGATGTCCATGCCAGCTGTTCCCAATCCCCAGGGCCCGCCCGCTGGGAGCGCACGAACAAATCGGCCCCGAGAAATACTACTGAGGAGCGAGAGAGAGGGGAGAGAGAGAGGGAGATGGAAAGAGTATATGTGGCCGCCAGCTAGCCCTCCTAGCGTCTCTGACCGGAACCGGAACCCTCGCCAAAATTACAGGCAGAAACGAAACCACTCCGGGTCCTGGCCGGGCCGGGCCGGGCCGGACAGGCGCTGGTCGGCGGGTATGCATTTCACAGCCGGCTCGTCTCTGACAAATCCCGCAGCCTATCACCCCGCCGTGCCGCGCCCCCCGCCGCGGCCCGGTCCCAAGCGCTTTCAGTCGTCCGCGCGCCGCCCCGCCGCTCCTGCTTTTCAGAGAGCTCTCTCTGCGGACCAGCCCCGCCGCGCCGCCGCCGACCCGACCCGCCGACCGGGATTTGCTCCCTTTTGGATGTCGCGAGCGCCCCGCCCCGCCCAGCTCGGGGATTGGATTCGGGCTTAGCGGTAAGTAAGGGCCACCCCGCCCCGCCGCGGTGCATTGTGAAGCCTCTGCGGGGGGGCACGCTGGTCACTGGGCGAGAGCCGAGCGGATCTACTACAGGGGGAGCAGTGAGCTGCCCCCGCCCCGCCCCTTCCCTCCCCCCGATCACAGCCGGAAGGAAAATTGGCTCAAACGCGACTTTCTTTTATCAGCGGCGAGCGCCCCCCCCCCTCCCCACCCCCTTTTCATCTCTGCCCCGCTGGCGACTCGACTCGGCTCATCATTTTCCCGGGTTGATTAAATCTAGAAAAAGACTTATGATGGTGATCAGTGGAGGGTGATGCGGCCACGGAGCGCACGGGGGGCGGCTCGGGGGGGGCTGATGAAAATGCTCGGCCCCGCTTATTGAGGGATGAGGAAGACGCCAGACTGCCAGACGCGCACGGGAGCGGGAGGGAACAGTAACCTGGGGGGGAAGTGAGGTGAACTGAGTCGGACCCAAGATCGCCCGAGACCGGCCGGCCGGCCGGACCAATAACCTGGGCTGCCTGCCTATAGGCCGGGCCGAGGCGAGATAAAACAAAGTAGATTCTAACTGTTGTGTGTAACGCGCTGCCTGCGCCGAGCATGGCGCGCGCCGCCATGACAAAGGCCGGGCTTCAAGAAGAAGCACTGTAGTGAAGCTCCGCGTGGGTACCCGCTCCGGCTCCGGGCTGCACTACCCGCCAGCCCGGCCCGGCCCGGCCCGAGACAAACGACCCGCACTCGGGTATCAAGACGTCGGCCCGGAGCGGCTTGGCTGGGCCGGGGGGGGCGGGGGGCAGGCTCCGGCTTTATTATTATTCCTGTCCGGGAGAGACAAATTCATCTGGACGCCAGGCGGCGGCGCCGGCGGACGCGGAAATATTGGAGGCGTGGCGCAACGTGCAGCGTCGCCCGCGGGCGTGGCGTGGCGTGGCGGGGCGGCACGTGTGGCTCCCGGGGAGGGGATCGGGATTGGGTCACAGCATCAGCAGCGCGCTAATCCCGGCTCATCCCTTTCATCTACTCCTTCACCCCGGCGCGGCCCAGGCCCAGGCGCCTCTTTAACCCCCGGCCGGGCCCCGCCCCGCCCCGCTCCACCCCTCTCCCTCCTCATTCCATTCACTCCAAGAAAAAAAAGGGAAAGGCACAGCCTAAAGCCCTGGACACGGAATAAAACCGAAAAAAAAAGCGAACCGGAAAAAAAAACACGACACAGTAATTTCCTTTTTGCGTGTCCGCTTAAGCGGGGGTGGGTCAGCAGGCAGGAGGGGCTGGGGAACAGGGGGAGGGTGGTTACCTGATAATGCCGCAGGCAAATCCTTGTGTGGCTCCAGCACAAGGTAGCGACCCTCCCCCTCCCCCCACTATACCTCTATCACCCCTTGGCCATGACACGGAGCGGGCGGGGCACACGGAGGTATTTTAAGGACGGCGCACCGCACAGTTGTCAAGCTCCTGCGCCCCGCCCCGCCCCGCCCCGCCCCGCCCCGCCCGCGCTGCACCCGGCTCGTGCGCAAGCCCCGCGCGAGCACAGAGGGACTTTAAAAAGCAGCCGCGCGCACATCAGCGGAACCACCCCCGGACAGGGAAGGGGAGGGGCGGGCGGGAGCAGGGAGACAAAAGGGGGAGAGAGAAATGGGCCGCGCAGGAGTTACCTGGACCGGACAGTGCGGGGCGGGGCGGGGCACGCTGCCAGACCATGAAAGAAAGCAAGGGGACTTTTTCCCAGGCCGGCAGGCTCTGACGGCCCCGGCCCCGGCCCCGGCCGCAGCAGCCGTGGGCCCGGCCCGCCGCACAAACGATGTCCATTTAGCAAAGTAAGCGGAGGGGCAGTGTGGACGAGAAAGAGAAGGGGAGGGAGAGAGAGAGAGAGAGAGAGAGAGAGAGAGAGAGCAGGTGGGCGGGCCGGACGGTCAGCGGGTGGGTCCGAGCCGAGCGAGCGACTCGCGGCGACAAGGGGACGCATTCCTAGGTGGCCCGCCCCGCCCGCCCAGTCCAGCATCTCGCAAACAATAATTTGTCAGGCGAGACAAGGAGAGCCGCGACAAAACTAGGTTATTCCGCAGCTATAGCGGCAAACGCGTTGCGCAACACTATAACGAGGAATGTCCTCCGGTCTCCCCGTCTGCACTCTCTCTCTCTCTCTCTCTTTTTCTCTATCTCTCTCTCTCTCTCTCTCTCTCTCTCTCTCTATCTCTCTCTCTCTCTCTCTCTCTCGCTCTCTCTCCTTTCCAAACTCGACGATGAAAAAAAGTGAACATCTCTCCTCTCCCCTGCGCCTCCTCGCCGAGCCCATCGAAGTCCTGGCGCGGCGCGGGGCTTGATGGATGTCCGCCGGGCCGGGCTGGCCGCGCGTTGATAGCGCCCCGCCCCGCCCCGCCCCACAGGCCTAACGCGGCAGAAAACATCTGCCCGCCCCGCCCCGCCCCGCCCCGCCTGGTGAGCAATGGGCCCCTCTCCCGGCCGGCTATGGCTTTGGCGCAGAAACAAAAGCGCGCGCCGCCGCGCCAAATCAGCACCAGCAGCAGCAGCAGCGAGCCGCGCGCCAAATTCAATTGGGCGCGCCGCGCGGGAACGTATCCGGGTCCCGTCCATCACCAGTGTTGCCAGAAAAATAGGCAAAAAGGCTGCTCAAACACAGTGGAGCAAAGCGGGCTGCGTCTGCGCCTGCCTACTAGACAACATGTACGCACCTGCGCTAGGGTGCTGCCTAGTAGGCAGATACAGACCGTGCTTTTCTCCACTGTGTTACAGTGTTTGGGCGCCTATTGCCTACTTTTCAGGCAGCGCCGTCCATCACGCGTCTGCAGCGATACTGCACCGCCGCGCGGCCGCGTGCGCCGGGCGGCCTACCCCGCAAGGCGCAAAGACCTGCCTCGGCAACGAAATCTTATCATCGCTTCCGCGCCGGCATTTAGCTTTGTGGAGGAAGGTTTCGGGGCTCTTGGGGGGAGGGGGGAGGGGGGCTGAGAGGATGGGGAGTGGGAAGGGGGAGGAGGTAGACAACTTGGGGACAAAGTTTTGCTGATGTGATTATAACGCACCGCTCCGCCCCTAATTGGGGCCGAACGCCGCGCGCGCGCGCCCCGCCGCCTGTTGTTATGGAGTGGAGTGTACCGGGTGACGCGACGCGACCGGAGAGGGGCGGATGATAAAGCGGGGGAGAGAGAGAGAGCGAAAGAGAGGAATAGATATAAATGGAGGATAGAGGGAGGGGGAGAGAGAGAGAGATATGGGCGCGGCATGACGGGACGCAGCGCGGCGCTGCAGGCGATTGATGGATGGCGCATTTTTACTTAGTCAAGACGGCAAAGCCGAGGCGGGGCGGGGCGGGGCGGGGTGGGGCGGGGCGGGGGTGCCGTCACCAGACCTCACCAGCCCCGTGAGAGGGAGGGGGGAGGAAAGAGGGTTGCACGAGGGAGCGGGCGAGAGCGGCTGCCGCGGGGCCCCGTGGTGGTGAAAGGGGTGGCCGAGTCTGAGGCCGCAGAGCCGAGCCGAGCCGGGCCGAGCCGAGCCGAGCCGAGCCGGGCCGGGCCGAGCCGAGCCGAGCGCTGGGGCCGAGCCGCTGTGGCTCCAAACGTAAACAAACCTCAAGTGGTCGGACCCATTGCCATAAATAATTTACCGTAGGGGGTTGGCCCTCATGCGGAGGAGCTGGAAGGGTGCTCCCCTCTCCCACCCATCTCTCTCTCTCTCTCTCTCTCTCTCTCTCTCTCTCTCTCTCTCTCTCTCTCTCTCTCTCTCATCCTGCTCATATCCGACCTTCCAGCGATGCTCATCTAACAGCACACACACGGTATTATGGCGAAGCGCGAGATATCGTTACTACAACAACGAATCCAATAATACGCCATAAGCGAGCGCGCGCACACACACACAGCCCTCTACTGTTGTTTAGTGCTTATGAGGTGAGAGTCCCTCCCTGGGGGAGGGGGTAACTTCTCACGCGCCGTCCTTTTGTTTCGTCTCAAAGGAAATATTAATCGAAGCCATTCATTCGGGTATGTATCGGCTCGGCCGGTCAGAGCTCGGACCCGACCCGACCAGACAGAGGAACGACTCGAGGCTTCAGTGTTAGCCTTCATGATTAACCATATCGGTTTTAATCTAAAAAGAATTGCAGAAATTACCCTAAATTTGCCCCAAATTTTCTCTGATCACCACCAGCGTAGTCCGACAGGGTCGTGTCAGCCGGATTACCTAAGTCGGTTGCCCCCCCGACCCGACCTGCGGCGACCCTGTTCGCGACTCCGACCCGCGCCGCAAAGGCGCGCACCTCACACTACATTCGCTCGGAAATCAGATCAAAACCCTCCGGCCGACCTGCGTTCAAATTACCATGGGCGGGCGTAGCCTCGCGCCGGGCGTCGCGCCGACGGAAGAACTAACCAGATTAGGAAGTTCAATTAAGTATTGAGGGCGGAGCTATAGGGTGCGGCGGGGCGGGGCGGGGCGGGGCGGGGCGGGCCTCGCAGCACAAAGGGAGAAACGCAACGCCCCTCCGCCGCCGGCAGGGAGAGCGAGAGCGAGAGAGAGAGAGAGAGAGAGAGCGAGAGAGAGAGAGAGAGAGAGGGCGGAGGTGACAGAGAGAGTGAGTGAGAGGGGGGAGAGGGAGGGCCGCGCAGTGCCGTGCAGACACTCTAACGCGCGCGGCTCGCCACCGAGAAAAATGGCACCAGTTATTTATACAAGGGCGACGTGTTTATGCCGGCCTTTGCATCGCCGGTGCAGTGCCGGAGCAGCGGAGAAAGGGAGAGAGAGAGAGAGAGGGAGAGAGAGAGAGAGAGAGAGAGAGAGAGAGAGAGAGAGAGATAGGAAAGAGAGAGGGGACGGGAGAGGATCGAACGGCGCGGTTCGGCCCGCAGCTTCAAATGTCCTTTCACACAATTCTCTCTCATCTCTATTTTCCTGGAATCTGTGCGGCGATTTTAAACGAACGCCTGAACGCTTGGGCCGAGCCCCTTTCAGCGCAGGACAAAGATAAAATTAGAGCGAAAAACGCGCGGAGAGTAATGAAAGGAACACAGCGGATCGAGAGGGAAAGGAGGATGGGGGGAGAGATAGCGGCCCATCAGTTGAGTTCGGCCCCTTTGAGCACCCGACACGTCCAGTAATAATACAAGTGCCTCCAGGGGGCGGGGCGGGGCGGGGCGGGGCGGGGCGGCGGTGACCAAATGGATTTCCGCGGCGTTGATGCGAACATGAATTGGTCGACTCCAATCTCCTGCGGGCGGGGCGGGGCGGGGCGGGGCGGGGCGGGGCGGGGCGGGGCGGGGCGGGGCACTATGGACAGGCACGCGGCGGGGGAGGGACCAGAGGCCGCCGACAAGGGGCCCAACGGGTGGGGCGGCGCGGAGCCGAAAGGCTAATCACACGACCCAAAACGGCGACAGTCTGAAGCGGCCCCGTGCGGCCCCCTGGGCGGCTGACCCCCGGTCCCAGCCCCGCCCTAGTCAGCCTCATGCAATAGTGAGCGGAGCCCGGCCGGACCGGGGCGGGCGGCGACGTAAAATATGCCGAGCGCCGCCCTGCCCCGCCCCGCCCCGCTCCGTGCCGTCCTATTTCAGGCTGATGCTCCGACTTGTCGCTCGGAATGCGCGCCGCGCCGCACCGCTGGGGCCTACGCACAAGATGCGAGTGCGCTGCGCGACACACAACAAGCGCCGGGGCAGGCAGACCAGACTACACAGCGGGCGGTAGGGAAATGTGCAGCCCAGGCGTCAATGATAAAGTCAATGACGTGCAGTCACGAAAACAAGAAAGAATTTTGCCATATAAGATGGGCGCGGTGAGTAAAAATAGTAACACATAAAATATTTCTGTGTTGGTCTAGCCGGGCCGGGCCGGGCGGCGCGGCGCGGCGCGGGCCGCTGGATTCCGTGTCCCTAAACCACCTCATTACCACTAATCGGTTGACAAGCTCATCTGTCGACAGAGACAGAACACTTACACGCGCACCGCCCGCTGTGTGTGTGTGTGTGAGCGCGCGCGCGTGAGGGAGACAGATGAAGGTGACATGCCGAGCACGAGGTCGCCTCGCCTCGCCTCTCGCCACGTCCAGAGCGACCCGAAACTTCAACATTTCCGGCCGGCGGCGGGCCCGGGCCGGGCCGGCAGTGAGGAGGATAAGGAGTGTGTTGGAGGGGACGGGGACGGGGTACCCGCGCCCACATCAGGACCCTCTTTATCGCCCTGCTGAGCGCTGACGAGCTGGTCTCAGGCGCAGCGCAGCACATGCGTGGCCTCGCTCTGGCTGCGACTACACGGCACGGCCCGCACCGCACGCCCCTGCGCCCCGCCCCGCCGCGCCCCAAAGCCACCTGTCGGGGGACTCCACTCCACCACCCCAACGCCGCCCCGCCCCGCCCCGCCACGCCGGGGTCCCACGAGTCTCAGATGTTCTCGGAGGTGTCCTAAGGCCCCGGGAATCGGAGTACAACTTCGTCGCGATAAATCAGTCCAGCCCATCCAGGCGGAGCCCGAGCAGCCTGCCTTCTCTCCGTCACCTTTTCTCCCCCTTATACACTCCTCTCTCTCTCTCTCTCTCTCTCTCTCTCTCTCTCTCTCTCCACCCATCAGCATGTTGCGCCTCCCAGCCGATTAATCTTTTCGCGTGCCTCGGTAGGGCCTTCCCAAACCCCACGCCGCCCCGCCCCACCCCACCCCCCCCCGCCCCGCCCCGCCCGGAACAAACACTCTGCCTCGCGCCGCGCCTCCATCCTCCGGGAGGACATCCGGCGCGCAACTCCTACAAGACCCCCGCGCTGCCGCCGGCGCCGCACCCCGAGACAAAGCAACAGCAGCACGGACCAAAAAATAAATATAACAGTTACGCCTTCTCCCTTATTCAGTAGCGCAACGCAAAGCCAGAAGCAGAAGCCAGTGAGCCTTACTCACGGTCTGCACACGATCGGGAAGCATTTTCCTAACTCATAGCCATTACCATTACTACTACTACAACTACTGTCAGGGCCGGGCCGGCATAGCCAGCGCTCTCATTCATTGCTTTTATTCTTCTGGGGCCGGGCCGGACCACTGCGGCAGCGCCGCGCCGCATGGCAGCCCGCCCCGCCCCGCCCCGCCCCGCCCGGCCCGATTAGCTCCTAAATTGAATTAGTCGAAACGTGTAACGCGGTGCCGGGCGGGGCGGGGCGGGGCGCACTATTAATAGGATGGGCAGGGCGGTCAGGCGGACGGGACGGGACGGACAGACGGACGCGCCGCTATCAGTCCGACCGGCAGTCGATACGGGGCCGGGGCCGGGGCCGGGGCGGCGCTCACGGCGCGGCCTCGGCGTCCACCTCGGCACACAGGCACGGCGGTGCGGTGCGGTGCGGGGCGAGGCGGGGTGGGTCAGGCCCCCCAGCGGCGCCTCGAGCAACTGTTAAAACCCTTTCCTTTACCTCGGCGCTACGCCGCACCCCACCCCACCCCGCCCCCGCCGCACCCACCCCGCCCCGCCCCGCCCCGCCACGCCCCGCGGCGCACCGCTCTCATTAAGCGCGGCGCGGCTAAATGCTAACGAGCCGGGAGGTACCGCCACAGGTACTATTTAATCCGCCGAGGCCGGGCAGGGCAGGGCGGTCGGGCAGGGCGGGTACTACAAACCGTTTCACCCACCGAACGGGACATGTTTAATGCCCTCTGCAGTCGAGTTATATTATTTGAGCCAACCGCGCGGGCCTCCGGAGGCACCGCCGGGCCGGGCACACACTGATCCCTAATAAATAACTACCGCTGCCCCGCCCCGCCCCGCCCCGCCCCCGCGCCGCTCGCCGAGTATTATTTGACCGCTGCTCGTAATTCGTTTAAGCCCCTTTACTTTTCGGAATCAATGCTCCGCCGCGCGCGCCTGCCGCCGGCCCCATTCATCCTCCCGCCGCACGCCGTTTGTTCCGGTTTGTTTCAACTTTAATAATAGCCAAAGGAGGAAGTCGCCCCGCCCCGCCCCGCCCCACCCCCTGCGGCGGCGGCAAGCCTCAGGCCAGGACGACGACCACGACGACGGTATACTGTACCCTCCTATTCACCCGCCGCCGGATCCCGCGCGTCCATGTCCCGTCGAGAAAGACACCAACCTGGAACAAAGTGGAGAGAGAAATAAGTTAACATATACAGTGCACCGGAAAACCACCCCCGTCATATTTTTTTTCACACACTTGTATGGGTATGTGAAAAACTTTTCACAAACTTGTAGGTGAGGGAATGCCCATTTGTGCAATTGAAAGCTATAGCCATTTCTGTACCGGCACGTGTGTGCGACTATAAATTCGCTTACGTACATGTGTGAAAATAATCTGGAATTTCCAGAGATATGAGATGATAACAACCAACAGTGCGCAGTGTTGGGGCGTGCCGCGCCATGGAGTGCCCCCCCTCCCCCGCTCGTAGAGTTGACAGGGCCCGGCCCCAGCGCGCGTTGACGCTCGTTGACAGCTGCCTGTCAATCGGCGTGAAAAGCGTCCTGGTTTATCGACAGCAAGAGGGGATTAGAGAGTGAAGCAGGGGGTCTAATCCAACCAGAACAAACACTCTGACACAAACAGAAAACTGCACATTTTTTTTTTTAATCTGTGATTTGTTTCTTACCCTGAACATTTTGTTTTTAAACTTTTCTTTATTGATCGTCGATGCAATCGCAAAAGTCAAGTCAGAATGTAATTCGTTGGATCCGGCAAGCTTTGCCCCCAAAGACGACGACGGAAGGAAGGGTATTGGCAGAGTAAACGACAATATTTAGGTCCTTTGATGATAAATAGGAAATCAGATGTGTACGAGCGAGCGCGCGAGGCCCGGGGGCAGGGGTGAGTGTCCGCACAGCACAGCGAGATGGAAACAATTTCTGTTGACTTGTCTTTTTCCCTCGCTCGCGGTGCGGAGGGGGGAGGGGTAGGGGTCTGATATCGAGTTTTCCCGTCTCCTCCCATATTTCCTCGGGAACCACTATCGCCGAATGGCGCTGCTGCTTCGACTTTTGGCCACGTGATGCGCATTGTAGAGCGCCTGGGCTGCGAGTGCGCGCGTATCGTATGAATGTATGCGTGTGTATGTGTGTGTGCGCGCAAACTGCTATAGCAAAGCAATGGTATTTTAAAACCATCTTCCCGCATTCCATTTTTAAAATAACAAGGTCAGAATTTGAGGTCCAGTCCCCAATCGCGTTCGGCATTTTCAAAGGCGGAATGAAATAAAACTCGAGATTCCTTCTATTCTTCTTCTTTGAGGTGCACCAATTTCCTGGAGCACACACCCTCGCCTCGCCTTGCTGAGGAGGGGTTTCGTTTCCGCGCCTTCCCATTCACCTTTGCGACTCCTGCGTCGTGTCCTGAACGGGCGGGGCGGGGCGGGGCGGGGTGTGGCGGGGCGGCCCCAAGTTGGACCAAACATTGTGCCTCCGAGCCGGGCCCGGCCGGCCGTGTACTCCTCCTCGCAGGAGGGCCGGGCGAGGCAGCGCTTCCTCTGCGCGCCCAACAATACAATGTGATACATGTGTGTCGCCGGCGTGGCGGGGCGGGGCGTGGCGGGGCGTGGCGGGGCGCGGAGGGGAAGGGCAAGGTCCCCAAAGTGGCGCGGGCGGCGCGGGGCGGGGGTGGCGCTGGCGCTCCCCCTTCAGGCGGCCCCTCACTCCTCCACCCCCGCCGCCGTTGGGGTCTTCTTCTCTTCCTCTGGCGCGCTGCTAAAGATTGGGGGAAAATTATGGGTATGCGATTGCGTCCTCGGAGGAAAGAGGCACGCGAAAGGTGAGGGGGAGGGGAAGGAGTGGGGCGGAGGCCACTGAAATGTAAATCGGTGAGGAGGGGGGGGGCTGCAAACCGGGCCGGGGTGTATGAGAGGACCACACGGTGGGGGCGGCGCGGGGGCGGCGCGGGGGCGGCCCTTTGATTGAGTGGCCGAGGGCCGGGGCCGAAGGGGCGGGAGAGAGGCCATAGTGATTGTAACGAGAAAGGGGGCAGTGTGGCGACCGAGAAAGAGCGGAGGGCGGGGTGGGGCGGGGCGGGGCGGGGCGGCCGAGGCCTGCGAGTGAAGGCCTCGCCTCCGGAGCGATGGAGCCCCTGCCGAAAGGCCTTCAGATTTTCAACGGGCGGCGATATAGCCTCCCTGAAAATTGCACACACATCAGCCGAGCCGCCTGGCGTGGCGCGGCGTGGCGTGGCGGGCCTGTAATACAGCGCTGGGCAAAACTTGCGCGCCCCGGTAGACAAATGAGTGAGCTGGAGCGCCTCCCCGCCGCGCCCCGCCCCGCCCCGCCCCGGTGGTGTGCGGGGCTCCACCAGTTAGTCCAATTAGAGCGAAAAGGCAGGCCGGGCGGGGCGGGGTGGGGAGGGGGGTGGGGCGCGGCGGGCCGCCCCGAACTAACTTGCCGCCCATTATCAATTCTGTCTGAGACGTACGCAATATGTCGGGCCGCGGCCCAGCGCGGCGCAGCGCGGCGCTACCTGGACGGGACGGGACGGGGAGGCACGGCGTCATCCTTCTTCGTCACGGCGCGGAGCGGCGCGAGAGCCGCGGATATCCAGGCGCTTGCACTCGCAACAAAACTGAGTGCGAGCGAATGGATACACGTTGAGGGCGTCAGGGCACGGTAAAAACTACGACCAGGTTTCCAAGCAGTTTTCGAAAAACCAAGACGTTACAATTTATTTTCTCCATACGAAAATCCTGGCTGCTTTGGAATCCTGGACGAAGTTTTCATCGTGGGGTGGGCGAACGCTCTGGCCCTACGCACAACCACAGCCGTCCGGCGTAAAATAATAATGAAGGAACTGGAGGGAGAACTTTCACCACACCTGAGATGGAGCGTTTTAAAAAAGTATGCACTTTTCCCGCGTTGCTTAGAGGCCCTTATACGAGAGGCGGTGAACGCAGTCCTGGTCAGCATCATGTACTCCCCCGGCGAGGTGGTGGGCACGAGTCTCGCCCCCCGGTCCCCCTGCCTTCTCCGGGCCGTTTCTTTCCGGTCGCCCCCGCCCCGCCCCGCCCCGCCACGCCCCGCTCCGGCAGCAGGTCTCAGCTCATATACCGCACGCCTCTCGCCCCCAAGTCCCATTTCCGTCGACGCTAAAGCGATTTGTCCGCCCGGCCCGGCCCCCGGCTCTGCCCTGCGGCCCCCACACTAGAGAGGAACACGACCGAAAGCAGTATATCGACGCGCGGAGCGGGAGGAGCGGAGCGGGGTAAAACCAACACTAAACAGAAGAGCCAGGCTTCTGCCGGCTGCGGCGCAACACCGCCAATCTGTAATTTTTTCGCTCGAGCCGCGTCGAGTATGGCAAACTTGTGTGGAGAAGGGATGGAGAGGAAGAGGAAGAGAGAGAGGGAGGGAGCGAACTGGCAGGGGAGAGCGTGCAGGGTTATTGAAAGACGGAGAGGGGCTGGGGGGTGGGGAGAGAGAGATGGGCTTGCAGGAGCACAAGACGCTCTCGAACGAGTGAGAGAGGAAGAGGGAGCGGGGAGGAGAAAGGGCGCGAAGGGCCAGAAAAAAAGAGTCGCAGGATGGATGAGCAGCTCAGCTGAGCCCGGCGCGGCGCGGCGCCCCATGGCCGATGACACCCGCATGGCCCGCTCATGACGTGTTCATCCCCCGCCCTGCGCCGCAGACACTCGGACAGCGCCCCCCCCCCCCCCAAACCTTGCACGCACAGCAAGAGAACACGCTCGTAAATTAGACAATCACGCCAGCGACCGACGGGCAAAAGTTTATAACGAGCAAGCTTACGCATGTTTGCGAGGCGCTTGCATTGCAACCCGCCGCACCGCGCCGGACTCTCTCTCTCTCTCTCTCTCTCTCTCTCTCTCTCTCTCTCTCTCTCTCTCTCTCTCTCTCTCTCATTCGCTCCCCGTCCCGGCCCTCAAACCGTCACACGGCCGTGCGTCCCTAATTTCAATTCCTCCGGATAATAATTAGCCACATTCCGACCGGCAAGCAAATGTGCCAACTTTGGGGGCGGCGAGGGGCGCGTCCTGGCGCGTCGGGTTGGGGTGGGGTGGGGTGGGGTGGGCGAGGCGACAGTTGAGGGGTGGACTCCGGCCCGGCCCGGCCGCCCCCGGCGCTACCCGCCCCGACAACAACGCCGTGCTGCTCAACCCCAACTCCCTTCCAACTCTCTTCCCGTCGCGTCGCGTCTAACCGGCTCGATCGGTTTCCACCCCTTGCTGGTTTTTCACTCGCCAGGTGGGCGGATCAGGGGTAACGCTGGCGCGCGGGACAGGCGAGCGGGGCGGGGCGGGGCAGGGCGGGGCGGCTACAGGAAATTGGAGAGCTGTCGAGCGGGGCGTTCCGCCCCGCCCGGCCCCGCCGGCAGGCGCGGTGCGGTGGGGCGGCGCGCCGGGGCGGCCGATGGCTTACCAGAGTTTGATTATTAGCCGTTGGGCGGGAGATTGCATCCCGGCGGTGACCCGGGCCCGGGGGCCCTTCGGGGGACGCCCTACGGGGGGAGGGCCTAGGGCAGAGACAGCGCGCCCCGCCCCGCCCCGTCAGCCAACTTGGCTGTGAGGTCCTCTCCGGGGCCTACCCCGCCCGGAGGACGACACGCCTCAGGAAACTCAAATCAGCGGCGCCTCGCGCGGATATCAATTATACATCCGCGGCGTGCGGCTGAGGAGCGGGCGGGGCGGGGCGGGTTGGGGCGGGGCGGGGGGCGGGGCGGGACGCCGTCTCAATTGGTCGTCACTTTTAACACACGGTCCGGCCGGTGGCCCCGTGCGGCGCAACTGGATTGGCCGTTAGCGAGCCCTATGGCCCGGCCCGGCCCCATGAGCCCCGCCCCGCCCCGCCCCGACCACCCCGCCCCGCGGGCCATCAGCCCCATGCTCGGGTAATTAAGTCACTCGGGATTGACGTCGTCTGGAGGAGGGTCGGTGAAAGGGTTGCAGAGGCTGCTGCAGGCCGGCGGGGTGGTGGTTGGGGGGAGGGGGTGCACGTCCGAGGCCCTCTGGAATAGGAGGGGTGGCTGGCGCGCCGCGGCTCGTACAGGTGCCGTGGCGGGGCGTGGCGTGGCGGGGCGGGGCGTGGCGGGGCGGGGCGCCCGGCTAAGCCGATTACACGAGGGCCCGCGGGGCGGGGCCGCTCATGTGTGTATGTTAAGGAGCCATCCCCCCCGCTGTAACGGCACAACCAGAGTAACGTTGTCACTTGATATGAAGTTCGGAGAGCGGAACGCGGGGCGGGGCGGGGCAGGGCGGGGCGGCGAGGCCGTTAGGAGTAAGAGCCCCATTCCCGGGCGAGCAGGCCGGCACCTCCACGCAGCCTATACGACGCCCCTGCCTGCATCAGCGTGGAGCGGAGCGGCAATCTTAATCATTTCAATAGCAAAAGCGGTCCAGCCTGCCGGCCGGCGAGCTGCAGCACTGCACGACTGCATGCACAATGCACTTCAAACGCCCCGCTCTGCCCCCCCCCCCACCACCCCGCTACCCAGGGCGTTAATTAAACGGGGGTACAAAACTGAGCGCCTCCCCTTCTGTATCACCCCTAAAATTGTGTTTTTGATTCAAGAACATTGCCATAAAGTTTTAACAACACTGTTCTTACTTTAGGAAATTTAACTTAGTTTAATGACAAAATGCGCTCTTAAAGCAAAGTGTTCCTAAAACTTTAAGAACACTGAAAAATTTAAGGACATAGTTTTCTGGGTTGCGTCGGTCAGCTCAGCTGCGGGGATGAATGACACGGGCCGGGCAGGGCCGCTCAGTAATGAACAGTAACGAAACGAAACGACGCCTCTCTGGGAAGGAAGTAACGCAGTTGTAGTCACTCTACGCGCTATACACACGCTGACTGCGCGAATAAAAACGGGCCGGGAGTGGAATGACGACGCTTTAAGTGGAGCGTCGCCTCGGCCAGCACTGTAGGCCCGGCCCGGCCCGCATCTCAGACATCAGGAGGCAGCCCAGCCCAGCAGCGTCGCCTCGCCAGCGTGGAGAGCGGGGCCACACGCGCCGCGCCGCACCAATCAGTCAAACACTCCGATCGCTTTAGAGGCCATCACCCCGGGGCCCTTAATGGTGTCCAGTATAGTAATGCCTCCTCCTCAGTCACAGACATGTCGACTGCTCGTCTTTGAAACCCCGCGGGCCGCCCTTGAAAACCTCAGCTTCCACGCGTTATCAGGGCGAGACCCAAAGGGAACCCATTTACAACAAAATCGGGGACGTGCGCGGGGCGGGGACCTAACTTGGTATCTCTACTGGTTGACGTCTATGTTTCTATTTTTTTTCCCCCCCAGTTTTCTTGTATAGCGGGAGGACACGTCTGGGAGTTGTAGCCTCACAGCAAGGCGGCGCTGGGGCGACCGCGACCGGCCCTCTCACCTGATGAGTCACACGCGAGTCAGGCCGGGCGGGCCGCGCGGGCCGGGCCGGGCCGGCACACAAGACTCGCCAGGGCTGCGACTTCAATTCCATTGTGCTGGCCGAGGCGGGGCGGGGCGGGCTCGTGCCAGGCCAAATGAAACAAAAGCGTGTAGATTGTGTGTCGTCTGCAGCCCGGCGGCCCTGCCCGGCCCTGCCCGGCCCGGCGCAGCGGGGGCCCAGTGTCAACGGCATTTCCATACAGCACGGCATGCACCCAGCGCCCGGCCCACACCACAGTGCTGGTGGGTGGCGCGCGGCGCGGCGCGGCGCGAGCACTCGCGGCCACGACAGCACACCCGCCCCGCCCCGCCCCGCCCCGCCGTGTACGAGTCGTACAATAAGTCGCGTTCCGTTTGAGCAGCAGCAGGCCGCGCCCCGGTCGAGATCCACGTCCTGGAGATCATACCGCTCCGCTCTACAGACTCGGTTGCTTCACTTTTTATCATCTTCTCGCAGCGGCCTCATCCGGATGGACGCGAGAACCCCACAAAAAAAAATGAGCCTTGTGGCCGCCACCGTAGTGCAGTGGTTGGCCTGCACCGCGACCTGCCCCATGTCCTGGCCCCCGCCCCGCTGCCATCAGCTAAATGACGATTGATTGATTCGGGAATGGCTTGCGTGGCGTGGCGTGGCGCGGCCGACCCGTTCGACACATCACCATTCTTCACCGTGCAGCAGGAGTTAGGAGGGGAGAGGGGTGCGGTCGCTGTCATGGCTCTTGCTTCGTCGGGTCGCTTCGCCTATATTTTAGGGGCACGCCATATTTTCCTACATCTTGATAAAATATCTCCCCGCATGATAGAAAGGCTGCCATTTTTCCGTGTGGCAAAGATTCTCATGCGGGAAAATACCCTTTTCTTCTTCCTATAAGGGAAGGAATTTCTGTCCTCCGGCCGCCTCCCCCAGGGTTCCAGCAGTGCTGGGCCGGGCCGGACAAGGTCCCTCGCGGGCCTGGAGCTGGGGGCGAGGCGGACGGGCGTGTGAACATGTGAGACAGCGAGGGCGGCCACGGCGGCCTGCCCGGGCCCGAGCAGTCAGCCAGAAAAACACCCTGTGCAAGATGGGAAAAAATCACAAATATTGCATTGCAGATCACTCAAAAACACAGGCGCCCCTGCCCTCTTGCCCTGCCCGGCCCGGCCCGGCCCGGCCAGGCCCAGGGGTGGCCGACAAGCGAAGAGGGGAGATACGGAATCATCAATAACCACGTAAGGGTCCCGGACCCTACGGCCCTCCCGCACCACGCTCTCCTTCTCTCTCTGTCTCGCTCTCTCTCGCACACATACACCACGTGTGTGTGTGTGTGTCCTGCAACCGCGAGAAAGGAGGGGCCCGATGCAAATGGTGCTGCCTACCCGTCCAGGGGCGGCCGGGCCGGGCCCCTGGGACGGTCGCAGCCTGTGTTTACTTTGAGATAATTTGAAAGTAAGAAGAAGGGCACTGCGGGAAGGGGGGCGTGTCCACCGCGCCCCGCCACACAGTCCACCTATATGGCCGGCGTGCGCCCACCGCACACACGGGCGCCACCTCCCCGAGCACGTAAAGGTCGCCTCCACATTGAATAAAAGCACTCCTGGTCAGAGCCCCCCCGCACAAACCTCTGCACCCTGACCGAAAGGTTACACGTCGCGGGCGTTGAAATGCCGTGTCCACTGCGAGTCGCGCTCCTCTCCTCGGTGGTCGCGGGGCCACGAGGTGGAGGACGGTGTACACGGAGGAGGCGAGCGGGGCGGGGGCGCTGTGTCCAGCCCCGTCCAGGGCGGAGGGGATGTCCGCCACAGATAAGGGCGGGGCGGGCAGGGCCGCCGGCCAGCAAACACGGCGAGATATGCAAAGGGGCGGACAGTGTGGGGCGGGGCGGGGCGGGGCGGGGGGCGCAGACCGGCCCACGCCAAGCCGCGCGGAGAAATAGCAAAAGTCTATTCCTTCTGCACTCTCACTCTTTCTTTTTTTTTTTTTCGCAGGAAGAAAAGCGAGGAACGCCGCGAGTGAGCAGCGCAGGCAGGCAGGCAGACAGATCACCCACGCGACCCAGTTCTCTCCGAGGATAAAGAGGGAAGACGCGTAAGGAAACCCACAGCAGCAGCAGCAGCAGGAGGCAAGCACAGCACAGGACTGGGCTGAAAGCTGTATCGATAGCAGGCATCAGTCAGGCCAGGCGGCCAGGCTCCAGAGTTCGTCTGCGTGCATCCACGCAATCTGTCCGCCCCGCCCCGCCCCGCCCCCCGGCCCGGCCCCCTGAGCACCGCAAGACTGATGCGGCCCGCCCCGCCAGCAGCCCGGCACGGCGCCATCGCTCTCATCAGCAGGAGCTTGCGCTGCACTGGAAATCCAAGTGTACGAATGTCACTCACTTGTAGGTGAGCAAAAATCCGTCAAGTCCACATTACTCAATGTGGACTGAATAGGCTTCGCGTGCTTGGTGTGGGCAGTAGCCAGCTCAACGCCTTGGGGAGATCGCTAAGGGAGAGAGCGAACGGAATTCGCAGTAAGGTCAAAATTGTCTTAGAATCATCCAATTTTTTTTAAATATATGGTTTTTCTGGTCAGTCCTCCCAAACGCGCAATGATATTTTATGCCAGACTGAAATTTGAACGACGATAGGAACTTACGAGACCTTCAGTCAGGAGCCAAAATTCGTTACGCCACGCCGGGCCACGCCTCCCGCTGTGCGAGGCCGGCCCACAGGCGACATCCAGGCCGAGGGTCGAGCTGGGGCCAGGCAGGGCAAACCCACTGGGAGTTAAAAGTGACAATTTTCAAAATTTTACTGTTTTGAAAATTCCTCTTTCTTCTTTAATGTTTTAATTTGGATTTTAAAAAAGCAGGTATTTCTGTGAACGCGGCATCTTAATACGATAATTTTGGGATGGGGTGGAGGGGCGGGGCAAGGGACACAAGTTAATCAAATATATCGTAAAACCATCAACTTTTTTGAAAGCAGGGTTTTAGGACCGAAAAAACACAAATCAATCACAATTTTCACGATTTAACGAATATTTGAACCAAAATTAGTTCCCAACAGGGCCTGTCAGGCTCGTCAATTCGTTCCGCCCATTTAAAAGGACGGGTCCCCTCCGCCCCCGCAGAGCGTCTCCGCCCCCGACCCGACCCGGACCTTTTTTTTTGGTGCGGGAGGGTCTCCTTGCTGGTGGATTTTGGGGAGCAGGTAGCGCACACCAAATTCTTGGTCAGAAACACCACGACGTCGTCTTGAGTCTTCGCGTTTTGCGCTTTAGCGCACGCGAAGCCTAATAACCATAGGCGCCACAGGATCAGCAGGGCCAACAGGAGCAGCAGGAGGCATGCTCTCACTGTAAACGCTGTGGCAACTTTTGATGCCAAAATATTGGCGTATTTTTTTGAACGCCAAATTTTGGCGTCCTTCTAAAAGGATGCCGATTTTTGGCCTTTTTTAACGCCAAAAATCGGCATTCCTTTAGAAGAACGCCAAAATTTGGGGTTCAAAAACGAATGCCAAAATTTGGCATTTATAGTCGCCACAGCGTTTACAGTGCTCCTGTCGCGTCAAGTCACACGAATGCGTGATCTCCCCTCCCTCCCTCCCGGCCGCGCCACTGCTCCTTGTTGCGCTCTGCCGGTTGACGAACCTCTCCCTGCCCTGCCCCGCCGGCGCGCCGGGGTGATATTTCTCCATACCACGGACACGCGGGGCGGGGCGGGGCGGGGCGGGGCGGGGCGGGCGAATGTATCCCAGCCGCGCACTCCATACATTGACATTAATATTCCTCCGATAGCCCGTCATGTTCTCTTCAGTTTTTGTTGTGAGAGCGGAGCCGCTGGGTGGACACAACGCTTTGGCCGCGAGCTCAGCGCGTGGGCGGTCCTGAGGCCCGGCCGTCGGACACGCAGACTGACAGACAGACAGACGGACAGCGGAGCGCGCCGAGTTTAAAGGGACTTGAGTCTGTCGCTCGGCGGCGGGGCGGAGCGGAGCGAGGAGGACGCAAAAGGACTCCACTTCTACCACGACATTTCATAAATCCTTCAAGGGGACGCGCTTTACGAATCACGCGCAGAGAAAGGGAGGGAGGGAGAGAGAAAGAGAGGTAAGAGAAAGAGAGGTAAGAGAGAGAGAGAGAGAGAGAGAGAGAGAGAGAGAGAGAGAGAGAGAGAGAGAGAGAGAGAGAGAGAGAGAGAGAGAGAAGGGAAGAGAGGGATAATAACAAATTCATGATGACGACTTCAAGTGCGCCGTGTCGTCTTGGCCACAAAAGCAAACACCGTAGGCCCCGGTGCGGCGTGGGGAGCCCCCTACCCGCCCCGAGCCCCACGCTGGGCCCTGGGCCCTGGGCCCGGCCCGCAGGTCTGTGTACGTCCCGCCCCGCCCCTCCGCACCCGGCTCCTCGCGCGTGCGGGACGGGACGGGACGGGGCCCCATACATATTTATGTCCCGCAAAGCCGGACGCCCCACATTCTAGCCTCGTATAGGGCTCCGTATCGCGCATCGGCCCAATTCAATGAGGGGCGGAGAGGGGGTAGGGAAGGGTAGGGTAGGACACGAGACACGCGCGCTTGATTTGGTTGTCTTTACGCGTGTTCGCCCCAGAACGGGGAAAAAATGGGGGGAAAAAAGGAAACAACCGCTATGGAAAAACAATCGAGCAGAGTGGTGCAAAGTACCGCCCGCCCCGTCCCAGAGGTTCGCGGAGACACTTCGGGTACCACGACCACCACCACCACTACCCCTGACAATGCGCGCGGCACCGGCGGGCACCGCACACGCACGAGACAGACGCCTCCCATTCACGTCACTCTGCACTCATCCGAATTTTCCGCTCGAGTGACGCCGCCCCCCTCTGTCTCTCCTCCGCCCTCTCTCTCCCTCGAAATCCAAAAGCCTTTGCACTCCACCGCGACGGCCACCAAAGCGCCTCGCCTCGCGTCCCCTCCCTCTCTCCCCCTTCCTCTTCCTTTTCACGGTTTTCATTTTGTCTTCGTTTTCCTCCTTCACACTCACCCCCCCCCCCCCACACACACACACACACGCCGCGGCCCGCCACACCACGTGGTTTCATGTGGTTCTACTTTTGGTTTGGGGCGCACGGGGCGGGGCGACCAGCCTCTTAAAAGGCGCGCGGTCGGCCTATATAGTCTTTTCTCTCTCTTATTTTTATTTTCGCGCGTGGCCGCCTGCTCGTGACGAAACAGAGAAAGAGGGCGACGGGGAATATAGGAAAGGAGAGGCCGACCGAAAGGCCCCTCGATGAATACACACAAAAGCAAAAGCGAACGCCGCTTTGCTCGACGATTTCAACCCCCCGCCACGCCCAGCCCAGCCCCGCCCCGCCCCACCCGCTGATGGACACCTGAGGAAACAACCTCTCCAGTGGACTGTGCTATGGAGTGCCCTCTAGGAAGGGCGTGACAGAGGGCGGCGGGGTGCGGCGGGGTGCGGCGGTCCGCCCGGCCCACCTCCTCCCCTCTCTATTCATTTCCCATATGCGGCCATCAGCACATGTCAAACCTGGGCCGCCTGTCCACACCCACAGAGAGGGCGTGGCAGGGCGGGGCGGGGCGGGGCGGGGCGGGGCGTGGACGCTGAGGGGTTCGTATCGACCAGGCCGGCCACCACCTTGCCACTACGCCGGCCGACAACGCGGGGGGAATAATGCCTCATTTGAAGGGAGCACAGCACCTATCGTCCGTGCTGATTTTACCTTCTATTCCACCTCAATAAAGAATATTACAAAAATTAGAACAGCAGCTACGCTCAGCAGACGCATCGAGAGGAGTAACTTTAATAAAACTACAGAAAGGCGACGGAGCCCGCGGTATGAATAGTCTTGTCAGCGGCGCGGAGGACGGGGCGGTGCAGCCTCTCAGCGGCTCTCTGATGCAGGCCCGGCGGACAGGCGAGCGCGCCGGGCCTGCCTACCTGCCGGGCGGCGGCGCGCCGGGCCCGCAGATATATTATCTGACTCGTCCCGTCGTCCCTCTCTCAGGCTCATGTCCCTCTCCATCTTGCCTCTCTCCTAGGCACGCTCACGGGGCTGTGACTCACTCGGAGCGGCTCCGCTCTCCGGGCCGCGACAAAGGCGGAGCAGAGCAGAGCAGAGCAGCGCACAGCGTGAGAGTGGCGTCCCGGACACCCCCGCGCCCCGCCCCGCCCCGCCCCGCACAGACCGTCCTGGTATTGACATTCCATCTCTCTTTTCGTCTTCCTGCACGACGGCAGCCTACCCCCCCTGCTGCAAGCCCCCATCCCCGCCCCCGCGTTTCGAAATCGGCGCGGGCCTCTCTTTCTGTCGCACGCAATAGCATTTTCATATCTTTGCAGCGAGGCAGGCAGACAACTATCACAAACAGTTCCAAGCGCTGTTCACATTTTCTAATAAAAATTCCGCGCTTTACGCCTTTGTTTTCTGATTCTCATCATCCACTGAGAAATAGGATAAAACGTGACGGCATAACCGTGCCTCATACCCCACCACCTGCTTCACAGCGGCGCGTACACACACACACACAGCACCCTGACACTCAATAACCCCAACTGAATTTCGGGGGGTTTTATCGTCATCATCACATCGTCAGAGAGGGGCGGGGCGGGGCGGGGCGGGCGCCACTCTCGGACAATGGCCCGCGCCCCGCCCCCGCCGCGGCAGGTGCCCCCCCTCCGCCCATTATGTCAACACGCTGTCAATACTAATATCACGAATTAGCGCTCGCGCACGCACAGAGCTGGGCGCGGCGCGGGAGAGCTCGCAGCTGTGCGGGAGAATGCAGGAATATCAAAGGCTTCACTCGGCGCCGGCGGCTCTGTGAACCCGGCGTAACAAAATAAAACAGCAGGACGCCTACCCTCAAGGCGCCACGGCGTCCCCTGAAAGTAGGCAGACCCGCAAAACTACTTCGTCCCAAGAGGCACAAGTACTGCAGTTATATGGCAAGTGACAGCAGCGCCGATTGCATGAAATAAAACTTGTGTGTGTGTGTGTGTGTGTGAGAGTGAGAGAGATGCGGGAGCGCGCAGTCCGGGCCGGGCCGGGCCGCGCGGCGACCACCGAACGGAATTATGAAAGCTGTTTAACATTCCGAGCAGGCGGGCAGGGCAGGCGGGCAGGCAGCTGAGCGGCGGCAGTGCTCAGCGCAGCGCAGCGCACTTCAAAGAGAATGTCCGATGGCTCGCAGTGCCGGCCGGGCCGGGCCGGGAGAGGAGCTGGGGGAGGGAGAGAGAGAGAGTTCACCTGCCCGATAACTTGGCTTAATTAACCGCTTCAAACTAGAGGCGCTCGGCGCTCACTCGGCTCGCGGGGAGCCAAGAACACGCGGTTAGCGACCAGCAGCAGCAGCAACACGGAGAACTGGCGCGGAGCAGAGCGGCGGCTGAAAGTTGACTCTGCGTCGAGAGCGAGGCTACGGGGCGCGGGGGAGTAGGGGACACTCGGCAATAACCTATTAGCGCCAGCAGGGCCGAATGGGAGGGGCGGCGCGGGGGCGGCGCGGGGGCGGCGCGGGGGCGCAGCTGATTTCATTAGTTTGTCGCGATGCTTTAGCACCCGCCCCCGCCCCCCGCCCCTCCACTCCAACCCCCTCGATACAAAAAGCCCGGTCAAATTAAATTCTGCTGCGCTGCGCTCTCCAGCGCGGCGGGACCCGAGCCGAGAGCAACACGAAGAATCGTGAAAGAAAACGACGAGAGGCGAGGCGAGACGGCGCGGCGCTGACACCGTCTGGAGGCCGGGCCGGGCCGGGCGTCCTCCAGAGCGGCGCGCTCCAGGGAGGAGGGGAGGAGCCGGGCGGTGACGTCGCCGTCCGTCCTCGGGACGGAGTGCGATAGGCGAGCAGGACCGGTACACACGGGCTTCAGGTCGCTGCTCTCTGCGGACGGTGTAAGGGCGGGGCGGGGCGGGGAGAGGCCGCCGCAGCCCCGCACTGCACCTGGGGCCTCATTGCAGCCCCCATCGGGGCCCCGCCCCGCCCCGCCCCATTGGGGCCACCATCAGCAGCGACGCTTGTGGTCAGTGCGGGGCGGAGCGGGGCCGCCGAGCAGTACAGTACAGTACAGCAGTGAGGGCGGGGAGGAGCCGATCGCCACTACAAACAACGGGCTCATCAGGGCGGGCGGGCGGGCAGGGTGTTCTGTCGCACCCGACACTGCCACCCCCTCACCACCACCACCGCGTTTCCCAAACTTATTTGAGCCCGGGCAGGGCAGGGCAGGGCAGGGCAGGGCCGGCCCCTCACCACACGGATGGTTTTGCCAGTGGCACTGGGTCGGGCTGTGCCGGGTCGATCTACGGTAAGAGCAGAGCACTTGGGCCCGCGGCGGCGACACAGGTGCGCGCGGGGGGCGTCCGCGACGCACCGCAGGTGGGCTGTGGTCGATAGACGGGCGGACAGGGGCTGACAGACGGACAGACAGACAGACAGGCTGGCGAGGGCTGAGGAGGGCTCGACAGGCGCGACACCAATTTGTCCAAGCCCGCTTCATTCAGAGGGGGGGGGGGGGGGGAGTTCCGAAGGGTAGGAATGAAAAACAAAGCTGATCGTGCCGCTCCGCCCGGCACGGCGGCAGGGGAGCGCGGAGGAGCAGGAGCAGGGGCCTCAAAGGGAAGGCGCCCCGCCCCTACCTGACCTGCTGCAGGGTGCCCCACCAGTACAGTACTGTACTTGTGGCAGCCCGCCCTGCCCCTCCCCCCCGGCCCCCCTGGCACCGGGAGGCGCCATAGGTCGCCGACGAGGCGGCTTCAAGTGGCACCGCGAGATTTACTACGTGGCCGTTTTGGCGCGTCCGGCGCGGCAGGGGGAGGGGAGGAAGGGCGTAACTCCGAGGAGAAGCCAGTGAGATGCCGGCCCGGCGCGGCAGCGGGGGAATGCCATGCCAGGGTTGTTAGACGGTCGGTTGGCTGGTTATTGTCGCCACTCATACACACACACACACTTACACACACGAGTTCATTCACACAACACGCTGCGCGAGTTATCTCTAAGGGTCCATTTTTCAAGGCGCGGGGGGTGGCGCGGCGTGGCGTGGCGCGGCGTGGCGTGAGAGGAAGATGTGAGAGCAGCAGAGGGGATTCAATAAACACGACTGACTCGCGGGGCCGAGCCGAGCTGAGCCAGCGCGGCTCAAGCCCCACAGCGCAGAGCCCTGCAGTAAAGTTCGGCTGAACGACGCCAGAACAAACGAGGGCCAAAATGTCAGCCCTTGCCCTTGCGCCGGTTAATGTCCCCCCCTCCCCCCCGCGGGCTGCGAGTTTGGGCCCCTCGCCAGGAACGGCACACACACACACACACACACAGCCGCTGGCACAGCGAGAGCGGCGTGGCGCGGCGGCCCCCTCGCATATGTCAGAATCAATGAACGGAGGGGGGAGGAGCGCAAGCGACACATTCGAGAGTAAAAGTGTAACGTGTAGGGAGCGGGGGGGGGGGGGGGTTGTAAAGTGTAGTGCGTACCACGACCACGAACTGGCGCGCGCGCGGGGGCGGTGGAGTCGCGGTAGGTGGCGGGGTGCGAGAGGGTTAGAGAGCCTGTTACAGTTAGAGAGTAGACAGTTGGAGAGCTGCTGGGGGTGGTGGGTGGAGGCGAGCGCTCTCCAATATAAGGAGGCTGCTCAACATGTTTACTACTTGACGTGGCGCCGCACAAAGCGGTACTGAGTAGCAGGCGGTGGCGGGGGCGGCGGGGGCGGCGGGGGCGGCGGGGGCGGCGGGGGCGGCGTGGCTCCACGCCGAGCCCAACAGTGGAGGCTCCGTGCCGAGCCCCTTTGGCGGCGCGGGGTCCTGGGAACACAGAGGTCAACAGCCCCGCCCCGCCCCGCCCCGCCCCGCCCCACCTGGGCCCGCCCCGCCCCGCCCCGGCCCGCACCCCCTGCCACCCTGACGAGAGCACGAGGCACCTCGCCGTCAACGACACCAACATCTCCATCCAGTCACGTCCGTCGTCACTAAAAATAAAAGCGGCGAGCACGGCGGGATTTAAAAACAAAAACCCCCCAAGGAAACCGACAGGGCGGCGGCGTAAAAAAGAAAAGACCGCGCCGAGCATCGGGGTGGGGGGGAGAAACACGCGGGGGGCACAGGTCAAATGTGAAAAGCGACGAAGGGAGAGGGAAGGGAGGAAAAAAGAGTAGGGAAATAAATGAAACAGTCAACGCTGCACGGGGCTTCCTAGCAGCAGCAGCAAGCCCTCATCCAGGCCACGTCAAGCTGCCAATCAAGAGGAGAGACGCCATTTCCGGCTAAAACACCTGAGAGCAGCGAGCAGTTCGTCTCAGGCCGGCGGGGCGGGGTCCAGGCGGGCGGGGTGGAGACCAGACGTCCCGCAGCGCGGCGCGAGTTATCGAGAAACGATACCGCGAGGCGAGAGTGTCGAACCGAAACCGAACAGCCTGCATCCCCTGCAGTGGCGCGGCGGCGGCAGGGCTCACCCCGCCCCGCCCCGCCAGGACCAGTTCGATGGAGGCTGCAGCTGTTGTCCTCGACTGATGAGCGCTGGGCTAGGCCCCTGGCCCCAGCCTGATGTCCCCGTGAAGCCTTTCGACAGCTGTGTCCCGTCCTGTGCGTCGCGCCTGTCTGCTGGGCGGGGGCGCGCGGGCGGGGCGGGGGCGGGGCTCACTGATGCGACAGCCTGGCCTGACCGAAATGAGCCGGTGTCGCAGAGATGTGCCCCTCAAACCACCCAGCCTCAGATGCGGTCGAACAGCGGACGGGACGGGACGGGGCGGGGCGGCAAAGTTTGGCGTCCCCGGTGCCCGCCCCGCCCCGCCCGAGTCAAAGAGCAGGACGACCCTTTGGAGTCCGCGCCCCGCCGCGCCCCGCCACTCCCGCGGACCATTGCCCCGTCACGAGACCCAAAACGACGAAAAGAAAAAAAATTACACACTTCTCAGAGACGACACAAAACGCAACGGTACTTCCATTTTATTATTACTTTACTCTTCTTCTTTTGTATCCTCCTCCTCCCCGCTTCACTTGAAAACGAATCTTAATTATGAGCGATTTATTCACCCGGAGTAGAAAGGAGGGTCCGGGGCGGGGCGGGGCGGGCCCGCGACAGGTTGTTGGCCCCGCCGCGCCTTCGCCCTCACCACCCCTTTCTAACCCACCCCGCCCCGCCCCACCTCGCCCCGCCCCGAACATCCTCTTTCTGGAGTAACGCAATCATATTACCCCGGCCCGGGGCGGGGCGGGGTGGCCCGGCCCCCCATAGGATAATGGCTGCAGAGTGCGATGAGCGACAAGGCACGACATGGAGGCCCCGCCCCGCCCCGCCCCGCGTTGTGGTTGACACAGAAATGCTTTTCCAATACACGAGCTTTTTTGTCGCATGAACTCACTGAGCGGGAGGCACAAAGAGGACAAAAAAAAAATATCCCACTCACGCAGACACACTCACACACGCACGCACAACACAGCAGTTTTCGACCGCAGGAATGGTTTGCTTCCATTCTGGTTAACGCGTTCGCATGTGGCGCGTCCATCTGTCTCCGCGGGGCGGCGCGGGGCGGGGCGGGGCGGGGCGGGGCGGGGCGGGGCGGCGGGCCCAAACCGAGCGGGAGAGATCGTATTCGGACTGTAGCGCGATGGGCGCAAATGGCCACAAACACACGCGCACCAAACGAAAAAGTGCCGTCGAAAAGCACACAAACACATACAACACACACACACACTGGCACTCAGTACAGTAATTGCTGGAAAACATATCTCAAATGGCTGCCTGCCGGCCGCGAGGAGATTTGCCAAACAGGGGGTGACGCGCGACGGTTTTGCATGGCAAACAGGGCGAAAGCGATGCGCTCGCAGGTGCGGGCGGGGCGGGGCGGGGCGGGGCGGGGCGGGGCGTGCCGTATGCATAATGCATGCATGTCCGGCTTCACACCGCGCGGGGCGGGGCGGGGCGGGGCGCACCAGCGGCGCACCGAGGAGCAGGGACATGCATCTGCTCCGCTGTCCCCCGCCCCGCCCCGCCCCGCCCCGCCACGCACTCAATCAAGGTGAGGTGGGGTGGTGGGAGGGGGCAGATAGCATCCTGTCGACACGCGCGTTAACAGGGGCTGACCGGGACGGGACGGGACGCGGGACGGGCACCTACCCGCACGGCCAGGGAGAGTGGCTGTCGCACACTTGTAACAGTGTGAATTTCCGATAGAACACCTTATCAAGAAGTACAGGTGTGAGTTTTCCATATAGAGTTGTCTACACCTGAAGAAAAAAGGTGTACGGATAGGAGTTTTGAATACCTGAGTGTAAGTTTACGACATTTATTCACACATATGATTTTCCAACGCAAGGTACGTCCGGCGATGGTTATACCCAGGAGAAATAAAATAGCACGAGTGGGTATGCCCCTGTGCGAGTCGCTATACAGGGAGCATTGACGTTCTACTGGACACAAGGAGGGCCGAGGGGTGGAGGGGAAGGGGGCTGGGCTCGCGACGACAAATAAAGAAGCACTTCCTTTTGGAATCGAGTTCAAGACGCGCGCGCACAAAGGGCGACGGAAGCCACAAAAGACGAAACTTTATTGGTGGAAAAGGCGCAGCAGCAAGGCGGGGTGCGGCGGGGTGCGGCGGGTTGGGGGCAGGGTGCGGCGGGGCGGGGCGGGGCGGGGCGGGGCGGGGCGGGGCGGGGCGGTCGCCAGCAGCAAGGGGAGCGTATACATTATAACTCAATTTTCATCCATTTGCAAAAGCATTGCTTTGAACGGGCGCGGGCGGGTGCGGACAGCGGGGCGGGGTGGGGCGGGGCGGGGCGGGGCGGGATGGGGCGGGGCGGGCGGCCTGGACATCGAGGGGGCGGTCATCAGTGGCGGCGGCGGTAGAAGCACCAGAGTACTGAGGGCAGTATACAGGGGAGGAGAAACGCGGACGCAAATTAACTTGTGCGCCCGCGTCGCGTCGCGCTGTATGCGCGCACGGGTCGCCCGCTCCGCCACCAGAGGGCGCTGCGAGCCCGCGCTCCACCGGCCCGGTACAACCCGTCGTAGCCGCGCATGGGGGGTGGGGGAGTGATGTGTACCCCGGGATGGCCTACCTGCACACGGCTGCGCTCCCCTGGGCGCCGTATGAGGCTGCTGGTTCTGATTTATCCCCCCCTTGCCGCACTGCAAGGACCCCCTCTCCCCCCCCCCCAACCCCCTACTACCCCTCTCGCTCTCGCGCCTCTCGACTCCACGAAACGCGAGGAGAAAGCAAAGAAACAATCTCAATAACTAATCTCGTCGACAAGCTGGAAAAACTTACCTCGCAACCACAGAAACAAAAATAAAAATTCAAAAAAATACAAATAAAGTAAATACAGTAGAATGAAACGGGACGAACGAGCACCGGTGCGATTACGGGAGAAAGGGGATGGGGGGGAGGAGCAGGGGCGGCGCAGCAGCCGTCTGGAGTTGGGATGTCGGTCTTGTTTGCCTGATAGGGGTCCTGTCATTGGGGAGCGGGGCCTAAGTTGTGCGCCACGCCACGCCACGCCACGCCCGACGCCTGCCTGCCTTTCATTTTGCTCCGCCTTATGAGTTTGTGCCTGACTTGCATCACGGAGCTCCTCCCCACCGCACCCCACCCCACCCCGCCCCAAGTCAGTTGAGTTGCGCCCCTCGCCTATAGAACAATCGCCGTGCAGGTGTCTACGGGCGGAGATGCAAACCACTTCCGGCACCGGCCGGCCGGCAGTACGGGCGGGGCGGGGCGGGGGGGTGGGGGATTCGTTATTACACCGAGCACCGCGAGCGGAGCGGAGCAACCTGGGCTGCTGGGCTGGGACACTCGATATGATTGTCTCCCTTCAGCGCGGGTGGGCGCCCAGCCGAGCCCAGGGGGTCGGCGCCGGCGCCTGGGGGGTAGGCAAGGCAGGGCGGTCTGCTTCCGGCGCCTAACGAGCGGCGCGCCTAACGCCTAACGCTCGGCGGTACGGCGGGGCGGCCGGGCCGGGCCAGCCCGGCGCCTAGCGTCAGCCACGCCCTGTTTGCTTTCATCTGGGAGAGTGGCTTGTGTGTTGGCGAGAGGAGGAAATCGGAAAGACATACACACATCCCCGCTAACACCCGCAGGGAGAGCGCCGAGCCGAGCCGAGCAGAGCGCTAGCTGCCTCTCTCCTATCTGCCTCCCACCCCAATCCCCCCCCCCCCTCTCTCTCTACCTCTCTCTCTCGCTTCTATCTTTCCCGACCCCCTGTGTGCGCGAGCAACCGTTAAGACGGCAGAAAATCTACCAAAACAGACCCCCTTCCCCTTTCCCCAACCACCGCAAAACTATTCAGTGGCGGAGGGAGGTTTCGCACGGTTACCCATCGGCGCACGGCGCCAACCCAAAACTCCTTCATTCCGATTCTTCTCCTCTGTTCTTTCCATTTTCTCACCGAAGCAAAAAATAAAAAGAAAGAGTAACTGTGAACGGAGCCCTTGTCATCCGCCGTGACGCGGGCGGGGCGGGGCCTACGGCCGCGGAGAGGAAAACGACGCCAAAAGACACAAGTATTCCCCGAACTGCTGGAGGGGAGGGGGTAGAATGAGAGATATAGTCGGCGCGCTTTTGGCGTAATGAGACAAAAGCCCCACTCCTCTCCTCTCCACGCTGGCTGCGTCCCGTCCCGTCCCTCTTACATTCTCTGGCCTGGCCACTCTCCCCTCCATCCCCTCGGCACTCCACCTTTTCTCGATTGTCATATCTCTCGTCGTCGCTGTAATTGTGTTTTCTCCACTCGCCGGGCCGGGGCCGGGCCGGGCGGGCGCCAGGGGGAGGGGTGCGGGTCCGCACTGGTATCGAGGGGATGGGAGGGGGGGGGGGACAACTTTCAGGTGCACCCTACTTGAAAGAGAGATTGAAGGGGAAAAGGGGGGGAGAGAGATACCGAAGTGGGAATGAGAGGCTTCAATATACAGAAAGGCGACACAAAAGCGCGCGTTTTGCGCTCAAAAGCGATTTTGACAGCTCTCTCAACGCACAGCACTCTGTCACCCGCGGGGACTACCCCTGCGTGCGTGCGAGGTGCGTGCGCGCGCGTCACGGAGACAAGCTCTCATTTTTTTCCCCCGACAAATACCGCGTCGGCTCGACCCGGCGCGGCGAGCAGCAGGCGCTCTCGCTTTCAATTAATCCGTCAATTGTGACAATTACACCGCACTAAATCAACTTCTCTAGAGCGCTGGCGCGAGGGCGCGAGGGGTTCCGAGCGGGGCCGGGCGCCGGGGGCCGGGCCGGGCCGGGCGTGTCCACCCAGCAGATAATGAGGGCTTCAGTGAGCGTGTGCGTGTGTGTGTGCGTCACCGACTGGGCGCGCCGCGCCGCGGCACAAGGCCTCTAATTGAGACACTCGGGTCGAACCCCCAAATTATTATACAGCACCAGCAGCCCTTCCGCGTATATAGCACCCCGTTGACGTGCCGACGCGGCGCGGTACGGTAGGCGCCGACCAGGCACAGTTCTGGGCACGGCTCCGGGTACGACTCCAGTTACGGCTCCGGGCCGGGTACGGCTCCGGGCACGACTTCGGGCCGGGTACGGCTCCGGGTACGGCTCCGGGTACGGCTCCGGGTACGGCTCCGGGCACGACTCCAGGCACGGCTCCGGGCGACATGGCTCTCTGCTTTATTCCCCTCATTTTTCGCGCGCGGGGGCTGCCGCCGGCTGCCGCAGTCTGTCCCCCGGAGACTTATCGGAGGTCCGTAACGACTTGAGGGCGTGGCATGAAGTAGTTCGCGCGCGCCGGGTTCGCTGACCCGGCCCGGCCCAGCCCAGCCCAGCCCGTGGTGGTGGGCGCTGAGGGCTAAGGGCTCTCGGCCGCCCCAGCCCAGCCCACCGCAAAGAGAAAAGTTGCACGGCCCCTTAATCCTAGGTGGCTTGATGGGCCTGCCCGGCCCGGCGGACTGCGCCGCGCGGTCTTTCGCTGAGGTGCGGGCTAGAGAGAGACTGGAGGCCTCTAGTCTCTCTAGTGCGGGCCGGGGCGGGGCGGGGCGGGGCGGGGCGGGGCGGGCAGGACAACCCGGACCTGTGCGCAGCCCGCGCGGGCCGGTGGAACTTCCCCGCGCCGCAGTGTAGTGCAGCAGCATGCAGGTCAATAGCAGCGCGGCTCGCGACGTCGTCATGGCCAAAGTTCTGCTCGCGCGCGCCCCGCCCCGCCCCGCCCCACTGCCTGCAGGGCCGCGCCGCGCCGGGCGCCGGGGCAGTGCCCTACATCAGGGGAGAAAAATCTCCTCGCCGCGCTAACGGCGCCAACGGCCCTCGGGGGAGAGATCCTCTCCGCGCTCACTCACTCACTCACTCGCGGGGGACCAGCAGGGGGCGGCCGGGCCGGGCCGGGCCGTCCAGCGCCTGCGAGCGTCGCGTCGCGCCCCGTCAGCACCCACCTGGAACACATAAGAGCGACGCAAGTTAGTCCAGATGGCCGTCGGGGCGGGGCGGGGCGGGCAATTACACTAACGCCGCGGGGGGTAAAGCGACGGCGTCCTCACCAGCAGCGCCAGGGCCTCGACGGCGTGCAGCGGGTGGCGCGCGCGCGTCATTTCGCGCACAATTACGCCAAAGCGCTCGCGCGTGTGTGTGTGTGTGAGCGCGCGCGCCCGCGCAGGGGAGCGGGGGAGGTCAGCGCCGCGGCGATACGCGCGCCAAATGGAGAGCACGCCAATCAAGATTGGGGGGCGGCCGGGCCAGGCCAGGCCAGGCAGGGCCAGGACTGCTTGGCTCAATGAGCTGGTCGGCCGGCTGGACCCAATCTCAATCACTTGTCACGTGACCGGCACGGTGGCGGGGCAGTGCGGGGCGGGGCGTTCTCCAGGGTTTTGCATCCTCGCCTCAGCTCGGCCCAGAGCACACACACACACATGAGCGGGCACGGACCGGGCTGGAGGCGGCCGCAATATCACTGCGGGGCGGGGTGGGCACTCCGCTCCCCTCCGCGCTCCGCCCCGGGCGGGCTCGCTGACCGCCCCGCCCCGCCCCGCCCCGCCCTGCCCTCCCCCTATGACGCGGGGCCGCGCCGGCCAGTAGAACGCCCCGATGCTCATTTCTCAAGAGAAGCCCTCAAACATGTCCCCTGCTTCCTCCTCTCCCTCATGCGGACGCCGATCGCGGTCCGACGCGCCCCGCCCCGCCCCGCCCGGGGGCGGACCAGCCCTGCCCAGCCCCAGCCCGGCTGCCCCTGCCGCACTAGCCGCCGGGGCCGCCGTCCAGATTCCAGCAGGCCGGCCAACAGTGCCGGCGGAGCGAGAGGAAATACACAAGTCGTACCTCCTCCTCCACAGGAATATGCCGCCGGCGAAAATTCTGCACTCTGCGGCGTTTCGCACATGTTCTCCTGGAGTCTGGAAAACACACACTGAACCGTGCGCGGGCCTCCGCCGTCATCCCATTGAGGCGTTCCATCCACCCCACCCCACCACGCCTCTGCAAATCCACCTCCGCCCCGCCCCGCCCCACCCGCCCCGACGGGACGCGCCCCCTGCAATTGGTTTCGACTCGCGGCGAGACGAGAAGAGACGCACACGCCCGGTGCGCCCTCAGGCCATCGCCCGGGCGGGGTGGTATGGGGCGGGGCGGGGTGGGGAGGGGCGGGGCGGGGTGGTTTCCCGGGGGACGCCACCCCCGCACCACATCCCCACCACGGCGGCTCATGTGACTGTCTATCAGCCCGTGTCTCCTTTAATGACATTTCGCAAGTTGCGAGAGGCGGGGTGGGGCGCGGCGGGGCGGGGCGGTGGGGTGGGGTGGAGCCCGCGCCATGGCGCAGAGGCCAGGGGAGAGAGCCCCGCCACGGAGCGAGTGCGAGCGCCCGGCACGAAAGACCCCACCCTGATAGCCAAGTTTAAAATAAAAATCACAAAACTCGATCTGCGCGGGGCGGGGCGGGGGGCGCGTCCGCAGTCTCTACAAAAAGAGTGCACACTCCTGCCCCATCGCATGAACCAGCCCAACCAGCCGCCTCGACGCGAGGCTACGCCACCGCGCTCCACTCGGCCCTAACACCACCACACCGCACTCCCAAACGCTCTGCTCCACGGGTCCCGTACAGTACTCAGTGTGGGGTGGGCCGGCGGCAGCTTCATACACGACAGATATATAATCGCGACAGCCGCACAAACAGCGCAGGGCGGGGCGGGGCGGAGCAGCAGAACAAATAAATAGAGCGGTTACCGTAAGACCCATTTAGCGCGCGGGGCGGGGCGGGGCGGGGCGGGGCGGGGCGGGCGCGTGGAACTCCCCCCGTACACTTACGTCAACAGCCCGGCGCGGCCCGGGCGGCACGCGGCGCGGCACTCATTTCGTGGAGGGATTTCCCCGCAGGATTTGAGGCTGAGGCGCGCGCTTGCCGCCACTTGCGACCTCCATTACTGGCCCCGCCCCGCCCCGCCCCGCCCCGCGGAACAACAAGAGCTCCTCCGCCGCCCCCATCGAGTGACAGCTCTATTTCTCGGTCGTCCTCCAGCACTCCTCCACCTCGTCACTCCCCTGCCCGCGCGCTGCCCGCTGCAAGTCGCCTTAGAGGTAGGCAACCCGCGGGCAGACGCGTCCACCCCGGTTGCCTAGCCCGCCACTGGCGGGCGGCGCTTCTCAGCTACCACCTGCGCCGTGCATCTTATGCCATCTAGACTGTCGTCTGCCAGCTGAACTTCCTCCTGGGCTGTCGCGTGTCGCAAGCGCGGGGCGGGGGATCGCGGCGGGCGGCGCCGCGCTCTGTACGCACACGGCGGCGCCGCGACGCGAGGACTTAAAGTTGGTCGCGATCCACTTTGGCGCCGCGACGCAACGCGACGCCTGGCTCTCATTGCGGATGGCATAAGCCTATTTTGCCTCCTCACATCGCACAGCTCAGCTGCGCGCCCGGGACGGGCCAGGCCAGGCCCGCGAGTGAGAGGGAGAAGCCTTTTGTCAACTTCACGCCGACTAAAAGGGGAGGAAACTCAAAGTATATGCCGCAAACAAAAGTTAAGCGCTACGAAATAGCAGCCGTGCCGTATCCTTCAAAAACTCTCCCCCCGCCCGCCCTGCCGCAGCCACGCATGGTGCCCCGCCGGCTGGGCTGGGCTCCGCTCGCCGCTTCTTGTTATCATCCCACATTTAACTTTCAGAGAGAGAAGATGATGGAAAATTATTTGCAAGCGAGTGTCTATTTTAGGGGGAGGGAAAGCCACAAAAGGAGAGAGGCAGAGAAGAGAGAGAGCGGGGGAGAGAGAGAGAGAGAGAGAGAGAGAGAGAGAGAGGCGTAGAGACACAGTGAAAGCGCCCATGTGGGCGACGCGAGGCGGGCCGCGGCCCCGGACCCTCTCGGCCAGCGGCCGCACTTTATCCCCAGGACTAATTCGCAATCGCGTTAAAGCCCGAATTTTGCAATTTCACGGATGGCGGCGGTTTTAAAGAGTCTCGCGGCCTCGCTGCCGGACAAAAACCGACCGCAAGCGAGAGAGAGAGAGGGGGAAGGGGGAGAATGGACATGGACTGAGCGGGCGTGAATCCACGGGGGCACCCCATGTCCTGTTTCTTACAAAAGACACACAAACATTCACGAGAGAGAGAGAGAGAGAGAGAGAGAGAGAGAGAGAGAGAGAGAGAGAGAGAGAGAGAGAGAGAGAGAGAGAGAGAGAGAGAGAGAGAGAGAGAGAGAGAGAGAGAGAGAGAATCCCGCGGATTAACGATACCCCCATCAGCATCGGGTTCATTATTTATCCGTCCCGATGTGATAAATAGCCGCGGGACCGAAATTCCGCTTCCGATGATTGCGGCAAAAAGCAGCGCAAAAAGGGGACCGATTGGCGGACGTGGCCCGGCAAACTGAGAGAGAAAGAGGGAGAGAGAGAGAGAGAGAGAGAGAGAGAGAGAGAGAGAGAGAGAGAGAGAGACAGGGACAGAGAGAGAGAAAGAGAGAGCTGACCAGCTGCGTCCCGTGGACCACCGACAGCGCACGCCCTGCTCTGCCCGCATCATACCCCTTCAGAATCGACAAGGTGTTTTTTTTCCCCTCGGTGATGCATCGACTTACATGTCTGCTCAGAGGAAGAAGTCATACCAAAAGAAAGGTTGTTTCTCCTTTTTCGCGACGTGTACCGCCACGCATTGCATCGTCCGATCCGGTCCGGCCCGGTGTGGTCCCTGCGTTATCGGTGCGGTCAAACGCAGCTCCGCTCCGCGCAATTACTGATAAACGATTTATGTCGAGGATGAAAAATGCAGCGCAAGCAGCGCAGTGAGGCTGGGGCCAGAAACAGACACAGCCGAGTGTGTGGCGCGGGGCGGAGCAGCGGGGCGGAGCAGCGGGGCGCAGGGAGGGGGCGCGGGGCGCGGGGCACGGGGCAGGGCGCGGGGCGGGGCGCGGGCGGGCGCGGGGCGGGGCGCGGGCGGGAGCGCAGGGAGGGGGCGCGGGGAGGGGGGCGCGGGGCGCGAGTTTGATCGATAGATTGCCGGCCGCGGCCTAATCCCAACCCAACGTCAAACCGCAGAGTAGTTTGAGCGCGACGCGCTGGCCGCACATGCGCGGGAAATGTGCGGAGGGGCACCGCATCAAAAGGACTTTAATATCGAGCAGGTCACGTGGTAATTATTCGCATTTCAAAAGTCATGAGGAGACTCATCATGCGGTCAGTGCGCGGGGCAAAGATGACTGAACATCTCACAGGGATGGGCGGGAAAGAGAACGGAGAAAGAAATAAGCCTTGGCTGAGCCCCGCCCCGCCCCGCCTCGCCCCGCCTGAGCCGCACAGACAGCTGCAGCTGCCGCGCCCCGACCGGACCAGACACACTTGTTTCCTCTCCCCGCCCGCAGCAGTATAGTTCTTCCAGGCCTCGCCTGCGCAGTGTTCCCTTTCCTACCTTTTAGCCGCAAAACTCCCCGGAGCGCTCGCGCGAGCGGCCGAGGCCGTGCGCGGCATGAGCGATGAGGCCGGCCGGGCCTGCCCTACGCCCTGCGCCCGCCGAGGAGGAGGAGGAGGAGGCCAGGCCAGGCCCAGAGGCCCAGGGACTATACCAGCAGCCACAGGTTCAGCTCCGGCCAGCGGGACCAGGGGCATAGGGATGATATATATAAGTGAGTATACTACCCTGTAAAATATTTGTAGCAATATTTATCGTCACATGACAATTTGGTTGAACAGTGCACTCGCGAGGACCCCGTGTAACAGGTGGGGAGGGGGGGGTTATGATCATCCTAGGATGATGGTACCCCCGGTATCATTATCCTGGGGACCTCGCACGGCCGCGTCGCGCCGCAGGCGTGCAATATTCGCGTACATCCGCACCGCTTGTGTGCAAACCTCCCCCACGCTTTGTCCTCCACCCCCGAGGCCGGCCGGGCCGAACGCCTGCATTTCCGCAAATACATGGCATTTCTGCGAATGAAAGGGGTGGGGGAGGCGTAGGGGCGGAGCGGACAGCAGCACCGTCCGGAAACCAGCCAGGCCGGCAAGGTCCGTCCAGCCCCAGCCGCACACAGCATTCCAGCTCCAGGAGCTCTGGAGCCAAACGCAACCCCGCGCCATACCCTGACCCCGGGTCGTACCGAGCTGGCCGGGCGGTGCGCGCGCAAACACCGCCTGGGCTGCAATAAACTTGCCCCACTACACTCCCCCCCCCTCCCTTTTTCCTTTTTCTCCCGGCGCTGTCATCGTGCGGTGCGTCTAGTTTTCCGCCTCCTTGCCTTTGGACGACACGCCGAAGTGCAATACATTTCCGATTGGATGCATAAAGCGTGATCTCTCCTCCGCTCTGCTCTGGCGCCACCCCGCCCCGCCCCGCCCCGCCGCTGCTTGCGTATTCCGACGGCAGTCGGGAGATTTTATCTGACCCCGGCGCGGCGCGGCGCAGCGACGCAGACTTGCCACCCTGTCAGTCTTAGGGGCTGCTCGGCGCGGGGGAGAGACACCCGTCCCGTCCCGTCCCGTCATGTCTTTCCATCGCGCTAGCTGTGCTGTGTTCACTGGGCGAGAGAGCGAGATAACAACATCAACAACAACAACGGCAGCGGCGAATCGAGATATTCGCTTTCCGACTCGACTCGACCGCGACTGACGGCCCGGGGACGATAGTGTAACACGGAGGGGCCGCGGGCACAGCCTGTGGCAGGAGAAGGGGCTTCGCTAAATTTATACAAAAAATTAAATTTTAACTTTTCAGTTTATTCCAGTATACTGCAACTGGATCATAGCAAGTGTTTCCTGGATGTCTCCCGAGCGCGCCAATCGCGACTAATATTAGTATTCACACGGCGACGCGACGGGCGGGAAAAGGGAAGAAAGAGGAGTTCCTTTTATCTTCCGGTCCGCTATGCAGTCGGGTCGGGTCGGCAGCGCAGCGGAACGAATCCCCGTCTCCAAAGGGTCCAAAAAGCGTGCGGACCTAGATGAGTGTGCCCCGTGGCGGGCGGGGCGGGGCGGGGCGGAGCGGGGTGGAGAGAACGCCTCTCAGGCCTACTGCCGGGGCGGGCACTTGCACCCACCGCGACCACGCACTTGTTGTACGTGACGGGAAAAGAAAGCGCGCAGCAGCCACGGGAACACCCGCCCCGCCCCGCCCCGCCCCGCCCGGGGGAGGTGAGGGTGAGGGAGCCCGTCCCGTCTGCAGACAGCGACGCCCACACCCGCCCTGACCCACCCTCCTGCCCTGCTCTCCCTGCCCTGCTCCGCCCTGCTTCATCCTTCGCATCTCGATTTTCCTCCCTCCCCCACCCGACTCTCGATATCGTGCGGGTACTTCATGACTGACAGCCTCACACCGCCCGGCCCGGCCCGCCGCCCCGCCCCGGACCCGACCCCACTGTGCTCCCTCACATGGGGGCCTGCCTGTGCCGCCGCCCCGCCCCGCCCCGCCCCGCCCCGCCCCAGCGCACTGCCCAGCTTTAATTTGGCCCCGCTTGTGCCCCGGCCTGCAGCCGGCAATGAGAGAGGAGGACGACAGAGCGGCGGCGGCGGGGCGGCGGCTTGTTGAGGCCACGAGCTACTACTATACTTTTGGTATGCAAATGCGGCCTCATTTCGAAGCCCTTCCTTCCCGGTGCAGTGCGGGCGGGGCGGGGCGGGGTGCGGCGGGGCGGGGCGGGGCGGGGCGGGGCGCTTGGTGACGCGAGCCGCATGCGGGCCGCCGCCACGACCGCAGCAGCGCCAGCCGCCAGCCGAGGAATTAGGGGATGCCCCGGAGGTAGCGGGCGGGGCGGCCGGGCCCCTCGGGGCGGACTTAGGGAATAACAAGTGGAGGCCCTCTCGGTGATCCCACCCCGCCCCGCCTCACCCCGCCCGGCATATCGCATCGCCCGGCTCCGATCAAGGAGCTCGCCGCCGCCAAAATATTTCGCCAAATTTACATCAATTTTCCGGCGGTGCGCTGCGATAAGCCGAGCCGGGCCGGGCGGACCAGACCAGCACCAGGGACGGGTTGACATGCAATCATGCAAATGGGACGTGTGTCTGCAGGGCGCCGAGGCGAAGGGGAGGAGGGGGGGGGGGGACCCCTACCAGCCGGCCAGCCTACAAACGTCTTCATTTATTTATTTTTACATTATTTCGACGGCCATGATGACGACGGGCGAAATTAGGTAGTATTCGTGCTAGGCCGTGCGAGTGAGACGTGTTTGACGAAAAAAATATCAAAAGAAGTAGAAACCGCGCAATTTAAGTCCCTATCTACTAGATAGAGACAACACACCAAGCAGCACGCGGTGTACGAAAACCGGTTCTGAAAAATGTGTATAACACAGCCTAGCGCGCCGCGCCGCAGTCGTTCTACTGGAAGTGAAGAAGGCTTCCCACCAGTCATGCGTGAAGGCGTCGACGTCGTGCGTCTGATCGAAAATAAAATATAAAAAAATGCCCCGCTCCTCCGTACGTCTCGACGGTACCGCCACGCCGCGCCGCAGCCAGAGATACGCATAGCGGACTAGGCACAGGGCAAAGGCCCTGCGGCGAGGCGGGGCGGGGCGTGGCGTGGCGTGGCGGGGCGGGGCGGGGCGTGGCGGCGGTGGTCGCACATTCCCATGCGCATATTCAAACAGTCTCACGGCGGGAAAAGTCTTCTGCTCTCCCGCAGAACATAAATATAAATGAAACTCGTCGGCCGGGACGGGCCGGGCGTCGCGACCGCCGCCCCCACCTGTCCGCACTGCCGCCGCCGTTCCGCCGTCGCGTCGCGTCACTTTAAATCAGACAATTGCCACAAATTAGGCGCCGGAAATTTTCTCGCCAGCCACACGAACCGTGCCGTCAGCGTCAGCAGGCGGTCAGGTGGCCTCGGCCGAGCTCCTGCCGGGCTGTCCGCCCCGCCGCAAAAGCCTATCATCGCGCGCAAAGCCGACCCGGAGGCATTTTCGCACGCGGGCCGATGCGTCTTCTTCACGAGCCGCTCCTGTCCGCGGGCGGGGCGGGGCGGGGCGGGGCGAGGCGGGGCGCGGCGGGTCCCCACTGAGCCACGAGTCAACTGCAGGGTCACGCCCGCCCCGCCCCGCCACGCCCCGCCCCGCCCGCGGGATGGAGATATACTGCAGCGGCCCCGCCCCGGCCCCGCCCCCGCCCCGGTGATGGTGATACATGGCGCAAATACACCGCACAGATAAGGAGACAAACGCGCCGGCTGCAGAGCAAATAGCAACACCATGTCGGCGGCCACTCCAACTGGGGCGGTACGGCCAGTGCGGTGCGGGCGGGCTGGGCTGAGGTGTCCGTGTCGCCTGTACGTCCACGCCGCCCCGCCCCGCCCCGTCCACGGCCACCCACTCCATCTCCAGCCCGCCACGCTCCGGCCGGCTAGACCAGACTCCGGCCGGCCAGCAATAACTCCTAATCTGCTGCGCTCTGCAGCTCTCCCCCTTCTACCCCTTGCTTGCTGATCCCCCGGCCGTGCCGCCAGACTTTACTTACCCCCACTCGGCCCAGCCCGGCCCAGCCCAGGCCCGCCCCCCGGCCCCTACGAGACCCCCCTGCGGCTGGCGGCCGGGCCGGCGCCCTCTGATCTGGACCAGGGCTGCTGCAGCCTGCAGCCGGCACCAGGCCTCTCCTCTCGCGTTATGAGATGAGGGTCCGGCCTGGACCGGGTCGGGCCGCTGCGTTTCGGCCAGGTCATCGCGTGCCCCGCCCCGCCCCGCCCCGCCCCACCCGCGGCATTGTCGTGTCAATCCATTTTGTTTCCTGCAGCGTCAGGCGCGTGTAATTGCCGCGGACAGGGCAGGGCCGGCCATCAGACCGGACGGTCCGGTGCAGGCGCGGGCGAGGCGGGGCGGGGCGGGGCGGGGCGCGCGGGTGAGCCGGGCCCAGATATTGACACACGTCCGTCGAGCTGTCACCCGTCCGGTCCGGAGGCTAGACCAGGGCGTGGACGGTGACGGTTCTCACGCCGGGCCCGGTCCCATAGGCCCTAAAGCAGATAACGCCGCGGTCTGGTCTCCGTGGGCGGGGCGGGGCGGGGCGGGGCGGGGCTCTGCAGAGCGTGCTCCTCGACGCGACGCGCGCGTCTCCCATTATATCAGAGCGCGCTTATGGTGATGGGGTTGCTTGACCCGGGCGGCCAGGCCAGGCCGGGCCGCCCCCTCATGTCGTATACCGTACGGGTCGCGCCGGGCCGGGCCGGGCCGCGGACCCGCAGCAACGCGGTCACACGCGTGGGTGAGCCACGAGCCACGCGCCGCGCCTGAGAGAGAGAGAGAGAGAGAGAGAGAGAGAGAGAGAGAGAGAGAGAGAGAGAGAGTGTACGAAAGCACTGTTTTTGCAGCCAGGGCCGGCACCTGAAGCGCACCAGTGTTCAGCCAGGTCCTTTCCTTTGCCTGTCGGCTCGCTAGCAGCAGGCCGCTGCAGGCCGCTGCAGGCCGCTGCAGGCCGCAGTTCATGACAGGTCCTGGTTCCCGTGGCGGTGCACTTGCGCCCAGCAGTACATAACAATAGCGGCCATGGCCGTTCACAATAGGTATCGGGTATCGGAGGCCCAGCGCTGCGCAGCGCGGAGGTGAGACCGTGCGGAACTCTACACAACAATGGGCGGCCAGAGGCGGTGATAACAACAACAACATCAACAACAGCAGACAACAACAACAACGACGGGCCGCGCCGGCCGGAGCGGAGCGGCGGACCGGAGGGAATGGCAAAAATTCACGCGCCAACGATTCATCTCGGCGAGCATTAGCGCCGATATAATGGAAGGCGCATCCAAGTGGAATCGGAACCGAGCGGGGCGGGGCGGGGCGGGGCGGTGCGGGGCGGGGCGGGGCAATCCGATTAATTAGAGAGGAAAATGACAAAAGGCCGCGCCATGTAATTACCTTCGCCGGCCGACCCAATTCGAGTCGAAACGCGGAAAAATTAAAATTTAACACGTAAGACAAATCTGAGGAGGAGCTTTGCTTTCCCGGTGTAACGGCAGGCAGCAGCGCGTGCGAGCGGGAAGTGGAGGGGGAAAGGGAGGGGGGAGGGGGGGCTGAAGCCGCGGCGGCGACAAGGACGACGACGTCGGCAGCGCGACGCTGCCTTTCATATTTTCTGTCCCTTTTTCCTTCTCTCTCTCTCTCTCTCTCTCTCTCTCTCTCTCTCTCTCTCTGACACACACACAACACGGGCCGCGCCACAACACATGGGCCGCGCCCCACCCGACCTGTCAGCTCCAGGAGGCACTGTACGCCGCGGCGGAGGAGGAGGGGAGGCAACCTCCCCCGCCCCGCCCCGCCCCGCCCGCGCTGTCCTCCCCTGTCCTCCTGCCGGACAGCGCGGTGGACTCGAGGTGGCGACTGTTCTTGACCGGACGTGACGTGAGGAGCGCGGGTCTGCCTCCGTGTCACACACGAACAATGACATATCAGAGGTAGGTATCCTGCGAGCGAGACGCCATACACGACACAAAAGATGTCGAAGGAATAAAGCCAAAAAAACACCAAAAAACGGGAAAATGAAATAGAGCAACGGCCAAAAAAAATGCCGCACTGATTTTTTTTTTAAAGAGAAAATTGCGGAAGTGTGTTTATGTTGGTTTTAAAGTCAAACTACGGAGAGCAGCAGCGCCGACGCAGCGCGGCTTTTGCGGGACGAAATTGGCTCCTCCCCGGCGATGCGGGCCGAGGCGTGGCGGGGCGTGGCGGGGGGCGTGGCGGGGCGTGGCGGGCGCCACTTTGTCAACAGGCGGCGGCAGCGAGGGCGCGACGTTGATAATTATCGCCTCTCGCCTTTCCTTGCACTGCTGCTCAAGTTTGTCTATCGCGTTTCTGTCGCGGCGAATCACACGCAGCGCTGCGCACCGCACCCCGCCCCGCCCCGCCCCGGCGTGCCTTTGTGTGGGGTGCGGTGCCCGTCCCGCCCCGCCCCCTATGCGACACCCGCAGCAGATTACCGGCGCTCATCTCATCATAAAATGTTTATTAGGCTGTCCCGCCCCGCCCCAGCCCTGCAGCAGTGGTGCTGGAGGTGGAGGGCGCCCGCCGCGCCCGCCGCGCCCGCCGCGCCCTCGCGGGGCCTGGCCGGACCAGGCGCCACCTGCGTGCCCCAGTGCCCTCGCCCCGCCCCTACCCTACCCCCTCCGGCCGCCAACAAGCCCCCAGGCTGTTTGGGTTTCTCTGACACAAGCGCAGGGGAGGGGGTGGCGGGGGCCAACCCCCGCGACGCCAAATATCTCAAGGCGACAACGGGGAGCGAGATACGGGGAAAAAAAAAATCTCGGAACAGATTTTCTCGTGGCCTGGGGCAAGGGGCATCGAAAGAGTAGGTGGGGAGAGGGGGGTAGGGGGAGGGACAAAATCTGATTTCAGTTTTGCGCCGTATCCGCTGCTTTCTGCTGCTTGCTTTGGCCGCCGCGGGGGGTAGACAGAGCCAAGGGAGGGTGAAAACTTTCTTTTTCTTTTTTTTTTAAACATTTTTTCCCCTGCCTTCGCGGCTTGGGAGAGGTGAACAAGGCACTTGTTAGGCCGTGCAAAACAATCCGGCGCGAGGGCAGGGCCGGCCGGGGCGGCTGGGCGCGGTCCGTGGCAACCATACACCCCTGCACCAGCGGAGTACGATCATAATCACCTCCCGTGACATCCGCACCCCGCTCTCAAAACGGGCTGGTTCAACGCCCCGCCACGCCCCGCCACGCCCCGCCAATACAACTATAAAACAGCCCCCGCCGACTCTGTTTGGCATAATGCGGCGCTGGGCTGGAGGGGGTAGCGGGGGGCACGGGGGGACGCCTCGCGCCGCGCGCCCAAAACTTTGTTGTACGCCCCGTAATTGCTCCCCACAAATTTCACCGTCGCGGCGCCGCGGCTCGGCGCGAAGCGGTCTGCGGCTGCGGGCTGCGAGAGAGAGAGAGAGAGAGAGAGAGAGAGAGAGAGAGAGAGAGAGAGAGAGAGGCGGAAAAGTGACACGGGCCGTGTTCTCTCCTCTCTCAGACTTCCTCCTCTCCTCCCCTCCCACCCTCCCGCACACACTTCCACCCGCGCTGCCAAAAGCAGTGCGCGCGCGGAGCTCGCGGCTGGCCCGGCGCGGAGTCACGTGGAGCCACGTGGAACCACGTGGCGCGGCCCGCGGCCCGTCACCTCCAAGGGACGTTTCACACCTCGGCGGGGGTATTGCCGCTGACATAAAAGGGGCCGCCTGCGGGGCGGGGCGGGGGGCGGCACGGAGCACTTAGTACGGGAGTCGTGACCGGGGCGGCGCGGCCAGAGAGAACACTACCCGCTAGGCCCTCGGAGTATGTCATCCTGCCGGTCGGCGCAATGCTCAAAATAGTGCGATTTTTAGGGGTTTTTAGTACTTATTTCCGGTTATATGGGCCATATTGGTCCCATAGACCTTTCGCTATCATGGTATAATGATTTTTCATCGTTTTAAGCCCATCCAGGAAAAGAATATTTTTTTCCGAATTTTCGGCCTTTCATTACACTGTGCGGCGGCAGCAGCAGCAGCTGCTTCCTCGCTCGCCCCCGCCTCGCCGCAGACTTTACCTACCTCTCTTTTTTTCCTCCGGCTCACCTACACCGCCGTCCGCCCGGCCTTTTCTCTTTCGAGATTGCGGCGCCGCCTCCGTACTACACACACCCTCTCACCTGCAACACAACAGAGACGAGAAATATATAAGCACAAGGCGGTGTGTGACGAGACGAGACGCCGCGCAGAGCGGCGCGGAGCCGCCAAATGATGACAATATTGACGTCAACACTTGAGGCCCCCCCTGTCCTCCGGGTGGATGTGATGCATGCACAGCGTCATCATGACGCCGCCGCACCACGCCGCGCGCAACGCCCACCGCCGCTAAAAGCTTCCACACGAGGGGTCGCGACCTCCGTCGCGCCGCGCCGAGCTGTGTCATCGCCTCTCTCTCTCTCTCTCTCTCTCTCTCTCTCTCTCTCTCTCTCTCTCTCACACACCATTTCAGACGCCTCCTCTCTCGCCTCTCTCCCTCCCTCCCCGCGCGTAAGCGTCGAAGCGGGGGTGCGATATGGCAAAGCAGTTACTGGACGCGCACACACTTTAAAGTCGTTAAACGAATTATTGATTCCCCGACCGACGGACCATCCCTCGCGCGGCTGCGGCTGTGACTTATTGACTTCAGGTCGAGTCATGGTGCGCTCGCACACTCACACCATGGTAGAAAAAAAAAAGATTTTTTGATGAATAATTTGAGGAAAACTCCTCAGATTTTAAGGAAGTCCCCTTCAAAAATCTTGTAATTCTCCTCATTTTTTCCCCTTTTTCTCTTAAAAAAAATCAGAAATTTATTTTTACCGTGAGAGACACATGCACAACTCTTCAGCAGTCCCTCTTCTCCGCGGCCACCGCGCACCGCACCACCACTCCGTTTAATTAACAGACCACAGGTCTCTTCCGGTTCCGGCTCGTTTCCGGTCCTTCCCTCCGGGTGTGGACGTGGCGGATCCCCGCGCCGTCAGCGGCGTGGCGTCAGGTCAGCACGAGCGCCACACGGGGTCGATCCCTCCCTCCCTCCACCTACACCGAGCCATCCATCCTGTGTGCACGCGTCAGCAGGCCCTGGCCTGGCCGGTCCGTCAGAAACCGCCCCGTCACTCCACATCCCATCCCATCCCATCCTCACTCGCGGGCTGATCGCGAGCCGTTAGGCCCTACATGCCGCGGGGGAGGTCAAGGGGCCGCGATAGAGCCACGCGTTAGTGGCGAGGCAGGCGAGGCTTCCACCGCAAAGAGGAGCTTCAGACCAGTGGCGGATCCAGAGGCTGTCTTTGGGAGGGGCCTACTTACAGGGGCAAAGCATGGCCTCTTGCCTACCTTTCAGGCGGCTATCTAGGTGCCAAGGGGGAATTGACCCTTTGCCCCCCCCCCCCCCCTCCCCCGGGATCCGCGCTTGCCTCAGACACGCTTGTAAACAATAACGGGACGTTTGTCCTGCTGCGAAATAAAATGATGCGTCTGAAGGATACACGGGGTCCTAGAGTTCTGACGCGGCTGAATAAAACTCGTAGCTGTCCCGCCCCGTCCCGTCGGTCCCGCGGGCGGGCGCTAACTCCTTGCCCTGGCGTGCGCTGCGGCCCGCACCCGCACCGAGCGCGTTTTCATTTCCGCCGACAGACAAGACAAACTTTCCGACAAAAAAATTAGAAGTCGGGGAGTCATGCTTCTTTCTTTATTTTCATTTCACTTTATTCCCGCGCCTTGTTCGTTCGCCCGTCTCCCAGCCGCCAGGAGGCGGAGCGGGCGAGGAAAGACGTTGGAATATCATCTTTCTTTGGCCGAGTAAAAGGAGTTGGCGAGCAGTGCCGCGCGGGGCGGGGGCGGCGCGGGGGCGGCGAGAGGGGGGCGGCAGGAGGGCGAGGTCGGATAGGCTGACCCCAAGAGGATCAATCTTCACACTTAGAACGGTCGGCCGGTTTAGTGCGGAAAGGCCGAGATGACCCCGCCGCCGGCCCTCCTCGGGGGCGGACGTGGACAACAGGGGGCGGCGGGGGCGGCGGAGGGGGGGTCATGACTCGGACCCAACTACGCTCCACCCCCAATGCTCTTAGCCCCGAGGGCAATCCGCAGGCCCACCAGGAGAGTGGGGTGGGCTGGCGGGGCGAGGCGGGGGCGGAGCGGGGGCGGGGGAGGCCGTGTCCCGGGCTCGTCGTCGGGATTGGAGCGATCCGGACGAGGCCCGGGCCGGGCCGGGTGTGTGCAAACACACGACCTGCGCGAGGAGCGGGCCGAGATCGAGGGCGTCCTCAGGAAGGAAACACGGCGGCCAAGGCCCAGCCCGGCCGAGACTTATTCGATCCGGTCGGAAGGTCGGTCGGTCGGTCGGTCGGCTACTGACTTACCAGCCATACCGAACACGAGATAAAAAAAAATGTTATTATTTCCCACCGCTGTCAATGTTTACGCTGCCTGATTTCCGACGACTTTGCCCTCAATGGGATGAATATAGACCTGGAAGCAGGCGAGAGATTGAAAGCAAACAAAATGGAGAGGCGGCCAAGTTTGCGTGCGGATGATGTAAGCGCATTAGGGCTGCGGCCTCCTTTCCCTTCTTCCCTTCCGACCGATCTGACAGAACAAGGTAAGAACAAGCGACTCTAAAAATTTTAAAGTAAAGCTGTGCCAACTTCTTACAAAATGTCGTGTCCCCGCAATAAAAAGAAAGTAAAAAGTTGCCGGCATGGAACGGAAGACCTCCGAATCATTGACAAGTTTAACGTGAAATATTGGAGGAGAAAAGCGCCGAGGCGAGGCGAGAGGGGAAGGAAAGGAAGGTCGCAAAAATGAAATTAGGTCGACATCGCCGGCGCGGCGCGGCGACTGGAAACACAGAAGGGCGAGCAGAATTCGTCCTTTTTCCTTTCCTTTTCTCTTGTGATTTTCAGTTTGCGTCGCAGCGCATTCAGGCGAGCGCGCTTTGAACCGTTCTGCTCGCGGTGCCACGCGGGGTCAATGAGGGCGAGAACCGGCAGAAGTAATGGCGGCGGCGGTCGGACAGGAAGCGAGAGAGGAGAGAGAGAGAGAGAGGGGTAGAGAGAGCGGATTAGAACAAAGAGAGGAGAGTGAGGGAGGGAAGAGGAAATCCAGGATGCAGATCTCATCCCCGGGGCAGAGGGGACGCACTAATGCCGATACAATGGGCGTTATTGGAAGATGACAGGGCAGGAGAGGACTGGGCGGGGCAGGGCGTGGCGGGGTGGGGCGTGGCGGGGCGTGGCGGGGTGGGGTGGGGAGCGCGCGAAGCCGCGCCGCCACGCGGGGCTGCAATTAGCCCCTCTTTTCTCAAGCACTGGCGCCGTACTCAATGAACTGGGCCCCCGGCCCCGCAGCATCCAGGGTCCACCGTACAGTAGTACGCGTTCGCCTCCAACAAAAGGGGACGTTTAGGGAGGGAGGCGTGGCGGGGCGGGGCGGGGCGGGGCCGCGCGGTGCGGTGGCCCCAGCGCGGCAGCACTCTACTCTACTCTCAATAATCTCATTACAGGCGGCCGGGCCGGGACGGGCCGCCCGCCTTCATATCGCTCTCCCGTGTCACTTCGCGTCCTCCCTTCGCACCTCACGCTGCGCTACGCCACGCCACGCCGGCGTCGCAGTTTCCGCCGGCGCCCCGACGCGACGCCGACGCCAGGGTCGCTGAACCTCCAGAGGGACGGCGTCGACGCCCGGCAGTGCGGGCCGGCGCCACGGCGCTGGCTGCTGGCTACGCAAAGCGAAAGAAATAAAGTGGCTGCAGAAATGATTGGCGCTCTGGTCCGCCTCGGCGGCGGCGGGTGCGAAAGGGCGGGGCGGGGCGGGGCGGGGCGGGGCACCCTCAAAGGCTCCGTGTCGCCAGATCTCGCGACCTTTTTCTCTCCTGTAATTGCAGAAGCCGGAGCAAGGGGAGCCCGGCGGCCGTCCCGAGGCGGGGTGTGGCGGGGCGGGGTGGGGCGGGGCGGGGTGAGGCGGGGCGTACCCCCGCGCGGCCGCGGGGCGCCTCCTTCGCGCCGAACAGGCCCCGCGTCTCCGCAGCGCACTGCGAATACGAATGTGAAATCCTATGCATCCTGTGCGTTGCACAGACCAGGAGCAGCAACCGTCGCGTCGCCAGCGAAGAAAGGGGGAGTGCGAGAAAGGAAAAAAAAAAAAACACGGCGCGACGCCCAACTCTATTACGTCGTCAATTCCAGCCACGTCGCCATATTTAGGGTTTCCTTCTCGTCCCGTTTATTAACCTCCCTTGAGGGGCGTCGCTCCCGACATGACTTGTTTGCAATGCAAGATAGAGCGAGAGAGAGAAAGGGCGGACGAGAGAGAGAGAGAGAGACGAGAAAAAGGTACTCTCCTCCCCTCTCCCGCACCAAAGAAAGAGCAGCGAAAACAAAATGAAGAAAAGATACGGCGCGTTGCGCCGGCGGGCCGGAGTCGAAACTAAATGGACTCGCCTCGCAGGCAAACCCGTCCACTCTCTGCCGCCCCCGTGCGAAAGGGTGCGAGAGCGGCGAGGCCGCAGGGATTGCCAACCTTTAGAGTGAAGAACGACTAGGGGGGCGTAATCCACCCCTCTTCCTCCCGCCGCGCCCCGCCGCGCCCCGCCCCGCCCCGCCCGGGTGCGAGCAGTGGCGGGCCCAGGTGGGGTGCGGCGGGGCGGGGCGGGGCGGGGCGGTCAGCAAAGCCGCCACAGGTAATAGTGAGTAAGGACGGGTTAGTGCCGCCCGCCCCGCCCCGCCCCGCCCCGCCCCTCCCGACTTTATTGGATGGCAGGCATGACTCGTTGTTTACAGCGCGTTCGGAATTAACCAGAGCACATGTTACACGCGGGGTTGTATCAATGTCGGGGCCAGAAACGCCCTTTAAAAAGAGAGAGAGGGAGAGTGACAGAGGCACGGGGGTACAGCCGGGAGGGAGGGAGACAGTGCGAGTGCTTCGACGCGACAGAGGGTTTGTCGCGCTGGAATGCGCGCGGCGCGGCGCGGACAGGCCATGGACAGCCCGTGGACAGCGTCGGCGGCGCGGCGGACAGCAGGCGGAATGAGCCCCGGACCGGGTCCAAATCCCCCGGGAGGGGTTCGCCCCAGAGCCCGCAGAGACTGCCGCCCCCGCCCCGCCCCCGCCCCCGTCCCGCCCCCGTCCCGCCCCCACCGCGCCCCAGCTCTGCCCGTTTGGCCGGCCGGCCGGTCTCGGTCCGGTTCAGACCCATTTCGGCGTCCCTTTCTGACATTTCTCCGCTGCAGGGCCGGGCCGCCGGGCCATGCCGGGGCGGGGGCGTGCGCAGAGCGGGGTCCCGTGCAAAGGCCCGGCCGGCCCCGGCCCCGGCCCCGGCCCGCGCACGCGTGACCTCCGCGCTGTAATGCGTCTAACAAGAACAGGGGCCTCACAGCGAGCAGGACACGCGGAGAGGAGAGGAGAGGAGAGGAGAGGGTTGCAAGAAACTCGTCCTTTTGAGATGTGGCGGGGGCGGCACGGGGGCGGCGCCGGGGCGGCGAGGAAATGATAGGGACTAAGCGGCGGGAATTGACAGGCTGGCGGCGGAAGGGGGACAGGGGGCGCTGTCGGCCCGAGTTTGAACGGAGCGGGTTTGCAGTTGACACTCCCGCGATGGAATTTGGCAAGTTGCAGCCTTTAATTATGTCCTCGAGAGAGAGAGGGAGAGAGAGGGAGGCGCTGGGGCCAGGAGGAAGGGAGGGAGGGGAGGCGAGGGTGAAGGGTCCCCCATCGCCTGATCCCTCCAGCACGCCTCGCTACGCCCCGCCCCGCCAAGGCCGCTGGAAGGCGGCTGGAACGCCATTCTCCAGTAGTTTGGAGCGAGCGAGAACTTAAGCAGGCCGTGTCCGTCCCTGAGACAGCGCGGCGCTGCGGACACGCGCGCGCCCGCCAGTCAGGTGGAGGGCAGCCTATGGCCCGGCCTGCTCGCGTGCGTGCGTGCGTGCGCGCGCGCGGGGGCGTGCACGTGCCGCACGCAGGCCAGGCCGGAGGGTCCGAGGGTATCAATACCCAGACAGAGTAATGAGTCAGCCGTGCACTCTGCGCACGCACGAACGGCAGCCGCTGCAGCACGACTCAATCAATACGACGACGGAAGAATTGAATCAGTTTTTACTTCTCCTTCTCTCCCTCCCTCCCTCCTTCCCTTCCTCCCTCCCGCTCTCTCTCTCAATGCTCGCGTGCCGTGCGGCCCGCGGGCCCCCGGCGCTGACGGGCTGCCCCCTGCATGCCCTGCCCACCCCCTCTCCGCCTATAATACCACAATTTTCCAATTTTTGTCGAGTCTCCCCCTCCCTATCCCCCCCCCCTCCGCCCTAGCAGGCTGCCCCACCCCCACCCCTCCTACATTTCATCCCTCATTACCAACTACGGCACAACCCTTCCGTGCTCAGTGAGGCCGGCGGGGCCGGGGCGCACCGCGCCCAGCCCAAGCAAGCCAAGCCGGTACCCAAGCAACGATCCCGCTTTTGTTGAACCGTGTTTCCACAACATCAACAACAACAGCAGCACTGTGGAGTGCACTGCGCGCCAATATCAAGAGTACCTCTCATTACTCCGCGCCGAGCGCAATTGTCTGCTCGATTATCCAAAAGGCTCCGCTAAAACCGACAAAAGCCGCGGCGGCGGCGCGTTTCGCAGCAGGTTTTATTATTATTAATCTCGCCGGGGAGGCGCGGTCAGGTCCGGCAGGGGTTGTTCATATCTCACGCATGTTTCAGGAAAAGTTTGGCAAATGAAAATTCAGCGCAGTTGCACAGGAGCGGGGGGGGGGAGGGGGCGGACTAGCTGCACAGAGTGCATCACACTGTGCGGCGGTCTGATGGGGACAGACGGACACAGGACAGCGCCCGGCACTAATTAGAATGCATAGAGAGAGAGAGAGAGAGAGACAGAGAGAGAGAAAGGGGGTAGTCCATATTAAACCTCCGCTCTAAAGCAAAGCGAAAAAGAAACACGTGGAAAAACGAAAACGAGCCAGGAGGAAAAGTTAAACAATGCAGCGCGCGACGTGTCTGGAATTAAACGGTGTGTGTGTGTGTGTGTGTGCGCGCGTACAAAGTGAACCGGATCGCGTCCGCCGCACCCTCCCCTCCCCTCGCCAGGTAGGGGCGCCACCGCCCCCGCCGCCCCCACCAGGACGCCGATGACGGTGTCGTCTGCTGCGGGGCGGGGCGCAGTAATTGGTCGCCTGCGGGGCGGGGCGGGGCGGGGGCGGTGCGCGCGGCACGTCAGTCAGTTCCCGGAACACGGCGCTATGGTCACGTGACCCCGCGGGGGCCCAGTCCGCCCGCAGCCCGGGACAGGTGTAGAGAGAAATTCCGTCGGAATTAGCCGCAGGAACGCGCGGCTCGCACCGCCGCCGCCCCGCCACCACCGCGATAGCGATGCTATCTTTTTCTTTTCCCGTCCACTCGACAAACTGTGTCCCCAGCCCGGCCTGGCCCGGCCCGGCCCAGCACGCTGCGTGCGCCCGGACTATAACACCCCGCCCCGCCCCGCCCCGCGCAGCGCAGCGCGCCAAAGACATGACCGCGGGGCCGCGCAGGGCCGGGCCGGGCCAGCAGGCCGCGGGGACCAGCAGCGACCTCAGGGTAACGCGGCGCCCGCACGCACCGGCCCACCCCACCCCGCCCCGCCCCGCCCCGCGCCAGCAGCCTCTGCACGAGGCTCGAGAAACCAGGGGGAAATCTCGGAACCTACCAAATACATACACTTTTGACTTTTCCTAAGGAAAATGTAACTATATTCATGTGAAACAATACTTTTTTTGAGACTCTGTGCGAGATTAAATTTCCAGGGAAAAGATGTATACACGTGTAACGTTGGACAAGGTGGACAGGTGCAGGACTGACACGGGCCGGGCCGGGCCGGGCGGGCGCCTCCTCGTAACGCAGTAACGCGCGGGATAACGCAAACCCATCCCATCCGTCACGCGCCGCGCGCTGTCCGTCCCGTCCCGTCCCGTCCGCCGGCCGCATTACGACTAACGCCCCGCCCGGGCCGGACACGTGTCCGACACGCGTGTCTGTCTGTCTGTCTGTCTGTCTGTCCGCTGTCCACCCTACCCCGGGACGGGATAAGGACCAGACGGCCCGACACACCTGCGGGGCGGGGCGGGGCGGGGAGGTGTATAAAACAAAAGCGGAAGGCTTGCGGAGGGGCGGGGCGGGGCGGGGCGGGGGTGAGAGATGTTACGCGGCTGATAACGCAATCCATCACCGCATGTTTAGCATGCTGCCCCCCACCCCCCGGCAGCGCGGCCGCCCGGCCGGCCGTGTCCATTACACCCCAGTGGGCCAAACATCATCAACGCCCCGCCCCGCCCCGCCCCGCCCCGCCCCGCCGGTCATTTGCACCGGACCAGAAGGGAGCGCGGAGCAGAGACAGCCCGTAGCGCGCTGGAGCGGAGCGGAGCACCAGTCCGCCCCGCCCCGCCCCCGCCCCGCCCCGCGCAAAACAAAAACGAGAAAAGAACGGTACAAATTTGTCCGTCATCCGCACGTCTGACACAGCGGAGCGGAGGGGGGCTGCCCGGCCCGGCCCGGCCCTGCCCAGTCGCCCACACAATTGCAAATCCAAAAATCCACAGCGCACGTCGGAGTGGGATAAAGCAACAAGCAAAAACGAAAGAAAAAATTGGAGAAAATAAGGAAAATACAGCGGCAGCAACAGAAGCGACTGGCAGGGCGGGGCGGGGCGGGGAGGGAGGCATTAAATATGTATCAATACGCTACACATCCTGGCGGGCCGCGCCGCCGCGCCGCACGCTAAATCACAAATCACGCACGGGTTGGTAATCCCCGCGTGGCGCCCGCGAGCAGGGAGCGGGGAGCGGGATTATCGGGGATCCAGAGACGACGCACGACAACTACTAGTCGTGTATCTCTCCCACTCCCAGAGATATCGTTGTGGCAGTGGCAAGATGTTCAGAGCAGTGGGCGCGGAGAGAGAGAGTGACAGGAAAAAAATAAAAAGTTGGTAGCAGTCGATCCCGCGCTCTGAAATGCGTGAGTGTTTTGTGTTTCAACACGACGATAGCTCTCGCGGCCGCTCTCTCTCTCCCTCTCTCTCTCATAGACACACAGTGACGCACGCACATGCGTTACGCCCCTAATAACGCCCCGCTGGCGCGACATGCGCGGCATCCGTCACGCGTAACGTCGCAATACACGACGCCGTCTGCGGCCCATAACGCGGTTGGTGGCCTCCCGCGACCCGGCCTCAGTGACCGGGACGGCAGTGAATCAGCCGGCACAACACAAGTCCGCCCCGCCCCGTGCAAACACCAGCCGTCGGATTGAGTTCACAGGTGCACTGTCCGGGAGGGGAGAGAACTTTGGACGCGTCCACGTGACGGGGAGGACGATGTGGAGGAGGACGGGGGGAAGGAGGAGGAGGACAGGGCGGAGGAGGAGGAGGAGGAGGAGGAGGAGGAGGAGGAGGAGGAGGAGGAGGAGGAGGAGGAGGAGGAGGAGGAGGAGGAGGAGGAGGACGACGACGACGACATTTTCATCATGAAAGGAAATGTAATACATCGATAGAGCGCCTTCCCGCCGCCCAATAACTCGGCCCCGTCACGGGCCGTCACGGTCACGTCACGCCGCCGTTGCGTGGCTCGTGACGGCCGCGACTCGCGTGCGCGCACGCGCGGTCAGACCGCACGGCGGGACGGGGGGTGCCCGTCACTCACCAGGCGCACCGCGGGGAGGGGCGGGGCGGGGACGAGCAGCCCGCCTCACCTCACCTCCTCAAATGATGGGTCGGATTTGTTGCTGCAGCGACCCCGCCCCGCCCCGCCCTGCCCCGCCCCGAGCAGCTCCCACACACAACACTTTACGAGCCTCGCGCCGCTCGCGCCGCGCTGAGGAGCAGTGGCGGCCGCTCATCCAGCACACATGGCGCGGCGCGGGGAGTAGCTTTGGCTCCCGATTGGTCCCCGACACTAAATCACGAGCCTCAATTGGCCCCGCCGTTTAGAGCCCGGGCGGGGCGGGGCGGGGCGGGGCCGGGAGGGCGCGCCGCTCGCCTTTTCGCGCCGTTCCCGATGACGATTGCCCCGCGCCGCGCATGTGGGAGCAGGAAAGCGCGAGCTTGCAGTGTGTCCGCGCGAGCAGGACAGAGAAAACACACTGCGAGGAGCAAAGAAAGAAAGAAAGAAAGAAACTCACGCACACGGCAGCTACATCGCAAGGGATACGGGGGCGGGGAGACATTTATGTGGGTGTTAGTCGGATTTAGTCGCGAGTTGTTGGAGAGGACAGATTTACAGTCCAGGGGCGGGGTGGGGTGGGGCGCGGCGGGGCGGGGCGGGGCGGGGCGCGGCGGGCATGCCGCTGCACCCACGGTGCGGACCTGGGGATTACACACGGCGGAGTTACACGCGCCGAAATAACACGCCTCGATGACAATCACCGGCCGGGCCGGGCCGGCAGCTATTTCGGGCAGGGGGCCTCTACACCACAGCGGCGCCCCGCCCCGCCCCGCCCCGCCAGGTAGTACACGCAGGTCGGCAAACGCATCGCATCGCGCACGCCACACTGGGCCGGCCGACCGGGCCCCGCCGGGTTCACTGTCCTGTATCGATTCACACACAAACGGGCCCGGCCGGGCTAGCGTGGCGTGGCGTGGCGCTGTGCTGTGCGGAGCGGTGGAACCCCTGCGAGGTAGGCAAGCGGGAGGCACGGGCCCGGAGCGGGATGCCTACCGCGGCGGACGGCAGGGGCCTGGCCGGGCGGGCACCGAGCAGGGAGCAGGCCGAGCACAGGCGGAGGGCGAACAGTGAAAGATATCTTTGTAGATTTACGATAAAGTTTGTAATTTACGATTTACGAAATATGTTGTAAATTTACGACGGACCTTTTTGGCTCGTGAAAGAATTTCAAGCCGATGTGAAGTGCTTGTAATTTTATGATTTGCAATTGCAATTTTACAACTGCACTTCATGGAAAATTTTCCCGTAAACCTACGAATATTTTCCACAGTGCGCGCAGGAACATGTTAGAGGTTCATCTCAAACCCGCCAAACTTTTAGCCGCGCACAAACGACTCCGCTTCACGCCTGCAGGGCGTCGCGACGCCTAGAACTCTCGCCGATTTCTGCTCCCTTATATTTTTTTCCCTTCAGCGGCAGACGTGCCTTTATCATTTTAATTTCCGCGCGGCGCGGCGACGTCAGCAGAGGGCTGTATCGCCCGGCCAGGCCCGGCCTCTCCCACAGTTTTGTCTGTCTCTCTTTTGGAGTGGAAAACGCGGCGCGGCGCAGCTTACCCCACGTCTGACACGGCCTCCACCGCAGCGGCGGTGGCGGGGAGGAGAAAACGCGTGTTGCCCCGCGCCGCACCGGAATTTGCAAAACATTTTGTTCGTATTTGCCCCGATTATTTTCCTGCCCCCACCCCCGGCGCCGCCGCACCGCCCCGCCGCGCCCTCCTCTTCAGATGTAAATCGTGGCGGAGGGTGGCGGCGGGGGCGGTGGCGGGGGGTGCTGAGGGCAGGCTGCAGGCGCCGCGCACGGCCCCCGCCACGGCCACGGCCACGGCCCGGCCTCTGCTGTTAACTGTTTAATGAACTCTGGGCGTTCTCGGCGGAAAGTTACAAGCTCATTTCTAAGGCGGCCACGCCCCGCCCCGCCCCGCCCCACCCCGCCCGCGGACAACCGGAAGAGAGCGAAGAGGGGACGCAGCAGCAGCATTCTGCACGGCGGTGCGGCGCAACAGGGGGTGGGGGGCGCACAGACAGACCTGATGCAAATGCAGTCTACCTGGTCCGGCCCGGCGGATAAGTGCCGTTGTTTACGGGGGCCCCCGCCGGGACCCACGCGCGCACGCGCTAATCTTATTAAGCTTTGCTCCACAAAAAATAAAACTACCGTTTAAAAAAATGAATTTTGTTTTCTTTCTTGTTTAAAAAAAATAGAGAGAGTGCGGCTGCAGCAAGGCCATGGTCCAGCGGCAGGGGGGGGGGGAGGGGGGAATTATGTCGGGGGTGATAATGAATGAAGGGCCGTGCCCCGCCCCGCCCTGACCACTACGGTGAGAGAGAGACAGAGAGAGAGAGAGAGAGAGAGAGAGAGAGAGAGAGAGAGAGAGAGAGACAGAGAGAGAGAGAGAGAGAAGCCACAACCACCACACGTTATGTCCCACGGAGCCGAGCCGATAGCCGTCACCTTCCGACATGTGTATGTCGTGCCTTCGAATCGCCTGAGCGAGGATCGAGATGTCATCGTCCACTCTTTTTCTCTCTCTTTCTCTCTTTCTCCCTCTCTCTGCCTCTCTCTCTCATACGGACGGCCCGACGCGACCACACGCGGGGCCATGCAGATTGCAGTTTACGGCCCCCTGGTCCTGGTGCTGGAGACCGTCGGGTCCGGGTCCGGGTCACCACAGCGGCGTACGCCAGATGCATTCTTCATCGCCTCGGTCCGATACCATGGAGACTGACGGCGCAGGGCACCCGCCCCGCCCCGCCCCGCAGCAACACGTCAATTTTACAAGGTGCTTGGGCCACCCCTGAGGTGGCATAGGGCGGGCCGGCCCCCCCGACCCGACCCGACCCGTCCGCGGCGGGGGCTTCCCCGCCCCGCCCCGCCTGCTTCGGTTCTGCCCCACCGCCATCAAAGTATAGTAGTTACGCCCCACAACATTGTAAGGGAGAGAAAAGGAGAGGAGAGAAGACAGTCGCTGCAGCTCTGGCTCAGGCAGGCGAGAGCGCCCGAGCGCGCGCCCGCCGCACTCAGCGGCATGACATTTCAGGAGTGAATCCGTAATAAAACGGGCCGCTACGCCACGCCACGCCCCGCCACGCCGCGCTCCGCCCCGAACAAGAACATTACGACGGGACGGACTCGTCGCAATGTATTTATCCCGCCTCGTCTCTTCCGCTTTGGGTGAGAGATGGGCGCACCGCGCGCCTCACTAGTGAGAGAGACGCGCGATTATTGATTGATAACGCCCGACAAGCAATCAATATAAATGACTTTGTCGCGCGGCTGGCGCTGCATGCGCTGCAGTGTGTTGACTCGACTCTTTCTCTCTCTCTTCCTCTCTCTCTCTCTACTTCCGCCCCGCCGGCCTCTGCGGCTGTCTCTCTCGCTCTCAGCCTTAATGAGACTTTGATGCCGCTCGCTCTCTCTCTCTCGCACCCCGTCGGCTGCAGAGATAACAGAGGCGCGTCGCTATCGCGGCCGCGACGGGCTCGGCGCGGCGGCGCGAGTCTGACCTCGGCCATCACCCCGGTGGAGCGCCAGCCCCAGCCCCGGCCTCGGCCTCGGTCCGGGAGGGAGGGGTGCTCTGCTCAGTACCCCGGCCCAGACTGGTCCCGCACCCCAGAGCTCCCATTCGGGTACCCGACGGGACCCGAGCTGCGTCCGAAACGGCAGGTGCGACGAAATAGAGCTATAGGGTCCGCTTCAAACCTCTCGCTCGCACCTGTCGATTCGGACGCAGTTCGGGTCCCGTCGGCGGGTACCCGAATGAGAACTCTGCCGCACACCCTGCCCTGCTTTTTATGCGCCATCCTGCCAACCTATAAATACCGCTAATTGGTTTTTACGATCAGCCCGGACTGGCCTGGTCGGACCCAACGTTAGAACGACAGACCGCAAGGTGTCGTATTTCACTGGAATGTTGCAAACGGCTCCGAACATACCCTTTGATGGAGGGCGAGGGGCCGGGGCTCTCTAATGCTCTCACTCTCTCCCCTTGCTTCTCTTTAACTTGTACCTCGCCTCCCTGATGCCCAGGGATCACCGTTAATTTAGGGTACTTTGGGGTACGTCAAGGCGTAAAGTGAGTGAGTGAGTGAGTGAGTGAGTGAGTGAGTGAGTGAGTGAGTGAGTGAGAGAGAGAGAGAGAGAGAGAGAGAGAGAGAGAGAGAGAGTGAGAGAGCGACGCAAAGGTAAATGGCCGACAGTTAAACATTGCATCGCGGCAGTTGCAATATAGGGTCGCTCATTCCGACTAAAAATACCCGGCGCGGCCGCGGCTAATGCTTGCACGTGCACATATGTATTTCAGCGCGTGAGGTACAACAAGTAGTTGTGAACTGTAACGTATCGCGAAACAACAACAACAACAACAGAGGTAGAAGCAGCAGCAGTAACAACGGAACTGCAGGCTCAGCCGCTCAGCGAAAAGTACCGCGCCGTGCCGGCAACTTTGTTCTACAACAACAAGCACACACTGCGGCTGTGCGGCGTGGCGAAGGAAGCCAAGACGCCCCGCCACGCCCCGCCCCGCCACATCTGTTTCCTTTGACCCAGTGCCAGCGGGCCGGGCCGGGCCGGGCCGTGGTGGCGCCAGGGCCGTATCGGCCACCAGGACAAAAGTCGTCCTGTCCCATCCCGCCCGGCCCGGCGCTGGAGACAAGGGGACCAGGGATCGATCCCCGCGAGAAATCTGGCGGGGTGGTTGGGGGGGAGGCCTCACTCACCTGGGTCCCCGCCCCGCCCCCTAGCCCGCCCCCACCCCGTCCTCAGCAGGCAACCCCCCTGCTACACGGGTAGGGCGGGGCAGCCCGCCACGAACCGACTCTGTTTTTGTCTCCCAAAGTCATCTTGATGGAAATCGCCAGAGCCGCTGAAACAGGAGACGCACTCCAGTCGAAAGCAAGCGAGAGAGAGAGAGAGAGAGAGAGAGAGAGAGAGAGAGAGAGAGAGAGAGAGAGAGAGAGAGAGAGAGAGAGAGAAAGATAACGCTACAAAGAGTGATGGAAGGAAACAGCCGGCAGAAAAGGCGCACCCGCGCACAGCAGGACGGGGCTCGGGGCTGAAATATGCGGATTGTGTAACGCTTGGCCGTATCACACACACACACACACAGGCGCGCACGCACGGACGCTCGCGGAGGCGTATCTCTCTCTCCCTCCAGAGGGCCCCAGCCCAGGTCCGCGCTCAGGGTAACTCGAGAGGACAGGAGGACGTCCCGTCCCGGGGACTTCATACGCGGCGGGGAGTCGATCAAGATAGACCAGACCAGACCAGCAAACGCTAAATTGGGGCCGAGATGAATAAAGAAAAGGGAGGGACATCTGACACCGCCCGCCACGCCCCGCCACGCCCCGCGATGGCCTCCGCAGCAGATGGGACTTGGCAGCCTGGGCGGGGCGGGGCGGGGCGGGGCGGGCAGAGACGCGGGTCTCCTCCAGCACTGGGCTTGAGCAATATCCGTCGTCACCGCGAGCAGAGCAAAAAAGGTGAGAGTAAAGAAGAAGACATGCACGGAAACTCGCGCAGCAGCGCAGCGCAGGGCACCACCTCACCTCCAGCTCCTCTCCCTTGTTGTGCAGCAGCACGAGGCACGATCGCTACGCCCTTGTTATTGCCCCCGTCCGCCATGACGCTAAACTCGCGGCGGTAAAGGGGGGCTGCGAGCTGCTAGAGCGACTGAGTAAGGGGGGAGTAAAACAGAGAAAGATGAGAAACACTGAGCAGGGCGGCCGAATCAAAGGTAGGGCGCCCCGCCCCGCGCCCCGCCCCGCCCCGTGGCACTAGCTCCGCAGCTCGCCCGGCGCGGCGCGGGGCTCGTTTGCGCGGCTGCTCCTTTGATACGCACCAACGGCGCAATTTGCCTCATTTCTGCGACGAAAAACGCTTCGGGGGAGGAAATAAGAGCGGGTCGCGACAGGTACAAAAGGGCGGGGCGGGGCGGGGCGGAGTGTGGCGGGGCGGGGTGTGGCGGGGTGTGGCGGGGTGTGGCGGGGCGCGGTGTGGCGGGTCGGAAGGGGAAGAGGAATGAAAATCACCGGCACTGTGCCGCCATTCGCGACAAGTAGATGCGTGGAAGGGAAACAAATTTCGACTCGACACGGGAATGGTCCGTCCCGCGCGTGTTGGTTTGGCCTCTGAAACTCTCCTCCCCGCCCCGCCCCGCCACTGCGCTTGAGCCGCACAAGCCCCTCTCGCACTTGCCCGCCCCGCCACGCCCCGCCACGCCCCGCGGGGCTCGGGGGCAGCGCACCATCGGCTTGTCGTCTGGTTAGCGGCTATTTGTACCCGGCGGCATACCGACGCCATCGGGGCGGGGCGGGGCGGGGCGGGGGGAGAAAGGGGAGAGGGGGAGGAGGATGTGGAGTTGGAGGTGCTACATGAAATACAGCGAGGCGGAAGGCAACACAATATTCAAAGCGGAGCCAAAGACTGAGAAAAAGAGAAGGAAGGTCCGGGGGGGGGGGGGGTGAAAGGGCGGCTGAGGCGAGGAAGGTCTGCTCCCCGCGAGGAAGGCGAGAGAACGCTGTCGTGCTGGGTCTGGCGCAGCGCAGCGCAGCCCGGCACCCGGTGCTGAGCGCGGCGTGGCGTAGCGTGGTGCAGGCAGGGGCTTAGCTCGGTGGGGAACCCGCCAGCTTGGGATGGGACGGGACGGGACGGGACCGATGTTGAACCGCCGGCCCGCCTCTGTGGGGGACCGCCCCGCCCCGCCCCGCCCCGCCCGACCACGCCCTGCCCCACCACGCCGTGCGGCGGACATGCCAGCGGGGTCACACAGCGGGAGCGGACGGACGAAGGGCGACCAGACCAGGACGGGGTGGAAATGGAATTGCAACAGGAGCGGCGCGGCGGGAGGGGGCGGGGCGGGGCGGGGCGGAACACGACGAGGACCCCATCGCCATCAGAATGGAACGCTCGCAAGGGGGTTAGGGGGCGTGTATTGGGTGGGGCGCCGCGCCGGAGGCGAGAGATTCGCGAAAATTGGGATGTCTGTCGGCCACCATCACCACCAGTGTGGCGCGGAGCGGAGGCCATGCACCTCACCACGCCGCACCACCAGCTGCAGCAGTAGCGGCGGGGCACGCCCCCTCCCCCCCCCCTCACTGCCTTCTCATTAGAGCTGCACTGCAGTGGTCTGTGCCGGACACTCCGGGGGCGGGGCGGGGCGGGGCGGTGGCAGGGCAGCGACACGGGCCCGACGGTCACGACACGCCCGACGTGTTTGTGTCCCTGGTCAGCTCGGCTCGGCTCGGCCCGGCTCGGCTCGGCTCGGCTCGGCTCGGCTCGGCTCGGAGCAGCGCAGCAGCCACCAGATCTATCTCAATTCGGAGAAGCGAGCATGAGCGCGCGCGTCCCGCCGCAAAGAAGAAGAAGAAGATGCAGGACGGGCAGCGAGAGCAGAGGAGAGGTCCTAAATCACACACACACACACCTCAGCGGGAGGCGCGCGCCTCCCCCCCCCCCCCCCCAACTCTTCTCCAGGGCTCCAGCGTGACACGGCCCTGGAGTGTAAAACAGACTTGTACAGTACCTCCGGCCCGGCCGGTCCTGGTGCGTGCGTGCGGGGCATGCGAACACGCAGGCGGGCGCGGGCGCGCGCAGGCAGGCGGGACACCTTTTGGCAGCCGCCGTGTCCACCGGGACACCTCCCCGGCCCGGCCCGGCATGAGCACCATGAGCTCGCGCTGCCTGAGCTAGAGTGAGAGGCCGATCCCTCCCGATCCCTCCAGGACGATCCTTCCAGGGCGATACCTCCAGGGTGATCCCAGCGCAGTCAAGACTCGTCCCGATCCCGACCAAAGCGGCTCAAATCGGACGGCTCATCACACAAAACAACAACGGGGCCGTCCCCGATAACGGTAATGGACTCCTGCCCGGCCCGGTCCGGCCCGGCCCGCGTCCTGCTCCACGTCGTCTGCCCCGCCGGCGTGGCGGTCGTCGTGGTTTTCTTATTGATGGAGATATCAAAACCTGTAAGGCCGAGCAGGAGCGGCCGGGCCAGGGGGCGGGGCGGGGCGGGGCAGGACGGGGCACTGGGCGACGCGACGGCCAGCGCTTTTAGGACCGTCGTATCGTCCAGGACGCGGTGAAATCTGAAGCGCAGTGAAGAAGAAGAAGGAACCCGATGGGAAGGGGGAGGTCATCGGGAGGAAGGTGCTATACGCTATAGTGCATCACACAGCGCTAGAGACCAGGACCCCGCCACGGCAGCGGAGTGGACATGTTACCGGGTCCTTGCACTATCAGCCGCGCTCGCGCAGCGGCCCCGCCCCGCCCCGGCCCAGACTCACAATCGGAGTCTATATAAAGAAAAGGAAACGCGGTGCCCTGGAGGAGGGGCCGGAGCAGGACGGGGCGGGGCGGGGCGGGCAGGAGCACGAGTCCCACGGCGAGATGGATGTGCTGATCCGTCTCGGCTCCGGGGGGGACGCGCCGCACCGCGACGCACCAGCCACGCACAAAAAGAGACACACGCAGCGGATCCGCCACAAATCACTCCGCGATCGCTTTCCTATGTAAATGGCGGGCGCGCTCGCGGTCCGGCCGCCCGGGCCCGGGCCCCGCCGCAATATATTTACTTGCCGCTCGCGATGAAGAAAATTGAGCGGTCAGTCGTCGCAACGGAAGCGAGTTGTAAGAATGAGGAGCCGGTCTAAGCCCGGGGCCGGGGCCGGGGCCGGGGCCGGGGCCGGGCGGGAGAGTCCCGATCAAAGCAGCAGCAGACCAGACCAGACGTACGGCTCTGGATGCGACCGGCCCGCTCGAAACACGAGACAAATTGCAGGACAATGCGAGCACCAGCGCCGGGCCGGCCGAATGACTTTGAAGTCCTTTGAAAGTCCATTGAGCGCGAGCAGGAGAACAGTAGGCAATAAGTCGTCCAAACACCCTAGAGTAAAGCGGGCTGCATCTGCGCCGGCGTTCTAGGCTAGGCAACACCCTCGCACAGGTGCGTAGATGTTGCCTAGTAGGCGGGCGCAGATGCAGCCCGCTTCACTCCACTGCATTTGGGCGACTTATTGCCTACTTTTCTGGCAACACTGAGCAGGACTGTTGCCCGTGCGGCACCAGCCCGCGCCTCGCGGTCGAGTCGATTCTTCCCGTTCCAGACCGAGTCTTTCCTACCTGCTCCGCAACGCATAATTAGCGCTTCTAGGCGGCCCGCTGCTGCTGCTGCCGCTGCCGGCCGCCGCCCCGCGAGGCTCCACGACGGGCTTTAATGAGAGGCAAATGAGGTCCGTTTGGGTCCGTTTAGGACGGTCACGGCGGCTGCGGTGGTCCGGAGAGCGAACGAGGAGGGGGAGGGGGTCGTCTGGCGCGGGCAGGGTGACCGACCGGGCCGGGGCCGGGCCGGGGCGCTCACAAAATCAATACACGTACCGCACTTGGCACCTACCGCGTTGCGTAACAACCTCCTTCCTCCGCCCGCCCCGCCCCGCCCCGCCCGACCTCGGCAGCTCAGGAAACCGCAGCAAGTCATCCACACCGGCTCAGGGCTCAGCTAGCTCAGGGCGCAGGCGAGGCGGGGCTGCCTGACTACCAGGGGGCGGAGCGGAGCAGGGCCGGCCTAGCAGTACGACTGAAGCAGCCTCGCAAACGACGCGCCGAATAGGGTCATATCGACTTGGGCCCCGCCCGGCCTGCCACCTTGCGGAACCCTTTTCCATCCCCCATGGTGCAGAGCGTGCAGAGCTCGGCGCCGCGGCGCCAGGGGCGGGACGACGCCCCCCTCCCCTCCCCTCCGCCGCCTCGCGTCGTCTATTTAGGCGTCCCCAGTGAGACATAAAACAAAGCTGCAGCGTGGCAGGGGCCGAAAGGTGAAAATAGAAAGGGGAGGGGAGGGGAGGGGGAGGGGCGGTGAAAGGGGGAGCACTGCTGGCCCGCTCCGCGCCGCTCTATGGACGAGCCGGCTGGCACTCCATCGCACCCCGACATTACATCTCCCATCGAGGCGTGGCGCGGCGTGGCGTGGCCCGGGCCCCAGACACGTTAAGCCCCCCAGGATATCCAAAGCCCGGCCCGGCCCGGCCCAAGTCGATGAGGCGCGGCTAATGCCCGGCCAGGCCGCCGCCTCATCGCATGGCACGCCAGGCCGGCCAAGGCGAAAACCAACATCCTGTCCAGAAAACGAACGCCTCGCTCACGCAACCCTTTTCATGAGGTTTATTGGACGTCTCGCCGGGGCCCGCCCGCCCAGGACGTCTTCAGCTCGATCAGGTCTTCATCGGCCGCCCAAGCTCGTCCGCGACGAGTCGTCCCCGCCTCGCGCTCCTCAGGGCTCAAGTCTCCAGGGGAGGGGCGCCTCTACCCGCCCGAGCCCCTTTCCCACAGGGCGCTCCCGATCGGGTGACACGGGATCTAGTTCCCCAGGTGTGATCCCCGTTGGCACCTGAAGATGATCCGGGCCGGGCCGCCGACCCGATCCAAGTCAAATCGACTGTGGAACTGAACTGGGCGGGGCCGTGCAGGGGCGGGGCGGGGCGGGGCCGGGTGCGCCGCCCTGATAGCGTTCCGAGGGCTGGGGCCGGCGCCATTCGATAGCCGGCCCAGCGCGTATTTTGGGGGCGGGGCACCCGGGTGCGCCCTAACACTGTGCTCACATTCAAATTTTACTTCAATATTTTGCACGGACTCCCCCGTCGTCGACAACTTCCCGTGGCATAGCATGCTGTGCCGCACTGCGCCCGCGCGGACGGGTTGCCTATCCTCACGGCGCTACGGCGCGCGGGGCAGAGAATAGGCAACGCCTGCTGTTCGCACTATCCGTAGGTTGCCGCACACGATGATAGGAAATAGCAAACCAAACCGCTTAGCATAACGTGTTTAACCAACCCAACGGGATTGCCATGGGAAGTCACATTACGGGCGCATCGCATCGCGGTTCCAGTTCTCTCTCCGCACATCTGGAGAGGAGAGGAGATTGCGTTGGCCGAGACACGGGCGGGGTAACGTGGGGGTCGGGCCAGGCCGGGCCGGCCGTACAGTGCGGGGCTGCCATTCCGATCTGCGAAGAGAAACCCAACACCGCGCTGCACTGAGAGGCGAGGCGATGCCCGCCGCACCGCCTGGGTGGTGCCGGCCCAGCCCCGGCCATCTCTCTCTCTCTCTCTCTCTCTCTCTCTCTCTCTCTCTCTCTCTCTCTCTCTCTCTCTCTCTCATCTCGCTTTGTCTACTCTACATCATCGCCAAGGGGGTCAAATGCGTCCAAATTGTGGACAGGCCCTATATACGGGGGGCGCCGGCGGGCGGGGCGGGGCGACAGGTGGAAGTGGGGCACAAAGGGAAGTTGATAAAAGGGAAAAGGCCAGCCAGCACACGCTGCACCAGCGGCCTGGGTGGGACAAAAGGGCAAACGTCGAGTCGAGTCGAGCCGAGTCGGCACAATTCCGGAGATACTTCCATCCAAAGGGGAGGTAAGACAGGAAAGTGGAAAATAACTTTTAAAAAATATGTACCCGACCAATAAGCCGCTGTAAAAAAATATTTACAATATAACTATCATACACCCACCCAAAATAAAATTTGAAAAAAAAATTGAGAAAAAAAGGAAAAATTTTATCCTAATATTGAGAAAGAAGGAAAAACTTTTTTCCTGTCTGATATTTCAATATAGCTTCAGCTGGCACGCCTCATCAACTTACAGACTGGCATCCTCGCCTTCACCGTTCTACCTTTCGCGTGCCGCAACAGGAATTGCCTGCGAACCGAAAACTCCGGCGGCGCCAGCTTGCGATTCGACCCCCCCCCCTCCCCCACCCGCTCTCTCCTCTATCCCCCCGCCCGCGCCCTGACCTCAGCCCGAACAGGAGATGGGCTCCATTCCTCATGCAAATCTGGCCAGCGTCTAACTTTTTCCGTTCTGGGTGTTCCATAGCGTGCCGTAGCGTGGCGTGGCGCGGCGTGGCGCGGCGCAGAGTCTAGTTAGCATGGCGCTCTCACGGGGATCCCGCCAGTCAGTCCCGTATCCCCCGTGCCAGGTGACGGACCGAGGAGCCCGGGGGATCGCGGGATCTCATTTCACGATAAATAGTCTTTAGAATCATTATCTCCGGGACCCTTTTCGGTCGGTCACGCCGCGTGTCCACGCGATTCCCCCCTCTCGGGCCCGCGCCGTGCCACCTGTAACGTTTTACGGGCGCTGCGGACGAACGCTGCGGACACGGTCCCTCGCTATGACTCCACTGCAGCGGACTCCAGCCTCAGCCCTCCCCTCGCCATCCGGAACAACCGGTATCCCAAATATAAAATCCGCATAAAAAAAAAAGAGTCAAAAACTAAAATGAAAAAAAGTCGTACCGTTTTGTGCGACCGCATGTGGCACACTCCCGGCGCTCCCGACGTACCTGAAACACACAGAAAAAGAAAAAGAGGGGTAAGTAACGCGTCGCTTCTCTCCTTGAACACAAAATAAAAGAATTAAAAGAAGAACCCAACGAAAGGTGCGCGCCGGGCTGGGCCGGGCCGGAGGTAAATCACACATCCTCCTCCTTCTCAAGTTCTCGGACGCGCACACACACGCGATGTTGCTCATCGGCTCTCGGGGCGAAAAACAGAGCCGACCGCAGCGCAGGCAGGCAGGCAGCGCACCTCTCGCCTCGCCTCGCCAAGGAGGATGTATTGCATGAGGGGAGGGGGGGGCAGACATCCGGTGCAGGTCGGGTCGGGACGCGACGCGCAGCATTCGTTTTCGCGGCCAAGGCGTCCGTGCGAGTGCGGAGCGCTCATCGTAAATTCCACACAGAGCATTCTGATGGATTTATAGTGTCCCCGCGCAGCGCAGCGCCGCCAGGGACGGGACGGCCACACCAAACTCGCCCCGCTCTACATCATGCGAGTCAGTCGACACACAAAGGCACCGGGAACCTTGTTAATTACAAGGCGCGAGGGCCCGGGCTCTTTTCGTATGTATTTCCTATCAGCACTTTTATGACCTCATGCACTTTCTATAGTGGGAGTCAGCAGTAGCGGTATAAAATCTCTCCCGCAAAGTGCGAGGGAGAGGAGAGAAAGGGCGCGATGCGATGGGCAGGGCGCTACAAATAATTCCATGTTTTCCTCGTCTTTCAACGCGCCCTCTCGCTTCCCTCCCGCCGCGCCGCGCTGCGCCGCTCCCCAAACATCTGCGGCTGATTCCGCTCTCCTTCCTCAAAGCGGGGCGGGGCGGGGCGGCTGACAGTGCGGGCCGCCCCGCCCCACCCCGCCCCGCCCCGGGGATCAAGCCCCTTTGATTTCCCAATCGCGCGAACGCCGCTAGGAAAAAAGGGGCAGCGGCAGCAGCGGAGGTGGAAAGAGAAGGGAAAAGGGGGAAATAAAAAACACAGCAGCAGGCATCGCATTGACATACGCGTACGCGCCGACGGAAATCATTGTTCACTCATTCACCGCGTCCTTTTGCAGAGGGCGGGGAGGGGGTCTTCCCTTGGTACAGTCCGTGGTGCGGGGCGTGGCGGGGCGTGGCGGGGCCGCCAGTGACTCGGCACCTCACACGCGGGGTTGAATGGGCATCTTCCGGGCCTGGCCTGCGCCTGCAGCGCTAGCGGCTGCAGCTGCACCGGGTCGGGCGTGGCGTGGGCAGGCAGCCCGCCCCGCCCCGCCCCGCACAGGCCCACAGGCCCGCGGAATGCAGCCCGATAAGTGCTGCCGAGCAGAGCCGACTCAAGTGGAGCATCCATCCATCCCTGCCGCTCGGCACTGCACGGCGTGAGCCGCCAGGGGCCTCCGTCCCACCAGCTGAAGGAGGAGGACCTTGTCCAGCTCGAGCACACAATGCGCTCAACTCGAGCGGCCCCGCCCCGCCCCGCCCACTTGCTGCAGCGCGCAGAACAGTAGCACAGTGGCCGTGCGGCGAGGCCGGCGCTGACAACCTCATCCTGAGCGATGACGACTGAGCGGTCAGGGTCAGCTGGTGCTGCTGTCAGCTCCCGTCGCGTGCGGCTCAGCTGGTCAGCTCAGCGCCGGGCGGGGCGGGGCGGGGCACTGCCGGGGGCCTAGCCCAGCCCACACCACTCACAGGACCAGATCGACGCCGGACCCCCCAATTACCATGCCAAAAGAGCAGCGTCGCCCGCGCCGGCCGGCCCGGCACCGAGCCCAGAGGTGGGCGACCTCAGGGCCTATCTGCCGGGCTCGAGGGGGCTTCCGGTGCATCCGCTGCTGCTGCCGGCTTGGTGTTCCGCCCCACCCGCCCCGCCCCGCCCCACACATAGAACACCTGAGGGCCTAGGCAGGCAGGGCCTAACCTAGGGCCCCCGTGGGGGGTCATGAGCCGGTCACAAAGAAGACACGGCGGAGGAGGTGGAGGGGGACAACCCGAGGCTTCACACCACGACGACGAAGGAAGTGTGTGCGCACGCGCGCGCGTGTGCGTGTGGTGGTGGTGGGGAAGGGGAGGGGGGTAGTACTTTGTTCGGCTTCCCGCGGGCCGAGCGGGAGACTTAGGCCGCAATATATTACTGGATGGCTCAATAAACCATACGAGTGACACCCCGCGCGGCGTGAGCGAGCGGACGTGCCCGCCCCGCCCCGCCCCCCACAAACACGAAATGATATTCGAGGTGGCGGTGGCGGCGGGAGACAGAATACGACCAAGAGAACAGAAAAGCTAGGCGTCGTCGTTGGCGTCGTCGTTGGCGTCGTCGTTGGCGCGGCGGCGGCGGCGACAAGATTGTCCCGCCGGAATAGATTCGCAGCGATATGGCACTCGGCGGCGTGTGCGGCCCTTAAACGCAAGCGCCCAGACCCGACGCCGACGCCGGGCGCCGCGACGCTCCGCGTCCCGATGCAATGCGCGGCGCAGCGCGGCGCTGCGGATGCAATGCATCGGCAAACAGTCGGGGCGGGGCGGGGCGGGGCGGCCGTTACACCTATCGGAAGAGCCGCGTTTACTGCCCGGCCCGCCGTACGGGTCGTACCGCCGGCGTGCTCTCTCTCTCTCTTTCTCTCTCGCACCCACGCACACACTGGGCGGCGGCGGCGTCTCTCTCACACTCGCACCCACACGCCATAACTCGGAGCAGCCGCCGCCGCAGTCGCCGAGCGAGCGCGCAAAATACATTTCGGTCGGGTGGCTCGCTGTGGCGGCGCTGCGGCTGGCGCTGTCTCGTCTCCCCGCCCCGCCCCGCCCCACCCCACCCCGCCCCGCCCCGCCGTCCCCTTCATTACCGCCGCGGAAGCGCGCGCGCCGACGTCCCGATGGCTAATCACGATCGAATCAGGACTTGAATCGCGGCCAACGACGAGCAGGGTGCGCGGCAGCTCCGCTCATCAGCTGCTGCTTGGTTTGGAGGAACGCCCCGCCCCGCCCCGCCCCGCCCCGCCCCGCCGCACCACGGTGGGGCGTGGCGCTCACAACGCCGCCGCAGCAGCGCGGCTGGCGCGCGTCCAGAGGCCCGGCCAATAATCCCCGCACCACAATGACTACACCGTCAAAACACGGGGCCCTTCATAACGAGCTCCGCCCCGCCCCGCCACGCCCCTCTGGCTCCCGTTCAAAACGACCGAGACCTACAACGCACGCACGCACCGTTGCCCTGACCGAGACCGTGAGGTAGCGGTGCAGCCCTACCTCTCCTCTGAACCGCCCACACCTCTCCCTCATCGTCACCACCGCAGGCGGCTAAGCCCATCCGCGTGGCTCTGAAGCTCACGCGTGCCAACGCGATACCGTCGAGGGCGGCGCGGGGCGGCGCAGGTAAAATCCCTGCTATAGTTCCTTTCTTCTCTCTCTCCCTCCCCTCGCAAAAACCTCCACGGGGCAACACTTTAGTCTATGCAGAGCGCCCGGGAGACAATTTAAGGTGAAAGGGCGCATCTCGTGGGGCCTGGCCGGGGTGGAGCTCGGGCCGGCGGGCGGGCGGAGCGCGCAGCTGATTATAAACTCTTTCGCGCGCCGATTTCCCGGACCGGCCCACCCGGCCCGGCCGCGTCTTTAACTTTGTTCCGCTCCGCGCAGTGGAGGCGGAGCTGAGCGGAGCGGAGCGGGGAGAAGAAGAAGAGGAGGCTGTAAATTGGTTTGGTGCGGCGCTTTGCAAGCCTGATGAGTTTCGAAGGGCACTGCGGCTGAGGTGGAGGGAGCGCGGGAGGGGGAGGGGGGCGGTAGCGGCCTATAGTGTCAACCCCCCGGCACCGCCCCGCCACGCCCCGCGCACGCCACGCCCGGCCCTCTAGGCGCAAACAAAAACATTCCACGCCTATCCGCAAAACCGGAAGTCTCCCCCTCGATACAGAAAGTACACGCCGGGGGCGCCAGCAGCGGAAGGCGGAACTCGTCGAGCTGGGTGAAATAGGGCGCCGCTGCGTGCGACAGCAACGGACTGTCGCGCGCAGATCAGCTCCCTCTCTCTCTCTCTCTCTCTCTCTCTCTCTCTCTCTCTCTCTCTCTCTCTCTCACACACACACACACACACACGGCCAATTGCAGCAAACTACGTGAGTGAGAGCGCGAGCGGGCGAGTAGTTTGCGGGGAAACCTCCGTGCAGTTTAACAAGCGGAAACGCGCCTCTGCGCTGGGCCCGCCGTGCCGGGGCGCGGGGTGGCGAAATGTTTGCAAGTTGGCCTGACAGCTACGAGTGCGGAGCGGAGTGCGCGCGCTGCTCTGGTGTGGGAGCAGCAGGAGGAGGAGGAGGAGGAGGGGTACTTGGGCGAGGTACTTCTCGGTGTGGACCTGCCAGGCAATATCCTTCACCGACCCGGGCGGGGGCGGGGGCGGGAGGCCGGGGTACGGGACGCAGCGTGGAAACTCCGACAAACCAAGAGGACAGCGCAGCGGTGAACTGCGGTCCTAGCCTAGAGGACGGCGACCGGTGCCTCCGCCCCGCCTTGACCCGTCCCGTCCCACCGCCGTAAACTGCGACTTGTGACTTACCCCCACCCCCCGAACACACACACACACACACTCACACAGACACCAGACTAGTCGCACGAGAACTCGCGTCTCAACTGCACTTGAGCAGGGCGTGGCGAGGTAACAGTCCCGATTTGAACTCCTCCTCCTCCCCTCCCACACCCCCACCTCACACTCCAAGAGTCTCCACACGGAGCCCTTTCAGCCCAAGTTAGCAGCGCCTCGCTCAGGCACTGGAAACATCAAAGCAGCACCTGTACCGGAGAGAGAGCGAGAGAGAAAGCGAGAGAGAGAGAGAGAGAGAGAAAGCGAGAGAGCGAGAGAGAGAGCGGGACGTAAGGGCACGGAGGTGGAAAGGAGACGAGTAGAGAGGCGAGGAGAGGAGAGGCGAGCTCGGGTGCCATCTCGCTGCCACATCGGGTTCCCATGTTTGACGGGCGGAGTAAAATCATGCGACACATACTCTTCTCTGTGCCAGGCGGGGCGGGGCGGGGCGGGGCGGGGCGGGGCGGATCAGATGCACTGACGCTGACGCGGCGCTGCAAGCTGACACCGCCGCGCCGGCCCGACACCTGATAAGGTGGACGGCGCTGCTCAGCGCGGAGGAGGCCGTCATCAAGGCGAGGCCGGGGACCCCGCGCGCGTCATGCGTCACCGAGGGGAGGAGGGGGGGGGGGCAGGGCGCCGCCATCAAGATGTCCGGGCGCAGCAGCAGGCGTCGAGGCGTGGGCCCACCGCTTACGGCAATATACTGCCGCATTATCAGCAGCGCAGTCCGCACGGCCCGCAATTACGTATCACTGCATGTGTCGCACCAGGCGCCCGACCAGCCGGGGCCCCACCCCGCCCCGCCCCGCCCCACAGCTGCACCAGAGCAAGATCCACCCCGCCCGCCCGAGCCTCCCACAATGAATGTGTCTGGACCAGAGGAGCACCACGCCCGCCCCGCCCCGCCCCCCGCCTCACCACAGCCATTGCCCCCTATGGGCTCCATTCATGGCGCCGCCGCCCAGACCACGAGACGACCCATAAGGCTGCCCATGGACCCGCCCATGGCGCGGCGCACCCGTGAGGTGGGGCGGGTGGGGCGGGTGGGGCGGCGAGGCGAGGCGAGGTGAGGTGAGGCGTGCAGGTTTAAACCCCCATTTTCTAGTCGGGCGCCTCCTCGCCCCGGGGGGCCCCGGGCGGGGCGGGGCAGGGCGCCCGATCACCGGCCGACCTTGCCGCCGCACTAGAGGATAAGGATTTGCGCGCCGCGCACACACGCGCGGATAGTTTTCGGGCGCCCCGGGGCCTGTCCGCTCCGCCCTGGCCCGCTCGGCTCACCTAGCCTCGGACCACACAGTATAGCAATTTTCAAAATCGCCGCCTCCTCTCTCGCCCGCGGCCCGGCCCGGGCGTCCTTCATAAATTCAAAAATCCAAGACGGTGTGGAAACGCAGAGCAGAGAAGTGCAGGAGGAGGATGTCTCCTGCATTTTAGACGGGCTTTGGACCTGAGGATTAAGTCAGGGACTCCAGTGATTGCAGGCTCATGGAGGAGGTACAGGCGGTCCGCGCTGCCCCCCCCCCCTTTTCCCCGGACACGGCCAGATTTCCCCCGGGCCCCCTCTCCTCCCCGCCCGCCGCGCAGAGCGGCCAGACAACGACGCGCTGCCCACTCGTCCCCTTTTACACGCCTCCGGGGGCTTAATTGCTTCCAAGAAAGCGTGGAAATTAAATTGAATTTTTCATTATTCGATTGGCCTGTTGCTGCTGCTGCGCCCACGGTTGGCGATGCTTTCAGAAAGGGCATATTCGGTGAAAAAGTTCAGTCTCCACGGTTTTCTTTAAAATAATCAAAAAAATAGTTGTTATTTTTTGCAAATGTCCTTACCGTTTTACAAAAACGAGACACTGGAGACACCACCCTGACCACCAGCAGGACCGTGACGACGTCATCCCAAACTCTCTGACACCTCGCGGCCGCCGAATACACATCTACATGTTCCGCCGGGCCGGAGGCCGTAGGTCCGCTCCATCGTGCTCGTCCGGCGCGCCGTGCCTCAGCCCCGGGGCGCCCGCGGCCCCGCCCGGCCCCGCCCGGCCCCACTCAGTCAATGGCCGCGACCGCGACCACAGCGGCAGGGCAGGGCGCCGACCTGCCAATTACAGTACCGGCGCGGGGTGGCGCGGGGTGGCGCGGGGCGGCGCGGCGGTGGCGGGAGATCGCGCGTGGTCTCGGCGGAGCAGGGCGTCCTTCCCCCGCCGCGCAATGCTGCGCCGCGGCCCCCGGGGCGGGGCGGGGCGGGGCGGCCAGTCGATGAGCCCCGTGGGGGCGGGCGGGCAGCAGGGTGATTCCGAACAGCGTTTAGTAGTGTCCTCTCTCTTGCTCCTTATGGCCGTGCTACGTGAGTGCGACAAGGACAGAGAGACGAAACCACTGTGCGGAATCACCCTGCAGGGCAGGGCCCAGGCCCAGGCCGCACCACCCAGCGTTTTCAAATTACGCGTCGGGCCTGGGTCAGGCGTCGCGTCGCGTCGCGTCGCGCTACAGCATTGTAAAACACTTGGAGTAATTAACAGATAGGATGATCAATGAGCCAGCGCCCCGCCCCACCAATAGGCCACGCCGCCGAGCTTATCAAAGCGGAGGGGGAGGGGGCAATTACTTTTTTGGGGAGGGGTACAAAAGAGATAAGCGTGGTCAGGCGGGACCTGTTCGCCGGAAGCAGCAGCAACCACCCACACCGACAGACACATGGGCAGCGCGCCGGCACAGAAGGCCCCGCGCCCCGCCCCGCCCCGCGTGTTCTAATGCATGGAATTCATTTGACGCAGCTCCTCGGGTGGGACTGGCTGGCTGCACGTGACAAAGGAAGAGGCTGGGCGGAGGCCGGCAGTGGTGTGGGCGCTGAGCTGGGCTGGGCTGGGCGGTGGATAGCAGCCTCAAAAGGCCTGCACAGGGGCGGGGCGGGGCGGGGCGGCGCGGGTGGAGGTTGCTGAGCCGCCCGGCAGCCTCCACCACAGATCAAGCCTCCCAGGAGGCGACCTGAGGTGCGCCAAATCGCGATCCCCCAAATCGCGTGCTCCGCTTGTACCAACACGATGGGGGCGGGCGGGCCGGCTGGGGTCCTCCCCTCCCCTCCGCTGGTCAGCGTCGACCAAAAGTCATTTCGCGCGCCGATCGAGGAGCCGGGCGGGGCGGGGCGGGGCGGGGTGGGCGGGGTGGGCGGGGCGGGGCGCGGCGGGGGAGCGAGCAGCGGGCGCAGCAGGCCAGGCCAGGCCACTCTCATTTGCCGACACTGCATATTTACTCCAGGCGGGCATGGGCGGCTGCGGCGCGGTGCGGCGACCAGCAAAACGCATTAACGCGAAAACTGGGCGGCGCGGCGGGGCAGAGCCGATAGAGAGGAAATTGAAAGTATAAGGGTGCGCAAGTCGGGCGGGGCGGGGCGGGGCGGGGCGCCACCGCGCATACATGCCAATGACTCTCGCTGAAGGCGACCCCCGCAGCGACGCGGGCGGGGCGGGGCGGGGCGCAGCGGGGCGGGGCGGGGCGGGCCGGGCCTCTCCGCCTCTAACCACTGTGCTCATCACGAGCAGCGGCGGCAGCAGTGCCATCCTCCGGGCCTGCATGGCGGCCACCCCCGGAGCCACCCCGGAGCCGCACCCCTTGCCGCCCATTCCGGGCGATATTCCGGGGCGGGCGTCATGTCGCCCCGCTGCGCTGCTAGGCGCTGCTCCGCTCGGGACCGGAGCGGAGCTCAGCTTGTTAGCTCGCCGCGCCCCTCCCTCCACCACACACACACGCACACACACAGAGTGGGGCGCTCCGTCAAGACGACAGCCTCGCTAAAACCAAGCCTCAGCTAACACACACACCACAAAAAAGAAAGCGAACGCGCGCAAACGCAAAAGAGGGAAATAAGCGTGCTTCCTTATGTGTGTATACATTATTTAAATATCTATTTAAAAAATTCAAATCATTTCTTGACCCAATTTTGTCGACGAGGTTCGTGCCGTGCAATAAGCTGGGGTGACGGTAGGCAGGCAATAACGCCGTGCTCGCGTGATGCTGCGGGCGCGGGGCGGGGCGGGGCGGGGCGGGGCGGGGCGGGGCGGGGCGGAGGTGTCCGGACGAATCAGCCGGCGAGTAGTTACGGACTGCCACCGCGTGGCGCGGCGTGGCGAGGCGCGGCGCACAGCCTCATGACTATGCATCGGAGGAAAGAAGACGGCGAGTGGAGTGCTCTGCGCTGCGCAGCGCTGCGCCGGGCCGGGCTAGGGCCTCAAGCCGTCGTGGGGAGGGAGGGAGAGAGGGGTCATTGGGGCGAGGAGGGAAAAGGAGAGAGAGAGGGAGGGAAGAAGAAAAAAGAAAGCAAGCAGGGGTGCGAGACAATTTGCACAACGGAATATTTCTGTCAGGGAGAGCGGAAAAGGGTTGTACGACAGTATACACTAGCAAAAAGAGGGGAGCAGCGTCTATGTCTGTACAGGGAAACTGTTCTGCTTTTTTCACCGCCGGGCGGCGGGTAGCTATAAAACTAAAAAATTGTTCGCCTACCGTACCGACTTCAAACTAAAACAGCCCATTCATTTTTATCCGTTTGCTGCCGCGCGGGAGCGGTGCGGTGCTCCTCTCGTGCACAGTGCGCCCAGGACGCGAAGGACATCGTGTGCCTGGCGAGGCCGACCCGAGGGTCCGGCCCAAAGACGGAGGAGAGGCTGAGCAAACAGAGCTGAGGCTGAGCAGCGGCCGCCGCCCCGCCCCGCCCCGCCCCGCCCGGCCCCGCCAGAGGGGTGCGCCGCCGCACGATCCGAATTTGTTTTCTCAATTATTTTCGAGTCGCTTGGCGTCCACCCGGTTGCCTAGCAGTCGGGCGCGGGGCGGGGTGCCGAGGGGAGCGCGCGCCCCGCTGCACGCCGTCGCGACCCTTTCCGCTCCGCGCACGACTAAATCGGTCGACTTGATAAAACTTCCGCAAAGTTTAAAAAATCAAAAAAGAAGAGAAAAAAGGAAAAACTACAGCAACGGCACACACGCAAGTTGCACTAATATTCCACACCGCAGGCAGCAGGGCGAGGGGAGGAGGGGAGGGGGTGAGTTGTTCAGCCTCTCAAAAAGCAACCCCTCCGCCACGCTTACGCCCTGCACTGCCATCCGCAGCTTTGTCGGGGTAAATTGAAGCTCGCGGTGCACAGCACTGTACCCGCCCCGCCCCTCCAAATGCTTTCACTTACTTTTCTCCTTATCTCCCGCCAGGCCCGGCCCGGCCTGCCCCCTCTAGGACCCCTCACACTCGCAGCACCGCTATCCGCCAATATACGAGGCGGACTAAGCCCCGCCCCGCCCCGCCCCGCCCCGCCCCGCCCCACCGCCATTCCTATTCACTTTTGCACCCCACCCCTCTCCTCTCACCCTCCACCTGTTAGCCGAGGGGCGCCGCCGCAGCGCCCCCCCACCCCACCCCCGCGCGGGTCGGTCAACACGCACCAACCCTCCCACACCCGCCCCGCCCCGCGTCTTTCTGATATGCCTTTCTCAGTCCAACGCACCCAAAACAACAACAGCGCGGGGCGGGGCGGGCCCGCACCGCACGCACTGCCCGCTAGATCCTCTCAGCCGCCGCGCCCTCTTTTCCTTTTCTTTCTCTTCCGTCACACACACACACACACACACACACAGCAAATCAATCAATCCGGTAGCTGGCCCACTTTCGTGACCAACGGCCATCGCGCGGGAGCCCATAGCCCGTACGTTACCTTAGGCATCAATACACGCCCCCTCTCCTCCTGCCCCTCCTCAGCCTGGCGGGGGAGGGCAAAGTCAGGAGGTACAAAGAGGCATATCAGCGGGACGGCACGGAGCTCGGCGCAGCGCAGCAGCTCAAAAGTTACGGCGGGGCGGGGCGGGGCGGGGTGGGGTGGGGTGGGGCGGGCCGAACGACAGGTGGGGTGTGTAATAGGCGCCCCCCTACCCACCACGCCCCGCCCCGCCCGACCCACTTCCTTGATCACTCTCCCCTGTCACCTTTGTCAGCGTACGGCGCGGTATACACGGGGTCGGTGCGCGCCGCGCCACCCCACTCTCTTTTCTCTCTCTCTCGCTCTTTTAGGCCGTTCACATGCGTGGTGCTTTTCTCCAACCCCTTTCTCTCTCCGCGCCGCACACGACAGGGGCGCAGGCGGGCGGGGCGGGGCGGGGCGGCCTGCCCCTGTGATGTTTCCCTCTCCCTTTCTCTCCGTCCTCCCTCCCCCTTTGCCACTTTCGCAGATCTCGACCGGCGCCCTCTTCTCTCCTCTCCTCTCCCTCTCTCCCCTGCAGTAAGTGCCACTTTGGAACACCCTTTAGCCGCCACCCGCCCCGCCCCGCCCCACCCCGCCCGGCCGCACAGGCGTCCCCAGGAATCAGCGTAAACTTCTCGCGCTCATCCTCCGGGACATTTTCTTCCCACTTTTTTACATTTTAATAAGCGGCAGCGTGGGCGTGGCGTGGCGGGGCGGGGCGGACAGGAGCTGCTGGCGCCGCACAAGCTCACCCTCCTAATGAGCGGCAACACTAGCGGCCCGCACTTCGTACCGCCGCGGGTTCGACTCCCGCCGGGGGACCTGCACCTCGCGAGTGCCGCGCCGCGTCGCGTCCACTGTTCAAAGCGCACAAACAGGCGTGACGTTTCCCCGCGCACGTTGCGTTATTCCCGGCCAGCGTCTAGATAAATGTCACAGTCTCTTTTCACTCGCAGTGCTTCATGCCGCACTTTTACCCCGCGGTGCGGTGCGCTATGACTCTCGGCCAAGGCCGCAAGAGCCCGCTCCGCTGCAGCCAGCCAATGCGCCGCTAAAGGGCGCCATAAACTGGATGCATTTCGTGGGACTGCAGGCAGGCGGTGCACTGCACAATGGTCCGCACAATGCACCACGCGACGGACCGTAGCGTGCAGCGCAGGGCAGGACAGGGGCTGCAGGGGCCGAGGCGTTGCACCACGCGGTGCACTGCACTTCTGTCATCGCGGCCCGGTATATATATGTATATATGTACAGGTCGAAGTCACCTGTCTCTCTCGCACTCGCGTCCCATCGCGAACTCGATTAACTACCACCACCACCACCACAGGGCACAATCGAGAAATAAAGCTCGCAAAAAAAATAAAAATAAACTGAGGTGAGTCGGTACGCCCGACCCGGCCTGACCGGCAAAGGCCATCCGCGATAGCTATTTCAGCGGCAGGTTTTATCGACTCGAACAGCGGCAGCAGCACACTGAGGCGGGGCGGGGCGGGGCGGGGGCCTCCTCATCCCTGCAGAGCAGAGCGGTGCTGCTGGACGAGACGTGACACTCGGCCCCGCGGCCATCTGCAGGTGCGACAGAGAGGCGCGCCGCGCCATCTCCCTCGCACTCCCTCCCCATCTGATAGGTGCGCTGCGCTGCGCGCTCCAGAGGCCTTCTGCTTTTTTGACGGCGTCCAGGTCCGGTCCGGCCAGGTCCGGTCGGCCGCAGAGCGGAGCAGAGCGGAGCGGAGGAGGTCTAATCAATTTCAGAAATCGGGAGAAGTAAATTACGAAATTATTGGTGCTGGCGAGCGGCCAGGCCAGGCGGCAGGTGGAAACAACGGCGGCACCTGCTTCTGCGGCGCGGCCCCGGAGGGCGGGGCGGGGCGGGGCGGGGCGGGGCGGGGCGGGGCGGGGCCGCACCGCGGCTCAGGCGAGATATGTATAACGGATTTAATTATATTGCGAATGTGGATGTGAATGTTGGCGCCGCTCCGCTCCTGACGCCGCCACACACGACGCGTCGGGACGGGCAGCGGCGCACACACACACTCACATATGCAGGACGCACGTCCCTCCCCCTCCCAACCAGAGCCAGGACCAGCCAGAGCCGTCAGCTGCACGAGGCTCGTGACTAATCCAACTGGAATTGAGAAATGTAGATTCGCATGACTCTTTATTGCGGGCGTGGTGGGGCGGGGCGGGGCGCGCTGGAGCAGTGACATGCGTGCAGCGGAAGGGCAGGGCGGGGCGGGGCGGGGCGGGGCGGGGACGCTGATGAGCTGAGCCTTGCGCGCTGCGCTCACAGCCGAGTGAGTGAGTAACTTACAACCAGTAACAACCAAACGAATGACTTCCTACGCCCCCCAGGGGGCCTCCGCCCCGCCCCGCCCCGCCCCGCCACCAGGCAGCGGCTGAGCAGTGCAGGACAGCCTGCCCGGCCCGGCCCGGTGCGGACAAATGGTACGCAATATGTAAGCAGCAAAAGAGTGCCTCCCTGACGGACGCACCGCTGGCTCCAGCGGCCCCAGTGCTCCTCTGCGCCCAGCCCGAGCTGGAGCTCGCCTGCACGACCGGACCCCTCCGCGGAGCGACACTTCGCGGCGGCAGCACCACCGGCACACGCTCGTTGTAGGGCCGGGCGAGGCGGGGCGAGGCGGGGCGGGGCGGGGCGCACCGGCCAGCCCAGCCCAGCCGGGCAGTGGTGTACACAGGCCAGCGCGACACACACACACATACGGAGAGATTTCTTTTCCCATGACAGTCGAGCCAACAAACGCGACGCGGGGCAGCGGTATCAATTGGCCGCACACGCGCACACACACACAGCATGGATCCCAGGGACCGATAGCATTCAGTCCGCGTACCGTCGCGTCGCCGTGTGGACATAGGGCGGGGCGGGGCGGGGCGGGGTGCTGGTGCAGCGGGGCGGGGCGGGGCGCACACACACGGCGCGCAGCGCACCTAACGGTCACCACTCGCTACATAAACATAACGCGCGCCCCGCGGCTCGGCCCGGCCCGGCCCGGCCCCGCGGCCACCACCGGGACAGAACGCGCGGGACCCATACGGACACCAGGGGCAGGAGGAGCTGCTGTTTGACGACCAGCAAAATAGTTCATCGCGTTAAAATAAAAAAATATAAAAATCCGTACTTGTCCTTGAGCGTATCTTCAGCAAGAGGGTTTCACACTAAAGGCCCAGTTATCGCACATGGTTGGAAACATGTCTCACTCTTACGCCAAAACACACACACATGCATAACACTCACCTCCTCTCATGCCAATGTGATGCTTTCGTCCTGGTCACGGCACTCACCTAGGGGGAAAAAATACAGAGGCTCGTGTTAAAAATTAAAAGGAAACAAAGAGGTAGAGGTGGAACCACGGCAGGAACAGGAGCCGGCAAAGAGGGCTGACCGACCCCTAATCCAGCGCGCGCGCACACACACACGCTGCTGGAGCGCGGGGGAGGGGGGGGGCATACGAGCAGGGCACACTGCAAGGCCGGCCCGGAAGGTGTTAGCAGGATAAGGCATCACTCGACCTGGGTCTTTGTTACCCCCTGTCTTATCATTTTATTTTATTTTTGAAAAATAACAATTGGGTATATTTCACTAAAACATAGGAAAAGATAAAATATTAGTCAAGAATTTCCTCAAATTTATTGATCGGTGGCCCGCTGGTGCGGCGCGATGCACGGACAGACTCCCGCGCCGATCAAAATGCGTTTTAAATTAAATGAAAATTTGTGGTCGGCCGCCGTCGGCCCGGAGCGACCTTGCCCTAAATCTCAATTCAGCCGGGGCGGGACGGACGGGGTCGGTGGGATATAAAGATCAGAGAGCAGAGATCCCCGCCCCGCCCCGCCCCGCCCCGCCATGCGGGCGCGGCTGGCAGAGGAGAGGAGGGCAGCGACCAGACCACACCGCGCCACGTCCAGAGCCGGGAGCTTTAAACGCTGGATTATACTGTGGGAAACGCGGGCGGCGCGCGGGAAACATTTCCATTTGAAACCACAAGCCTTTTTACATACATATACGAGAATAAAATGTTTCGTTTGAGTAGGGCCACCATGCACCACCGGCAGCAGGGAGGGCTGCTTGTTGCGGGCGACACGACAGCCAGCACCGCGTCCCCCAGGGAGCACAGCAAGAGCAAGGAGCAGAGGTAAGAGATTCCGCACGCGGGGCGGGGCGGGGCGGGGAGGGTTTCGTACGGGCTAATGGAGGGGCGCTGTCGGTACACGCACCTCTAGGTGTTTTACGAGCGCGCGCGTGTAGCCCCGCGGCCCGCCCCGCCCCGCCCCGCCCCCGTGACACCGAGCTCCGTGTCGACGACCACTTCATCGCCGTCCTCGTCCACCTCGGCGCGCCTCCCCGTCGCCGTGCTGCCGTGCCGAATAAAAAGGGCGGACGAGTGTCAAATCGATGCGCGGCCGACACACGAGCCACGCTCACGCAGAGGCGTGCAGCTCCGCCCCGCCCCGCCACGCCCCGCCTCGCCTGCCAGCGCGTAGTCCACGGCGTGCGTGAGGCCCTGCCGCCAGCGCGGGGCCCGCTCCGGGTGCGGGGCGGGACCCCGCGGGCGCCCCACGCCACGTAAATCTGTTGCCCGCCCCGCCCCGCCCCACCCTCTCTCTATGCAATTTGTTGCATGCATACACACTGTTTCCATAAATCGGGAGCCGGAGTGGCTTACGCCGCACCGGCCTGGGGCTGGGGGAGGGGGGGGGGGGTCTACGCACCGCGGGGTCAGAAAAGGGGAAATTATCCCTCCGGCTTGGAGTGCGTACGGGCTGAGGTTGGAGTGCAGCAGGCACCAGGCCCCGGGCTGAGGCCTCGTACTGCTGCTGCGAGTGTGAGTGAGAGGAAAGTCGCTAAGCCGAGCCGCGCGGGGGAATGAATGGAGGAAGAGCGAGAGAGAGAAGGAGAGAAAAGGAGCGGGGAAAAAACTGAGAAAAGCAGCTCTAGCGGAAACTCGGCGGAGCGCGACGGCAGCGCCCTGGCGCCACTCACTACTGATCCGGTACCTCCAACTTGACAATTGGGTCTGGGGCGGGCGGGGCTGGTAGCGGGGAGGAGGGGAGGAGGGGAGGGGACCGGACCTGTTTGGACTGCAAACTAAACGGCAAAGTAGTTATCCTCACGTTGAGCCCGCCCCGCCCCGGACCGCCTTCAGCTTGCCTTTCCTCGGGACCGCAATCAACTAAAGTGTTTGGCGACGCTGCTCGTCCACACCGCACAGCTCGGCGCCCCTGGGGGGCCGCCTCCCCCTGCCCCCCCCCCCTACCCCCTGACCCCCGGCGGGGCTGCCTTTTATCTGCCCCTCTTCTAGGGGGGAGTTACGTGGAACGGGGTAAAGTAGAGCAGTGGTGGGAGGGGGTCCAAAATTATGTCCTCGCGGGCGCTTTCAAATTGGCTAGACCATGGCGTCGAGTCACTCACTGGAGTAGCCGGGGGGTAGGGGTAGAGGGGACGGGGTATCGAGCGGGCTCAATAAGGGTAGCGCGGGGGGACTCACATGTAAGGTGCGTGCGACAGGGGCGTAACTCCCACGGCCCGGGTCGGAGCCGTGCTGACTTATCTGAGCGCAGCACGACACGCGCCAGGCCCGGCCGGCCGGGCATTCCCCTGTATAAACGGACCGATCCCGTCCTCTTTGTCTGACACACAAGCAGGGGGCGCCGGGGCGGGGCGGGGCGGGGTGCAGTCAGCGCCACTTGCGCAGCACACAGCCCTCCCTCCCGCGCGCTACCGGGGCAATCTGTCTTTCACCCCGGAGTCTTTTTCTTTCTAAATTACTAAATTCTTCGGAGCGACATCCTTACGGGGCGGCGGAGGCGCACCCTTCTCCCCACTGCCGGCGACATTTCTCCTAAAGTGAGGGACGGCGGGATCTTTTTCTTTTCCGTAATTCCCGTCGTAAATTGCGACTGTCATTTTAGAAACAAAAAGTGTCCAGTATAATCCTTTCAGTATCTAAATAACAAAGTGAAAAATATCGCGGTAATTCATTGCTTTAGCCCTCCACGATACTCTCCCTCGGATAACGAGTACTGTGCCCGCACCGCGTCTTCTTCCTTGAGACCCCAGGCAGTCCTCGCCTCGGGCCGGAGCGGAGCACCGCGACGCTTTTTCTTTTGTCGCCGTTTGTCTCCTTCCTCCGCTCTTTTCTCGGATCGTTTTAATTGTCTGCCGCACTCCGTGCGTTTAATTGACGCTGGTTACTCCGCTCGGCGGGGTGCCGTAGGGCGCGGCGCTGCGGGCGGGGCGGGGCGGGGCGGGGCGGGGCGGAACGCCTCGCGTCCTCGTCGAGGGGACGCCGCCGCGCGTGCCGCGGGGCCGAGCAGAACGCGCCGCAGCCGCCGCGACGCCGGAAGAATGTTTTTGCCTTCAAATAAAAATCCCCACGAGGCGCCGCGCCGCGCCATAAATCGGGGGGGCGGTGCGTGTCATACGGTCTGGGACGGGCGGGGCGGGGCGTGGCGCTGCGTAGCGGCGATATATCAATCGCCATTTTGTCAGCACAATTTTTCATCATCAGCGCACGGATTACAGGCCCACCTCCTCCTTCTCCTTCTCCTCGCTTGATGCAGTCAGCGCCTCCTGCCCTGCAGCCCCTCCGCCCCCTACCTCCACCGCCCTTTCGAAAGCAAACTAAACCTCTCCACCACTGCCGAGCGTTTTACTGCAGTATGCATATCATCCGGCGTTTTCCCACGTTCATTAAGAGGCACTAAATTTCCCCCAAAATTAGACTCGTCCCGGCTGAGCGCGGCGCGGCCGCCCTGCCGCCCCGCCAGCGCGACCTGTTGACTCGAGTTCACTTTACGGCCGGTAAGTCCCACAGGGGCCCTCCCGCACCTCACCAGGGAATGACCTCCCCCCCTCTCTCTCTCTCTCTCTCTCTCTACCACGCGAGGTGCAAAGTCAACGCCATGCAGTGCATCGTCCGGCACGAGATAAGACCGTACCGGCCAGCAGCAGGCGGCTACCAGAGGGTACCAGCGAATAATACAAAAAACAAAACGGATACAAACGCGTATCGCCCTAGCGGGGCCGGAAGTGGCGGGGCGCGCGGGGCGCGCGTTGATGATGGCGACGACAGAGTGCATCACAACGCGTGCTCCTCTTAATTTTTCATTAACCTCGGTCATTTCGTCGTTTTATTTCATTTTTTTGTTGCTATCCGAGCGGAAAGAGAGAGACAGAAGACGGGCGTCATAAAAAAGGTAGATCGGGTCGAGCAGAGCGGTAGCGGGGCGGGGCGGGTAGATGATATCGGGGCCGGGGGGGGGGGGGGCAACGGCGAGGGGGTTCCCTATGACACGCGCCGTATGCGTGGCGGGGCGGGTGTGACTCGTGATGTTCCAACACCGCCGACCAAAACGAATTGAGACACCGGGTTGGCTGCTGCCCGCCCCTCTCTCTCTTTCTTTCTCTTTTTAAGCCCCCGACCACCGCGCTCTCTCTCTCTCCCAACCGCGACCCACACGCAGGCCGAGGCCGAACTACGCCGTAGTGATTTATTGGTTCCTTTCACGGACCTCTACCCCTCCCACTCTTTCTTTCTACCCCTCCCCCACACACACACTCTCTCTCTAGCTCGCTCTCACACCCTCTCTCTCTCTCTCTCTCAACCGGTCGCTACCCCTCACACTCGCCCCTACACACACCGCCCTTACAACACGTTCCCACTGTGGCATACGGGCCGACGCGACGGCTCGGCCCCGCGCCCCGCCCGCTCTCCGCCCTCAAAAAACAAGACCGGACCGGACGCGAGGAGCCGCTCCGCTCCACAGGTGTCACGTGGACGCGGGTCAGGATATGGGCCAGGTGCGACGGAACACCAGCGCGCCCCGCCCCGCCCCGCCGCGCGCGTCCCCATCCCCCATAACTCATGGCCTCATGACCTGACCCCGGGGATATAATTGCCGGTGAAGGGCCGGTGCCGCAGCCGGACGGGCCGGGCCGGGCTGTGAGGTCGGGCGGGGCGGGGCGGGGCGATATTCTTGTTGGTAGACGCCTTGTCGCTTGGGCTGTCGGCCGCATTTAAATAATAACCTCCGTGACTAACAGACCGCGTTACGTAACGCCGGCCGGGCGGTCGGGCAGGGAGGCGCGAGCAAACAGACCGCATTTAATCACGCGAAAGACGCGCATCGTGGAGGGGCGTGGGAGGAGGAGGGGGGAGGATGAGGAGGGCGAGAAAGAGGAAGAGGAGGAGGACGACGACGACGAGAGGGAGGCAGCTCTGCCTGTCACTTTTAACGGCGATAAGGAGCGGCGTGCGGCGGCACAGGGATGCACTTTCGCACGAATCCTATTACCCCCCCCCCCCCCCCGGGCCACACACCTCACCGCAGCCGGCCACTCGTGGGGCTTCAGGATGGCGGCGGCCCGCCCCGCCCGGCTGATGCCGCACCGGACAATGCGCCAGGAGAGTCGCTCTTGCAGGGGTTACACAGTTTAAAAGTCGTCCGCCCCGCTAGCGGAAACAGCGACAAGACATTCCCACCGCTCCGATTAAGCACCCGCGGCTGGCTAAAATAAATACTTTGGACATTTAGCGCAGATCACTAAAAGCCAAGTATTTATCGAGCTTTTGTGGGTGGAGTGGTATGAGATAAAGCGTTGCAAGTGTCGCACGCTGTAGCTTTGTCGCCGAGCTGAGTTGGTCGTGGTTTGGTTATCGGCTGCTCCAGCGCCAGCAGTTGCCAGCTGTCCCCCGCCCCGCCCCAGATGCGACGCGATAGCCACACGCACGTATATATGTTTATGAAGCGGCAAGCCCCATAAATGCCCTGCTTTTCGAATGGTGGCGGGGCCAGCCTTTCATATGCATGGCGGGGCTCTAGTTCTCGAGGGGGTCCCCGCCGCCCGCTCCCGCCCGCTCCCGCCCGCTCCCGCCCGCTCCCGCCCGCAGCCGCAGCCCGTCGTAAACACGCGTCCGGGAGGAGCCCAAGCCCCGGCCCCGGCCCCGGCCCCGGCCCCGGCCCCGGCCCCGGCCCGGTCGGACCCCGTGATCCCGAAATTACGGCCGAGATCAAAAAAGAGCGACTAATGTGCGCCTGGGCCGGGCCGGGGGCCGCGCTGGCCACCTCGCATCTGAGGCCGGGCGCGCCATAAACTAAACCGGAAACGATGTGAAAAATTGGGCTACGCGGCAGCGGCGGCGCGGCCGGGCCGGGCACCACCAGAAACCAGGGCTCGCGCCATCGTTTGTTAAAAGCTCTCCTCATCCGGACTTAGGGACGGACGGACGGACACACACACACACACAGTCACGATCAAACAAATCATGAGCATCTGCAGCCACTGGCCGCCGGCTCGTGCGGTGCGGTGGCCTGCGCGCGGCGCGCACCTCCGGGCACCTCCGGTGGAGGTGGAGGGTCCGAGGTGTCCGCCCGCGGGGCCCCGCCCCTCCTCCGGGACCCACCCGGTACTTATCGTTACTTATTCCGAACGCAATGAAGGCGAATTACGGAGCAGCAGCAGCGGCGGCGGCGTGCCCCCGGGCCATGTGCGGCCCACCGCGCCCCGCCCCGCCCCGCCCGCGATGCGTGGGGGCGATACGCCCCGCCCCGCCCCGCCCGCGCCGCGGAATGCACGGCATGCACCGCCAGGTGGCGCGGGGCGGGCCGCGGGCGTGTCGTGTCGTGATAACACCCAAGTGTGAAGTGGACGGTCCGGTCGTGGCGGGGCGGGGCGGGGCGGGGCGGGGCGGGGCGGGGCGAGCAAACTCTCCAGGAATGAGGAAAATATCTTCACGCACGACGGCGGTGCCTTTTTATTTTTCAGTTTCTGACAACATTCCGGCCGCCCCGCCTCGCCTCGCCCACGGCGCTGGAGCCGCAAGATGGACGGCCGCGGGCGAGCCGGCTGAGAGGGGGCGAGGGGGGCGCTGAGGTGCTCCTAACCTATTTATGTCACCGCCACATATGGAGCCCGTCCAACCCCTTTCCTCGCGCTCCCTTTTTTATTACCCCCCCCCCCCCCCGCCCGCACGGCCACTACAACGCATTTCCCTGATAAACCGTTTTGTTTTACGGCCGACCCGATGGGTCACATCATCATGGCTCCGACAAGCAATTCATGGACAACGACTTGTGTGTGAGTGTGTGTCGCCACAAAACTGAAAATAACCAAGGGGGGAATAACAATAAGGGGAGGGGGCGAGGTCACACGTACCAGGGGGGAGGGGGGGGGGCGCGATACTCCACGTTAGTATTTTGTTTTATTGTGGGTCTGACGTGTGTGGGGGTGGGGGTGGGGGTGGAGCGACGGCTACAGCCTGTCCTGCTGCACACAAAGGGTTCGACTCGACGCCGCGCCGTCGCGTCGGGCCGTTGGCACCACTGATACCGCGCCCGCCGGGGTCGTGTGTGGACGTGTGTGTGTGTGTGTGTGAGCCCAACACGGTAAAACCAATGCCTGATTTTTATTTTGAGGAAGAAGGGAAAACTTTGAGGAACTCCCATAGTTTGAGGGAACTTACTCAGATTTTGAGGATATCTCCTCAAAACTTGACGGAAATCCCCACATTATTTGAGGAGACTTTCTAAAAATCTGACGGGGTTCCCTTAAATTACGGAAGTTCCTCAAAGTTCTCCCTTTTTCTTTTAAAAAATCAGACACCGTTTTTACCGTGAAGCTCGACCGCAGCGCAGAGGTTGGCGGCGCTGGCGCTGCGGTGCAGTTTTCCGCCAATACCGGCAGTACGGCGGTGCCGCAGGGGGCCCCTGGGGGGCAGCCCCCTCCCTCCACGCTACTCCGGTCGGGTCCACAGCGGGGTGCACTGCGAGGATAATTAGGCAGCGCAGGGTGGGGGCCCGCGGCCCGGCCCGGCCCGGCCCGTCCAGGGCTGCCAACACAACGCAGGTGCGGCATAACAAGATCAGCGTGATGAGATGCGATAGCCGCCCGGCCCGGCCCGGCCCCGCGTGAGTGGAGGGGGGACCGCAAATGAATAACTTTGTTTTAATGTTGTGACTGAAACAAATTAGCCGGGAAAGAGTTGGCATGTCGGGGCGGGGCCGGGCTATACGACTGAACCGCAGGACAAGACGTCCTAATCATCGTCATGGCGTTTATTTCGAGCACCGCCGCACCGCACCGCGCCTCAGCGGGAGCGACATGTGTTCCGTATAGAGATAAGCGCTCGAAAACGGGCAGCTTAAAGCGAGCAGCGTATCCGCGAGTAGCAGCAGGAGACGCGAGTTGATAAAGAGGTGACAGTCTCGTCTCGCACATTTGCGAAAAGCCGGGCGTTCTCAACCTCGAGCGCGCGAAACGTTGTCAGCAGAGTGCGCTCGCCTCAGCCTTAAGAGCGCACCTCTTTACAACACGGCCAGCTTCCTTACCCCCGAGATGGAAATAATAATGCTGCGAGTAATTAACAACGGGAGCACGCGCGCGCGCGCACACGCACGCACACTTACTTACCCGCGCACGGGCCTTTTCATTAAACGCGGAGCAGAGTCCCTCCGGTTCCGCTTTGCACGTGGAATGCCGCGCCTCAGTAGACCCGCACGTGACTCCCCCCACCTACGCTTGGGCCCCAACCCTCTCTCCCTCCATCCCTCTCTCTCTCTCTCTCTCTCTCTCTCTCTCTCTCTCTCTCTCTCTCTCTCTCTCTCTCTCTCTCCCTCTCCCTCTCCCGCAGCAACCCTTTTTCTTTCCCGGAACTCTTTCCGCTCGGCGTCCTCTACCCCGAGTCCCCCTCGAGACATGTGTGTGTGTGTGAGCGCGCGCGCAGCTTACGCCCATCCCGTCCCGTCCCGTCCCCGCCCCGCCGGCGAGACAACCTGCTCAGGTGAACCAAAGCAGTCGCTGCTTATCTGCCATTTTACAACCCCCCGCCCCGGCCCCTGCGCCCCGTCGCGCCGCGTCCCCGGCAACAACAACAACATCAACAGGAAATTTAAGGAGGGACAAACAGTAATAATAACAAGCGGGCCGGGCCGGGCAGTGTAAGTCGCGTCTCGTCTCGTCTCGCGGTGATTTACGGCCCGGTGCGGTGCTCCCTCCAGTTTTATCACACTTACACACATAGGGCGTGTGATAGCAGTGGGGGTGCATCCGTATCGGGGGAGGTGAAGTGAGAGGGAGGGAGGGAGGGAGGGAGAGGGAGGGAGAGGGAGAGGGAGGAGAGGGAGGAGAGGAGAGAGAGAGAGAGAGAGGGAGAGAGAGAGAGAGGGAGGGAGAGAGAGAGAGAGAGAGAGAGAGAGGGAGAGGGAGAGAAAGAGGGAGAGAGAGAGAGAGCGGTGCGGTATGGTGGCGCCCGGCATGGCCCGGCACGGCCCGGCCCGGGCCAGCCTCTGTAATGGCCGTCGCCCATCCGTCATGGCTGATTGGCACCCCACCGTGAGAAACGCAGCCGAGGAGAAGCGGACATCATCGGAGGGAATATAAAAACAAACAGCCGCCGCCCCGCGCTCAGCTCCATCCGTCAAGTTAATTTGAAGCATTGAAAGGGTATTTTTCACGGCTCGTTTCTAATTCGTATACAAATAAATAATGGATAGAAATCAATATGCGCGAGGAGAGGCGCAGGGCGGGGGCCGGGCGAGGCGAGGCGCACTCGGCGATATATTTTTTTGTCTCGCCGTCGCCGTCCCGTCGCGTCCTGCGCGCGCTAAGGGGCTATCGCGCAGCACAGCACACGGCCACAACAAATGGCACACTCCATCACCTTGACCCCGACCCGGCCCGGCCCGGCCCGGACCCGGACAAGACGACAAAACATCGTCATCTCTATAAATCGCTGGCCGGGCCGGAGCCGGGCCGGGCTAACAACCCTGGGCGGGCAAGCCAATAGGTGAGCGGAGCGGCGCGGCGGCCCCTGCTGGGCGTGGGCAGCAGACCTGCGCAGGACACCCTGCGGGACCCCCGGCCCGGCGGGACACCCCGCGGGACACCCGAGGACACCGACGGACACCGTACCGCACCGGTGGGTGGCTAGTCCGGCTGCGGCTGCTCAACCATAACATGATTCTTCGATTGCCCTTCTCACCCCCGCGGCGCAGCTCTCTCTCTCTCTCTCTCTCTCTCTCTCTCTCTCTCTCTCTCTCTCTCTCTCTCTCTCTCTCACCGGTGATACTCCCACCTCTGACGCGGTCTTTAAGCTAAAGTCCACACAACAAACTAACTCGGCCTTCATCTGATAAACGGCCACGCAGCCCCAGCCCGGCGGGCCAGGCCGGGCCGGGAGCCTCGGGAGCGGGGAAACATTCTCGCTCGGTTCTCACACATCGCCATGCCACACTCCTCTCCCCCGGGTACGTTGCGATACTCGACCACAATGCCGCATACACCGGGGCGATTAGATCACACGCAGCTCGGCTCTAATTTCCCCCCGGCCCTGCGCGAGGCTACCGCGGTTCGAGTCCCGCCGCCGCCGGCTGCTGCCGGCTGCGTGGCAAGAAAAATAAATATAAAAATATTCATCCCTTCCGCGCCGCGCCGGTAGCGCAGCGCTGTCATCGCGTGCGCCTCGCCTCGCTGTATTCATACACATGGCACGCCAGATGAAAACAAACGAAAATTTTCGGTTTGACAGGGCGGAGCGCGTGGGCCGCGCGAGAGAAGGGTGTAAGGGGGAGAAGAGGAGGAAATTTGAAATTCAACCGGAGAAATGGGCGGGGCCGACCGGGGAGAAGCGGGCCGGGGGTAGGGGTGAGTGAGTGTGTGTGTGTGTGAGCGGTCGGAAGAATGTTTCAGGTTGGTTAGGCAGGCGCGCGCAGCGCCAGCAGGCTTCGTATATGGCGCGGAACAACGGGAATGTAAATGTGTGTGTGTGTGGAGGAGGCGATGGTGACGGTGGACTCACCTTGCATGTCGTGGTCCCGGGCGGCGTGGCAGTCCCCGCAGCCTGCGCACAGCAGCAGCGTGAGCAGCAGCAGCGCCGGCGCCATGGGGCCCGCGCCAGCACCCGTCCTGCGGCTGCAGGCCATCCTGCAGGCCATCCTGCTGCCCTGCCGCGTCACCTCACAGCCACGTCCATGGCACGCTCTAGCACGTCCTGCAAGCAACAAGGGTGGTACGGGCCGTTACAACTTCTGTCCTGCGGCTGCAGGCCATCCTGCAGGCCATCCTGCTGCCCTGCCGCGTCACCTCACAGCCACGTCCATGGCACGCTCTAGCACGTCCTGCAAGCAACAAGCAGGCCGGTACGGGCCGTTACAATATCTGTCACGTGAGGGCGCGGGGGGCGTCTAGCGCCCTGGACGTCGAAAAAGACGTGGAACGTGGAGGTCCTGGTCGTGGATGCGGGGTATCCAGGCTGCGCGAAGACGTTCAGGACGGAGTTGGAAGTCTTAGGGATCGACGGATCGTCCTCTGGTCGTAGGTGGTCATCGACCACGTCGTCGGCGCCACCCCCGCGACGTATCCTGGCCGTAAGGGGTGCGTCCCCCGCGACCTCACCGCGGCCGACACGGTCAGTAAGTATCACACACGCGGTACTACCCACTCGGCAGCGGCCTGGTCGCCTCGCCCGCCCGGCCCGCCCGGCCCGCCCCGGCCAGGATATTGTGCAGTCTAAGGTTACACCCGACGGCCGCCGCGTCGCCATGAGACGGAACGAATCGAGACGGCCATAAAAACGCAGCGCTCGCAGCCGAAACGGACAAAAGGGACATGAGCACAATAAAACAAACCAATCTAGAGACGCGAGGCGAGCGCGGCCCGGCGCGGCCCTGCCCGGCGGCCGTAAATAAGACGGCGATTAACTATTGGGGGCCGGGCCGGGCCGGGGCCGGACGTGGCGGGGAATAATCAACGGCGTTATGAAAAAGATGACGGCGTCCCGCTCCGTCGGACGGGCAGGGCAAGACGAGGGCGAAGCGGACGGGGCACAGGGGAAAGACCTCCCCCGCCACCGCCGGCACTCATTCCTCCGCTTCCATATCGCATCCCGCTGCCAATTTCCAATCGATAGTCGTCGATGTGTTCGACCCCCGGGCCGGGCCGGCGCTGCCAGGGCTGCGAGCAGAGCTCGTGCTCGCGCCTCGTTCGACCGCATTCGGTCCGCTCCGCGCCGGGTGCCAAGCCACTCCGCCCCATTCCGGCCACGCGCTGCCACGCCCCGCCCCGCCCCACCCCGCCCCGGCTGATGACTGCCATATCAGGGCTGCGCCAAATCTTGTCGCCACTCCGCGCCCAGCCCCGCCCCGCCGCGGCCCCGCAGCACGTGTGGTCCACGTGTGGTCCTATGGTCCACCAGCTGCACGCCGCCATATTTCACTTTTACGGCCACCTCCCGCCTCTCCTCTCTCCGCCTTGCATCATTTTATTTGTCCGGGGTGCAGCCCCAAAGTGCTCTCCATCCCGGGCGGGTACCGGGTACCGATACCAGACCTCCGCAGCCCCCCCCCCCCCCCCCCCCCGGCCCCATCAAGGTGACAGCAGCGGGCCGCACCGCAGGCGACCTCGCCGACCAGCCCGAGGAATCAGATTTCCTACACCGCCTCCTTGTCCGTCGCCGGCGACCCCGACAAAAACGAGAAACGAAGGCGTTCCGCGAGCCAGGAGGCCCCATCCGCCGCCCACCCACAGCCCGCTCGCCGGGGCCGGGGGAGGGCTCCGCGTCGTCCTCCACGGGGATGAACACCGCGACCCCTTTAGCTCCAGGGTCCTTATCACGGGGACCAAACTGGGGCAAGCCTGAAAGTTTTACAGGATGCTTTTTCTCCTCCCAAGGGCACAGAAAAACGGCTGGAGCAGGCGGCAGCAGCGGCAGTGGGCAACGTGTCTGGGCACGGGGAGGGCGAAGCGAGAGAGGGCCGTGTCTGCCGGGCCGGGCCGGGGCTGGAGCCGGGGGCGCTATCTGTACCACGATAAGCTGCACCCTCCTCGACCCTCCCAACGCCGGCCGGTGTGACCCTCTTCCCCGGCCCCACGCCCCGCCCCGCACTGCACCGGCCGCCGCGCCACGCCGCGCCACGCCAAAGGCACTTCATTTATCATCGCCCCACCGAACTCTCCTTTGGTGACAAAGTGTCGTCTTTTTTGTCGTTTTTCGGCTCGAGAGTCGGGCCGGGGCCGGGCGAGCAGCGCACCACGCACCACCACAGCGCCGAGTGCGCTCGGGCGAGCGGGTGTGCACGTGTGTGCGAGAGAGCGAGCGAAAGCAAGAGAGGAAAAGAGAGGAGAGCGGCAAAAGGAGAGAGGAGAGTGAGAGCAGACCCTCCGCGCGATTGATGCTGCGGTGCGGTCGGTATAGGAAGCACCCCTAATAGCTAACTTTTCTCCCCGGGCGTTGAAAAACGTCAGACCTCGTTGTGGGGGCGACGCGACGCGACGACCAGGACCACGGCATCAAAGGAGCGAGCAAGCAGACCGGAACAGGAAGGCGAGGCGAGACACGCCGCGAGCGCCTTTATTAAACCGCGACGATATGTGGCGGGCGGGGCGGGGCGGGGCGGGGCCCGATGTGTGCCGACGACAGGTGCAGCAGCGCTCGATCACTGCGGCGGCTGGCGGCCGTGTGTGACGTACCACCCGGGCCGGCGGCCGAAAAGAACAGAGTGAGAGAGAAAAAAGAGAGAAAGAGAGAAAGAAAGAAAGAAACGCCGGAAGGAGGACGTGTGCCGGGCGGCCGCCGTCAGCGTCCGGCCAGCCGCCCCGGCATCGCCTAGCTCCGCCCCGGCCCGGCCCCGCCCCGCCCCCACACCGGACCGCCCCCAGAGCGTGTGCCTGACAGGGACCTACCCGACAGTATTTGCGCAGGTGTGAAGAAGAGGCGGGGCGGGGCGGGGCGGGGCGAGGCGGGGCCCCAGTGGAGTACAAACCGAACGGCACCTCCCCGTCAGAGGGGTAAGGCACGGGCGCACAGGAAGGATGCAGCGGAAACAGGTCCGAGGAGGGGGCGGGGCGGGGCGAGGCGGGGCGGGCACGCCCGGCCCCCCACGCCTTCCCCTGGGCCCTCCCCCACCTCCCCCGTACCCTCGTGCTGCCCTGCCCTGTGGGGAGGAAATGTCCCAATTCTGTGCGCGCGCGCGCCTGCTGGCAGGCAGTCGGCTGCTGGGCCGGGTCGGGGCTGGGCTGGGACTATCGGAGATGAAGGGGAGGAGCAGGGGGCCACACTCGTAGCACTGCTACTCAACTTCCGAACGCCCGTCTCGTCCCGCCCCGCCCCGCCCCGCCCGCAGTCTCGAGAGATCGATCTCGGCATCTTAAGCACTAGCCAGGCCAGATCGCCTTCTGGGACCGCGGGCGGGCGCGGCCGCCCCACCCCTCCGCGTGGTGCGGCACCCCTTCCAATCAGGACGCCGGCCACGTCACCGCCGCGCCGTTGACGCCGTCCAGCTCGGCCCCGCCCCGCCGCGCAGCTCTACTACACCCATCTCCAAACTGCCCTCTAAACGCGCTCCATCCACCGCAGGCTGCCCTCCACTCCCGTCCACCACCTTGCAATCCTCCCCGGCGTCGTCTTCGCAAATAACGCAAAGTTCCATATCCGGCCGCGCCATACCCGCCCGGCCCGCGGCCAGCCAATCGCGCGGCATAGCAGTAGCGGCAGTGCTTGGCGGTGGAAGTCCTTCTCCTTATTCCTCTCCTCTGCTCGGAATAAGCCAAGGCGGCATGCCCGGCCCGGCGCGCCGCAAGTAAGTCCGCCAGTAAAAACAAAACCCTGGGAAATCTCGTCCCGTTAGCGAGGGGAGGGGAGGCGGGCGCAATGCCGCGCCGGGCCGGGCCGAACGCGCCGCGCGCATTTGCATAGCCGCGCAAAATCGAGAAACGGCATAAAATTTTCCTCTTATACGGAGCGATATGACGGCGAGGACGAGGGACACAAAGAGGGACAGAGAGGGGAGTATAAAAGGGGGGGGGGGAGGCAGGATGCCTGCGGACTGGAGAGGAAAAGAGACAGAAAGAGAAGGCGGCATCTCTGGAGCGTTTAGGAAAGAAACGAAAACACTCTTCCCCCAGTCGGCATAGTGGCCGAGCATAAGCGTAACCTTTTATGTTACTGTGGCGCGGCGTGGCGCGGTGGGGCGGGGCGGGGCGCGGGCGCACGGCGCACCTCAGCACTCAGGCCCTGCCCGGCCGGCCCGGCCCGGCCGCCTGGACGCCCACCGTCGCGACGCCCACCAGGCGACACCATGAGACGGAGGCGCGGGGCGGGGCGGGGGATGGGGCACTTGAATCAAATGAGTCTCAGCGGCGTAAAACGAGTTAATGAGGCCAACAATGTACCGAAGGGGAAGGCGGGAGGAGGAGCAGGCAGAGCAGCCAACCGCCCCGCCCCGCCCCGCGACAAGCATGCAGATCCAACGCGGCCAGCGCGGCGAAAGGTTACGAGTCTCACACATCCGCTGGGTCCGCCTCCAAGAGTTAAGCTCGACTAATTTAAGTGAGCGAACTTCCTCCGCGAGGAGCCCCGTCCGTTGGCGCTACAGGTTCAACGGTCCCTGCAGGCTGTGTGGTCATTCCCTGTTGGCGCGCGCGCGCGCGCCGGGGATTTTACAAAACTTGAGGCGGAGAAGAGGAGGGTCATGTCGTTGTCCGGCGCGGCGCGGCGTGCTGTTAGGCCCAGGGCCGCCCGCGTCACGTCAGTCCGGCCGAGCCGACCGCCTTTTCATGAAAATGCATGTCGAGAGTGCCCTGCCCCGGGGCAGCGGCAGCGAGAGCGGCAGCCAGGGGTGCCAACCGGTCCGACTAAAACGTACGTACGAGATTCTTTTTTTCTGCTTACGTTCCCAGAGGGCTAAACTGGATAACGTTACGGGAATGAAGGGGGCAACACGAAATACTCACAGCGCACACTGCAGCAGGCGGCGGGTAATCCAAATTATCCAAAAGTCATGAGCATCCACTCGGCGGTTATAAGGCACTTGTCACACACGCGATCACAAAACACTACGCCTGCTTAGCACAGCTAGGCGTCCTCCACTTCCTGGCGGCGCGGCGGGCTCAGATAGGTCACCCTCACATTCACACGCGCACGTTTGGGCCGGGCACACACGGGGCGCGAGCGCACGGACGCGAGTCTCGGCACGGCTCGACTCGGAGCGGAGCGGAGCGGCGCGGCGGCGCGTACACGTCCTTCCCGCAAGGCGTTCCACGCGCGACTGGCTGCCTGCCGGCCGGCCGGCTCGGCTGCGGGCGGGCTGCGGCTGCCGGCGCGCCGGCCCGGCGGGGTTCGCTGCGCTCTGCCGCCCCACCCCCTCTCCCCTTCAACGCCCCCATCCCCCTGCGAGCGGCTTTCAGAATCTAGATGATGGACATGAACATCGCCGTTTGGTTGGGGGTGGGGTGGGGTGGGGGAGCGGGCCGCTATCGCGGTCGCTTGTCGCACGCTTGTCAGCCCCGCGGAGCAGCTCAGCCCGACTCGTTCCGCCCCGGCGCGACCCTCCCCGCCCCGCCCCGCCCCGCGCAGCCGGACTGACAAGTTTTTATTATTTGGCTGGGCAAAGGCGTTCGGTACCCGTATTCGCCCCCCCCCCCTGCCCCGCCCTCACCCGACGGTCTAACCGAATGACCAGGGCATAAATCGCCCTGGCTCGCGCGCACACTCACACACTCTCTCTCTCTCTCACACATGGACCCGAAAATTGAATTTATGACTGTTGTTTCAGGTTTGGCGCCCGTGGCGTCCCGCGGACAAGACGTGTATTTAATTTAAGGCGGTGGGCTCTGTGCCTCCTCGCCGCGCCGCAGCGCCTCCAGCAGCCGACCCGACCCGATCCGACGGCAATTGATGTTCCCGGCAATCGAATATAGTTCTCGCTGGTCCAGAAGGCAGTAGCAGGAGTACAGGGAACCATGAGGGAACCGTAAGGCGGGGAAGACAAACCCAGCGCGGCGCCCGGCCCGACCCGGCGGACGTCGAATAAAGTCACCACACCTGGACGCCCGCAAACCGCGGAGACCAATTTCTCATTCGGAGACGTCACGGCAACTTCTCGTACGCGAGCCGAGCGCTAATCGCGGTGGCAAATCCAAACAATGCTGCTAATTGTTTTATAAAAATGGCTTAATTGCGGCTGCGTGCGTAATTATCGGACGCTCTGTTTAGCATATGATAATGAGGGTCCCAGCGGGGCGGGGCGGGGCGAGGTGGGGCCGGCCCAGGCGGGCGAGGTGCTCCCACTGCAGCCACCGCGCCCCTCCCACCGGCCCGATATCGTCAGAAAATTGAAACGGCGCTGACTATGAAATGACGGTGCTTACACCACAATTTGAGCCTAGGACGGGCGGGGCGGGGCGGGGCGGGGCCGGGCAGAGGCCGCCCTGGAAGATCCGGGTAATCAGCCTGCATTATTGTATCCCACCTCGTGGGGCAAAACAAACAGAGGGGCAGCTGCCATACCTGGCCTGGAAAGGCTTCGTACCTGAGAGCGGGGCAGGGCGGGGCGGGGTGTTGGGTGCGGACACGATCAGCTGATCGCGATGCTCTTCGTGCAGCAGAGGGGCCTATCATAAACCGGCTGCTGGTGAGAATGAGGAGGAAATTGCAGGCGGCGTGCGGGCGGGGCGGGGCGGGGCGGGGCGGGCTGTCATCAGAGGCGCGGTGAGGTGCGGTGACCACTGGCCGCGCGGGGGCGCCTCCGAACGGGCGCGCCGGGGTTCCCTTTGAATGAGTCTACGTCGGCCACCCTCGGACGCGGCCCCAGGTGGGCGGGCGGGCAGGGGTGGGTTTTTTATTCACCTTAGCCGGTCCCGCCACGCCCCGCCACGCCCCGCCGCACGCTGGCCGGGCCGGCCACAGCGGACCTTTACTTGACTTTTCTCTCCTCCTCTCTCCCTTTGTTCGGCGGCCCGTGAGTCTCTCTGTGTTGTGACATTTGTCTGGCCGGACGAAAGAAAAGTCGGACTAACCTCTCTGGTCCCCCCCAACACCACTCCACCCTGCCGCCCAGGTGGTCCTGAACCCCGCCCCGCCCGTACCGGCCCTTTATTCACCGCCGAGGACCCCAAGGAGTCCCTATTCATCTTATTAATACACTCTAACACACGGCCGTGCCCGGACCGGACGCAAGGCGAAGTCCTCGCGCGTCCATCGCGACTGGTCTGCGCGAGGGAGCGAAAAAGTTCTCATACTCACCTGCGCTCCGCTCGCTCGCGCCTTGAAAAACAAAACGAGTGTCGAGTCGAGTGGAGCGCAGGGCGCAGTGCAGGGCCCAACAGAACACGCGGCTCCGACACGACTTTATACGCCACTCCACTCGATACGATTCAATCGCGGCGGCGGGTGCGTCCGAGGTACGGTAGAGAGAGGGGGAGGGGAGGGGAGAGGGAGGGAGAGAGAGAGAGAGGGGGAGGGAAGGGGCCCCCTTACGATCGCTGCGGACGTGTTCCGGCCGGGCACGCCTGGGCTGTAGCAGGGCCGAGGACAATAAGAGGTATAAACCGGTGGGCAACATGTCCCCTGTCTGGGCCCGCGTGCGACGCGCTGGTCGCCGGTACGCCCCTCCTTCCCCTCCCCACCCCCTGTTTTTATTTTTCTCCTCCCACATCTTACATTGCCGCATTACGTACCGCGTCGTTTTGAATAGTTCGAGTCCGCGTGTATCGGGAACAGTTTTACACGCGACCTTTGAGGGATCAATCGCGGCAAATGAATGAACAGGCGAAAGAATGAATGAATGGGAAATCGCGGAGAAATTGTAGCGCAATGCTGAGGGGGAGGGGAGGGGCAATGAATGCAGTCAAGCGTACGAGTATACGGCCGCCGAGCCGACACCTGAGCACACCAGAGGGGCGCGGCTGGGCGCGGCGCTCAAGGGACTTCCTACAATGCGCGAGCGACTCTAGAAGCGCTGCGCTATCGCCGGGAAGATCGCTGCCGTCGACCCCGAGGCCCAGTCTGGGGCTGGACGTCCAGAGCTTCATCCGCAGGCTTTGCGGGATTTTAACTCATTTCGGACCCGATCAACAAAAGTGGTAGAGATTGGTATTCCACATCGCTCCAGTCGCTTCTTTCTTTTCGCCCGGCCGGGCCAGTCGGCTACACCACGCGTCATGCAGAGGGCTGTGCTGCGATGCTCACTCACACGGTGCATCCGGCGCCAATCAACAATTTTATCGCAACGCAAAATAAACACGAAAAAACAACACATACACCCATATATTTCTCTCCCTCTTTCTTTTTTTTCCAGGGCGCGAAACATGACAACGGCTGCATTACCAACGAGAGTGACGCGACGCGCTTCCCGAAAACACGCGTCATTCATATTCTATTCACGCCGGCCTGGCCAGTCCGCCCCGCACCGCCCGCCCCGCCCCGCCCCGGCCCGACGGCCGCCCTGCTTATCTAACCCAGCAGGGCGGGTACCAGTCACCTCCTCCTCTTCCTCCTCCTCCTCCTCCTCCTCCTCCTGAACGCGGTGCGGCGCCTGGGGCACGGCGGCGGCGGGTATCTCCCCGCGTCAACGTCGGGCCGGACACTGGGAGTCACTCACACCAGCAGGCAGCGGGCGTCACGTCAATCGCAATGAAATGTTTCCGGGACGGCGCGGGGCGGCGCGGGGCGGCGCGGGGCGGCGCGGGGCGGCGGGTAGACGCGCACGTCGAAGGGGTGCGGGACGGGCGGTGAGTGAGCAGCAATCTTGATAGGGAGGGGAGCAGGGGACGACGCCGCCGCCCCGGCCCGCCCCACCTCCAGATCAGGGACCCGCCGGGCGGGGCGGGGCGGGGCAGGGGCGGGTTGCGAGAGGGACAAGATTCCTATTTGCGTGCTGTCAGTTGGCAATGTCCAGGGGGCAGGCGGACACCGGGAGGGAGACTCATTCCAGGCATTCCAGGCAGGCCGCACTGCAGGCAGACGGCAGACCCACCCCCGCCCCGAGGGGCGCAGCTGTGACCTGACCCTCAAGGTCTACTACAGCGCGGGCGTGGACCGCCGAAATGCGACCACAACTACTTGAAGGTGGCCGTGCTCGCTCTGCTAGTCACAACCAGTCTCCTACTCCCACGATTCGCACTAGAAAGGGAGACTCCATAGAATACGGTCCGGAGAAAACGTCACAGTGACACTGTGTCGTCCACACGGGCAGGATGACATCCGACATCCATCAGCACGGCCTTACACGATGCGGGCCGGACCGGACGGTTCCGGGACCAGGGCGGCATCCTCCCCATCGGCCAGCGTCCCTCACATCCCCCTCTCCTCCCCGCGCCCTCTGTATCGTCTGCGACTTCCGGTGCCGGCCAAAGGGTTGCTCTCTGGCGGCCACATCCTGCCCGCGGACCGAGACTGGGCTGGGCAGTGGCTAACGAGGAGCACCAGCCCCGCCCCGCCCCGCTCTACCCCCTACCAGCTACGTAACAAACCGAAAATAAAGCCGAACAGTTGTGTAGTGGAGGCGGTCCGCGGCGAGGGCGCGTACGGACTGCCCCCGCCTCGCACCGCCTTTAGTGGTTTACCAGGAACGAAGCCGAGGGCGGCGCGGCGGTGCTGCGGGGCGAGGGGGTCCGAAAACAAGACCGAGTTCATCTCTAACCAGGCGCCCTGCTCCCACGGCCTCGTGTTTTCTCTGAAGAATTTTCATTCCGAGATCCGTGCAGCCATCGCGGGGCGCGCGGGGCTCTGGTGCCGGTCCCGCTGCTGCCGCTGCCACTGCCTGCTTCCACACAATCGGGGCGAAATTTAATCGTCTCTGGCGAGGAGGTCTGCCGGCCGTGGCGGGGCGGGGCGGGGCGGGCTGGGGCGGCCGGTGCCATTCCCACACGGCCATTGCCGTTACCGTAAGGCCCTATGCTGGCCAGTTAGGCCCCATGTGCCATGTGGGCAGCGGAGCGGGCCAGGCGGAGGGGTGCGGTGAGAGCGGAGCCCCGGAGAGAGGGCGTAGTGTGCAGGGGGTGCATACAGGGGGGGGGGGGAGAGCAGTGCTGAGACCAACCCGGGGTATGCGGGGTACCCGCCCAACGAGAGCTTGCTATCCTTCTTTTAGGCCTGAGGCGTTACTCACAATAACGCTGTTCATCCACCTAGAGTTATTTCTTGTTGTTTTTTTTTTTGCGGTCGTCACGGTTACAGGCAGCCGACACCAGAACCACCACCATCACCTCCACACCAACGCCACCTCTGCTGCCGGCGCGGGCGGGGCCACCCCTGTCTCCCCTTCGCAAGGGCGCCCCGCCTGCCCCGCCCCGCCCGGTCCAGGGGAGGGGGAGCGAGCGGCCGCAACAAAAGTTGCTGTCCTTGGAATGAAAATAAATGTATGTACTTGGTGCCCAAAGCGTTTAGGTCAACACATATCACTCTCCGGGACACAGCGCAGAGGCCCGTCCCCGAGGGGGCCCCCGCCGCCCCAGCGGCACGGGGGAGGCAGGGAGAGGAGGGGCGGCTCGCACGCGGGGCGGGTGTGGGCGGGGGTGGGCCGGGGCCACTGATCGGATCGCTTGTGGGATTATTGTGCGCCCTGTCCGGCCCTGCCCGGCCCTGCCTACAGTGGCTCACAATCGCACTTACTGGTCGGGGGTGCAGCGCGTCAGGCACCGCGCCCCCAGGACCGGCATGGGGGTCAAGAGTTCACAGCGCGGTCTGGCCGGCAGGACAGGGGCCGGGGCCGGGGCCGGGGCCGGGGCCGCGGCGGGAGCTGCTCCCACACCTCGGCCTCTTCGCGCCCCCGCCCCGCCCCGCCCCGCCCCAACCCCGCCCCGCCGGTGAGCCTCGGACACAAACCTCCTTACTACCGCCCCCCGCCCCCCCCCCACCGGACGGGCATTCAATTCCGCAAAGTGGGCGCCGCAGATCGTCGCTTCATTCGTCTTCATACTAGCGGCCCTCCCCTCCGGGTGGGGCGGGCGGATGGGCGGGTGGGCTGCTCTCCGGGGGCTGAGGGCGGGGAGGGGGCGGGGACTGCTGCAGAACCCCGCAGGACGAGTGACTGAGTACTGCCGATGAATTTGGTTATTGAGTCTGACACTGCTTCCGCTTCCCCTACGCACCCCCGCCCCGCCAGGCCTGCAGTCAGCAGCGGGGCAGGAGGAAGTTGAAGCACGCCACACCACGCCACGACGCCACGCCATGTACCTAACTTCTCCTCGAGCACGACGACGATGGCGGTACGTACCTTGATTGAGGGGTGCTCTGCGTCAGCTCGGCCGCACGGGGGTAACGCCCTTCCTCCAGGCCCAGGCCGTCGCGACGAACGCCCCATCCCCATCTCAGCGCCGGGCCGGCGGAGCTTCACCTCCAGCCGCCGCGCCGGGCGGGGTGGGCGCCCCGGCACCTGGGGAAAATAAAACGAGAAAAGGGTGTGCAAGAAAGGAATCCACGAGGTCCGCAAACAGGCCGGCGCGGCGGCCTGCCAGACACCTTCCCCCGGCTCCTCGCGACGGCGCGGCGCGGCGCGGCGACTCAATGGCGACGGGACGAGGCGGGACGGACGGACGGACGGCAGACAGGCGGACAGTGAGACAAGCGCCACTCTGGGGGCGCGGCGCCATCTTGGACGGCGCCTCGTACGAGACGGGCCCGGGGCCGGTGCGCTGCGCCCCTGCGGCCCGGCACTGCGGCTGGGGAGGTTCATTTGGACAACATTGTTCGCGCCGCGCTGCTGGGCTGGGCTAGGCTGGCCCGGGCCGGAGGGGCGGTGCGCGCGTTCCGAGGGCTGCCATTTAAAATTTGGCTCAGCGTCGGCGCCGCGGCGCGCGGGCCTCTGCGCGGCTGAGCCCGGCCCGGCCCGGCCCGGGCCAGAGAATGGGAGCAGATTGTTTGTTGTGAAAGGCTAGGAGGAGGAGGAGGGACCCCGCCCCGCCATCGGAGGCAGTTTCTCAGATGAGCGTCAAACATCCGCCCTGTTCCGCGCCGCGCCGTGCTCCGCCTCACGCAGGACGCGGCGGGGCGGGGGCGCTAGGGTGGTACCGCCAAGCAAAGGGCAACACCCCAGTTAACGAGAAATTTAGCCGAGTCTCGAGAAAGGCCTGGTACAGAGAGGCGCGCGTAGGCTGATTGTTTTTTATGCGCGAGCAGTCCGGACGTTAACTGGGCCGTTTTATTTTTTTTTCCCGTCCCACGCGGTGCAGCTGGCGGACCAGATCGGGGTTTATTAATATGCCTTTCCTGGAATCAAGCGCGCGGCCCGGCCGCAGCCCGCATTGAACCGTCAGGAGTCAGGGCACGTCCAGCGAGAGCACAGCGACACGGATCGAGAGTCTCGAATCAACTCGATTTGATTCGAGGGCGGGGGGCGGGGCGGGGCGGGGCTGGGCTCGCGGGCAGCGCAGCGCTCCATCAGCAGTCCACTCGCGCCGCGCCGCGCACTGCTGAGCCGCGGCCGTCATGTTTAGGCGTCGTCGCCAGACGCGGTGGGGGGTGGGGTGGGGGGGGCATCGTTTTCCGGAATCGCTCGCACTGTTTAGCAGGCGTATACGACGGTGTAAATGAAAAGGAAATGCGACGCCGAGCCGTTCGCGTGTACACGATCGGGGAGGGTTTGCAACTTTCTGCACAGTTTTTATGAATACAACCACAACCCCCTCAACACAGCAACCACCCAGCCTGCCCGTAGCGTAGCCCCCAACCCGAGCGCTCCGCTCAGGCGTCGTGCCAGACAGCGCCCGGCGGGTAGGCAACCCATCCCGCACGCGGCCGCGGCAGCTGGCCCATGTGGCGGGCGCGCAGCCGTGCGGAGCGCGGAGCGGAGCGGGGACTGAGAGAGGGGTCCCGCATGGGTCCCGCCCCGCCCGTCCCGTGAACGGCGACGGGCTGCTTGGGCTCAGGCAGGAGCAGCCGTGCGCGGCGCGCCGGCACGGAGCGTACGCGTGCTCGTGACAGGGACAACCCCATTCCAGCCCGCCCCGCCCCGGCCCACACCGCGGCCTGACCGAGGACCGAGGTCTGCCCTCCCCCAGGTATGTAGTTGTGTTGTGCGTGGGAGTGAGTTTGAGTTTACGCCCGCCCCGCGCCCTGCGCGTCAGGAGTTTGTAGGGCAGTAGTATTGCAGGAGCCCCGCCCCCGCGCCGCCCCCCGCTTGGCGATGTCCTGCAGTGTTCGCAATTACGCAACGGGTCGCCTGATTCGGCCACATTCCTTTTCTCCTGCCGCCCCTGCTGTGCTCTGCCTGGCTCTGCTCTGCAGCCAAGAGGCGAGGCGAGGCGGCGGCAGGGCAGGAACCACTCCACAGAATTCCTGGGCGAAACACACAGGACAAGGCGGGGCGGGGCGGGGCGGGGCGGGGCGGGCGTCGCAAGCAGACGACGCACAAGATGTAAACGGGCGCCTCGAGTTTTCTGGGCGACTTTTCCGGTTGTTTGCCGGGGCGGGACGAAGGGAAAGGAAGAGGAGGAGGACGATGGGGAGGAGGACGAGAACACCACGCCGCATTCTCGGCTGAACTTGGACGCGTCCTTTCCCTGTCTCTATCTCCCTCCTCGACTTGTACTCCCCCCCCCTCTCTCTCTCTCTCTCTCTCTCTCTCTCTCTCTCTCTCTCTCTCTCTCTCTCTCTCTCTATCTCTCTCTCTCTCTCTCCTACGACCCTTTCCCTTTGCGCGGCAAGGCACCACTGTGTTTGACACAGTCAAAGTGTCGGTGACAGCGGCGTTTTCCGGCCACAGCGCTTTTATCCCTAACCCTTTCCACCACCGCCCCCGCCCCTTCCACTTGGTCCCAACGACCCTCCGCACTGCTGGCTGGCTGGCCATCTCTCCACCCCCCACCCTCCCTCCTCCTCTTTTCTGCTCCGCTCTCCCCGTACCGTTCGAACTCCCCGCCGAATAACAGGGCGGTGGAACGCCTCGCCTCGCCCCGTCAGAGCGGCAGCTTTTACAACCCCGGGGTGCGTTGTGGCGGGGCGGGCGGGGCGATGGACGGCGCTTTTAGGGGCGAATAAGTCCCCGCTGATAGGGTCATGATTATCTCGTTGAGCCCTTCCAGCGTAGCCTACCCCGCCCCGCCCATTTGCCGGCGAGTTTAGCGGTTCATGGTGACGACCAATCAAAACTTGGCAGCGCGACGCCTTCGCCTCTCCGTCCAGCCCCGCCCCGCCCCGCCCCGCCTCAGGGGGTGTTCCAGGGGGCGCAGGGCCTGGAAAAATCTGTCCAGACTGCAGCAAGCAGGACGGCCGCGTCAGCAGCCCGCTGGGGAGGGGAGGGGAGGGGGTGCGCAGAGGGTCTCCGGCCCGACAGGACGGCCCTCGAGCTCGAGCCCCTCTGCTGGCCGTAGCGCCGCAGCGCAGGTCCGGTCGGCGCCACACTGCCACACCGCAGTGCCGCCCCCAGGACCTGGGCTGCAGCTCGACGGTCTCCACGGCCCCTAGGAGCCGGCGGTGGAGGCTCGCCCCGCCCCGCCCCGCCCCGCCCGGCATACAGTACACACCAGAATCGCGCTGCCACCGCCGGTCCACTCCTGAAAAATTGCCCTCTCTTTATGGGCGGAGCGGAGACGTCCGCTGTACTTCCCCGCATGAACAGGGAATCCCTCTCTTCATAATGCCGCGGCCCTCGCGGGGCCGCCCCCGCCCGCCCCCGCCCGCCCCCACCCGCAGACACAACAAGGGAAGCAATGGACGTCGCGATGCGTTATGGAGTCGTTAAGGCGCACGCTCCATTTGTGGCAGATTTTCCTCGACTGCTTCATATTTATAACGTCTCCTTTTCGTTTTGAAGACGTTTTGCGCGATGTTGCCCCCGCCCTCATGCGTCTCCCACCCCCTACTCTACGTCCTCGCGCAGGCTGAACACGCCGGAGATGCCGTAAAATCTCCCGTTGTTTGTTATGTCTGCACTGCGCTGCTGCTGCTGCTTCGAGGAGCAATATTGTCCCGCACAGCACTAGCTCCTCTGCTCTCCGCGCCCCGCCCCGCCCCGCTCCGTAGCGCCACTGGGAGGGAGCAGCAGAAAGGGATACTAACGATAGAGACTAACGAAGCCCTTGTCTCAGCCCGCCTGCAAAGCCGGTCCATGAAGTTAAGACGCCTGCTCTGCTGGTTCTCATGGCAGCTCAGCTCGTGCGAGGCGTGCCCTACCCTGCCGAATCCCCGCCCCGCCCCGCCCCGCCCCGCCCCGACACGGGCGGCGCAGGACGGTTACATCGGGCGTCGGAATTTACTTTGACCAATTCGCGTGCCGCCGAATGTAATGCTTCCTGTCGGAGAGGGTTTCGCGAGAGGCTTCTGCTGTTTCGCCCTGCTCACTCACTCACTCACTCCACTCCATCCTTCGCGTCCATTTATAGAACCTGTCTGATTGGGTAAATAACGCAGTGATAGAGTTACGCCTCCTGCGGCCTCGACATTGGCACTGTGCAGTGCTGGGGCAGGGCGCGGCGCGGCGGGGCGGGAGGGAGGTGGGCATCGAGCGCCGGTCTCAAATATTTTGCGTGTCAAACTGCTGACGGGCTGCGTGGCCCGGGCAGGGCAGGGCGGGGCGGGGCGGGGCAGGAGGGTGGCTGATGGTTTCCTTCAGGCGTCACGTTAGCGCTACAAGTATTAGTGACGTAAACAGTAGCGGGGCGGGCAGGGCAGGGCGCCTGCCAGCCCGCGTGGAAAGTTACAGTAACATATCATAAACCGGCAATTTACACGACCCCGTTCACTATAAACACGCTCTATATTTGTCGAGAAAATCGCTAAAAAGGCACACAGCTGGAATGTTTACTAGGGATGGGAAGCTATCGTATTGTTCAGAATGCGGACACCATGCGTGGTGCGGTGAGCAGCAACATGCAGGGTGCCGAGCCGCGGGATCCGTCAGCGGAAGAGCAGCTCAGGGCGCGGCGGGGCGGGGTGGGGCGGGGCAGGAGGTCATAAGGCCAAGTCGGGGCGGGGCGGGGTGAGCCAGTCCCTCATCGGCCGCGTGCTGTGCACCATCACACCACCCGCGGCGTGGCGCTCTTAGCCCAAATTTTCCGGTAGAACTGGATTACGGACCAGGTTAATGCCTCCCTTAAATTGGCGTCGCTTGAATATTCAGCAAAGGGGCAGGGAGGTGACGCAGAAATCAAAAGTTTCCAGGTTGGGCGAGCCTGCACCCCCCGCCGGGGGCTGCACCATGTCGGCGCCGCGAAAATGGCCCGCGCGCCGTAAAATATAGCCCATTTTGCCAGCGATTCATCACCGAGGTGGTATGGCGCCACAAACGCGCGACTCTCCTCGGGGGGCCGCCCCACAACGACGTCGTCGACGTTGTAGGCACGACGGCGCCGTGGCCGGGCGGGGCCCTGGCCGGCCAGCACGCGTGCGCCGTGCACAGCACGTTATTGAGTTTACTCGAGGTTTTCCTCAACACCACACGGTAGCGTAACTCGCACTGGTTTCCCGTCATGCTCGGCCATTTGTTGAGGCCGGGCTGGCGGAACCGGAACCCGCGTTAGTTTGACAGGGGGTGAGTCATCACATCACGGGCGCTGCATGCAGGCTACCCGCCCCCACCCCCTCCCCTCCCTACCTCCGCGATATTGCTATGAGCGCCAGCGGGCAGGCGCTACACGCACCGCCACGCCAAGGATCAACACACACACACACACACACACTCACAGGGGGAGGGGAGGGCGCCCGCGCCCGCCTTGGACCAAGGGGGAGCTTGGCCCGCGCCCGCGCCGCGTCTCACCGGCAGACTTACTTTTCCCGCGCTCGCGTCAGGGCGGCTGACGGCTGCCTGTACCGCGGGGCGTTCGCAGGGTGTTCGCAGGTTCGCAAGGTGTCGCGCGGCACGTGCTCGTGGCGTTCCGTCCCCGGCATGAAGGTGTCGCTGCTGGCCGGTGACGGGAGCAGACGACAGCCCGAGGCGCCATGGCGGTGAAGGAGGACAAGCTGGCCGCGCCGCCCTCCAGGACGTCCGCCGCCGCCGCGGGCCCGGCGCGCGGCGGCGCGTCCGGCAGGAGAGGTACGTCCACGTCCACCTGGCCCAGGGCCGGCACCAGCGGGAGCGGGATCGCGAGTGGGACTGGGAGCGGGAACAGGTTCTGGGATCACGCGGCCAAGGTGGCGCACCTCAGCCGTACCGTCCGCGACGCCCTCGTTGTGACGAACAACAGTTTGGCCGCACTCCTCCCTGAGGCGGGGCGGGGCAGGGCGGGGCGCGCTAGCTCCGCAGTGTGATTCACACCTGGTCGCCGACAGCTCCGCCCGCCGCGCCGCTCAGAGACCAGAGCGCCGCGCGACACGGACAATGCCGACAGGCGCTTCATCACGCTGTTGAAACTGCTCGGCGCGGGATGAAAAGAAAGTGAGAGAATTATACAAACGGGGCGGGGCGGGGCGGGGCCGTGGAGGCGGGGCGGGGGAGGCGCCGATGGACCGTTGGCACCGGCCGGGCCGGGCCGGGCGACGCGGCGTGGCGCATCAGGAAATGAGTTTCCGCCAGCGCGCATTAAAACATCCTTGGCGCACGCGAGGGGGACTTTACGTCTCGATCGTCATAGTGAACGCGGCGGGTCGGGGACCGTTTGAGTCGCGCAGTAAGCACCCGGAGGTGGTCGTCAAGGAGGCGGGGCGGGGCGGGGCGGGGCGAGAGGGACAGTTCAGTTCAGGTGGTGCCCGGCGCTGCCACGCAAAGCCGTTCTCGCGGTCATGAAAGTCGCACCGTAATGGAGGGTGGCTGTCACCGCGGTCGTTGTCGGCGAGGTGCTGTCATAAGCAAGCACCTCACGGGCGGGGTGGGGTGGGGCGAGGCGGGGTGGGGCGGGCGGGGCGGCTGGCGGTGCAGCGCCGCGCGGCTGCATGGCAGTGGCCCGCCGCCAAGGGGCGCCCTGGGGCGCAGCCCGGCCCGGCCCGGCGCGGCGTCCAAGGCTCCCGGGACGATATCCGTCACGAGCGCCGCCGATACACCGACAGCGACACGGCCGCCGCGCCCCGGGGTACGCCCCGCCCCGCCCCGCCCTGCCCCGCGCCGCCCGCCCCGCCCGGCTGAAATACTCATCAGCCTGTGAGCGCCAAGGAGGGCGGGGCGGGGCGGGGCGAACCACGGCGGGGGGTCGGGGCGGGGCGCAGGGCGGGGACTGTGTCGCTGCCTGCTTTGATCAGCCATCGGCGGCACGTCCGCGACTGGGACTGGCGCTGGCAGGGACTGGCACGACGGCGTTCTATCTCGCGGTCTAGAGCTCGGCGGGACACACGGCGGTGCAGCCAGATTATCCGACCTATCTTTGTCCAACCTAGCGATTTCCCCAAAATCCAAAAAAGCGCTGTCCGACCTGGATTTTTTCCGCAATACTTGCGGTGTTTGACCAGGATGGCTAACAGTGAACAATACCGTCGAGGTAAAACACTTACCAGCAGCCAGCAGAGTGCCCCGGAGAGTGCCCAGTCAACGTTCCTCAAAATGGCGGCTGGGCTGACATAGGTTACCAGCGGCAGGAGGCAGCGATCTTGACATCACACACAGTCCCGATTTATGACTTTTGTCGAAGATTAGTCTAATCTGACACTACTTGAATGTCTTAAGTTCACGCCGATACTTAGCACAGATGCTAAAAGTTTTGTTTAAACCGCGAAAACGAATTAAAACGCCGTACCGAACGAGACGAGACGATACCTCGGGCGACACCGCGGCACTGAGCGCTGTTCATTTATTTCAAACTGTACCTGTCCCTGCAACCGTTCGTGCAGGGCTGCCAACTTCAATCCAACCTAACCACACTCGTTACTGATGCATTAAAAATTTCGGATCTGAGCGGAGGTGCGTCCTGACATTTTGGCTATGAAAGCAGCTAACGTGACGGAAAAGAGACTTTTTCGTGAATTATTATTGTATAATTTTTGACGAATTTTGCCGATCTGAAAGCTGTTACTGAGCCTGGTCGGGTCGCAGGACGAGGGGTAGGGGTGGGGGGGGAGGGGCGAGGGTTCTCGATCCATCACAAGAATCAAGAGGATTGTCTGCTGGGATGACTGTAACATCATAACCTAACTAGGGACGACTCGGAAAATCCAGTTGCTTCGACGTTCAGAAGGCACGGGGAGTGGCGATTTCAACGGTAACACATACTTGTCATACTCGAGCTTAGCGGGGATCGTCATTCCGCCAGCCCTTAAACTTCCGATAGAACTCCAATTGATTTATAACGCAAGGTCGAAAGTTGCTCGCGGTCTGAGTACTTGTATCCGCCGCGGCGCGCCCGCCCCAGTCTTGTTTTCATTGGGCCGCGAGGTACGGCACGGCGGTGTGGCGGGGCAAAACAAACTGTGATCGGATCTAACCTAACCCCCTCCCCTCCCCGCCCCGCCCGGCCCCGCGAGGGGCTGTTAATAGTCGGCTCGCGGACTCAAGGACCTCTCTCCTCTCCCCGCTGCGCGGCGCCACGCACGGTCTGATCCTGCTCCACTCCATCCGCAGGGCCGGGCCCGGGCGGCAGCAGCGCGCCGGCGGCCTCGTCCTCGTCCTCGCGCCGCCGCTCCTCCGTGTCGTCCCTGAGCAGCACCGGCAGCCGCAGCCGCGCGCGCCACGCGGCCCGGGTGCCCCGGCTGTACCTGCCGGGGACGGGCCTGGAGCCGCCGCCGCTGCTCAGGGGCCGCAGCGGACACCACCAGCACCACGGCCAGCACGCCGGCGCCGGCGCGGCCGCCCGCAGCCGCAGGGGCAGCAAGGCGCTCGACCGCCACAAGCACGGGTCAGTATTCTTTTCCACTATTCCACTCTGTTACCGGGCAGGCTGACAGGCTTGTTGTCCTGCAGGAGCGGCGGCAGCCGCTTCCGGAGGGCCCGGCTGCCGTCGCTGCAGACGGAGTCGTTGTGGGAGCGCAGCGAGGACAGGCGCGGGGGCGGCGAGCAGCGCGGGGGAGGCACCGACCAGGAAGGGGCGCGCCGCAGCCCGAGCCCCGAGGACGACAAGGACAGGAGCGGCGGTGACGGCCGAGGACAGGTGCTGCTGCTGGACGAGGAAGCTCTGCTTCTGGAGGACAGGGACGCTCTCGACCAGCAGCGCGCCGAGGACGGAGAGGAGGACGAGGACGAGCGACGCCGGCTGCAGGAGGAGCGGCGTTCACTAGAGTCCTGGAGCTCCTGGAGCACGTCGTCCTCCAGGACGAGCAGCTCGTCCGCCAACATGCCGCGGGAAGGTGAGTGTCCGCTGCGCACGCGACTCCCCTGTGTAGGGCGGTGCGGGGGCGGGCGCGAGGGGAGCGACCTCGTTCTCGTTTATAGTAATTCTCCAACGACTCGCGAATCACGACGATTTCCCCAAAGGCTTTTTCCGACCCGCCTCCTAGTCTTCGATTTTACAGCGAACGCCTCCCCCCTTCCCCGGTGTACGCCGCGCGCCGCTGCACGCAACCGCCGAGCCGAGCAGCGGCACACACGCACGCACATGACAATGGGGTTTATTCCTATCGATAACGTACAGCAGTTGCACTGCAGAAAATAAATGACAGGCTTTGTCAGTTTGGAAAAATGGTATTTTTTTCCGCGGAGGACTGATCTATTTACAGTTCCCAGTTTACAGACACTTGGACTATTGGTGTGCTGATATTGTAGCGCTTTCCTGAAGCCAAGCACCCCTTCCTTCAGGGAGGTAGGCAACTCATCGTGCGCGGAAGCTGAACGGGTTGTCAGGGCGCGGCGGCGGCCGCTCGTCCCTCCCTCCTCCCCCGCCCCAAAGCGACGCGACGGGGAGGGGAGGGGGAAGGGCGCAGGACAGGTGCACGTCTTGGGGGGGCGGGGCGGGTCGTACCGTTGCTGCTTGGCGGCGCGTCAATGTCACATCCCTCCGCACGACAGATTAATGAAAATTACGATGTAATCACCGCTGTTCCCTCCTCACCTCCCCTCCCCGCGCCACCGCACCAACCCGCAGGGTGGAAATACACATAAAGTGCGACTGAGCGCAACACGCGCGCCCAGACCGAGACCCGTGTTTTTGCCCACATTCCTGCTGACCGTAGCGTTCGCCGGTTATATCTGGGCGCGGGAAGTTGACAGGAGTTGAAACGGAGGGAAAACTCACCACTGTATCGGGGAAAGTGGGTCATCTGGATAATCTTTAAAAAGATCCAAAATGATGGCTTAGGCTTTAAGTGAGAAACATTAATTGGGAGGAATCCATAGGTACCAAATGCCATCGGAAAAGTTTGTTCGGTCAAGGAGTTACAATACCATACTTGGTGTTAGATAAATGCAGATGAATATGTATCTGAAGTGATCATATACCAAAACATGCACCGTTCAGTTTGTGAGGAACATGATTTAGATTCAAACTTTGATGCGGAATCAAGTAAACTATAATATGACCATATCAGGGAAAAGTTTCATACCTATTATGTGGGGAATACACATGAATTCTTTTTATATTATATCCTTATATTTAAAAAAAGAATATTTCATCTAAGAAAAAAAAAATCCATAAGGCTACTTCGTGCCTAAAAAAAGGTACGTTTCAGATGGCTTTTCCCACCGTTTACCACCATCATCTATCCTGAAATCTACCAGTACTTGTATTTCACCACTTGTAAAATAAATAAAAATTATGAAAATTATATAGTAGAGCCAACTTGTTTGTTTGCTTTTGACAAATTCCGATCTTAAGAATATATGCAAGCCACCTTACCTAACCTATAGGTCGTGCAAACATATTTGGGAACATGGTGTGTGAAAACAACACAATAATTTCGAAAACGGGGTTGAAATATCAAGACTAATAGGTTTCAGGTGTGCTTTTTAAGTGCGCTTTTATCGTTGTCACTTACCTCGTAATTATTGTTTGTAATAATTAATTGTCACAATCGATGAACCACGCAGTTAGAGGGGAAACAGTGGACTATTAGCAGATTTGTCTGTGAATAGTCGTGTTATGATGGTGTCATGGCGGGACTTTCGTGACAAGACTTTCTAGATTTATCAAATAACAACGTATTTTGGTATAAGATACCTTCGAACGCGATAAACGATTATGCACCAGAAATTCATATGTATTAATAATCAAGCATTACACGTGAACATAGTGTCTATAATTTTTACTTTAGAAAAAAAAATTAACTACTTTGAGTCGAGGAGGGAATCTCTCCCGCGCCGCACCGCGGTGGGGAAAGGTCGCGCCCCACCTGACCATCAGAGCCACTCCGTAGCGGCGCCCCGGCCCGGCCCGGCCCGAGCACATCAGGCCTTAATGCCCGTCGACCCTAATTCACTTTGTTCGCTCGAAGCGCAGCGCGCTGCGGGGCGTAGGGGGGCGGGCGGGGACGGGGGCGTGCTCAACCATAGGAGGGGGCGGGGCAGAGCGTGAGGGGGACTGTTGGGTGGAGGGACTTATATTGCGACAGTGTTGATCTCGTCCCTTCGCGGCGCCGCGTGTTTAATGGAAGCTGGTAATTGAAGGCAATACCCTGTGAGCCCGATTCACCCCCACCCCCTCTCCCCATAATCCCTGGCCTGGCCTGGCCCCACCTCCCCGACCCCCGCGGCTCAGCGGACGCCCATCCAAACGGCCCATTCGTTTAGTTACCGCGAGGAAAATTAGCGGTATCCTGAGCCGAGCCGGCGCCGCCGGCGCTGAGGGCGGCGGCGGTCGCGCGTCCCACAGGGGGCTGCACGGGAGATGCGACTGGAGCGTGATGACTCGGGCAGACTCTCACTTGCCCACCAGCCGGTCCACAGGAGCTTCTTCGCACTGCATCGAATGTGCACTTGCGAGGATCAGCTCGGGGATACGGGCGCGGGATGGGGATGTGCGGGGAGACGAGACGGTCGCCCATAAATCCGCGAGGCACGTCGCACGGGGTGATCCCGCCCTGCGCGGCTCGGGGCGGGGCGGGGCGGGGCGTGGTGGGGCGTGGCGGGGCCCGCCAAGGGGGTCACCGGTCCTGTTCCGCCATTACAGGCTGCAGCCGGGCCGGGCGCAGCGCTAATCACGCCATTAATTCGCGGGGCGCAATCAATAACGCAAATCACTTTGCAGATGAATGCGGGGCTCCGAGGAGCCTCGGTGCGGGGGGAGGGGGGGCGTGGCCTCGAGGGGGGGAGGAAGGACGGGACACGATCCCCCGGCGAGTAATAGGCAGCAAGATGTCGATCGCATCGCGCTGGCGCGGGGCCACGCCGAGTAGATATGAATAGTGAGCCATCCCGCCATCCCCCTCCCGTACCAGCACCGGCCGAGGCCCTGGGACTCATCGGGAGATAAATGGACCTCCCATCTGGGCGCCGCCATCCCCATCTGGGCCTACCCGGCCCTACCCCGCCCCGCCCCGCCTCGCCCCGCCCCGCACGCCACCGGCGCGGCATCGGCGAGTGAGTGCTAGTAGGTAGCCGGTCGTCGCGGGCGGCATACGCACGCCGTGCCCCTGCGCGGCGCTCGCCTGGCGCTCTCGCTCGCGGCTCTAGAGTCCGACATGCGGGGACCCGCCCCCGCCGCCAGCGCCGGCCGCCGCCGCGGCTCCGCCTCCAGGCCGTCGGGGGCGGCGGGCGTCCGCGGGCACGGGCGGCAGTGTGGCCGGCAGGGCGTCCGCCGCAGGTCAGCCGCCGGAAGGGGCTTCGCGAGGAGGCCCAGAGGAAGAGGTACTGTCACCTTTTGGTGCGATGAACTATTTTTATTTTTGGGGGAATCAACGTTAATTGCGGAATATTTGAGCGTCAGCTGTTCGACATGGGCGTCTGGGCCCGAGGACATGGAAATCGCTCCTAAAAGAAAACACCGCAAAGTGTTGTCGTTTGCGCGGCGCGCCAGCCGTCACCAGCCATGTTCGGCCAGCCGCCACCGCCACTGCGACCACGGTGGGAGTGTGTGGACGGACGGGTCACAGCGCCGGGACCGAGAACCACCGTTATTTTGGGGAGCAGACAAATTCTGTTTCCGCCATCAAAAAACAAAAATTGATGATGATGACTTTCTCCACGGAAGTGTGTCGCTGCTCTCTCCCCCGTTATGAAATGGCCTTCATCAAAGTGGCGAGGCCGGGCCGGGCAGAGCGGGGCGGGGCCGGGGTAGGAAGGGAGGGTGAGAGGGGGTTCTTTCATCTGCGGGGATGGCACAGTAGCACACAGTAGCGTCGCGCACGCACCGGCCCGTCACTGCCCTACACCGTTGGGTCGTCTGCTTCGTGTCGCTCCAACACGCCGCGGGTTTCTTTCAGTCACAGACTTTACGCCGCCTTCCCCTCAGTTTTGACGCCGCGCGGGGTTTGGTGACCGTGTGAGAGGAATCACAATCAACTCGATTGCGAAATGGCGACCGGCCCGGCCTGGCCTCCCGGCGTGTCCTCCCCTCCCCCGCGCCCTGCACCGCCCCTGCCCCTCCCGTCACAATCCCGCTCCTCCTACGCTCGCCCAGCCCCTGCCTGCACCGGCCAGACGTCGTAGACGCAGCTGCTGGCGCGGCGCGGCGCGGGGCGGCGCCGCAGTCATCGCCGACCTCTGCTCTCCGCGCCGTCCTGGCCGCTCCGCCCTGTCCCGTCCCGTCCCGCTGCGCTGTCACCGCTGTGCACCGCCTCTACACCGCGAGGTCCCGCGCCCGGGCCGCGCGCCCAGCAGGCCATTCAAGTGCGCGGCGCAGCGCGGTCCGACATACAGGTGTGAGGTGCGCCCCAGCCGCGGCGCGCCCCGCGTCAGTCTCAGCCCGGCCCGCCGCGCAGCGCAGCGCCGCGCCGGCTCACCGCCATGGTGACCGGCTAGGGTTATGGTGGTGCCCAAGTCCCCCGTCAAGCTCTCCGCGCCCCGGCGGCAGCCCGCGGGGAAGGGCGGCCCCGCCTCCTGCAAGACCGATGGTGAGTACGGTGCTCGCGTGGGACACTGAGTGTCACTCTGGGTCGAAAAAAAACAGCAAAAATTCAGAAACATCGTGTCGTTAGGAACAGGGGGACACGACAATATGGCGATTCCGACAGCTGTGCGGGCCGGTCGACCCGGCCCGGCGCGGCCCGGGCGCCTCGCCTGCTGCTGCACATCAGGAACGTAAACATTTCGTGAAAAGTGGTCGTTTATTTCGCCCGGTCGTGCCGCGGCCGCGGCGCCGCAGGGGGCGGGGCCGGCGAGGCGCGTCGCGGCGCCCGGGGCAGGGCGGCGTCGTGTCCACCCGCCGTGTCACTTACTCGTCCTGTGTTATTTTCTTGTTGGGTGACGGCCAGCCCTGCCGCGGCCGCCCTGCGCCCCGCATCGCACCGCTGCGCCCCGCTCTCAGCTGCACCACTGCGGCTTCACGCGCACTGCAGTTTTCCGCCTTGCACCGCGCTCTCGGCGCTCTTCAGGGTGATTCCGAACAGCGTTTAGTAGAGTCCTCTCTCTTGCTCCCTATGGCCGTGCCGCGTGAATGAGACAAGGACAGAAAGACGAAACCAGTGTGCGGAATCACCCTGCTTCTCCTCGCTGCCCGGCCCTGCCTCCGCGCCGGCCGCGCTGTGAGAGCGCTGCCGGGCCGGGCCGGGTCGTATGTTTTCTTTAGTCGAGGTTCATTCAAGATTTTGGCCCGCGGCGTGGCTGCTTTCCATAAGGCTGTCAGGCGGGCGCGGCGCGGGTAGGGGAGGGCTTCGGCCGCTTAAACACACACAACAACGCGGGGGGCGCAGGCCAGGCGGCCAGGCCAGGCGGTCCGGTCATTTGGCATCGCCACGCCACCGCGCCCAGTTAGAGCCTTTCAAGTGCTGCCCGGCCCGGCCCGGCTGACGCGCCTGACGCGCGCGGAGGCGGACATGCGCCTCATCTAGGTCAGGGAGGGATAGAGCAGAAGCTCACTGACGGGGCGGGGCGGGGCAGGACGGCGACGTGCCTCGGCGCGGCGCCTTTCGAGTCAACCGACAAAGTCGCGGCGTGGCACGGGACGAGCCTTTTAAGTGGACAAACTTCCCGTCCGCCTTTCTTAGTGTAGCACGTTCTCTAACAAATTCCACATCAATACTGAAAAAATTAGATTTCTCCTGTAATCGAAATGGGGGCTTTTCTCCCCGTGTCGTGGATATTTAGCCCCGTCCAGGTCAAACTCTTGTCGACGACACGACCATGTGGTTAGTAAAGGAATATACGCTCAGGGGTATGCTACCCCCCCCCCTCCTTCCCCCTCTGGTGGCGGTACCCCTCGCGGGTGCGAGAACAGCTCCTCCTCGCGTGCGGTTTGCTGAGCCGCGGGGTATCGACGCGTGTGTTTGAGGGCGAGATGCGCGGTGTATCGGCCGTGACTTGTGTGTTTGTGGTGCTCATGTGGCACATGTTTCCACCCGGAGACAACTTTTGTCTTTATTTATACAAGACGCGCTCGCAGTGGCGCCGCGCCGCGGCCGTGTCAGTCGCGCTCGTGCTCTCCAGAGACACCCTTGCCCCACCACAGGTCCCACCCCGCCCCGCCCCGCCCTACCCCGCCCCACCCCGCACCCCGCCACGCCTGCACCGCCCCGCCGTATTTTATTGTCATCAGAAAATGCTAGCGCGCTCTCCCTCCCTCACCCTCCCTCTCGGTGGTGCAGGCGACGGAAAACAACGGCGGTGTTTGCAGCCATAAAATCTCGTCTCCGAATCTCCCCGGGGCGCTGCTGGGCGGGGCGGGGCGGGGCGGGGCGAGGTGGCGGGTGGGCCGCAGGCAGGCAGTGCCTCGATATGAATGTGTATCAGTAGGTCAGGTGGGGTGGGTGTGGGATGTTTTTGTTGTTGGGGGTGGTCGCGTCGGGTGGGACACCAATCCTTGCGGGAGAAGTTTGTGCTGCTCACCTCCTCGTCTCGGGCGGAGCCCCGTGCGAGTAGGCAACCCGTCCGCCGCCCTGCGTGCGGTGCGGTATCTCCACGGCGCCTGGAGCCTGGGGCAGACCGCTCCCTGCTCCTCCTGCCCGCGCGGCAGCGGCGGCGGGGGCGGGGCGGTGCTCGCCGTTACGGTCCGCGCTTTGAAGTGGAGGGTGTTTATTTTCGTGAGCGGTATGCTTGTAAATTTTCTATGCGCGTTCACTTTTACGTGCACACCGTGGTACGAGCCACCTGGAAGAGAATGTTAGTGTATTTGTAAGATAGCGGTAGGAGTGTTGGCTGCAGTTTGAAGCGTTCGCGTCACGAATTTTTGTCTTCTTTTCGTTATTTGTTCTTCTCAAAAAATCTGTCGTTTCACTAAGCGGTTTTATCGGCACTTTGTTCCACGTTGTTCCGCATGCGCAACAATTTGTTCCGGTATGGGGGCAGTATAATCACCTCACACTGGGCCGGGGCGTGGCTTTGGCGTCGCGCTTATTCCCCCACGTTGTGGTGGATCCTCGACGCGCATTGAGGCTGGTCGCCCTGGTGACGACGGCTGAGCCAAGACGAGGGCCTGCTCCGCTACGCCTGGCCGCTCCTATCCCCGCCCCGCCCCGCCCCGCCCCGCCCGACGACCTAACCTCTGAGCGGGCCGGGCTGTGCAGGGGTAGGCCGCGGGGCCCGCGGGGGCCGCGACGACGCTCCCCCGCTCCTCTCCGCCCGCGGGGCGGGGGCCCCGAGCCGAGTGCGGCGCGGCGCGGGGCGTCACGGCGCCGTAGAGCAGTCGGGTGTGCGTGGCGGGCGGCGCGGCGCGGCGAGGGCGAGGGCGAGGCGAGCACGCCGCCGAGGAGGCTCGCTGTGGGCGCTGGCCTGGGCGTGGGGATGGCCGTGGGGATGGCTGAGCGTCCCCGCCCCGCCCCGCGCCGGCAGTGAGCAGGGCGCTCCTGGTGGCGACGCGACGCTACGCTACGCGACCCGGCGCGCTGTGCTGTGGTGAGGTGCGGCCCGCCTGGCCTGCGGCCGTTGACCGGACCAGCCCGGACCTGGTGTACCGCTGGTCCCTGCTCGAGATCGTGACCACCGCGATCGTCAAGACTGTGATGTGGATACCTTCCGTTTCCGGCTGTGCGGCGTTTAGTGATGTAAGTGTGATTCGTCTGCACTGCATACACGCGGCACGTGGTAATGTGGCTCTGGCAATTATATATTTAACAGCAAGTGCCAAAAACGTATTTTGAGGAGGGACTCGGGTGTCCCTGCATGACATCTAAATTCTCTTGATTTTCCTGAAACTACACCCTAGGTCTGCTGGATCTGTCCATTCCGCGCCGAGACTTCTTCCTGTCGTGCTCTGACGCAATAAGTGTTGACACGTGTATCGACGCCCCCCGAATCAGCTGCTCGGTCTAACCTATTTTTGCGGATTCCCGCCCGCCCGCCCCCCACCCCCACCCATCCCTTTGAGCCATTTTTCTCAGGGTCGTATTCATTTTTCATCTCGGATTCCGACGCGTTCAGCACCAGGTGTAAACATTTTCGCGGCCCGGCCCGGCCTCGCGCCGTAATCAATCTCTCGCTCTACACCGGGCCGTAACTGCAATGCCGTAACGCCGGATGATTGTGCTCGCTCCATGACCGATCCGAGCGTAACGGCACGGCGTTACAGCAGGGCGTTACAGCAGGGCGTTACAGCAGGGCGTTACAGCAGGGCGTTACAGCAGGGCGTTACAGCAGGGCGTTACAGCAGGGCGTTACAGCAGGGCGTTACAGCAGGGCGTTACAGCAGGGCGTTACAGCAGGGCGTTACAGCAGGGCGTTACAGCAGGGCGTTACAGCAGGGCGGTACAGCAGGGCGTTACATCAGGGCGTTACAGCAGGACGTTACAGCAGGGCGTTACAGCAGGGCGTTACAGCAGGGCGTTACAGCAGGGCGTTACAGCAGGACGTTACAGCAGGGCGTTACAGCAGGGCGTTACAGCAGGACGTTACAGCAGGACGTTACAGCAGGGCGTTACAGCAGGGCGTTACAGCAGGACGTGTAGGTGGCTGGGATTATTATCGCGATATAAGAGACGCCGGGGCGGGCCGGGCCGGGGGCGTGGCTGTCACCCCGGTGGTGTGTTTACTATCAGCGGTGTGCGGTAAAAGCCACCGCCCGCCCTGCCCGGCCGCCGCACTACTTTGTTCTCTTTCGCTTGATTATCGCTCTAAATTGCTCAGTTTTTGCCGCGCGGCTTGGCGCCCGCCTGAGCCGCGGCCGCGGCGGCTTAGCCGCCCCTTTGTAAATCTCTCACGCGGTTGCCCCGCTGCCAAACGCGCGCTCTATGCGAGCGCTGTGTGCGAGCGCTACAGTGGGGTGGCCGGGCCGGGCCGGGGGCGGAAGCAGAAGCAGTGCAACAACTGTGCGTCGCGCCCGTTGTTTTCAATTAACAAACGTCCGACGCACTTTGCGTCCTTGTCGCTCGCAATCAGCGCACAGTGAGGGGCGTTGAGGGAGGGGAGAGGGTAGGAAGATAGGAAGTGCAAAACTAGGGGCCTTTTTTTTCCGCCCGGCGCTTTTCTTTTCTTTTTTTCTGAAGTGAGGGGGGAGGGGGGCTGCGGGAGCCCCCCTTTGCAAAACCGGCACGCACGCGGGAGTCGAGCCGTGAAGCGGAGCAGGGAGGAGCAGGGAACAGAGAGGAGCAGGGAGGAGCGGGGAGGAGCAGGGAGCAGGGTACGTACGCGGCCTGCTCCACTAGCACAATGGTCTGGTTCGTTAGGCGGCGCGCTGCGGCCGGGCCGGCCGGGCTGGGCACCTCACCTGCAGCACGAGGGCCGATGCTTATCTGTCGCGCGACTGTCTGCGGATACGTGGAGGGATGACGGGAACATCGCGCGGAACACGCTACGCCACGCGGGCGGGGCGGGCGGGGCAGCTGTCCTGCCCCTGCCGCATACAGCCAGGAATAGCCAGTGGTCGTGCCGGGCCGGGCCGGGCGCGGCAGCGGCAGCCGCGGTCCACGCCAGTGCCAAATTATGAATACTTTAGCGCAGCAGGGATGAGAGCGGGGCGGGGACAGGGCGGGGCGTAGCGAGCGGGCTGATCCCCGGCGCCCTGTCCTCCACCACCTCATGACACGTGCAAAGCAGCCGACTGATGCAGAGGCTCACTCTCGTACCTCCGTCCTTGTCGCACCCATGGCGGGGCTCTATGTTATGCATGGCAGTGCTCCATGAGTGCAAGGTAGAAAGTCGCACCGAATGTCTTGAACAACTGTTCGCTCAACTTTCTGCCCGGTACGGCGCGGCGCCGGCGCGTCTGGCTCACTCCTCACGACAGGACGCCGTCGAGGGTCGCCGCTTCCCTCCCCGCCACGTGCTGTCTGACCGGTATATACCTGGGTCCGGTGACGGCACGCTGACTGGCAAGGGTTCAAATCCCGCGTTCACGGCGTGCAAATAAGTGACAAGCGTTTCCTGGCGCTTAATTATCGTAGAGCTAAAACACACACAGCGCTCTCTCTCTCTCTCAGAACGTGGAGCGGCGCCCAGTAGAACAACGGCGCCCCGCCGGGTGGTACCTATCGCGGGTAATTCGACAGCCCCCCATCCCAGCCCTCCGCGCCCAACACGTCTATTGTTAGAGAGCCGTGAAACTGTTTGGTGAGCGAAGGTGTCATCAGGTGTCTGCGCTCTTGATGTAGCAGACGGACCGCAACATTGTGCTGCTCGCAATGGCAGAGCAGAACCGTGCAGCGGGCCGGTCCCGCACGGTCTGTGGAATTCTTGGCAACTCTACTTTGCATCAATGGGGCGGCTGCTGGCGTCAAACGTCGTGTAGTACCTCCGCCCGGCCCCGCCCCGACCGGCCCGGCCCGGCCCGCCGGGCTAAACACCGGCCTAGCCGTTAGTGCACTGGGCCGGGCCCGGGCCGGGCCCCTGGCTATGGCAGATGGCTATGGCTTTCGAGATAGGCGGCGGCGCAACTACCAGTTTAGATGCAATAACCCACTCGGAACTCTGTTTACATGCGTTTGCCAGCGGCGGGGGAACTTTGCAGAATAATAAGGTATGTGGAGAGCGTCTATTCTCCGACATGCTCGCCCGCCCGCGACCAGCTGGGATCACCCGTTACGTTCCGCGGCCCGCCTTGACCTTGAGTGCGGCCGGCAAACTTGCCCCGATTCCCGGTAATCCGGCCGTCCTCCCCCGCCCCCGGCCCGCCCCCGCCCCGCCCCCGCCCCCCAGGATCGCGCCGAGCGAGTGGCCTGGCCTGGTGGCCGTGCCCCCAAAACGCCAACTCCGTGACACACCGATGTGCATTGTGAACGCGGACCCTCGGATCCCCGACCGAAATACATGCGCACCGCTCCGCCCCCGCGCCCGTGAGGCCGGGGCGTCGTGACGGGGCACGGCAACATATGGGCAGCACGCGGCTGGGGCCGGGCCGGGCCGGGCCGGGGCCGGGGCGGGGGAGGGGAGGGGCGGGGCCCCCCGACTTGACAGGTCCATGGAGGACGTAGGTCACAAGCGCTACAGATCACAACCGCTACAGGTCACAAGCGCTACAGCTCGCTAACGCTACGGGTCGCAAGCGCTACAGCTCGGTAGCGCTAGGGCTCGCTAGCGCTACGGGTCACAAGCGCTACAGCGAGAATCCGCGTGTTAGGCGGAGCCGAGCCGAGCTATACCTTGAAAAATTACGCACGTGGCGTGGAAACATGGAAAATTTTTGCGACAGTAAACCTCCCGAAGGAGGTTGCGGTTCCCGCCAGGCACAGGGCTTTTACCCCCCGTGGCAGCCAACTACTTCGGTGTTCTTATGGGAACCGGTGCTTTTGTGACTGCGATCCTGTCGCGCAATTCGACAGATTTGATCCCCGTACTGCCAGATTTAGTCGTACGGTGGTTAACCGAACTGCCCTGTCCCCAGAGCATGGAATAGCTATTTTTGGAGCCAGATTCTAGGACTTATGACCCCACGACCGACCACCAGTCGTGGGCATGGGACGGAACTTCCTGGCAACCCGCTGTCGCTACCAGTGAAGAACCTACCTGGGTTTGAACCAGGCCCCATGTGCCGAGTCTCACAGACACCCCACGGTTTTCGCGGCACCACTAGACCACTAGACCGTCGGCTATTCCACGAGGGAGCTCGGTTGAAATGGGGGGCTTGAATTCCACTCTCCAAATTGTTGTCCTCAGAAAAATTAATTTTTTTGGTAAGATTCGAACCTCCGTCCTGCGACTCTCCACGCGGACAATATGCGGGCACGGCTACGACGCCACGGTACCAGGTGCCGGACCACTAGGAGTCATGCTGCGCGAGAAGCCACAGTCACCGAAGAAACGAACCCGGTGTCATGAGTGCGCCTGCTCTCCGGCCAGTGCTGGGCCGGCCGCGTAGCGTCATTGGTATCGACGCTGCTTATTGCACTAGGTGGGCAGAGGTTCAAACACCGCGTATTGTTTTTTGCTTGTTAATTTTTTTTTTTTTTTTTTTGTTCGGACCAAGTGCTCTTTCCAGCTATACCGTCCTTGTGACTTAGGCAACTGCAAAAAAGGCACTGGAAAGAGCACTTGGTCCAAACACTTGCGAGCCACTCCGTCCATGGAGAGCAAGTAGGCGGGACGGCGGAAGGGTCATGACAATGGGGCAGGACGGGACGGCGCAGGGAGGATCCTAGTGGCGTGCGGCGAGGCGGGGCGGGGCGGGGCGGGGCGGGGTGGGGCAGGGGAGGCCAAGGTTGTGTCCGAGAGATTTGTTTACCCGGGCCAATCTAAACTGCAGAGCACCGCTCCGCCCCGCCCGCCCCGCCCGCCGGCACGGCCCCCGGCCGCACAATGCTCGGGGATGTACTGTCAGTCCGACCAGGGTAAGCCTGCCCAGCCCAGCCTGATGAGCTGGGGCTGTGGGGCTCTGGGGCGCCCGCGCCCGCCCCTCAGCGGATCTGCGGACGCCTGATGAGCTCTCCCGATCAGCGCATCCCTCTGGGAATGGCCAGGAGGTGGCAGGTCATTTTCTATGGTGTACCGGAAAAAGTATTGCATGCTTCCCTCTGACGGACTGACGGACTGTGCCCGGTGTGGAAAAGAAAGCAGCCGCATCCCAAAGGGGTGGCGGGGCGGGGCTGGCGATGTGGCGCGGGGCGGGGTTGTCGTGAGTCCGCAGGGAGTATATCCACACGGCCCCACCTCTGTTTGGAATTCCGCAGCCGCGTGGACTCGACTCGCGGGTCAGACGGCTGCGGGTGGAGGTGTTGGTGGTGGTACGGGGTACGGAGCACGGGTTTGCGCGGATACTCCATGCCCGATGGGCTAACGCTTACGCTTTTGGACGCGGGGTACCTTCAGGGTAACACCCGGCCATAAAAAGAAAAAAAGAAAAAAAGAGCAAATGAGGTGAGCACCAATCCGGACAAATAGGTTGTAAACGTCACCGCCAGGTGCAGTGAGCGGCGCCAGAGCTGACACTAATCCTGGCGGTTTAACGGAGAGTCTTCCCGTCCTGGCCGCCAGCCGCTGGTGTAGGGGCGCGGCATCTTGATGGCGGTCTGCGGGGAGCTCAAACAAAGTCAACTCCCCGAAGGGAATGTCACGTCGCTGTCTGCGGTCCAAATATATCCGGGCCGGCGGCGGCGGGTGTGCAAGGCAACGGCCTCCTCCTGCCGCTGCGGCCGCTCTCCGCCTCCGCACAGCTTCGCGCTGCAAGTCAGTGAGCGGCGGGGCGGGGCGGGGCGGGGCGGGCAGTGCTGCGGTCCAGTGTAGACCACACGTCCCCTCCCCGTCGCAGGGTGCAGTCCATGTGCATGGCGCCCCACCCCGCCCCGCCCCGCCCCGCCCGCACTCACGGCCAGACTGAAATAGCCGGGGTGGGGGTGATGGTGGGGGGCAGACAGCGATTGGTGATCGGCGCGAACACATGCGCTCGCTGCTGCTAATGCGCCGACCGCCAAGCCCTGCCCCGCCCCGCCCCGCCCCGCCCCACCCCGCCCTACGCGTCTGCCTGTCTCAGGTGTGAAGGTGTTGAGTGAGACATCGAGAGTGCCCCGCCCCGCCCCGCCCCGCCTCAGCCGCGGCGTTCTCAAAGAGGCGGCCGGCGGGCGCTGATGGAGTCGCGGTCCTGAGGAGGTGAGGTGTCCTCCCCGTTCCGACCTCCACTTTGATCAGGCCGATCAATACCCTCTCGGCACGCACTCGCTCACTCCTTCGCGCCGTACCCGCCATCTGCCCCACCCCGCCCCGCCCTCACGGAACACCCTGCACTGCGGTGAGGTGCGGTGCGGTGCGGCGGTGGGTGGACTCCGAGCGCCCGCCGGACCGTAAAGGAGAACAAGAGGGCGGTGATGAAGCTGCCGTCGTAAACCCTTTGGCGGGCAGACACATCCTCCGGGCGGGGTGGGGCGGGGCGGGCGGGGCGGAGCTCCCAGCGCACCGACCCCTGACCCCAGCGGCCCGCCCGGCCCCGCCTCGGCCTGAGTCAGCGCGCGGGGGAAGCTCAGGCCCAGGCTGCGCTAGGTGCCCCGGGCGCCGGGCACGGCCGCCCCTCCCCGCGCCGCCCCGCCCCGCCTCACCTCGCGCTCCACACGGGAGGAGTCCCTCCAAAAATAGGGCAGGGCCCAGCGTAGCGGCGTGGCGTGGCGTGGCGTGGCGCTACTGTGGGAAGAAAAGCACTAGGCCGGCAGCAGGCGAGACAAACAGAAGGTCCCGGCGCGGCGCGGCGCGGGGCTTCCGTCTTCCTCATACGGCCTGGCCTACAGGCGCCGCGCCCACAGCCGGCATGGCACCGTCTTGCTCTTGTTCTCGGTGCAGAGCCCTGCCGTTCAGTCGCCCGCCCCGCCCAATCAGCCGCGCCGTGCGCCGGCCGGCCGCGCGCCAGAACAAGAAGTGCGGGAAAGTGGCCTGAGCCCCCGGGCCGGGCGTAAACAAACCTCTTTGGGCGGCGCGGGGTGTCGAACCCGAGACGGCCCCCTCACACAACGGCCTCCCCGGCCTCATTTCGGGCCGCTCTGTAATTTTGCAACAGCAGAGGCCGCACCCACCCCCGCGCCGCCGCGCCATATACCCGGCCGGGAACGAGAAACACATTTGTTTCCCTCCGCAGCAGGATGCGCGTGGCTATATTATTTCCGCAGGGTTCTGGTTGCCGGGCCGGGGGCGAGTTCCCCCCGCAAAGTTTTCGATGTTGCCCGCACAGCAACCGGCAGCCGCATCTCACTTCTTCTTCTTCTTCCTCTTCTACCTCATTTTTCCCTCCCACGCCCGGGCGATTCACACGTCATCGAGCCCCCCCTCCCGCACAGGCGCGGGCCGGGCCGGGCGGCGCCCCGTAGGTGAGGAGAACCAGGATGGATCCGTCAGTGACGTCCTCAGCCCCCAGCTCATCTCCCGAGTAGGAGTGGGCGGGCATGGGCACGCCGAAAATTATATCTCGCTATAAAGTTGTCGCGGCGGCGCGGGCGCGGGCCTGGCGAGACGCTGCTCCAGAGCCGCCTGGGAGGTAGGCCGTACCGTCGCACATATGTGTCGGGCGGGCTTGCCTACGCCGCGGGCGCTCGCCGCTACAGGCAGTACCTGGTGAGTGCGCTGCGCTGCGCTGAGCAGCCAGCCCAAAGCGCCGAGTGATCTCACGTCCAAGGAACTGCAGGTCCAGAGACGACGCGTTTGCTGCGTGACGCGTATTTCGCCGGACCGACCCCGCCCCGCCCCCGTCCCGCCCCCGCCTGACCTGACCAAGCGCGACGTCACGGACCGCTAATGTGTTTTCGGCTCCCCAACGTTTACACTGGCCAGAGCAGGCCTCGCTAGCACACTGGAGGAGGGGAGGGGGAGGGGGAGGGAGGCGGCGCGGGGGATTGTGGTGCGGATCGGGGCCGCTGGCCGCGCGCAGGGGGCATGCAGGAGGGCCGGGGCGGGGCGGGGTAGGGCGGGGCGGGGCGGGGCGGGGCTGGGCGGGGCGATCCGCAGCCGCGGAGGTGATGTGCGGGCCGAGCGGAGCTGCAGTTATCTCGGAGGCCGGTGCTGGGCCGGACCAGAGACCGCCCGCGGGTGGATCAGATCAGATCGGGGAAGTGCATGAGCGAGGCCCTCTTGTCCCTGCTGCACCCCGTCGGAACCGAGCGCGGCGCCACGAGCCGTCCTGCCCTCCGGCCGACCACATGGTGTACATGGGCAGGTACACGGCCACCCCGGCCGTGGCACCCCGGGAAGGTATTTCAGTGAAAGTGGAACAGCAGCGTATGGAATGATTCTTGTCTCAAACATTATTTTTTTTACGCGTGTTTGGAGTGGCGTGGCAGTGCGTGTTCCTGACTTGGTGCGCTGCGTGTGTTGCAGTGCTCTCGACGCGCCAGCGGTTCGGCTCGCGCTGGACGTCGAGCGGGTCCTCGTCGTGGTGCTCGGGGCTGAGCTCGGCGCGCTCCTCGCTCGGCGCCATGGCCCCGGGGACGTCGGCCATGCTGCGCGCGCGGCGCCGCGACGTCAACGTCAAGCCCAACCGGCGCCTGGACCGCTCGTCCACGCGCGGCATGATCTACGAGAACGAGGAGCTGCGCCTCCGCACCATCAACATCAACGCCGAGGTCGAGCGGAGTGAGTACGAGCCTGCCAGCCTGCCAGGCCTGGCCGAGTTATGGCCCCAAACACAACAGCAACAACAACAACAGTGCATGTGCTATACTGTGGGGCTGTAAAGTGAAAACGGCGGCGCCAACGGCGGAAAAAAACGCAACAATATTGTATCCCCTAAAGTAACTACCCTAGCCACTCGAGCTGAGCCGCTACTTTGCAGCGCGCGAGGTGATCTTCTCGCAGAAAATACGACGCCGTTCTGCGCGGCGACGTCGAGAACACGAAGGTAGTCTGCTCCCGCACCTAACGGGGACCCGGCACGATTTTTGTCAGCGCGCGCTCCGCTCACCTCTGCGCGCCTGGAGAGGACTTGTTAACCCCCTCCTCCCTCCTCCACTCCCCGGCCAGCTCGGCTCGCGCGCTAGCCCGCCCCGGCCCGGCCTCACTACCTTCCGGCGTGTTAAGATAAGACCCCGCTGTGTCGCCACATCCCCCCAGCCCAGCCCAGCCCCTCTAGAAAGTGGCTCCTCCGTGCACTGTGTCGCGGAGGGGTGGGCGGGTGCGCGCCGCGCCGGGCGGAGGCAGGTGGCTGAGTGCAGTCCGCTGTTGTGTGAAAAAGCGTGTCACGGCGCCTCGTCGCGCCGCTATTGGCGCCGCCGAGGGGCCTAATTGACTTATTTAGGCCCCCTTCGCTCCCCGCGCTCCGCGGCGCCTGGAGAAGGGAGGTCCGCGATGGAGACATCCGGTACCGCACCGTGACGCCGTCTCGGTGCTCCTGGAGAAATTTCACTTAACACGCGCGAGCGCGAGTGGTGTAGCTGAACTCAACTCACGCGTGTAGAGCACGCCCCCCTCCCCTCCCTCTCAATGCCCTCTGCCACCGCCTCCGCCCAAGCCGGAGGGGCCCAACCCCTCGCCCGCCACGCCCCGCCCGACATAATTTCGTCATCAAGGCGTCTCTCTGCCGCTAGGAGGGGGTGGTGAGATCTCGGTAGTGCTTTCTCTCTGCAGAGAGAGGGGGCGGTGAGAGAAGCGAGCGAGAGAGATAGCCGAGGCAGGGAGGGCCGCGACAACAGCGCTAGTGATTTCGCTGATTAATACGCCCCCTCGCGCCTACCCCCTCTGTCTCCCTCTATCTCTATTTCTCATAAGAAATATGAGCTGCTCGGTTTCATTCTTTTTCCTGTGTATACGGCAGGGACGGGATGGGTTGGTTTAGCGCGCCGTCGCCAGCAGCTCTCTGAGAGTGTCCGTCCGTATTCGCGGTCACGCCTAAAGCCGCCGCGGGGTGGCGGGGCGCGGCGCGTCCTCCGGGCCCCGGGGGTATCCTCCTGAGAGGTAGGCCGCGCGCGCGACAAAAGCCACCCCCTCTCACTTATCCCCCCGCCCCGCCCCGCCCCACAGCGCCCCGCCCCGTCCCGCCGCGCACTCTCCGTCTCTCTTTCTCTTATCGCGCAATGTCGCCGTCGCCACAAAGGCTGCGCCCGGCCCGGCCTGCGCGGTGCCGCGCCAAAATGGAACTTGCATGCTGGTCGCCGCGGGGGTGGGAGAGTGCTGGCGGAGGGCAGGACCGCAAGGAACACCTCTGCGCACAGGTGTGGCGGGCGGGGCGGGGCGGGGCGGGGTGGGGTGGGGCGGCCTGACGAGCCTCTGCCCCGGCCCGGGGGAGAGCGCCGTGATCGAGCCACAGCACGCGACGGGGTGCCGGCCGCTGTGACAGGATACCCCGGGCTGTTTTCTGTAGCATACCTCTTTGAAATGACCGTCATCTGGTGGCGTCCCTCCTCGTCCCGTCCACGTGGCGCCAGAGGGCATTGCTCCTGGCCGCTCTCCGCTCCGCTCGCCGGCCGGCCGGCAGCTGACGGATGAGCCGGCCCGGCCCCGCACTGGACCGGCGGGGCGGGGCGGGGCGGGCGACGGGATTTGCGCCGCGGCGCGGGCGGGGATGATCCCCTTTCGAGAATAAATCATCGTTCCCCCGCCCCGCCGCTTTTATTCAGTCAGTGTCATTCCCCCTCCTCGTGGACGTGGCGCGGGCGCCATCTGTCGGCCGCGGCTCGGCTCGGCTGCGGCGCGAGACTGACACGCCCGACCCGGCCCGGCCAGCGCCGCCGCGACGGGGATTATCACGCGAGTGGTTGGCGCCCGGCCCGGCCCGGCCACCGACCAGTGGCCATTCACAAGTGGGCCGCGCCGCCGCGCCGCGCTGACCATGCGTTGTGGATCAGCGCGGGCTTAACTGCTCGCGGACCAGACTCGATGGCGAGGCGACACACATCAGCTTCTACTCTATTGCTTAACGTGGTTTAACGGCCCTCATTTTACACTTCCCCCTCCACGTTAATTTTATCATCTGTGGTTAAAAACTAGAAATGTCTCGGTCTGTTGATCTGGTGTGCAGCGTGTAATGTGTGGTTGTGCGGCCACTTCCCCTTCTTGCCCCGCAGGTCAGGACGACATCAAGAAGCTGCGGCGGGAGAACGACCAGCTGCGGCGCGAGCTGTGGGGGCTGCGCGACGAGTACGACAAGCTGGAGGCGCTGCTCAAGCGCAAGCAGCCGGGCGACGCCTCGGACGAGTACTCGGAGGACGAGGAGGAGGGCGAGGAGGAGGAGGAAGAGGAGGAGGGCGAGGAAGGCCTGAGCGCGGAGGACGGCGAGGAGGATGAGGTCGCCGACGAGGACGCCGGGGACGGTGGGCACGGGCCCGGCGGGGAGCGCTCCCAGGTCGCGGAGGTCGCTCATGACGGCAGCGCGGGTGCGGCCTCCTCCGGCACCGCGGCCGCCTTCAGGGACCGCCAGGTGGACTTCGACATCCTGAGCGTCGTGCAGGAGGAGACCGAGAACGACCAGACCGACTCGCAGGTATGAGTTGAGACGTTTATACCCAACGGCATTAAGACTGATTTTGAGCAGACGATACATATATTTATAGGTAGCCTAAACAGTCCAAGATGTAAATTGAAGTATCATCTGCTTTCAAATAAGATGGGATTTGATTTTTTTTCCCGCAGACCGGCGGTGAGGATCAAGGGGCGTCCCCAATCATCCCGCGCAAAAAGGGTGTCTGCTTCCTGCTGGAGCCCCTCCCGGAGCACCAGCCCAGCCCCGCCCCCTCGGAGCAGCCCCTGCATCAGCCCGCGCAGCCGCAGCAGCCCCCGCAGCAGCCCTCGCAGCACCTCGTGTGCGACCAGTACCTGATCGGCGTGGACGGCAAGCCCCTCCGCGGCGCGGCCGGCCAGTTCCTGACGACGGCAGACCTGGCCGCGGACCCCTTCCAGTACCCCGCGGCGTACGGCTACGCCACCGGCACCATCGTCGGCGGCGTGCTCATCCCCGCAGTGGACCCGTCGACGGGCATTCCGCTGACGGGGCTCTTCCAGGAGGACGCCTACCTCGCCGAGGTGCCCGTCAACGGCGTCGACGGCGCCCACATGAACGGCGCCGCTCTGGGCTTTGACGGGCTGGCGCCGGACCTGTCGTGGGCGGCGGCCTCGTCCACGCCGTCCCCTGCGCAGGCCGAGGGCGCGCCGGTGCTGCAGCCGCGCGGCGCCCCCGACCTCTTCGTGGACGGCGCCTACCCGGTCGGGCTGAACGTGGACGGCGCGCCCACGTCCGGGGTCATAGAACGGCTCCTACGCAACATCAACCTGGGCGTCGCGGACGACCCGGCGGCCAGTGCGGGCGGCGGCGAGGAGGTGAGTCATGTCATGTGCCACGCCGTCGTCAGGGATCCCCTCGGGGATCTCTCCCCGAAAAAATGTTCCCCCGCGCGTAGCCAGCCGTGTGTTCTGTCAAAGCACGGATAGAATTTGTCTCGCGTTTCTAGACAAGGGACAAGCCTCCGCGTCGTGCATGTCCGTCACAACATCCCCCTGACACACACGGCCTGCGGTGTGACGGCGTGTCGCGTCACGATGGGCCGGTATACATCGGTGTCACGTGTCACGTGTACAGTATGTGTTTCTGCGGGGGTGTATTTGGCCGGCCCTGGCGCCGGCGCCTGTGGACGGAGCGGGACGGGATCGCGCGCATGTTGAAGGGCAGGGTGACCACCTCATGTGCCCTGGCCGCCGTCCTGCTCCACGCACTCTTTGGCCTGCAGCAGAGCGCGAACCGAATAGGGAAGTTCAGTACGTGTTTCTGCGGGGGTGTCTTTGGCCGGCCCTGGCGCCGGCGCCTGTGGGTGACGGGGTTTGAGCGGTTCTCTGGCCGACAATACCCACGCCCGGGATCCTGGATGTACTCCACGCCAGGTGAACGTGAACGTCGTGCGCCCGGGCTGCCCAGGGCTCCCCTGGGGCGCGGGGTAGCGTCGCGGGCATTGCGACAGCGAGGCAGCGAGGGGAACGACGGGTACATCCCTGCTAACGGGGCGCCGTGGCGGCATGCCAATGTTTACAGCTGGGGAGGGCCGGGCGGCGGGCGTAGGGAATGACCTCCTTCTCCCCCGCCCCGCCCCGCCCCGACCACATCCATCCATCTACGCGCCTCCTCGCCTCGCGCTACCTCTCTACCTATCCATGAAGCCCTCTTCGCGACCTGGTTCTCTTTCAAAATGTCGCGCGTCCGTTGCCGTCGGTCTATAGTGTTTGATCGAGTTCAGAGACATCCCCCCGCACTTTGCGCCGCCCCCTTCTGCCCCGCCCGCCGGCCAGTTAGTTTCACAAGCGCATACTCAGCCGGCACTATTCTCAAGAGAGACATTTGGAGACCATATCGTAAAGCCTCTGCCCGCTGCGCCGCCCTCCTCTGTGCCTGCCTCATGCACACACCTGTGCTAGGGTGCTGCCTAGTAGGCAGGCGCAGATGCAGCCCGCATTGCTCCTCTGTGTTTGGGCGCCTCATTGCCTACTTTTCTGCCAGCTCTGATTGTTATGCGACCGTAACTCCGCCATCCACTCCCCTGATGGTCCCCGCAGCAGCCATGTCTGCCAGAGGCACACCAGCACCAGCCCTCCACGGGCCCCACCCCGCCCCGCCCCGCCCGGCCCCAGCCCACTCCAACTAGTTGGACATCTATTCGTGGTTCGTTACACTGCGCATCGGCAACAACTTAGCGCCCAGCTGCACCCGGTGCACACCACCACCATCCCCAGAGGGATAGCGTGACGGCGGGGCGGGGCGTAGCGGGGCGGCTGGCGGGGTGGTCGCAGCTAATGCACCGCTGCTGCTGCGCCCTGTACAAAGGCCCCCACCCGCGCCAGCCCTACCCCCCTCGCCGCCTACCCTCTTCACCCCTCCCTCCCCCCTCGGCCCCCGCCCGGCTCTCCACTCCGCTAGAGTCTTACGCGCTCGAGCCCCCCTGCCCGCCCGCAGGGTGAACAAGATGAGGGCCCCTGACAATGGGTCGTCTTACATATTGACGTCAAGGTGGGCGGCCGCGGGCCAGGCCGCCGCCCCGCCAGGGTGGCCGATGACAGGAGCGCGTGTCGCGGGTATTTTTGGAGCCCCTGAATACTCGTTTTGTCGAGCTCTCCGTCGCTCTTGCACGGGATCCTGTACACCGCGCAGTAGTGCCCCCTGAGCCCAGCGCCGAGTTTCTCTTTCAGAAGCCCTGGGAGCAGCCCGGGTTCCCCTGGCGTCGCCGCCCGCCCGCCGCCGCCGCCCCCGCGGCCCAACATGACGACCAGGGCGCCGTCGTCGCGAGCGGCCCGCCTCCGGGTGGAGGCTGCAACGGGCCCGGGTCCGGGCGCGGGTACCAGGGCAGCACCCCGAGAATAGTGGTGCGCCGGCCGTCCGAGCCGCAAGTGGAGGCGGCAGCCCCAGCGCCAGCGCCAGCAGTGGGGGCGGACACCGGCGCGGGCGCGGGCCCGGGCCCCGGCCACCGCCACAGCTACAGCTCGACGCTGTACTGGCCCGCGCAGCCGGTGCCGCGGGCAGTGCTGCCGCTGGCACAGGCGGCACAGGGCGACAGTCGCGGCGCGTCCCCGGCCCGGGCCCCGGCCGAGCATCAGGGCGTCGGCGTCGGCGCCACGGCCCACGCCACCGAGACGCTCCTCGAGCGGCGCCGCAAGTCTTACCACGAGCGCGAGCTGCACAGCCTGCAGCTGTACCTGCCGCCGCCGGAGGACGAGACGACGCCGCCGCTGGTCACATCGGCGTCGCCGCCTCCCTCGGCTGCCCTCACCGGCGGCGCTCACCTGTCGGCGGAGCAGCGGCAGCGGCCGGGGGCGGGCTGCACCCCGTACAACACCCTGCCCGCCGCCGGCCGGGAGCAGGGCCATGGCCCCCTGGCCGCCGCCCCCGCCCCCGCCCCGCCCTGCCTGGTGGGTGAGAGATGCACGGCCCCTGCCCTGCCCGGACCTGGAAGACGCCTCTCCTCTCAGTGCTTGGACCTGACCTGTAGCGCCCGCCCCGCCTGCCCGAAACACAACCCCCGCCCCGTGTGCTGTAACTCTTTGAGTGCGTGTGTGACGATTTCACTGACCTTGTAATGTGTGACGACCAGTGTGTGGTGTAGTAGGACCTGTTGAGCAGACTGACGTGTTGTATTTCGTAGCGCTAATCCGCATGGTGGTGGTGGTGATTATGAGATGTGTTCTGTACAAATCAGCGGAGATATCCGCGCCGCTTTCCTGGAGTCAGCCGACGCGCGCACCTCATACCGCCATAAATTTCCCAGGGGTAACAAAAATAAATGTATGGTTACGTCCGCGCTGCTGAGATCACACGCGTCAAAGCATATTATATCAATTTTTTTGGACGTGTTCCACGCGGCGCCGCGGCAGTCAAGCAGAGCACTGCCGACGAGACGAGAGTTCGAGGGGAGGAGCTCAGAGGCTAGACGGGACGGGACGGGACAAGTCTAGCGGTTAATTCCTCGCGTGCCTCGGAGACCACCGTCCCCCGCGGGAGGGCCGTTTCCGTTTTACACCCGCCGCGGCACGGCACGGCACGCCCCGCCGGCCCCGCCCCGCCCCGCCCCGCCGCAATGTTGTCGCCGTCCGTTTTGAGTCCTAAGGTTTATTTTTAAAGCGCAATGTCCCCGCGATGTGTCGGGGCGCGGAGGGCCGCCCCCGGCCTACTGCCTACTGCTCTCCATCGTGCAAGTGTCGTTGGAGGTTGCGCCCCGCACCGCACCGCCTCGCCCCCAGGACGTGCCGTGCCGTGCCGGTGCCAGGGCATTGTGATGGCGGGGCAGGGCGGTCCGCTTCGCCTCGGCGGCCGCGGGTCGCGCTCGAGGTATCGCGGCCAGACGGGACATGACACACGATCGGCCAGCCAGGTGAACAAAACAAAAGGTGCGTTGTGACCCGTGCCAGTCGGGCCGGGCCGGGCCTAGCCCAGCAGAGCGCGGCAAATTTTAAAATGATGAAACGCGCGTCCTCGCTTATAGCACGCGAGGGAGAGAGAGAGAAAGAGGCAGGGAGAGAGAGAGACAGAGACAGGGCGAGAGAGTGGGAGGGACCGCGATGACTCCGCCGCGGGCGCTGCCCGGGCGACGCGCCGCTGCTCCGCTGCTTCGAGGATTTGGCGAGCAGGCGAGTTATTTGTGTGACGACCACTGATGTCTGACGACGCGCGGCCGTGCCCAGCCCAGCCCAGGCCCTGCTAGGTAATGGTCCATTTGGGGCCTGGACGGGGCGGGGCGGGGCTCACACCCTGCGCTCCGCTCCGGCTGTGTCCGGGGCGAGCGCGCGGCGCGTACAATGTGCTCGGCTGAGGCCGGGGCCGCGGTCGGCTCTTTTGCACGCGGCCTCTGCGGGGGGCGGAGGCGTAGCGTGTGTTTGGCGTTTAGTTGCCGCCTGGTGGGGCGTGGTGGGGCGGGGCGGGGTGGGGCGGGGCGCTAATCAGGACGGCAGACTTGGCGTAAAGTTCGGGCCCTCGTGTCATGCGCCATTGGGCACCTCGGCCCGGCGCTCCACGTGGGGCCGAGGGCGAGGGGAGGGTACGGAAGGGTAAGTCAGCTCGAATTTACTCCGCGGGAGGTGAGCGGGTGAGGAGGGGGGAGAGGTTGGAGGGATGGGGGGATGGCGGCCTTAGGTCGGGGGCACGTGTTCAGAGAGCGCTCCTCTTGATTCTGATTCACGGCGCCAAACGGCACTGCGTGGATTACCTGTTCGCTGTACACGCCGAGTAACTCACGGCGTAAAGCCAGCAGCAGCAGGTCCCCTGCGCCCCTCTACGCCCCCTGTGCCCCCCCCCCCCGCCCCCCTGCGCCCCCTGCGGTCCTCCCGACCAGGCCTGAGACGAGGGTCTGGTAGCGACCACCACAGCGAACGCAGGGGCTGGGCTGGCGCGGCTCCAATGCCTCCGCCCTCCCCTGGCACCCGCCCCGCCCCTTCCGCACCGCGTCACAATATTCTGTGAAAGTGGCCTCTCTGCGCCCCTTTGACGGACCCGCAAAAGCTACTCCAACCTTTTTCTCCGTGCCCGCGGCGCGGCGCATAGGGCGTTAAGTATCCATCGCTACTTTTCCCTGAGGACTGGTTACATGACCTGCACGGAGGGCCAATATCATCTTGTGTTTCTGTTGCTCTATGCCTCTTGGCCCGACACGGGGGTAGTGGAGAGGGGGAGGGGGTTCTTGTCCTCCCTGGCAGCGCGGCGTACAGTAAGTGCGTGCGGGCGGAAAGCTTTTGCGGCGGGGCGGGGCGGGGCGGGACGGGGCGGGGCGAGGCGAGGCGGGCAGGGGCTTTTGTCTCCGACCTCGGATTGGACTAATGGCAGTCCAAACAAAAGCCAGAGTCGCGAGAGCCGCGCGGCGCGGGCCGGGCCAGAATAGATCGGATATACGGACCGCGGCCGCGGGTGGAGAGGAGGACACACGGCACGGGGGCGCGGGGCGGGGCGGGCACGGGCCACGGCGGGGCGCTCGGCTCGGGCTGCGGCCAGCGACACCAGCGCCGTCCAGGGGAAGTCCACTCCGGTGGCGAGTTGAAAAAGTCAGAAGTCCGAGCGAAGCTGGCGGGACGACGGACGACGGGGCGCTCGCATGCCTCGGGGGCCCTGCCCCGCCCCGCGCCGCCCCGCCCCTCGGCCATCCCCCTGCGGGGCCCTTTGTAAACGTGACGTTGAGCGAGTGGAGAGCGTTCTGCGGGGCTCAGCGGGGACCCGGCCGGCCGGCCGGCAGCAGCCGAACGGCCCGGCCAGACCGGGCCCGCGCTTGGGGGCTGATGGATCATATACGGGGCGGCGCGGTCCGGGCGGAGGGAGGGGGCGGGGGAGGCTTTGAGACCGTTGTACCCCATGGAATGCCTGTCATATTCATGTAGAGGCCGCCCCGGCCCCGGCGCGGCGGGGGGCTCTGAGTGAGTGGCCAGCAGTGTGAGTGCAGTGTAGTTTACTCTCCGCAGAAAGTTTCATCGCGCAGCACAGGCCGGCCCGCGGGGGGCGCGGCAGTGCCGTCTCTTTTATCCCGAGAGCCCCAGGCCCGACACACAACGGGGTTACGGCCCACTCCCCGCCATCAGCGTGAGATGTCGCAGGGTTTGTGCTCGCAGTGAGCGTGCCGCCGTAACGCTGTAGTGGTTGTGTCACGGTATAAGCAAAGTGAATCCGGCTCGGAATAAGGGGCCTCTCATCTCCCGATGGTCTCGTCACTTTGGGGTGAAGTGTGTATAGTTATGTCGCGAAGAAGAGCATGTAGGCGGAATTTACAACAAAAAAGTAATGTGTGTATTTTTTCCTTGCAGGCCGCAGAGGACGGGAGTGACAGCGGCGTGGGAGGGGTCTTTGTGGCGCTGAGGGGGATCCCCGTCGGCGTTCCGGACAGCGAGGTCTTCACAGCGCTCAGCCAGCTGGGCACTGTCATCGGTATGAAAAACAAACGGCCAAATTGTTTTTTCTCCCACGTGGTGGGTGGGAGGCTCTGCTCTGCTCACCTCACCGGATGGATATGACGGGCAGGTGGCATTCATCGTGTGGGCGGGCCGCGGGACGGCGGCGGCTCGGCGGGCGACGGCGACCCCGGCGGCGGCGGCGACCCTGGCGGTGAGGCCGAGGTGCAGGAGAGAGCCGCCCGCCTTCTACCGTGGCCGCAGCTGCCCCACCAGACACAGCTGCCTCCGCTGCCCACGCACCTGGGCGTGGCCGGCACCCTGGCCGAGCTCCGGCAGCTCTCCGAGCACGAGGCCTCTCTCCTCGACCTGGAGGGTGAGCGCAGTGGAGCACGCGAGGACCACGCCCCACGAGCGCGCCTGCCTGCCCTGCACTCACACCTTCCTCTTTCTGTTCAGATACGGAGGCTCGCGCGGGAGATATGCGAGATAAGTCCCTGAGGGGCTCCTCCGCCGTCAATGACAAACCTTTCCGATCTCAGATTCAGGTGGGTTGGCGGAGGAGGGCCTCGGCGGCGGCGGCGCCACGGCGCGGCGCGCTCGTGAAATATATTTGTTGACTTTGTCCCGGCCCGGCCCGGCCTGGCCGTGTCGACAGGTGCGGCTGCGGAACCCCCAGGGGCCCCCCGGGACCGGCTTCAGCTCCCTCCGCGGGCCCCGCCTGGCCGCGGCCGCCTCCCCGCCCCCCGGGCGGCGCGTCCCGGCGGCCGCCAGCACCACCCTGCCCCTCAGGGGGCGGCACCCGAGCACCCCCGCCCCCGCCCCCGGTCCCGGACCTGTCCCCGGCGCGCAGCAGGGGCTGCGACCCAGGCTCCTCGGCCCGGCGATCCAACCTCATGTCATTCCCGGGTATCACGTAAGTGCAGCTCCGACTTGGACCGGTCCGGTGGGCCGGTCCCGCCCCGCCCCGCTGCCCAGGGCTGGACGTAGGTCACAAGCGCTACAGATCACAATCGCTACAGGTCAGAAACGATACAGCTCGCTCGCTACGGGTCGCAAGCGCTACGAGTCGCAAGCGCTACAGCTCGGTAGCGCTACGGCTCGCTAGCGCTTACGGGTCAGAAGGGCTACAGCGGGAATCCACGCGTTAGGCGAATCCGAGCCGAGCTTAAACCTTGAAAAATTACGCACGTGCTCTGCAAATGAAAGGGTGGCGTGAAAACATGGAAAATTTTTGCGACAGTAAACCTCCCGAAGGAGGTTGCGGTTCCCGCCAGGCACAGGGCTTTTACCCCCCGTGGCAGCCAACTACTTCGGTGTTCTTATGGGAACCGGTGCTTTTTGGACTGCGATCCTGTCGCGCAATTCGACAGATTTGATCCCCGTACTGCCAGATTTAGTCGTACGGTGGTTAACCGAACTGCCCTGTCCCCAGAGCATGGAATAGCTATTTTTGGAGCCAGATTCTAGGACTTATGACCCCACGACCGACCACCAGTCGTGGGCATGGGACGGAACTTCCTGGCAACCCGCTGTCGCTACCAGTGAAGAACCTACCTGGGTTTGAACCAGGCCCCATGTGCCGAGTCTCACAGACACCCCACGGTTTTCGCGGCACCACTAGACCACTAGACCGTCGGCTATTCCACGAGGGAGGTCGGTTGAAATGGGGGGCTTGAATTCCACTCTCCAAATTGTTGTCCTCAGAAAAATTAAATTTTTTTGGTAAGATTCGAACCTCCGTCCTGCGACTCTCCGCGCGGACACTATGCCGGCACGGCTACGACGCCACGGTACCAGATGCCGGACCACTAGGAGTCATGCTGCGCGAGAAGCCACAGTCACCGAAGAAACGAACCTGGTGTCATGAGTGCGCCTGCTCTCCGGTCAGTGCGGGGCCGCCCGCATAGCGTCATTGGTATCGACGCTGCTCATAGCTCTAGGCGGGCAGTGGTTCAAAACCCGCGTAACTTTTTTTTTTTTTTTTTTTTTTTTTTGGTTTGGACCTAGTACTCTTTTTAGCTATACCGTCCTTGTGACTTGGGCAACTGCAAAAAAGGCACAGCGGCTGACTAAAAAGAAAATCAAATGTGACCGGCTTTCCGCAGAAACACATACTTTACTTCCCTATTCGTTTCGCGCTCTGCTGCATGCCCACGAGTGCGTGGAGTACCCCGTCAATAGTCGGCTCCGCCTAACGCGCGGATTCTCCCCGTAGCGATTGCGAGTTGTAGCGCTTGTGACCTGTAGCGCTCGCGAGCCACTCCCCCAGGGCTCACGCCGAGGCTGTTGCAGACGGGCACGCTGCGGAGGCCCAGCACGCCGTTCCCGGTGGCGGTGCTCCGCGGCGCCGTGCCCCTGGCGCCCCTGGCGCCCCAGCAGACGGGGCCGGGGCCCCGCACCGCTGCAGCCACGCACGCTCTGTCCGGGGCCGACCTGCCCGTCGTCGCCATGCCAATGCCGCTGGCCGTCGTGAACAACGGCCGGCCCGTGGTCGCGGGGGCGCTCGCGGACCCTGCCCCGTCCTCCTGCGCCACCCCTGCGACATCACTCGTGGCACCGGTAAGCTCTTCTCCCCGCCTATTCCTGTGCCTCTGGCTGCTACCTCGATGTTCGCGACGGAATGGCAAATTTATTTTTATGGAGAAGGTAAAATTCACATTAGTCGGACTAACGACGTAGAGCATGTCACAACATCTTTTGTCTCTCGCGACGCCCAGCTGCCCGGCACGGCCCCGCCAGGCCGTAAGTATTGGATGGCTTTTCACTGTTGTCGGCCTCGTGTCTAACCCCCCGCCAGGTCGCCACCCTGACGGTGGCAGCAACGGCGCCCGCCGAGGCCGCGGCCCCCGTGGCTCACTCCGCCACCGCCACGCCCCTGCCGGCCGTGACGCCCACCCCCGGCCTCGGCCCCGGCACGCCTGCAGCGGCCAAGCACGGCCTTCAGACCCAGGACTCGCTGGGGTCCGCGTCGAGCGTCTGCGCCGACTCCACCGACACGGGGATGCGGACGGAGCGCAGTCAGACCATGGAGTCGCGCCTGGAGGTGAACTAGTGTGTCAGCCTGGAGCCGTTCTAACCCCGGCCCGGCCCCCGAGCCAACCCTCTTAACAACGCGCTCGCCTCGCCCCTGCTCGCCCCTGCTCGCCCCTCTCGCTCCTATTGCCTCACTCTCCGTCCGCTGTGCGTCGCGTCGCCCGCCTGCTTGTCGTGATCCTGTTGCTGAGAGATGGATTGAGATTGATCCCTGCGCTGCGCTGCGCGCCACCCTGCCCCTGCAGGCGCCCGCGCCCGCCAGCCTGCGCTCGCTGCCGGCCAGCCCCGCGGCCTCCCCCGCGCCGTCGCGCCGCGCGGCCCACGGCAAGCGGCTGCTGAGGAAGCAGAGCTCGGCGCAGAGCCTCGAGGAGCCGGTGACCAACGGGACGGCGCTCGCGGCGTCGCCGGGCACGCGACGGAGGATGGCCAAGCACAAGGCGCAAGGTGAGATGCCTCCCTGGACACCCTCCCTTACCCCGCCCCGAGCGACTAGTAGTGACCGCGTTCATCCTGCCTGCCCCACCCGCAGCAGCCCAGGGCGAGCCCGGCACCCCCGGCGCCGCGTCGTCCAGCGGCTCGACGGCCACCCCCGGGACGCCCTCCAAGCACCCCGGCGCCGGGCACGCGGGGCGTCCGCACGCGGCTGACGTGTCGCAGTCGTCGTCGTCGGGCCAGGAGTCGCCCAACAAGTCGGAGCGCCGGCGCCGGGTGTCCATCCTGAGCCGCAAGCCGCGGCGGCCGCCCTCGCCGACCGACGCCATCCTGCCGGCCGACCACACGACCACGGCGTCGGAGCGGGAGCGGACCAATAGCGCGTCCTCCAGGGACTCGCACGTGTCCGCGTGGAGGGCGACGGGCCGCCGGCGCCTGTCCTCCATCCGGCGGGACAACAGCACGGAGCGCGAGTCGGGCAAGGTCCCGTGGTGCGGCTGCTGGGGCAACGGCTGCCTCTGAGAGGACGCCGCCGACAACCGATCCTCCGGGACCTCGGCCGGGGCCTCCGGGACGTCGGGCGCGTCTGAGGACGCCTCGTCCGCGACGGGCTCCACGTCGTCCTCGTCGTCCTGGGGGCCTCGGGCCCGGGCCTGGGCCCAACGCATGAGTCTGTCCCCGGCGCGCCAGGACAGCACAGCCTCGGGCAGCGTGCCGTGGTGCGGCTGCTGGGGCAACGGACTCTTCTGACGTCAGGGCGTCCCACACCCGGAAGTCCGGTTCTTGATCCGCGTGTCGTTCTAGAATTTCCAAGAACATAGTGTCGTAGTCATTGGTCTTGCATTGGTCCGAGCTTAAAGTTCTTGAAAATTTCCGGTTCGAGAATTGTCTCTTCTGGGTGTGGGCCACAGACCTGCCCCCTGCTGCCCGCCGCTGTGCCTTTTCTAAGCTGCTTTTCCTATCTCCCCTGCTCCGGCGCCCTGGTCGCGGCTGGTCGCGGCTGGTCGCGGCTGGTCGCGGCTGGTCGCGGGCCCCGGGCGGCGGGGCGGGGGCGCACACACGCGCACCCGCACGGAGTGGAGTGGAGTGTGGATGTGGTTGCCGAGGCTGTGCGCTGTCCTGTCCGCGGGTCGCTCTCTCGCCGGGAGGCGGAGACGGCCTCGTGGGGGACGGCCGAAGTTGGTGAAGCGTGAGCAGTGCCCTGCGCCGGGGTGGAGCATGGCGGGGCGGGGCGGGGCGGGGCGGGGCGGGCGCGACCACGTGCTCCACCCGCGCTGCTGGCAGGGCGCTGCTCACCGGAGCGGTTGCCGGCGCTGCGAGTGTGTGCGAACGCTGCTCTACTTCTTTCGTGGCTCCGTTCGTAGCTCGACATGAGCATCACAAACTCTTTCTTTTTCTTCTCTCTGCTTGATGTGCAATGTACTACCTTCGCCACAAGTTGTTATCGCGCCGGCCAGGCGCACAATTGTACCTGATTACTAGTTTCGCCGTCTGTACGTCTATTTTCCTCGCATATCATGTTACGCATCGGACCATATGTGATTATTGAATATTTTTGTACTTTTTGTCTCTGACATCTTTACCTTTTCACCTATACATGTATTATTTCTAGTCAAAACTATCGTAGCACGTAAGATATCTCTGGTTCTGAGAGAACCTTGTTTGTAAAGTGGTATGTGGATTTACAGTAATACAAAATAGTATTGCCTGTAGATTCCTACAACTACTACGTAATTTCACGATTGCCCCCCATGCGCATTTTTTGCTTTATTGTGAGTAACCTTCTGCATTTATAAATGACTTCTATTGATTAGCATTCCATTTTCCATAAGAAAATAATTACCATAGTATAATTGTGACGCTGTTGCTTCAGATGCTTCAATTGTATGCATCTTTTAAGTGGAATAAATTGTATCACAGTACTTGCAAAAATCACGGGGCTTTCGTTTTGAGAGCACACTACAGGGCGTGACGACCGTCGCGACTGCTTTCCCAATAACTAACTTATGAAGCGCGCCCGGCCTTAATCCGTCTTGCAGTGCCGCCAGCGCCAATCACATCGTCAATCCCCCCAACAATCTCCTCCCTTTTCCGAGTACAAACACATTTGAAACGAAAAGTCCCCCCACCCCGGTCACACTTTCACCCCGCATGCCGCCGTCGTTCCACTTTTTCGCCCTTCTTTTCCGCACGAAAAATGAGCGTCGTCGGGGCGGGGGCAGCAGCACAGAGTGAAGAGGAGAGGAGCGCGGATGTATTTTAGCTCCAATTGTTGCCGCGGGGCACATCGGGCACATCTCTGTCGCCCCGCCCCGCTCCTGCGCGCAGCCTCCTCCCGTACGGAGCGCGGCGCGGCGCGGTGCTCCGAATCGAATTACGGGCGCCGGCGCGCCGTGGGGCCGGGGCGGGGCGGGCAGGGGCACGGGCAGGCAGGCGCCCACAGCGCCGGCGGGTCATTGAGTCGACCGTAGCACAAGACGACGGAAATGATGGGCGTAATGAAGCAGGGGCGGCTGGCGGCGGGGCGGCGCGTGGCGCGCGGGGCCCCGGCTGGCGCCTGGCGCCTGGCGCGGCGCCCCGTCCGGAAATGACTGCCAACACCGGACTGCTAATTTCGGGCCGCCGATCAAGCAATCGGCGCAATCAGCGTGTTTGCTCCTCGACCGCCCACCCACCCCCCGCAGAGAAACTTTCGTGCGGTGTATAATTTGGCAGAGGCAATGCGATGCAGCACCCGCGTACCGGTGGAATATCCGCATCCGCTGCTTGGTGCTGGCGGGGTGGCCCGGCCCGGCCCGGCGCCGGGGGTCCTCCAGGCGGTGGCAAGTGTCATTGTCGGGCACTTGCCGCGGAGACGCCGCGCGGTTACATCACCCGCCATGGAAAAACTCAAATAAAAAAATGTGAGCAATTTACGAAACGCGTCGGGAAAACACGAAGAGAAGAAGATGAAGCGGAAGAGAAGCGGAAGGGGCGCGATGGGAAGAGGAAGGGGACGGAAGGACGACACGTAGCTGGGTTATGAGACGCAGGTGAGGTCCAAGGCCGAGGCGCCGGGCCGGGCCGGGGCCGGGGCCGGGGCCAGGGGCCGGGGCCGGGGCCGGGGCCGGGGCCGGGGCCCGGGCTGCGGCTGGGGCTGGGGCTCCCTGTACACATGGGGGCCGGGGGCTGGAGCAGGCTGGAGCGGCCCGGGCCGGCGGGAGATGCGGGAATGGAAGCCCCAGCACTTCCTCCCGCGGGTGGTGACGGGCCGGGCGCTGCTGTCGCGCCGCCAGCACCGGGACCTGCTTGCCGCGCCCAACTTCCGGCACGACCGCGGCCTGCCGCAGGAGCCGCGGCCCAACCTCACAGTGGGACCGGTACGCCTCGCTCGCGCTCCCCCGAACACACTTAGGAGAGGGTGCCCGGCCCGGCCCGGCCGCCTGACGTATCGTATTCGACATGTGCAGGCGCCTATATGGCCGATCGCCGGCGGGACCAAGCAGGCCATCTGCTCGCCGAGGGTCGAGCAGCTGGCGAGCCCCAGGGTGGGCAACACGACGCAGAGGACGAGCGTGGTGTGAGTAGAGCGGAGTGCTCTGAGATGCGTCCTGCCTGCCTGCCGGAGTCTGGTCACGTGACGGCGGACTTGATCTCGTTTTCCTCAGGGAGATCGGATCCGTGTCGAGGAGTGCGCTCAAGGCGCAGGCCTCTGCTCGCATCGTAGAGATGTCTCACCCGAAGGTCACGTGAGTAGCGCCGGCGATGCACCCCGGCCCGGGAGTCCCCCCCAGGGCGCACTGGACAGCGCGCGCTCGTCCGCAGGTACATGGTGGGGCTGACCGTGGAGATGCAGGACAGCCTGGGCGGGCCTTTCAAGGAGCGGATGCGCAGCCGGATCGTCGACACGCTGGGGACTTCGTACGCCGAGCTCGCCCTCGGGCCGCGCGCTTCCGACATGCGCCAGTTCTACCAACAGCAGGACACGCAGTACGTAGCACGAGCCGCCCTGCAGGGCCGCCGGCCGCCGGGTCCTCGCGGGGGGGCGGCCGTCCTCCTGTAGCGGACGCTTGCAGGATGCCGTTCGAGCCGTTCCCTGGCGGTCCCGGGGCCCCTGGTGGAGCTGCGTGTCCCGGGACAGGCTCCGGGACAGGGCTGTCGCCTGGGCTGTCGCCTCGGCCGTCGCAGAGGTCGCGGAGCAGGGAGGAGCGACAGCAGTGGGAGGCGGAGAGGTCGCGGCCCAAGCGTGACTTCACCGTGTACCAGCGCGTGCCGGTGAGTGTGGTGTAGTGCAGAGCGGCTCTCAGTGCCAGTGGCGCCGCGTGTCCGCTCTGACCTGACCGGCCCAACACGGACCAGGAGCGGAAGAGTGTGCCTTACAAGCGGTTGCTGCCGAGGCTGGAAGTTCTCAGCACGCCGCCTGAGCGGTACCGCACCAAATCGGAGGACAACGCGTGGGACCCATTCAAGGTAAGTACTGTCCGCTCCCCCTCCCTTTTTCTGCTCCCCATGATCAGCGCCCCTGTCAATAGCGGGATAGGCAATGTCAACGGAGGCGTGCACGCGGGTTGCCTACTTTCGCCGCACATTCGCACTGCTCAGGTCTCCGAGAGGGCTAAAACTGCGGTGGCTCCGGAGAGATTGGAAAAGCTGGCCCGTCCGAGATCCTTCCCCCAGGTTGAGTGAATCTGTGGCGTCACCCTCGCCGCCCCGTCCACAACCGACGAGCAGTTGGAGTTTTCCTCGGCGGCTGTGGTAGTTTCGGTCGTTAACGGCCACGTCTTGGCCTTCAGTTTTGCGCAAAGCCAAGTACTTTGCTTTTTGGGGAAGCCTACGAAAGAGCTCTCGGGTGGAAAGCAAACGTATAGCGGCAGGAGACTGTTATTCAGACACCCAGATTTATATGCATTTGAATGTGTGGAAGACTTAAAAAGGCGATAGACATTGATTTACTATAAAAATGCAAGTTTATTTTTTTTAAATAAATAAATAAGTACATACGTACAAAAATATGACAGAACATGAGATTGGCACAGTGAAGATTTCTGACAACTTACTGTTGGTTAAAGCTACAATAAAATACAGAAGAAGAAAAAAATGAGACCTGCTCATTTACGGTTTTGTACCATGATTAAGAAACTTTAAACCCAAAGTGCCTGCACATTTGAATTTTAGGTACATGTTAATAAATTCATCAATATTACCTATACCCGTCGTCTATAAGTACTTGAGCTACGCCAAAATTATCAAAGCAGAACTCTGCTGTTGCATATATTGCACGAAGTCTACGATTTAGTGCATTAAGATGAAAGCTTGTCAAAACAGGTGTGATGAAACTAGTTGACAACAACTTTTCAAGTGCTGCTCCAAGTGTACCACCAGAAAACAGCAACAATCTTTCCCATGTATATTTACGAAGCCTTGGGTGTATAAAAAAAAGAGAGAGAAAGTATTAGTGTTTTTCATTTTTATATTATGCCTTGTATGATCCTCTGGATAACCTGTAGAGTATACATACACACAGCATTGATATAGTGGGGCTAGTATATCCAAGTGATCTTGAAATGGGTGTCCAAAGCTTTAGAAATAAATTTTAAAACATTACGATATGTTTGGGAATAGAAGAATTGGGGATGATAGAACTTACTCACCTTTTTCCATTATCAATAAACAAAACAGCAGCACCTGAAACATTTCCGGGAACTTCATAGTGATGTCTATCTCCATTGTCAATGAGAAAATCAAACACAGCAGCATCAATGAGATCCAGCAATCTAGGCCCATTTTGAAGGTTGTAGATTTTGTTTGATTTCACATTCTCACAGTAATTACTGTCAATCTCCCACCTACATAGAAATAAGATAAGATAAATAGTTGTAACTCAGCAGTTTGCTCAAAAATTGCAACCATTGCTCATACTTAGCAGCCTTGTTGTCTTTGTAGGTTCTTTGCCAAGGGCTTCTAAAATGCTTTAACTTCACACTATTAGGAAGCATCAAAATGACTGCACCCTCTATCCACACTTTGTTGCCACAGACAGCATCACTGTGAGTACAATAGTGGCAAGTGCCGTAAAAACATGTGTTATTTTTCCCTGCGACCAAACAATAATTGTAAATAATATTTAACCAGAACCTGATTCTTCTCATAAGTTTACTTTATTAAAATTCAAAAAAGAAAATAGAGAAATAAAAATACCATCTACAATAAAAGTTTTGAGCAATGATTTACTAGCAACTGGCATAATTTCAGTATGAAGATTTATTTTTCGTGCTGCTGTTATGGGAACTCTTCTAAGCCCCAACAGCAAAGCAAGGTAAAACGCAGCTACTTCAGCATTGTGCCGGTCTTTGCCAGAATAAACAGGTCCTTCAATAATCTCATCACGCTTATACCTTAAAAGATTAGATTTCAAAATAGTCTCAGAATGATGCACAGAAATAGTACAGAAATTACTAGCCCCAGTAATTTACCATTGTGGCTTAAACAAAGCCTGTTGTCCTCCTTCAAAAGTAATAAGCAGTTTCAATTGAGTTCCTCCAGGAGCATTCTGAGCTTTAATAATTTTAGCAACACTCATAGTTTTCAGTACACTTCCCAAAAGGGGAACCTGTGAAGGAACAATATTCCTTGCTCCCACCCACTAAAAACAGGATGAGGAAAAACGGAAAAATATGACAGCATGATAAGACCAAACAAGACCAAACATTTAGTGGTACTAGAGGACATTCCTTACCTCCTTTGCAACTGATAACAATTGTGTACTGACACCCACTGAAGGTTGCAGATATGTCCACAATTTATTTATTTCACTGTGAAGTAATGCCGATGGCTTGGAATGTTTAAAAGAAATTTTTTGAAGATATTTTTCAATTTTTAGGGAAAATTCCAATGATGCATTTCTGATTTTTCCTAAACCATTATCATTGTCTCTTACTGGAGAGTCCAGAAGTATTAAATTTTTGCTAGTAGATGAAAATATTTTGTTAGAAGTGTAAAGCTAAAACAAGAAAAATATAAAATTAAACCATCATTTTCGCAACTTTATAAAACAAGAATGTGATACGAGAACATAAAATATTGATAGATCTATTTCATCAATTTCATAATAGATTGCTGAAAAGTCTTACTGCTTTAGGTGAGTCTGGTTGAATTGTAAGCTTGTTATTATTGTTGGAGTTCATAACAAATACAAAGTAAAAATTAACCAATAAAACCAAAATTATAAGTACAAAGAGCGACAAAAAGAGAGCTCTATGTCTAGGCATCTGAAAAAAAAAAATTGTAGCAATGGACATCTTGTAATTTTCACAAGTGCATTGCATTGTTTTATTTCTGAAAAATATAGCTTTATTTACCTTGTCTGAACCTTTTCTATTTCTTGTGACACCCATTGAATAAAAATGTGACAGTTACCCAATTGAGACACCTCACATATATCTTTGTCGGTGAGATTGTTCATTTGAGATGCCGGCCGTTGACATCAATATTCAATATTCACAAAATCATCAAAATTAGTTTAAGCTGTAAGTTCAATATCCTAATGATCCTAGTTTGGAAATGCAATATGAATGTGTGCCTTGTAGGGTATGTTCTGCAAGGTAGCCATTGAAAATGACCAAAGATGACCACTTTTTTTTTTAGCTTCGGCAAAGGCCGCCCTTAACCCTCTACCTCCATTAGGTAGGGCTGCATCTGACATGTCTGTTTGAAGTTCAGCAACTAATTCATCCTCAACGTTACGTATGCCATTTATGTCCAGACTTCGTTATCTTTGTACTCTTCGTGCGCTGCTGAGTCGTGACTAACGAACAAAATGGTAAGAAAGAGTAAACATATCATAGCTGTAATCTCTTGGTTAGGAGTACGACATGTATCCTATCGCTCATTCCTTGAATTTGGTATTTATCCTTTCTTGATTGTTGTACTGTTTCGGAGTCACATCTTCGAACATTATTTCTAATTGTAATTTTTATCTTTATTTGCCTTTGTCATCTGTCATGTCCATGAAGGGCTTAAAATTACTTTCAAATATGCTCTATACTGATTTTTTTTTAAATTCACCTTATTTTGACAGCTTTCACCTTGTTCTGTCGCATTAAGAAATTTTTTTTTTGCTTTCCCTCGTGATACTGCACTAATGATTTAATCTTAACAATGTCAACAAATGGTTCTTTGACTTTATCCGTTATATAAGTATGAAGTGTCATTTTACATGATTATCTCTTTTTTTCTTTATTTACATGTAGCAAAGCCTTTTTGGATTTGGACAAAGTGCTGATATTGACATAGTCCTTGATGGAGTTGAAAGCAGGAAATCTGCAGATATAAAAACTGAGGAGGGGAAGAAGGAACGCCACCTACTTTATTATGATGGAGAAACTGTTTCAGGCAAAGTAGGTTTTCACCATGGAAAGACAATATCATAGTTGTTTTATGTGACGGATGGTTTCCTTTATGTAAGATTTTTGTATTTAAGGTAAATGTGACTCTCAAGAAGCCTGGGAGCAAACTCGAGCATCAAGGGATCAAAATAGAATTTATTGGCCAGATTGACTTGTTTTATGACCGAGGAAATCATCATGAGTTTACATCTCTTGTCAAAGACTTGGCTCGACCAGGGGAGCTGATGCAAAATACTGCTTATAGTTTTGAGTTCCAAAATGTTGAGAAACCATTTGAATCATACACTGGGTCTAATGTCAGACTTAGGTAAATATTTCATTCTACTTTCCTGCAGATGGCAATGTAATTCGACTGCTGTATTGTGTTTTTTGATACTTTGCTAGATACTTTTTGAGAGTTACCATAGTACGAAGAATCTCTGATATTGTAAAGGAATTGGACATTGTTGTACACACACTCTCCTCATATCCAGATGCCAATAACAGCATAAAAATGGAGGTTGGGATTGAAGACTGTTTGCATATAGAGTTTGAGTATAACAAGTCAAAGTAAGTATTAGCTGCCTGATTCTTTACCTGGGAAAACATATCATAAATATTTCACCAAACAAGGATTTTTTTACAGATATCACTTAAAAGATGTTATTGTGGGGAAAATTTATTTCCTCTTGGTCAGAATCAAAATTAAACATATGGAAATTGCTATCATCAAACGGGAAACAACTGGTTCAGGTGAGGGATAGTGTTGTATTTGATTGATTTGCCAACAGTCAAGTCAACACAATGGGTAGCTTTCATTTGGTAATCTCATTGACTATTTTTACTTCCTTATTTTTCTGCAGCTGTGTCACATGGGTTTTATTTATTTTTGGATTTATGTGGAATAGTCTTGCATGCATTTAACTGTGGCATACCATCAAAAACTTATCTGCTGCATGACTTTAAATTCCTGTGTTGTGGTCTCTTAATTACCGTATCTCTTTGAATATAAGACGCCCTCGATTATAAGATGCACCCCGCTTTTGGGCCCTCAAAAATCGGGGAAAAAGTGCGTCTTATATTCAAAGAAATACGGTATATTTCTTGGGGCATACCTGTTATTATTATTTTTGTGTCGTCTTTCACATTTGTCTTGTGGTGGTTTGTTGGGCGAGGGTTGGATGTTGGCATTTGTCTTCTAATTTTAATAAATACAACAACTGATCTTAGGTGTCTCTATAGGTCCAAACTCTTACCTGGAAAATGAAACCATAGCAAAGTATGAAATTATGGATGGAGCTCCAGTCAAAGGAGAAAGTATACCAATACGTGTATTTCTGGCTGGTTATGATTTGACACCTACTATGAGGGACATCAATAAGAAATTTTCTGTCAGGTACTATCTGAATCTTGTACTAATGGATGATGAAGATCGTAGATACTTCAAGCAACAGGTAAGATAATGAAAGTTGTAGGACTAATTTTTTATTGAACTCTCATGATTTTTTATTTGTTTCTTGATATCAGGAAATCACTTTGTGGCGCAAAGGTGAGAAAGCCCGTAAAGTGGGTGGAGCCATGGCCCAATCACCAACTATGAACATGCCTACGCATCTGGTCACTGGTGATCACAGCCGGCGTGAAATTAATGTGGAATCTGATGCTGATATTGGAAATGCTCCTGGTGTTGAAAATATGAAGCGGGAGATGGATTCACCAACAGGGGTTAGCAATAGTGAAGCCACTGTGGATACTAGCCCAATTGTTCAATCACCATTAGAAGGAAACCCACCTCTCATGTCAGACTGAATTTTATGCCTCTCTCCATTCTAAAATAGTATGTCTTTAACATTTTTGCGGTAATTATTCAAACTGAGTTTTCAAAATTAGCCACAGATTTCAAATATTCATTGTTATGTTTTAAATTCTATTGTAGGCTCAACTCTGCCCCTTCTGTGTGATGTAAGAATTGTCAGTATAAGCAACTACAGCTGGCAGTATTGGTGCTCTTATCTTCTGTTTCATTTCTTTTGTATTTTACATTTAAGCGCATCATATATAGCAATCGTCTATATTAGTTTGAAAAGAAAACCTCCTTTTAGAATCTCTTTCACCAATTTTATAAGGAAACAACCTGTGATCCTTAATTGTTTATGAAACACTGAACAAATACATGTCATTCTAATCTTAATTTTAAAATCTTCCTGACAACTGTGGTACTGTTGTCCACCAAAATGCTCCTAATATACTTTTTCTGTTCTTTATGATTTTTTTAAATATTATCATGAAGATCGATCCTTGATTAGTTATTTCTCTATATGTTTACTTATTTGTTATGTGCTCCTCTGTAAACAGACATTATTGGTCTAAAAAAAAAAAAATAATCATCTTTCCAATGCATATTTTTTAGCAAAATTTTCTGAAGTACATTTGCAGCCTTTAAGGAAGCTTTTACAGTTATCATGTTTCTAGAATATTTACTCGTAAGATTCGATTGAAGTTGACAGTTAAAATCAAGAGAATTATTCATCAACATCATTTGTGAAAGTGTATAACCTGTTCTCTGCCTTTTTTTTTATTTACTCAGGGAACAAGTTAATATTTTAAATGCATAATAGATGCCATTTGTTTTATTGTCAACTCTGGAGGTCTACTACAATTATTCAAGCTTTTAAGTGAACCATCATCCACGAACAGTTGATCGGATGGAAATGGATATTTTAACTGATAGTTTGGTGTGCCTTATTCGTGACATTCTAGTAAAATTAAGAAAATTGTTATTGTTTTTTGGGTTAGCATCCCTGTAATATATGTATGTACCTATATAGATACGTCTTAAGCAATACATTCAAATTGTATTGTTTCAACATGTAGATTTTGCTATTTGTTTCATGAATTATTTTCATAATGTGTCAGTTTTTTCTCTTGTTTTTGCATGCATGCATGTGTGTGTGTGTAAGAAATTATGGGAGCGGTTTCTTATTTGAAGATCACATTGTGAAACTGAAGAATTATGACTGAATATAGATCGTTGTCATTTCATTAATCTACATTCATGTATCTACCTAATCATTTGTATCAATTTACTGTGTATCAATTTAAAGTCTTACCTTTATCAAACATTTAAAAGGGAGAGGATGATTTTATTATGGTTAGTTTGTACTCTTTACATGCCATTTCAAAACCTATCCTATTTTTCTTTTATCTCCTTTAAACAATATCCAGATTAACAACTTGTTAGCAGTTAACAGTTACTTTCAGATACTGTATTCTGTGCTGAACTATTATCAAAAAACAAGGTTTGTAAAAGTACAAGAAGTGATTAAAAATTATATTAAAATAATAGCTTTATTAAACCAATTTTTGATTTGCTATTTCAATGTGTTAAGTTTACAGTGTACATTTTGTAAAGGAAAATTACAAAATTTATGACTTATTGTGCAAAGTTTATATATAAATAAAGTTACACCTACTGAAGAAGTACACACTTATTAAATAACTTTCTTGTGTAAATTTTGAATTGTAGCAAATGAAGATATATCTAATCCATCTGAATGTCTTCATCAGAAGATGAACTATAGTCTAAACCTAATACATTCAAAGATTCAGTGGGCTGAGAGTCCTGCCTAAGAGATGCTTCAGGAAGACCTTTTGATGAGGAGGGGTTCACTGTTTCTTTAAAGCTCAAATCTTGAAATTCTAAAGGTGTTTCATCATTTGCAGGAGATTCTGTGGTATAAGCATTCCCACCTTTGTCACACTCTATGTCTTCATACAAATGATCGTGCTGTAAGACTGGAGTTTCAAATGAGTTCAAACATACTGAACCCAAGTTATTGTCCACTGGATGCAAAGTGGGTGTGTTTTTGATGCTACCTGAAACAGATTTCTAAATAAAACTGAGACAAAATTGTCAGACATTTAAAATGAAATGTTCTTACTGGTCTTACAACTGTTTTTCTTCTCATACGGACGAGCAGTCCATGGTGTTGCTTTCAAGGTCCTATTGACTCGGTGAAGTTTCCTAACAAACGCCTTATATTCAGCCTCTAAATTCCGTATCTTGTTGCGCAATTCTTCAATTTTTTGTTCTGAATAGCAGGGTACCTCAATTTGCTGGTATTTATAATTAGATATTTGTTTAACTTAGGAACAACATTGAGTCCATTGCAATGTGTCGACAGAAGAGGTGACATACTTACTTTTAGAACAAAATCTAGTTCATTTTTAATTGATGGGAGCCAGTGTGATATATCCTCAGAAGTTTTCAGTGCAGAAAGTTTAGGTCTTCTTTCAGATTTTACTGCAAGCAGCAAGACTTTAAGAAGACGATTAAAAGAAAAAAAAAAAGAATAAGGTTATGTATAGTTTCAAAAGGTACCTCCACTTTTCTCTAACCACAATCTGTTCAATCTTCCATAGTTTTTCTCCGAGTTCCTCGCCATGATTTGGTATTAACATGACAGGTATTTCATCCTCTGCGCTCAGCACCACTCTGCACGGGATGGAATTCGAATTTTGAACTATGGTTGAGATACGGGGAATTCACTCACTTGTTTACAGGGAGTGTAGCGAGTTTCCACATTTCAAGTACTGGAATATCGAAGTATTTTCTGAAAGAAAGAGAACTAAGACCTCTGAGAAATAATTTTGTGACAAGTAATATGTTTCTGACGCGGCATACAATCTGGCAGTTTCTCGTGGTTTTTTCATGTAAAATTTATTTAAAAGATCTGGACGAGCTTCGCCTGTCGTATGTTGGTACACAGTTTGCGTTCTTCCTTTGTTCGTGTTCCGCTGCAAAGCGGGTGGGGGTCGGGGTCGGGGTTCGCGGGCTCTACGGTTGAATAGGGCAGTCAGAAACGGTTCATGGATCCATCGCGAACATTTGCATTTGATTGAGTTGAAAACAGCGACGCCATTCATTGACCTGTTGACCTTTGCTGATTTGCTAATTGACCTTTGCGTTGCGTATGCTTATGATCTTATCTCATGATGCCGAGTCTTGATGAGAAAGTAGATCTTTTAAAGGTAGTGGTAGAAAATCTAATCATGACCTACTGCACAAGAGTGCCTATGCCTAACTGCCTTTTTAAAATTATTTTTTATCTTTTTATCTATAGAATAAGATACATTTACTAAGAGAATGGTCTTATCTACGTGTAGACTTGGATGAGACTCAAGTGCAAACTGTGATGTCTGTTCAAGAACTTCTTGATTCTTTAAGAGATTATCCCTTAGCAGCAGTTGAATGGTCGTACGGGACAGTGCTAGTGATGCATCTCCGTCAAGAAGATATTACCAGTTCACATTTACTCCAGGTAATAATGCTACTTAGGCCTGCATGGGAACACTGTTTTGTTGCGTTCGAGTATACTTCGAAGACCAAAAACTCACTTTCTCTCTCTTCATTCAGAATGTATCGACAAAGTTTGTTGAGAATATTCATTTAATTGATAAATCTCAAACTATCATGCACATATGGAATTTTTTCAGAAAGAGCAACTGTCTCTTGCAATTTTTGATTCCTCACCCAGAAATGGATCTAACGTGTTTTATTAAATTTGTTAAAAAGTGTTTTAACAGGTGAGTGCCGTACTTTTCAAGAATATTTTTTATTTACCAAAATTGCAAAAACTATTTTGCTTTTTTTTCCTTTATCCACAGCTTACCAACAGCTGCTAGTGCAGTTCAAGACATTTTTATTTCAGGTACTGTTGCTTGTATTCTTGGTCTCATAGAGAAATCATCATATCTCTTACATAAAATTTTAAATATAATGTTTATGGAACTTATGGAACCCTCATCACTTTTGTCTAAAAGAGCAGTACAGAACGTGTTGAAAAGTTGTGGCTGGAAAATATCAGACTCCATTCAAAATGTTGGTTCCACCTTACTTTAGCTCCAATTTACTTTTAACATATTTTCAATTTTTATTTTTTTTAAATTTATTTATTTATTTTAATTATCCTTTGTTAATGTTTTTGAAATTTGTAGATGCTGAATCCAATTTTTCATCAACCTGATATCAGTCCCTATAGTTCACATGACCATGTTTACAAAATTGTCTTTGAATTAGTGTCCATTGACAAATGTTTAGTAGTGGGTGTCATTAATAACACAGAGCTGTGTTTTGAATCTGGAAGAGTAGACCATGAGGCTGGTCTAGAATTTTTGTGTAACTTATTCGGATCAAAATCAATAGGAGGAACAGTTTTTTACTCAACACTTTGGAATAGGTTTTTATCACAGTAAGTTTATTCATTTAAAGATCCATGTAAAGATTTTCCTTGGCCAATGCCAATATATTATTATTTAATGAATTTTTTGGATTACCTTACAGTTGCAGGGACATCATAGTGTGTCATTCTCAACTGCTTATTCTAGGGAAGCACACTTGCAGCATTCTTGGTCAGCCCTCAGCGCATAAAGATTGGTGTAGTTTGTTGACATTCTTCTTTGAGCATGTTTTGCATTCGGCAGTTGAAAGAAGCTTTCTTACTGGTATGATAGATGCACTAAATCTATATTATTTAGAGGATATTGATCCTTTAATGGATCTGTTCAAAAAGTTATTGACTTCCTATAGTGTTTATGAGGTTTGTATAAGAACTCTCTTAACATTTATTCTAGAACTCTAAATTAATTTTTTTAGTTCTTGAAATAATTGAGACTGAAAATTTTATGCTGCAGCGCGGAGGCCAAGTAAGAGAAGAATTGATTTTAATGTTAGCCAAGGCATATAAAGAAATTGCCCGTGTTGGGGTAATAAACCTTACCTTACTAAAAAATCATGAAAGATCTGCCCAACTTATTTCCTGTTTCCGTGACACTTTATGCAATTTATTTCATCCACCTAACGCAAGATGGTAATTTTGAAAATTGTTGTTTTCATTTCAATTTCTTTCCCTGGCTTTGTTCTTGATGTAAAATTTTCTCTATATATTGAAGGTTTCTTCTGCGCAAGGTCTTTGTCAAGTATCTTGTGCCCTTTGACTTCCCTCCTGAAATGCGCATGAAAATGCTTTTGTACTTGTGGATCAATTCACAGGGTGAATGGGATGTTTTTCATGAATTATTTTTGAAACTCAATAGGTAGGAATCAGTTGTTTGCTGTTAGCCTCGGAGAGTTGTGTTAGGGTTATGGAAATGTGTTATTATCTTATTCACTTGCAGATCTCGGAGTAGAGTCAACAATATTCTATATATCATGAAGGATGAAACGACATTTGCACTCACCAAACATCATCTTTTCAAACAAAAGTGTGAATTAGACTTCTATCTATCATACAAATTGCAGTTTCATTATGCAAAAAGAGAACTTGGAAAGGCCTTGGGTGCTTCTCCCAAGTTGCGTTTTGTGTTAACTAATTTGCTCGCAGAAAATGTATCCTGTGAAAATGCCTGCAAATTAGCTGTAAGTTGTTTGCAAACAAATGTTTTTGTCTCATGTGATAAATTTTGCAGTTTGTGTATTAATTTTGTAAAAGCTTCCTTATTTTTGTTTTAGAAAGCTGCCAGACACTACTTTTCACCAAATGATGACAGTAGTGAAATTGTTGATTATCTTCTTTACTATCTAACAGAATATACAGTTGATGAGATTGCATTAAAGGTATGTTTTTTCCCAAATTAAACCTTTTGAAACTGAGATGTGTTACAATATCTGAAGGAAGATGTATGCTAGGCTTGATATATCTGAACTTTGTACTAATCTTTGCAGCACCTTGTGAATTTAGTAAAGTCCTGCATTGAGGGTGATGAAATTGCTGTATCAATGAATCTAAATCGTCTCCACATTGCAAGAACAGCTCTTCACCTCTTAAATGTATATTGTCTTCTATTACATGAAATATTCTTATTAAATGATGACTTAGTATCACATGCTATGATTTAATTGATTCAATCGATCAATTATATTTCAGGAAATTCTGGCTATGCTTCCATATTTGGGATATGATACTGTCATTTTGAACCAAATTTTGGAATGGGCCAATTCGAAGCACAGTTGTCTTTCAATGCTCTCTGTACGTTGTTTGAGCAGCATAGCTTACACCAGAACCCTGGGTACAGACCATTGCTAATGTCTTGGCAAGCATGTCCTTGCAACAATTTTTGAACTCATCTCTGTGTTCTGATTCTCAACAGATTCTTGGAACCATGCCTATGTAATTGAAAATTTAGTGCCACTGTGGGAATACCTGATAAAGGAAGAATCTAGAGGCCAGGTCAAAGTTGCCATTGAGTGTCTTGATAAGCATGCATCTCTTCAAACATTTCGCTCTCAATTACTTAATCAAGTCTTGGATGTAAGTCTTGTTTGAGGGATTCCATTTGTTTGTAGTAATCAGTTGTCATAATTTTTAATTTGTGACATTCTCTATAGATTATATCCAGCCAACTTGCTAAAGCATCAAAGGTGTCAGAGGATTTTGAGAGAGGGGTGTCTGCCTTAGGATATTTTTCCTCAGTAAAACTTTCTGATCCCTTAAAAAGGAAAGTTGAGAAACTCTGCATATTGCATGTAAGTCTCAAGTTTTTTCTTGTATTTATGTTAAAATTATAAATGATATCAGCTCTATGGTTCTAAACGTCTTTTTTCTTTGTTTTTAAAAATGATTTCTTAGTTGGTACAGATTATAACTGCTGGTTCAGATCAAGAAACAATGTCCCTTTCATCAAATTCATCTTGTAATAATTCATGGGCTCATTGGGAAGAACTCTCTCCTAATATTCGCATTGTGGTACAGTTTTACTTCTATTCAATGCTGTCAACATATCACAAAGTACTGTGTGTTATGGAAACCTTTTGTTTTGCAGGTACAAGCCATTCGCTCTATAGGCAGATGTATGCGGTATTGTGGTGGCTCCTCTAATGTCAAAGATATATTATCTAGACTGCAAATAATTATCTGCTCTCCTAAAGAGTGTGTGAAAGGTAACATAAGAGATGTAGACACTGATCACCTGAAATATGAGGCCGCATGTGCCATTCTCAATATATTAGAAACTGAAGAAAACCACCACTTTATTTCAAAACAGCTACTAATAGACCTTTCTTGCATGATTACAGTGAGTACTTCTCCGTCTGAATACTAAGTGAAAATTTATTGTCTCTTTGTTTAAGGAATAAGTTAGTAGAGATTGTGCTTGAAAAATTTGTTAAATTTGTTTGAAGCATTCAAGAGAGGAAGTAAGAGTAGGATTTGCAAAGAAGATTTGCCAGGGCTTGTCACCTCATAAGATACTATCGAACATCAGAGGCCACAAAAGAGGAAATCTGCCAACTTGTATGTTGGGAATTCTAGCATTGTTGGGCTCACACTGGTGGAGTTACAGTTCAGAGGCAAGAAATCTAGCTGAGTTTTTACTTCAAGGAGTATTTGCTTCAAGACAAATGGACCGCATGAAAAAAATGGCCTTCTCAAAAGGTACCTAATTTTTCTTTAACTTAACATTCAAATTAATGTTTTTATAACTGTAACCTTTCACTTCTATTTTAACTGCAGTTACCTATGAGCAATTGTATCAGACGAATCCACATCTAATATATGAGAATATTTTGGTCATAGCGTTGCCAATATTGGCTGAACAAAATGATTTCCAGATTTCTGAGGATATTGAAAATATTGATCCACTTAAAAATATGGCAGTCTGTCTGGACTTTGTTCGTGCAATGTTATGTCATTCAAATACACTTGGTGGTCAAGTAACAAAGGAATACATGATAAACTTGGTGAAATTTTCCAGAAATTCAATATATTTACCCTCATCACAATCCTTGAAACGGGTACATTAGATAGGGCATTGTTGATTGCCAGTTGTAGTTAGATTAAATGTCCTGGTTCATCAAGTTTATATATATCCCGCAGAAATATTTATCGTTGTTTGATCTACTTCCAACTGTTGTGAAACGTTACAAATCTTCAGAGATCCTTGAAGAAGTGGTGACACCTCCAGTGATGTTGCCTCTCCCCTTTTTTCATGGCGACAGAGAGCACACTCCTGACTCAGATCAAACTATTCTGCCCCGCCATGTGCTGAATTCCATTGAGAAAAGTTTACGTGTAAAGGTAAAACCGCTTTATAACTTGACACATCAGTTTGTATAAATTACACATGTTACAAATCATTTATCTCTGGTCATTTGCAGTCTCCCGACGTCAGGGAAGATGAGTTAGAATTATCTGAAGATGATGAAGATTCAAGTAGGACGGCAGAAAACAGTGCCATTATCAATTTTCAGGAAACTAATCTAAACAGTACTTTAGAGAGTCTTGGTAATTATTTTCTTTTTCTTTCCTGTTTATTCAATTTAAAAACAAAAAGGAACAAATAGTGTTTTATAAGTATTGACTTTAAGCTTGACTTTTAGAGAAATTGAAAATGAGTTTTAGTATTAGAAATTCCGTGTTTATATTAACCTTTGTTTCTATCCTTTCAGCTTCTTTCAGCCAAGATTTCAGGTAAGACATAACTAATAGCCACTCTCAGCTGTCTTCCCATAGGAAGATAAAACTCCTGGTATAGATAATAATCTGGTTACTTATTTTAAATTTTACTGAAAATCTGTCATTATGTTTGCTTCTTGCAGTTCCGCAGTTCATTCCACCCCAGTGCCCTCAACCCGAAATGCCAAAAAGCGAAGACTTGAATGACTTCCAATGTTTAAAATCACACACTAATGTGCTGTGATCAGGCATATGTAATTTTATTTTCTGCTGCCTATTACCGCTATCCTACGTGGTATTGTAACATTCTTGAGTTTTTAAAAAATTCTGAGATCTCCATCTATTAAATCAATACTGTTTTGCTTCATTTGTAGACTTCACTCTAAAAGGAAAAAGTTAAACCAGATTTTTTGATCGATCGCACTGTATGGGGCGCACTCCGCACATTACAGCGCGCGACGCGCAGGGAAGACACGGAGGAGGCGAGAAGGGGCTTTAGGGGGGGGGGGAGGGAATCCTTGTGAGCAGGGGCAGGGCAGGGGGCGTGAGGCCGGCGGTGCAGTGCAGTGCCCTGAGCGGGGCCTGGCCGGGCCTGGCCGGGCAGAGGATGAGGATGCAGCAGCAGTACGCGGCGGACTACTGACGGGACGGGACGGGACCTACCAGCCTCGCCTGCACTCGCCCCGCCCGGTCCGGCCCCACACGCAGCGCAGCGCGTCCTCCTGCTCGTGCCAGGGCGGCCATGCCTGTGGCGGCCGCTGCTCGTGCTCGTGCTCGCGGTGCTCAGGCCCGGCCAGGACCATCTCCCTCCCCGTGCTGACATGTGCGCCGGCGCCAGGCTGGCGGTGGCCAGGATGATCGCCGCCGCCCTCCTGTTGGCCCTGGCCCTGCTCACCCTCCTCCACGCGGGTGAGTCTCGCATACATCGTACACGTGCCCCGGCCCGGCGGGCGGGCATCTTTCGAAGAAAGTGTCCGGCTGGCTCGGTACGGCCGGCACCTAAGCAAACGCTCGTACTGAAACGTGTTACTCGGCTATTGACGCGCGGCACACATGTGCACACGGCCCGGCCCGGCCCTACAGCCATCCCCTTGTCCACGAGGGAGACTGTCTTGGTGTCAAGGTTCCCCCTTTGGCCGCGAGCAAGTCGGACGCCTAGTCTGGAAATATCGTATGCCGCTCGCTGGAACGTGAAAAAAAGAAGAAAAAATACAATACGCTCCCAAATTGCAAGTGGTACCCCCGCAATCCCAGCAGAGTGCAAACATCCCCGTCCCGCCCCGTCCCGCCCCGTCCCGTCACATCTCCGCGGACCGAACTGAACTGTACGCTGCGCTTGGTTTCTCTCCCCAGCAGATTCATTAACTCTCCGCGCAAGCCGGATGCGAGACTAAATGATTTGTACAGCGAGCAGACCAGGCAGGCGCGGCGGGGCGGCTTGCCTTCTCTTCTGACCGCAAGCCTCCTTGCGCCCTCGGGGGGAGGGGGGGGGGGTTGCTCTCTAAGCACTGGTCCAGATGACAGTACTGGCTGGGCGAACAGTGCGGGGTGGGGCGGGGTAGAGTGTTTACTCTGAGCCCTCGCGGGCGCGGTGCGGCGCGGCGCGGGGAGGTTGGTTGGGGCGACCCCGTCACGACGGCGTCCCCCTGCTCGCCGAGGAGAGAGACAGAGAACGGAGTGTTTGGATGGAAAACACGCGCGCGTAACTGCTGCTCTCCGCCGCCTCGCCCGCTAAGAGACCCATGTGTAGGGGGAGGGAAGACCAGCCCGCCCCGCCCCAGCGCTCCGCCCGATCCTCTTCCTATCTTGCGCGCAGCGCTCTTTCTCGCATCCCGGGAAAATAAATGTCGACGTGTCGTGCGTGGAGGTCTCTGGGGTGTGCGCGAGGTGCTTCGCGCTGCAGGGGGGCCCCGCCGCGGCCAAGGACAAAGCCGAGGGGAGGTCGGTAATGAAGGCGGGCCCTGTCCTCCGCCCCGCCTCCCCGCCCGCTCTCCAGACCTGCAATGCGCGCTGATGTGAGCTGCAGTCTCGGCCTGATTTCGGCGGACTCATCGCGTCGGGTTTAGGCGGGGCCGGTCCCGGTGCCCGTGATCTCCGTCACCGCCGATGACTCGGCGCGCGGACCGAGCCATGTAAATTGGATCTCCCAGCCGCGAACGGGTACGGACCTTGGAGAGATAAGCCAGACGCCGCGCTGCGCCGCATTTGCGTCCGAGAGTAAACAGCAGAGCACCGGGGCGGGGCGGGGCGGGGCGAGGCGGGGCCCGGTGTAACTCGACGCCGGCCGGTCGCGCGCGCAATGTTCCATGCGGCGCCCCACTGCCCGGCCGGCCGCATGGCAGTTATGCTCGTCTAGGGAAGAAGCGAACCGCTGAAATACTCGGCGCTTCATGGATGCCCGGGGGTATAAAAGAAAAGTCCCCAGTACAGTACTTTGCGCGGAGCTGCGGCTCGGGTCAAGAAACCGTTTCTTTTTAAAGCAAATGACAGGGGTCGGTTCCCTCTCCGTTCCGATTATCCGCGTCCAAGTGGAAAAGGTGGCGCTAGAAAGCAGCTAGAGCGCGGCCCGGCCCGGCCCGGCCCACCGCGCTACACCTCGCCCCGCCCCGCCCCGCCCCGCCCCGCCCCGCCCCGCCCCGTCGGTGTGCGATCACTCAAACCTCGCGGATCGTGAAATGCTCCCGGACGTGCTGGCGGCGCGCGGGGCGGCGCGTTTTCCATGCCACGGAGCATTTCATACACACATCGCAGCGGGCCGCGAGTGGTGCGGTGCACCGCCTGTGTTGCGCGGCCCCGCCCCGCCCCGCGCAGGTGCCGCGTGACATTAGTCGGTCGGCGGGGCGGGGCGGGGCGTCCTACCAGGGCGTACCAGGGCCGCGCCGCGCTGCGCCCCGCCGGGGAGTGCCAAGTGCAACAAATAACCCGCTGATGCCATCATGAGCCTGGCCGGCATGGCCTGGCCTGGACCGGGATGGACGTTACATCTTAATTGGGCGCTGCTGGCCCGGGCGGGCGGGGCGGGGCAGTCTGCGGTGCTAATCAATTCGGCTGGGCGGGGCGGGGCGGCCTGCTTGCGGCTGCCTGTCTTGGTCCTGTCGTCCTCCGGGCCGGGCCGGGCCGCTGCTCCCGGTGGTGGCGTGGCGCGGGTGGGAGTGAGACGGCCTGCTCTCGCATCTCGTGTACAAGACTGATCACGTGGCCGCGCAGGGGTTGATGCTGGAGGGAGGGCTGCTGCTCTAGGGTCGTCTAGCTTTTCAAGCGGTATTTTCGGACTCGTGTATTTCGGAATGACCGCTGCGCTGCGGCGTACCTTGCGAGCCGTGCTGCTGCTGCTGCTGCACCGCACGGACACAGTTTGCTGATGACAGCCGTAATGCGACACTGCCCCGCCCGCCCCGCCCCGCCCCACCCCGCGCTCCTCGCTACGCAGTACTGTGAGTACGCAAACTCGCTGACCAATTACGCGGCCCTCTCTGCCGGGCCGGGGTAGGGTCGCCGGCCTGGCCTGTACCGCGCTGGCGCCGGCCCCGCACGCAGATATGAGGCAGGGGGCAGTTTTGACTGCTGCTTCCCCGTCCGCGTCGTATCAGGGATACCGGGAGGAAGAGCAGTGGGAGAAAGGGGAGGGGGGCTGGGCTCGGAGCGTGACACCCGAGGAGACGCGCATTGTCTCCCCGGCGTTACGCCGCGTTACGCAGACTCGGCAGCGAGGGGCAGCGTGAGGCCGCAGCGGCAGCATCTGCCTCGGTGTCCAGGCGAGTAGGGGTCCCACGCACATCTCGCGTCAAGTGCACCGGCCCCGCCCCGCCCCGCACGAGTCAACTACAGGGCCGCGCCGCGCCGAACATACAGCTTATGTATTTTCTTCACACCAATTCTGAATAATAAATAACCCAGCCGACGCAAAAAAAAAAAAACACTCATAATTTCTGTCGCCGGCTGGGCGCCGCGACGGGGAGGGCAGGAAATATAAGGAGTGCGAGCAAAACATGCATTACACACGGGTTCAGGGCGGAGGCTCGCACGCCCTAACTCACTCGGAATCTGCAGCGGGGATCTGCGGACGGGAAGGGAAGGAAGGCAGTCCGTCAACCCCGCGCGGCACGCGGCACGGGCTGGCCGCTGTCAGGTGCGCGCCAGGCCGCCGAAAAATAAGAAATCCGGAGCGGAAATCACGTCGCGGGCCGGGCCGGCCGGGCCGTGGTGCCGCACGTCGCGCTGCCCTACGAGAGACAATACTTGGCCGGCGGAGTGCGGTGGCGGCGGGGCGGGGCGGGGCGGCCACGCAGGTAATTTATACAGGACCGTAAAGCGATTAATGCGGCTCGTGACCGCCGGGCTGCACCGGCTGCTGGCCCGCACCCGCACGGCGCGGCGGGGCGCGTACGCCACACCGGCCGGCAGCACACCGCAAGGGAAATCCATTACAAATCGTTTGCCTCGGGCTGAGCTGAACGGTTGTAATATTTCCCTCTGGACCTGTTAAAGACCCGGGTGTTTTGCGGCGTCGCTAATCCGCGCACGTGAGCCTCATGCCAGCCTCAGCCCGCCGACCTGACCCGGCCCGGCCCCGACCCTACCTCCCAGGAAAGCCCGTGGTGAGTGGTTATTGCGATTTGCTCCGCTGCCAGCGCCCGGCGCCCTGCGGCTCGGAGGTAGGCAGCTCCGTACGACACGCCTGGTTGGCGGGTCGGCCCACCACAGCGCCTGGCTACCTGTGGATAGGCCACCCCGCGCGACACGCCTGCCCGGCGGGTCGCCCCACCTCAGCGCCTGGCCACCCGTGGGTAGGCCACCCCGCGCGACACGCCTGCCCGGCGGGTCGGCCTACCCAGCGCCCGCAGCCACCACCTGCTGTCGACACGGACGCGCCCCGCCCCGCGTCAGGTGTGAACCAAGAAGAGGCGTGCCCGGGATCAGCGGGCAGCATGGGCTAATTTATCGCGTCCACAAATCAGTCAGACCAGACGGGCGGGGCGGGGCGCGTGCGACCAGCGCCCGCGGCCAGCGCTCCAGCAGACACAGACACCTGGTCGCACAACAAGCGTCACGGCATCTGTTCTAAAAGGAAATCGGAAAGTTCAGCGGGAAGAGGAAGTCAGCCGCCGCGCTGAAGTTTGCAATCGGCTGCGGGAGTAAGTGTCCGACGAGCATCTCCGTCCCCGCCCGCCCCTTAGTCGGCCGGAATCTTGTGGTGGCCCAACAACCAACAGCCCCTCCCCTCGCTAGCTCAGATGAAGAGCCGGCCTCGTCCTGTTTTTGTAGCTGTGGCTCAATATTTCTCTGGTTTCAGGCTCGGCGGGCCCCGTGGAGACGTCCCCGTGCGGGCCGCGCACCGCCCCCGCGCACGGCTGGGCGCACCACCTCCCCCGCGGCCCCGGGGGCCGGGCGGCGCTGTCCAGGGCGGGCTGCGACCCCGGCTACCGGCTGGTGGGCGCGGCGCTGGCGGCCTGCTCCGCCGGCCAGTGGAGCCACCCGCCGCCCTCGTGCAGGCCCCGCCCGCGCCCGCACCAGCGCGCCAGCAAGCAGCACGGTGAGTCGAACAGGGGCAGGGTGTTCCAGTCATCGGCCGACCCGACTCGACCCGAGTTTACACGTCGCCCAACACCCAACTTAATTTGTCGGGGGCGGCACCCCGGGCCGGGCCGGGCCAAACTGGCGCGCGCCTGCTGCCGCTCCTAATGCCCCCGCCCGTGACAAACTGCCCCCTCCGCGCGCTCCCCCGCCCCCGCCCGTACTACCTGCCGTTCGGCGTTCCCTTAAGTCCCGCCGGGCGGGGCGGGGCGTCGCGTCGTGGCGTCCCGTGTCACCATTACGCGTCCTATTTCCGTATCGCCGGGCGTGCGTCCTCGCCTGCAGCACGACGTCGACGCCTCCTTCGGCAGGGCACGGCGCGGCATGGATAGCGCGCAAGGCGTCGCCTCGCCTCGCCTCACGGGGAGTTCACACTAGTTTACACCCCTACAGCTCCGCCTCCTTCTCCTCCTCGCCACGAGGTTAGATTCCGCCCGCTCGCTTTTAGATTGCTCTTTCGACGGGCCATCAAAGCTCAGAGCGCGGCGGGCGGCGGGCGCCGGTCATGCCGCGAGCCTCGGGTTCTGGTACTCGCGGGAAGTGCCGGTTTTCACCAGGGCGGCGAGGGTGAACACCGCGACACACCGTAGCAAGACACTCTGTTTTTATTTTTTGAGAGTTTCCCGCCGGTGCCCTATCCGCATGTGCAGCCCTCTGCTGGCCGGGGGGGAGGGGGCGGGGGCTGACTGCTTTCAAGCGCTCGCTCCGCCCCCCAGTGTTATGACTGAGTGCGAAAACGACGAGGTGCCAATGCCCCCTCGCCCCGCGCCGCCCCGCCGAGCAAACCTCAAGTCGTTATCTCTGCTCGGCTCGGCGTGGCGTTTGGCACGCGGTGAGCCGGGAGGCGGTGACGTCACGCACAACGAGAAGAAGACGAGCGTTTTACGAGAGAAGTGCCACCGGAACACGCGGGGCCGGGCCGGGCCGCGCGTTAAAAATATATCGCCGGCCGGCCGGCGCTTGAATGCGCGCTTGAATGAGTGACGCGGGCGGGGTGGGGCGGGGCGGCCGTGTCGCCGCGCCAGGAGAGAGGGCGGTTATGATGAACCGCTAAGACAAACAAACTGTGGCACGCCGAGTTATTTTTTATTAATGAAAGGCGAGACCCTTCCCCGCGAGGCGGGGCGGGGCGGGGCGCGTGCGGGGCGCCCCTCACGACTAGCCCTAGCCCGGGCTTGACTCGGACCGAGCCGTTTTTCGTGTCGGCGCGCCGCAGCGGATCAAAGGCCCTCGCCTCGCACTCGCAGGGCCCGGGCAGTAGGGCAGGGCGGCCAGGTCCAGGGCGAGTGAGTGTTTGTTCTTCTCCCGGGCCGGGCCGCGCGGGGCAGTGCTCCGGTCCTACAATGGGTGCATTAGCAGGTGCGCGCGCCCGCCGCCCGCCCGCGTCCTCCTGCTCCGCCCATCTGTCGGCGCCGCGCCACGCCGCGCCGCGCCACTCTTCAGTCCGCGCGTCCTGATTTTATCGACCAGTCATATGCGATTGCGGCGGTGGCGCGGCGCTGCGCTGCACTGCACCACGCGGCTCTCTCGCGGCCGGGGCGGGGCGGGCGGGCGTCTGTACGCCGCGGCCCGCGACTGACTGAGTGAGTGAGTGAGACATTTACGAGCGCGGTATGCACCGCCAGCGGGTACCAGCGGGTGCCCGGGGAGTGCCTACCGGCCGGGCCCGGGCCGGGCCGCACACTCACCCCTGGTATTGGTATGGGTATGGGCCGGGGAGGGGAGGTGGGGCGGCGCGGCGGGACGATGCCGTCTTGTTTGCCTTCCAAAAATAAAGGAATCCCTTTTCCTGAGAGTGTGTGTGCATGTGTGTGTGTGTCTTGTGAGCCCCGCCCCAGTCTGACGTGACAATGTTGCATCGGCTCAGTCGCAGCACGGTCATGCTTGTGCCCAACATGCTCGGGCGAGCTCCCGCAGCCCCGCTCCGCTCCAGCCCCGCTCCAGCCCCGCTCCAGCCCCACTCCAGCCCCGCTCCAGCCCCGCTCCAGCCCCACTCCCTCCGGCCCCAGTGGCATGCACGTGGTGCCATCCCAGAGCAGCCCGACCCGTTCAAAGTCCTGGAGCGACCGTCCTCGGCCGGGCCGGGCCGAGCAGTGCAATGGGCAGCTGAGCCGTCAGCCATTAGGCGCGCTCAAGTGTTAGGTGCGCTAGGGCTAGAGGGTCTGCACGCTGCCTGCCTGCCTTCCAGTCGCGCCGCGCCGCGCCGGCTGGACGTTCCTTTCTTTTGTACGAGTGTGCATGTGGCGTGCCACAATGTCCACCTCGCTCGGCTCGGCTCGGCTGGGCTGGGCTCGGCGGCAGAGGCAGGCGGTGCCTGACTTCTGCATGTTCTCCGGAAGCTGCGCCACGCCGCGCCGCGCCCCCTGTAGAGCAGGGCCGGCCGGGGCGGTCAGTGCGGCCCTGCCCCCCCCCCCTCCAGCCCAGCGGCCCTCGCACGTGTTTGCACGCCTCTGTAAAAGCGAAGCGGCAGGCAGACCGTATCGACTCCCCGGCCCGGCCCCGGCGTATGACTTATCCTGCAGCTCATGCAGGCGGGCAGGGCAGGGCCGTGCCGTGGCGTGTCTGCTGCAGCGGGCGCGGGCCGGCCCGGGCTGGAGTGGCTCACAGTCTCTCCTGGCCGAGCCGCCTCCAGGACAATGCAGGCCTCTTCCTCCTCCGGGCCGTCTAGACCACCCCGGCGGCCGTTTCGAGCCAGCCCAGGCACAACAGGCACCGCTTGGACACGGCCGGGACGGGGCAGGCCAGGGCCAGGCCGTCCTCGCGATGACGAGCCTAATCCGTTCCGCGACCCGCCGCCCCGTCTTGGTTAGGTCAGCGGGCCGGGCCGGGCCGGGCCGGGCGGGCCCCGGGTGATCGATGTGCAGGAGCGCCATACACCACGCGCCGCCACGCCCCTTAATCGATATTAATCGAACCTCTTCTCTCGGAGGTGCAGTATGTGTTGCGCCCAGTGCGGCCCCGCCTGGGGCCCTGGCCCGGGGTGGGGCCCCGCCCCGCGCAGCACCGCCAGGGCACCGCGCCTCTGCCCGGCCCGGCCCGGCCAACCCGTCCTGCACGCGCCTTACATGGACCTGGCAGCGCGGGGCGCGGGGCGGGGCGGGGAGGCGATGGGATGGGAAGCCGCCTGGGAAACGATTGGAATTTGCGGAGAGAGGGCCATCCATGGCTAAAATATCGGGGTCCGGAGGAGCGAAATCAGAAATTATAGGGTCGTGCACGTCGTCCACGCGAGGACTCTCCCGGCCCGGCCTCGGCCTGTAGCGCGCCGCTCCCGCGGCTGCGCGGGGGCGCGGCAGCTCGTACGATCGACATTTCCAAAAGTGTCTCCCAAACGTGCCCCATCCCCTCTCTTCCCCTCTCGCCCCTGGCGGCGTGTCGCCCCGCCCCGCCCCGCCCCGCGGCGGCGCGGTGCCGGCGCTCTCTTGCCGGCTCTAAATAACTCTGGACTGTTGCACCGACTGTTGCAGGGACCGGCGCGGCTGTTGGTGCGTCCGCCGCGCGCAATGACGAGTCAAACAGGTGAGACACATCGGCCTCACGGCACCTCAGCTTGGAGGGGGCGGTGCTCTAATTATGATATTTTTATAGAGGCTGGGCCATAACTGTAATGCTCTCTGCACGGCGGGGGAGGGGGGAGGGGAGGGCGTCCATTCTGAGCTGAGAGTACCACACCAGCAGGCGGGGAGCGCAGCGCAGCGCGTCGCGGAATTGGTCGGGCGGAGCTGCAGAGAGTGAAGCGGCGGCGACGACGGGTACGCGTCTGGCAGAACATTTATGAGCAATCATAATCTCATTATTGGTGCTCTCGAGTGGGTGGTGCTGGCGGGGCGGGGCGGGGCGGGGCGGGGACGGACGCAGTTCACGCCTGGTTCACGGGGTAACGACGCAATACAGGCGTCCAATTCAATCTTCAAAGCGCGCGCGTACCCGCGAGTGTCCGCGCCACGCCGCGCCGGCACAGCCCGACCCGACCCGACCAGGCCTCCAATTGACCACCGGCGGCGGCGGCGGCGGCAGTCAACAGTGTTATTGGCACTCGCACTGCCAACGACCGCGGGCCGTGGGGGGTGTGTGCGGGGGGAAGGGGGGGGGTTTATGCGGGGCTACTCCATTTCGTGCTGGGGTACAGGAGGTTTTTGCCAGCTGATGGAGGGGAAAAAATGTTGTTTTACGTCGTAGAGATGAGCGAACAGGCCAGTTCGAATTTGAACGAACTCGAACAAAATTGGTCTAAAATTCTTCGAACGAACACGAACACGAACAACCATTTTTTTCTTCGAACGAACCGAACTGAACAAACTACTGTTCATATTCGAACGAACACGAACAATTAATATTTTTTACCTATTCTGTCTAAAATGTAGCTTTCCGTCACATTTTTCAATTTACCTTTGGTATATTAGTAATTAGCATTCACTGGTAAAACAAATGTTTAGTTCTATACACCACTTGATGCATAGCTCCTAATGTATAATACTTAAACACTATGTCATGCACAGTTCTAACTAAACATTAGTTGGTGTATAGTTCTTAAACATTTAGCAAGTGTATAGTTGACTAAACACTTGGGATGTCGTCGCATCCCTATGCTTTGACATGGAAAACCTCGTCCAAATGCATACTTCTAAACATCACGAAACGTTTAACATCTAAACATCTACGAAGTGCATAGTTGTTAAATATGTAGTGATGAATAGTTGACACTATACACCATTTGATGTATAGAAGTGGAACTTAAACACCGTGATCAGCTGAGAGAGAGGCGGGAAAGGGAGGGTGCGGTGGGGAAGGGAAGATCCAACAGCAGGTCAGCGCTCGACCAATCAGAGAGCGGCATTTTCCGCGCGCGCTTCTCACCGGCATTTTCGAAAATTTAGAGAGGGATTGACCAGGTCGGTTTTGTTCGGCGACGAAAATTTGTTCGATCAGTCCACGAACATTTCGGATCCGAACACCTTGCGTTCGTGTTCGAACGAACACGAACAGTTCGCTGTTCGTTCGAGTTCGTTCGACTGCGAACATGTTCGCTCATCTCTATTACGTCGGACGGCTCTGCGCGGCTGATCCCCGCACTAATCCGTTTGGGTATCCCGCAGCGTCCTGGTGCAGCTGGACTCGCCCGCCCCGGCCCCCGCCCCGGCCCGGCTCCGCAGGCGGAAGAAGGCCGGCAGGAAGCAGCAGGACGAGCAGGACGGCGAGCAGCCGCTGCGCCGGAAGGGCGGCAGCGGCGGCCGCCAGAAGGGCAAGGGCACCGCCAAGAAGAAGAAGAACCGGAAGAAGGCGAATAAGCAGGGTGAGTACTGAGTACCGGGCGTAAGGCCTGTCCTGTATCGCGGCCCCCAGGTGTGAGAGTGTTCTCTGATCCCAAGCAGGCAGCGCCCGGCACAAGGGCGGGATCCTCGTGGACCCGGGCGGGGGCCCCGGCCCGGCCTCCGGGCCCGACGCGCTCGCTAACACCGGGATCCTGCACGGCGGCGGGCTTGGCCTGGACCTGGTCGAGGCTCCGTCCGCCCCGGTGCCCCGCGGGATGGTGCGGGAGGAGGACGCCGACCTCAGCTGCCTGGTCGGCCTCGGCGCCGGAGACGGGGACGCCGCCTCTGCAGGCGGCTTCCTGCGCGCCCCGGACCTGCCCCTCGCCAACGTCCTGAAGTACACCAAGTAAGAGACCATGCAGCCCAGCCGGGCCGGGAGATGAGATGGGATGAGCCTGGGGACGATGAGGAGGACCAGGTATCATGATACCGAAGTGCACTTCGCGCCATAGCGCAGCGGCGCGCCTCGCCTCGCCAATCTCGATGGCAGAGCGCGCAGAGCGATAGCCTGCTTGACTCAGCAGCCCTAGCTCCCCTCTGCGGAATGCGTGTACATTGATTCAGATAGAGCGCAGGCGCGCGGCGCGGCGCGGCTAGGCGCCCTGCGGTGGGCCCTGCGGGGCGCGGCGCGGCGCAGCGCGGCGCTGGGCGGCGAGCCCGGCCCTAGCCCTATGCCCTGCGCACTGTGGGAGCGCCCCCCGTCCCGCCGGCCGGGCCGGGTCGGGCTGAGAGGCTCTGGCCGCAACAGCGGCTGTGGTCGGGTCGGGTCGGGTCGGCGTGTCACCCCGCGTCCACGTCGCCTGCCCCCTGGACCGAGAGCGCCTTGGTGCTCTGCCGGCTCGTCTCGCGCCCGCCCCGCCCCGCCCCGCCCCGCCCCCCCGCCCCGCTACCATGTGCACGACGCGCGAGGAAAGTTTTACCCCCTCGCAAAGTGTAGCTGATTACTGCTTGTGTTTTTGTTCACGTCGTCCAGGAAGCGCAACCCGTCCCCGCCCAAGAACCGCTACCTGGTGGTGCTGTACAAGTGCATCGCCGGCTTCACCCTCAAGGACCCCGCGGTGGACCGGCTGTTCTGCAGCCGCGGGCGCTGGGTGGGCCCGCAGCCCGTGTGCATCTCTGCGGGAGGTGAGCAGAGCAGCAGGGCGCTCCGCCCCGCCGGCCGGATACCCGGCCCGTCATCGCACTGAGTGCTCCCTCCCGCGCCGTAAATCTCGCGCTCGCCGTGGCTACCGGGCGTGCGCGGGGCGCGGCGGGGCGGGGCGGGGCGGCGGAGAGGGGCCTAGCCGCGATGTACCGATTGCGGCGGGCTGCCGCGGCGCCTCCGACCCGCCCCACCACCACCCGCCTGCATCGCATTACAACACCTGTTGCAGGCCCGCCGGGACCCAGGATCGGCAAGGAGGATGACGTCGATGACGGCGCCGGTGACGCGGACGCCGACGGGGACGACGAGCCGTGTGACGAGGGCGAGGACGGCGCGCTGGACTGCGAGCACGAGTGCCGGGTGGTCCGCGGGCGCGCCGCCTGCCGCTGCTTCCGCGGCTACCAGCTGGACGGCAAGAACCGCTGCATCGGTCAGTCATCCCTCGACCCGTAGGCAGCTCATGACCCTCGTGTGATAGCCATCGGGGGAGGGGAGGGCCGACCTGTCCCCTCCCCGTGTCCCGACACGATCGTATCTCGGCGCGTTGTCGCGCGGCTGCTCGCTGATGCCCCGCGACGCGTCCCGGCGCTGGACCAGGGACGTGCGGGCCGCTGCCGCTGTCATGCATCCCGCCGATTCGGATTTCGCGCCGCGGCGAGCAGACGACGCTTGTGGGCCGCGGAACAGATGACATTTGCCTCGAGGTCTCTGGAAAACTGCAGCGAAGGATCTCCTAACCCCGCCAGTAATTACTCCCCGAACCCGGGTATCTTCCGTCGTCTCCGAGGTGCCCGACGAGCTGGAGACCCCTTCTCCGACCCCTCCCCCTCCCCGCCCCGTCCCACTCAAGCTCGCACTTCCCCCCCGCAGCATGTGGCAAAACGATTGCAGTAAATCCCGACACTACTTTAGTTCGCACGCGAATGTGGCGTGGCGTGGCGCGGCGTGGTGTTTACGGCGCTGCGCTTTGCCTTTCATTAATTAAATTTACCCGACAGAACAATGATTCACTGGGCGGGGCGGACGCTGTGGTGTCCGGTGGACGGGGCGGGGCGGGGCGGGGCGCACTGTTCTCACCGGCCCGTTCTGATCCCAGACGTGGACGAGTGCGCGGTCGGCAACGGCGGCTGCGCGGACCTCTGCCTCAACAGCCCGGGCTCCTTCCGCTGCGAGTGCCGCGACGGCCTGCGCCTGGAGGCGGACGGCTCCTCCTGCCGGGGTCAGTGCCGGCCCGGGCCGGGTCCTGGTCCGGGTCCTGGTGCGCATGCGGGTCGGGGCGGGGCGGGGCGGCACTGCACTGCTTCCACAACTGCACTGCACTGCTCTGCACTGTTCTGCACGCGATGCAAATGAGTAGAGGGTCTGGTCTGGTCTCTCTATCCGCAGCTCTCCTGCTCTCTTTTGCCTGGCGGGTCGGGTCGGGTCGGGTCGGGTTGACACTGTCGCGGATAGGACGGGACACGCGGCCGCCGCGCCGACAGCTCTGTCTGCACCCCACGCCTTCTTCTGCTTCGGTGCACGCTGCGGGGCGGGGTGGGGCGGTGGCTTGTCACGGCCAGCTTGGCGTTGTCTGGGCGGTGGCTTTCAGCGTGCCTTTTCCCTGCGCTGCCGCAGACGTCAACGAGTGCCTGCTGCGCAACGGGCACGGGCCGTGCCAGGAGGGCTGCACCAACCTGGACGGCGGCTACCGCTGCTCGTGCGACAACCTGCCGGGGACGCGCCTGGCCGCCGACAACCACACGTGCGAGGACGTGGACGAGTGCGAGCGCGACAACAACGGCTGCTCGCACACCTGCCTCAACACCATCGGCTCCGCCTTCTGCCTCTGTCCGGAGGGGATGGTGCTGCACTCGGACTGGAAGACTTGTCGAGGTACTGCAGGGGGAGGGGCCCCATGACTCACCCGCTCCTTCATCCGGCGGCGTCCGGCGTCATCCCGGTTACAAATTATGACACTTGGGCTGGTTGCAGATGTGGACGAGTGCTTGGACGCCTCAATAGCCAGCCGGTGCCCGGGCGGCTGCGTCAACACGCCGGGGTCCTTCACGTGCCTGGAGGAGGCCTCCACCACCAGGGAGCCGGCCGACTCGGCCAACCCTCCTCCGGACAAGGGTGGGCGCGGACGGGCCGAGGACGAGGCCGGCGCCGAAGACGGTGACGACGGAGAGGGCGACGAGGACGACGAGGACAGGTGGCGCGGTAAGACTAGCGGCGACGATTGCCAGCCCGGATACCGACGCGCCGACGGCGAGTGTAAAGGTGAGGGAAGTGGTCCAAGCAGGCCATGGTGACTGCGACTGGAAGGCGTGCTGACCCAGGGAGTCTGTCTCACAGACGTGGACGAGTGCACTGAGCAGGAGACGCGCTGCTCGCACGAGTGCCTGAACGAGCCGGGCTCTTTCTCGTGCTCGTGCCCCGCCGGCTACGACCTGGCGGAGGACGAGGCGACCTGCGAGGACGTCGACGAGTGCTCCGAGCCGGACCACGGCTGCTCGCACACGTGCGTCAACCTGGTGGGGAGCTACCGCTGCGAGTGCCCGGCCGCGTGGTCGCTGTCCGCGGACCAGCGCACCTGCTCGGAGGAGGAGGAGGGGTGTCAGGACTCGGGGTAAGTAGCCGTGCTGTGCCGTGCAGTGTACGCCGGGCCGGGCTCGCGTCATGAAACTGTCGCCTGTCGTCCCCCAGGTGCTCCCACTCCTGCCTGGTCGTGGAGGGCCGCGCGACGTGCCAGTGCCCCGGGGGGCTGCACCTGGCCGACGGCGACCCCCTGCGCTGCGTCGACCTGGACGAGTGCGCCGCGGGAAACGGCGGCTGCTCGCACCAGTGCGTCAACGAGCAGGGCGGCTTCCGCTGCCAGTGCCCGGACGGCTTCTGGCTGGACGACGACGAGCGAACCTGCGTGGACGTCAACGAGTGCGAGGAGGACAACGACGTGCAGGGAGGGCCGGCGTGTAGTGGCACATGCGTCAACACGGAGGGCAGCTTCTACTGCAGCTGCCCCGAGGGGACGGCGTTGGCCCCGGACGGTAGGACGTGCGAGCTTGACCCGGACGACGAGCGCTGCCCGGGCGACCACGGCTGCTCGCACGACTGTGCACGCGACAAGGGCCAGCACGTGTGCCTGTGCCCGCAGGGCCTGTCCCTCGCCCCCGACAACGTGACCTGCCAGGACGTGGACGAGTGCGAGACGGAGAAGCCTTGTGATCAGCTCTGCGTCAATGAGTTGGGCAGCTTCAGGTGAGTAGACATTCACTGTTTACTTAGCTCACTTGTATTATGTCCTTCCATCGGCACTGCTGTCGCAGGTGCTCCTGCCGGGTGGGCTACGCCCTGGGCTCGGACGGCCGCCGCTGCAGTGACGTGGACGAATGCGCGGAAGTCGAGGGCGACGCCGCGCGCCCGCGCTGCTCCCACAACTGCACCAACGTCCCGGGATCGTTCCACTGCTCCTGCCCCGCGGGCCACAGGCTCGGCGCGGACGGGTTCAACTGCGAGGACGTGGACGAGTGCACGACGGTGACGGAGGACGGCGAGCCTACGTGCTCTCACGACTGCGTCAACGAGGTGGGCTCGTACCGCTGCAAGTGCCCGCCGGGGCTCGCGCTGCAGGCGGACGCCCGCACGTGCGAGGACGTAGACGAGTGCGCCGACGGTGGCCACGGCTGCTCGCACACCTGCGACAACTGGGTCGGCAGCTACCGCTGCAGCTGCCCGGACGGGCTGCAGCTGGGGCAGGACGGCCGCACCTGCCAGGACGTGGACGAGTGCGCCGGGGCGGATCACGGCTGCTCGCACGAGTGCGTCAACGAGCACGGCGCGTATCGGTGCGTGTGCCCGCCCGGGTACACCCTAGGGGAGGACAACCGGACCTGCAAGGACGTGGACGAGTGCGAGTCGGGGAGCAACAGCGTCCATGGTGACCAGGAGTGGCCCTCGCCCTGCCAGCACCGCTGCGTCAACGAGCCCGGCTCCTACCGCTGCGAGTGCGCTGACGGCTACCGCGCCGACCCCGCGGCCACGGGCGCGTGCGTGGACGTGGACGAGTGCGCGGAGGGCAACGGCGGCTGCTCGCACGAGTGCCGCAACCTGCCGGGCGGCGTCGAGTGCTCCTGCCCGCCGGCATTCACGCTGCAGCCCGACGGGCGCGTGTGCCACGCCGATAACGGCTGCCAGGTCAACAATGGCGGCTGCGCGCACGAGTGCCACTTCAACGGCACAGTGTTCTGCCTGTGCCGCGAGGGCTTCGTCCTGGACGCGGCCACGGGCCGGCACTGCGAGGACGTGGACGAGTGCGCGACGCGCGGCCACGGCTGCGCGCAGCTCTGCGTCAACACGCCCGGCTCCTTCCGCTGCGCGTGCCGCGAGGGCTTCGAGGCGCCCGCGGACCGGCCGGCGGACTGCGTGACCACGGGGCCCACCGATCCCTGCGCCCAGGGTAACGGCGGCTGCTCGCACCGCTGCGCTGTCGTGTCCGGGGCCGCGCGCTGCTCCTGCCCGCCGGGCTACCGGCTGAGCGAGGCCGACGGCCGCACCTGCGAGGACGTGGACGAGTGCATGCAGAGCGACGACGAGGACGAGGAAGACGCGGGCAGCGGGCGTCTCTGCGCGCACGCGTGCGTCAACATGCCGGGCAGCTACCGCTGCGCGTGCTCGCCCGGGTACGCGCCCCCGCCCGACGACCCGCACGCCTGCGAGGACGTGGACGAGTGCGCCGATGTGGATCAGGGTGGCTGCTCGTACTCGTGCACCAACACGCCGGGCAGCTACCGCTGCACCTGCCCGCCCGCGCATCGCCTCCACGTGGACGGCAGGACTTGCACGGCGCCCGCAGACCGCGACCACTGCCTGGACAACAACGGCGGCTGTTCGCACGGCTGTCGGAGCACGGCGCACGGGGCGTCCTGCGAGTGCCCGGACGGCTACCGGCTCGACCCGGACAACAACAGCACGTGCCTGGACGTGGACGAGTGCGCGCTCGACAACTTTGCGTGCTCGGGGCAGTGCGTCAACACACGCGGCAGCGCGTACTGCCTGTGCGCGCGTGGCCTGGAGCTCGGTGCCGACAACAAGACCTGCGTGTCCGTGGACCCGTGCCAGGACGCGCGCTGTTCGCACCGCTGCGAGGTGGAACCGCCGGGGCGTGCGCGCTGCATGTGTCCGCCAGGGCACTACCTGCTGGAGGACGCGCGGTCCTGTGCTCAAGTGGACCCCTGCGCCGAGGACAACGGTGGCTGCTCGCACGCGTGCGTGCGCGTGGAGGAGGCGGTCCAGTGCCGCTGCCCGGAGGGATGGGAGCTCGACGGGGGCGGCAAGCGCTGCCGCCTCCGGGACCCCTGCGAGCGGGAGAACGGCGGCTGCTCGCACGCCTGCGTGCCCAAGGTGGGCACCGGCGAGGCGCAGTGCCGCTGCCCCGAGGGCTGGGAGCTGGACGCGGGCGGCAGGCAGTGCCACCTGCAGGACCCCTGCGAGAGGGACAACGGCGGCTGCTCGCACTCGTGCTCGAGCCACGACGGCCACGTGCTGTGCGGCTGCCCTGAGGGCTGGGAGCTGGACGCGGGCGGCAAGCAGTGCCACCTGCAGGACCCCTGCGAGAGGGCCAACGGCGGCTGCTCGCACTCGTGCTCGAGCCACGACGGCCACGTACAGTGCGGCTGCCCGGCGATGTACGCCCTGCGCGACGACAACACGACGTGTGTGTTGCGGGACCCGTGCGCGGTGGACAACGGCGGCTGCTCGCACGCCTGCTCGCCTGGATCGGCCGGCGCGGCCGCCTGCTCGTGCCCCGAGGGGCACACCCTCGCTCCGGACAACCGGACGTGCGCGCGGGCCGACGGCTGCGCGGTGGACAACGGCGGCTGCTCACACACGTGCGTCGAGACCAAGGACGAGGTGGCGTGCAGCTGCCCGGAGGGCTTCGAGCTCGGTGTGGATGGCCTGCAGTGCGAGGCGCAGGAGGCCGACGAGGACGACGCGGTGACAGCGGCGGCGCCCGCGGGGCCGGGGCCCTGCTCGAGCCACAACTGCTCGCACGGCTGCGTGGCGACGGCGGACTCCGCGACCTGCACCTGCCCGCCGAGGACCAGGCTGGGCGCGGACGGCAGGACATGCGCAGCGGTGCGGCGCTGCGACCTGGACAACGGTGGCTGCTCGCACATTTGCCGGCCGGGCGCCGACGCGGGCGCCGACGCGAGCGCCGCCGACGTGACATGCGCGTGTCCGCCCGGCTGGGAGCTTGGCGCCGGGGACGCCGCGACGTGCCGGCCGCGGCGCAGCTGTCTGGTGAGTCGTAGGTTTACTAGCCAGGCAAGCCTTCGTGGTGATGACGTCGGTCTTGATCTCCCTGGATGCACAGGTGGACAACGGCGGCTGCTCGCACGAGTGCGCTGACCGCGAGGACGGCGGCGTGGAGTGCGCGTGCCCGGACGGCTGGGACCTGGACCCCGACGAGCGCGGCTGCCACCGGCTGGTCACCTGCGGCGAGGACAACGGCGGCTGCTCGCACAACTGCTCCATCTCGGCGGCGGGCGAGCCCGTGTGCTCATGTCCTGAGGGCTTCGCGCTAGCCGAGGACGACGCCGCATCCTGCAAGGACGTTGACGAGTGCGAGGACGAGAACGGGGGCTGCTCGCACATCTGCGAGAACACGCAGGGCAGCTTCCGCTGCTCGTGCCCGGTCGGGTTCCGCCTCCAGGACGACGACGTGACGTGCAGGGACAGGTGGGTGTCGGGTAGCACTGGCGCGCGCGCGTGTTCCACGCACGGCCGGTGCTAAGCGAAGGAATGTTACAGGGACGAGTGCGCCGTGGGCAACGGCGGCTGCTCGCACTCGTGCTCCAACTCGGCGGGCAGCTTCACGTGCGGCTGCCCTCACGGCTTCGCCCTGGACGCGGAGGGCAGGACGTGCCTCGACGTGGACGAGTGCGGCCGCGCCAACGGCAACTGCTCGCACTTCTGCATCAACACGATGGGCGGGCACCGCTGCGGCTGCCCCGTGGGACTGCGGCTCACCGACTCGGGCAGGGACTGCGAGCTCGCGCACCACTGCAGGCCCGGCTGGGAGCCGGCGCCCCCCGGCTGGGAGCAGGCCGGCGACAAGCAGGACGTCGACGAGGACGAGGATGCGCAGCAGCTGCAGGAGGAGGAGGAGTCCGGCGGGCCCGGATGCCGGGACGTGAACGAGTGCGCGGGCGACCACGGATGTCAGCAGATATGCGTCAACACGCCGGGCGCGTACCGGTGCGAATGTTTCGACGGGTATACACCCGTGGGCAAGCGCTGCATCGGTTAGTGTGCGCAGTACCAAAATCCTCTCACCGATACGACGCTATTTTCTTCCACGTGTCTCTTTTCATCCCGTTAGGTTCCTCAGTCGTCGTCGGCCTTCCATCGCCACCAGCGCCGCCGGAAATATTCTCGCATGCTGAAACGCGGACGACTACGCCTCTTTCGACAACAACTCATCCCACCACCACTTCGACAACGACAGAGGCTACGACTACGACCACGACGACAACCATCTCTGCCTCCACCAGAGCGACTCCCAGCTCCTCCTTGAAACCCCTCCCCTCCTCCACATCGCCCCTCGACTCCGTCACCACCCTCTCCCCCGCCGTATCCGTGGTCTCCCCCTCAAGCAGATCGCCCTTGCTAGCGACCCTCGACGAGCCGCTGGTCTTGGTGACGTCACCGAAGACGCCCCGCTTCGCGTCGCCCTCGAGCACGGTGGCGTACAGCGAGCCCGCCGCGCCCCCGGGCTGCGCCCCTCTGCCGGCGCCCGTTGGCGGGGAGGTCCGCTGCCCCGGCCTCAGCGCGTCGCCCCGCGGCGTGTACCCGGTGGGCGCCCAGTGCTCCGTGCGCTGCCCGAGGGGCTACCACCTGTCCGGCCCCCTGTCCAGGGTTTGTCTGCCAGGCGGCCGTTGGTCGTCGTCCAATGCCTCCTGCGTCGGTGAGCATCGTCTCATAGCTTCTCTCAGCGTTTTATTCACTCTAAACAACTCTCCTCTTCCCTGTGCTCAGCGGCCCCCGCCCCCTGGATACACTGCCCAGGGGCCATCAACGTGGAGATACCTCCATCTCGGGAGCGAGCCGTCATCAACATCCCCCGGCCCGCGTCCAACGTGGACTGGTGGAGGTAATGGCATAGGCGAGCCGGGCGCTCGCTCGGAAGGCCGGTGGGTAGGCAGACCCGCCACGCACGCCTCCGGAGCCGGTGGCCTACCTCTCCAGGCTGACTCCACGCGCCGCGCCGCGCCGCTCGGCTCTTGGCTCACGCTCACCTTGTCCACAGACACGTCGAGTCCGTGCCAGTCTGGGGGAAGCGGCTGTCGGCGGAGCTCGGCCCGGGGTCGTACACCATCACCTTCGTGGCGAGCAGCCCCGTGAGCGGCGCCAACGCCTCGTGCTCGGTGCCCATCCTGGTGCGAGGTGAGGCCCGTGCGTGTTCCCTCCGCCTCATGGTATCCTACCGGTTTCGACTTTAACGAACTGTTCCTCCTCACAAGACGTGGAGCGGCCGCGGGTGTGGCGCTGCCCGCTCTCCTTCGAGGTGCACCTGTCTCCGGGCGAGTCCTCGCGATCCGTCTCCTGGGTAGAGCCGCACTTCACCGACAACGTCGGCGTGGAGGCGGTGTTCAGGACGAAGGACCCTGGCGATACCCTGGCGCCAGGACTGCACTATGTGACGTATCTCGCCCGGGACGCGGCGGGGAACAGAGCAAGTTGCCACTTCAGCATCGGGGTGAAAGGTGAGAGAGCGGCGCGATCGCACACGACTTTTACGGGCTCTGAATTATCTTACCAATTAACATTCCCGTTGCAGATTATACTTTCCCGTTTTCGCGAAGTGCTCAAGTAAGTTCCTCTACTATTCTCTAGAATTTGGTTTCGTTTAGCTGATGTTAACGGCGCATGTCTTAAAATGCAATATGACCGACAGAGGCGCACGGGCTACCACAACTACCAGGGCTACTACGCCCACCACGCGTATAGCGCCGGCAGCAGCGGCAGAGGGCGGCTCGGGGAGCCTTGCCCCCGAGGGACAACCCCAAAGCGCCAACCGGTGAGATATTCAAACCAAATACGAACCTTTGCTTTTCGTGCACCTGTGAAACGTCGTGTATATTGCTATTGCAGTCGGGGGCGGTGCGCTGCGTGGCGGTGGCCGCGTCCTCCGCCCCCGCCGTGCAGGTGTGGCGGCAGCACCAGCCCCCACAGGCCGTCCCTGCGAGTCTTTCCAGCCGGAGGTGGTCGTCGGGACCCGCCGTCCGCCACGTGTCTTCCAGGACGTCCTTCTCCTGGGACCTGCCGCGAAGCGCGGCCACCGCGGCCACCCCCACAACCACGACCACCACCTCGACGACCAGCCGGCCCCGGGACTCGGTGTACGCGGAGAGCGTGGCCGGCGCGCAGTCCGTCACGACGAGGCGCCTGGAGCGTGAGTGCCCTGCCCCTCGGCGCGGCGCGGCCGTGTCCCGCAGGCGCTTCATGTGTGCTCGTCTATTTCCAGATCATCGCATTCGGCACCACCACGGCGCGGGCGAGGGCGGCGCGTGGGAGGAGCGGCGGCGGCGCCTCGCCCAGTACCACCTGGACCAGCTGAGGATGCTCAATGTGCGAGAGTGTCCATGATGGACGCGACGCGACGCGATGGCAGCGACTAGGGCCATGTGACTGTGATTCGGGGGCTCATCAGACCCATTTGTGTCCATAAATGTGTAACTGGACAGATTATTCTGTATTGTAGGGAGGAACCCGCAACGGTCTTTCATTTTTTTTTTTTTTTTTTAAATATTTTTTTTTTCAATATTTTAAGCATTCCAAACATATGAACTTTTCAAACTGAGATTAAGGAGGGGTGTTACATTAAAGTAATGTGGTGTACTTAATGGACATACAAAAGCAACTCTTTAGAGTAATACAGTTAAATGAATTCTGCTGAGCAAACATGAAATTGCCCTTGCAATAGTCTGTCCATGAGACTAGCCCTAGTCTCATGGTCTGTCTATTTTATTATTTTATTAAGTGCCATATAGCAATCACTGCCATGATAAAGTAAACAATGTGAGAATTTTTAAACTTCTGATATGCCAACAAATTATTATACATATAATGTAAAAGTACCATTTCAATAAAATAAATAAAATTTTGTTCAAGACCTTACCTTATTACCTGAAATTCTTTCGTTCCTAAATTTGACATGACTAGTCCTAGCATGACTCCTGCAAGTACTCCTGATGCCCCTCTAGAAAGGGCAAGACGGGGAAGACCGTACAAAACAAAAGGGCGGGGAGGCGGGAAAGGGGCGAATGACGTTACCTGTGAATAATCGTGTCTGCAGTACGCTTGGCAACAGCGTACCACCGTGTTTTGGTCTGCTGTCACCTAACCTCTCTTCGCTCCCATACTGTTGTACTGTCACTGTCATGACTTCCCACTACTTGTTGTCATAACGTTAATACTTTCTGAACTGCATTTTTATTCTTTTTGTGATTTGATAACGACATGACATTGAAGAGTGATTGATTTTAAAATGATAGCTTACAGCGAAAAACCACTTCCCATAAATTAATAACGAAAATTATCATACTATTGGAGAAAAAATATCTCGAAAATATAGCATAAATATGGCTGAGGGGGGAGGTTCAGTTTTAGAAGGTTTTCTCTGTCCTGTGTGCAAAGCTGACTTTGGAAAGGCCGATAAGTTATTGTCACACTTTGAGAAGGAACATAATGAAGACAAGGATGTGCTGCAGGCATTCAAAGGTGATTATCTTGGTGTGCCCATTTTAATTCAAACAACATTTTTACAACCAACTCTTCATTGCAGATCTGTTTGGCATAGCTAAGAAGAAGATTCTTAAGAATGATGGTGTTTATACGAATGAAGGAGAAGTTCAAGCTACTTCTCGAAAAGTACTGGGCTATTCACCGAGCCTTTATGAACCACAATCTATAGGTAAAATTATTCTGTTTTACTTTTGATATCTATTAAATTTATTTGCCAGAGTACTCAATTTGCTTTAATGACAGGTGCTGTTCGCTCACATACACAACAGTTCTCCGCAGTTCGCAGTCAGCACTTGGAACATTATACGGTAGAAACAAATAAGTTACTTATTCGTCTTGACAAAATTTTAAGAGATCTTCCAACAGACCCATTAAAAAGAAAAGGTATACTGTAGTTTTGGTGGCATAGATCTGTAATAATCCTAAAAATTCCCTGTGCGCTACAAACATACTCCTATTTCAGCTCATGAGCAAGAAGTTGTTCCTTGGGTGGATGAAAAAATGGTTCGACTTTGTCCAAGCTGCAGTCGGTCATTTAACATAGCAAGGAGGAAACATCATTGCCGGCTTTGTGGTTTTGTCATGTGCAATGATTGCAGTTATTGTCTAGGTCTTGATACAGCAAGTAAGTTGAAAGCAGCTTTAACTTTATTTCCTCTGTGAGTAAGATGCTTTGTCATTCTTCTACCTATCTTTTTAAAGGAAAAATGACAAGTCCCATATCTCAAGCTGAGCCCCATAATGAACTCCAAGGAACTTCTTTACTTTCTCAGCAAAAACTGAAACGTTCAAATTCTAACTCCAGTCTGAACTCAGTTTTGTCATTAGTTGAAGGAGTCCATCACATAGATACAGGGTTACGTGTTTGTAAGGAGTGCCTTCATGTAAGTCAAACAAATACTTGCAAATCTTTTGTCTGCTTTAAAAAATATAGCAACAACATTTCCTTTACAGCTTCTAGAGAGCAGAGAAGCATTGAGAGAAAGTAGAGCGGCAAGACCTATTTTGATCCAGTTTTATGAGCGTTTAAGAACTTATATGCTAGACGCCAACCAGTTTCTTCCCACTTATATTAAGATGTGTAACTCATTAAGGTATGGTACATTATGTGTTAAATACATAAAATATCGATCATGAGTGATTTTTTAAAGTTTTCTTCTTACATAAGCTGTTCTATTATTCTTATTACAGCTGTGGTGAATCCACATATCAGCTCAAAGAAGCACAAGCACTTTGGGCAAAACTGTTAAAACTAGCTGAAAACATAGACTCTCTAAGGTACTAAGTGAAAACCGTTATTATTACCACACTACCCAAATTATTTTGTGTTGTGAACAAGTTTCCCTTCTATTCCCAGCAAAAAGATTTTAGTATTGGGTAGTGCTGACACCGAGAATCCTCCTAGAGGCAGAGCCTTACAGCTTCAACAACAAATTAGAGCAGCGGCCACTGCCTTTCTTCGTAATGAGATGCTAGGCCTCCCAACATTACCAACAGAGGCCAAATACTTAGAAATGCAGGAACAGCGCAGGTAAGCAACACAGTTAAATGTTTACATTTGTCCTCTCTCTTTAAGAAATGAACTGAATAAGAACCAAGTATTACTCAAAAGGGCTATCATAGTCCAGAAGTCATTTTAAACCAGCATTTTTTGTGTGAAACACTAATTTTTCAGGCAGGAACTTAAAGCGAGAATTCAGCAAGAACAATTGGAGGCACAGGCTTCCTTACAGCTTCAAAAACAAAAAGGAAGAGAAAAGGGACAAGACCGACAAACATTTGATAGAGACCCAGTAAATGTACATCAAGACACAGTGAGTTTGTTGATTATTTTGTATTAAAAATCAAAAACTTGTGATTATTAATATCCAACTTACATTGATCATTTATATATTCAAAGGTACTGCTTGATTCAGGATGGACTCCTGAGAAAGCAAGGCTTTTTAATACAGACGACCCAATGGTGCAGCAAATTAATAATCTGAAGCACTACATAAAGGAAGCAAAGTAAGAATCTAAATAACCTACTATCGCTAAAAATAATTAGTTAAACCTAGAGCCCATGTAATTATATTTTTATCTTCTCTTTAAGTCTTTATATTTAATTTACAGATTGGCTCAAAGGGTTGATGAGGTAGAGGCTTTACAAAGAAACCTAGAAGAATTACAAGAAGAGTACTGGAGACAACAGGAACAGCAACGCCTTGAAAATGGAAGCTAGCCCTGGACTCCCTACTGCATTTGCTGGTGCATGGTAACGAACAAAAATGGTACAGTTTTATTACTCTCAAAAGACTGTTGGTGACAAAAATTAGTCTGTCTGGGCTGCAAATAAAGTACATTGGTTTATTGTTTATCAGATAGCTTAATTAAAAAATATGATCCACAATCCAATAGATTTATGTACATGTTCTGATCTTGTTCTATATTTTTTAGTATTCAAAATTTTTTGTTGAATAATCAATTTTACAATTATGCACATGTATTTTAGACACTAAAACATTTTTCTTGGTGCAAACTTGATAAACTGGCTGTTTAAGCAGGTTTTATTAATGACTTTTTCTTCTGTTTTGTTGGCAGCATCATGAATATTATCTTCCTCAAGATAGGACTGGAAAAAATTAAATAGTAATGACACCAAGGATCAGTGAAGGCTTGTATAGTATTATTGCATTGAAACATTGCTATTGATTAGTAAAAGTTAGGGCTAATACCTCATCATTCCATTTTGCTATCTTAGGAAATTTACCCCATATTTCTGTTGGTTTAGCAAATGTTGTTATCCCCTGTTTCTTTGGTTCATCATAGTTTCTTTGAATTTGATTCTTATAGAAAAATAGGAAGATTCAAAATTTTGGCTTTGTTATGTAAAAAGAAATAAAGCAGCCTTAACATTTCTTACTTGAGAGAGATTTACTTACTTTATTTGGAGCAGGTGGGTTGAATATGAACTGGTCCTCTGAAGAACTACTATCTCTTTGTCCTGAAAAGAACCAATATTTAGACTTCTTGTGAGGAAAAGAAGAGAAGTAAACATCACAGCAGTTAAACATATTTTTCTCACCTATTTTGTGATCTGTTCTACTTTTAAACCATGAAAACCATTCACTTTTTTGTTTGCTTGGGTGAGTTGCTATTGGACTGTTCACTTTCCTTGAGTGGACAGAAGTTTTGTCAAATAATGTATAGGGATCATTAAGAATCTCACAAACAAAACATACCTTTGTGACTGTGCCTTTTGCCAGTTGTTGAATAAATCTATTTTGGCTCTCTTAGAGGGTTGGTCCCAAATAGAATTCAGGTGGTAGCTAATATCTGAAGGGCAAGACTTTTTATCAGATGACATTTGTTGAGGAACTGGGGGCAACACAGGTGAGGATACACAACAACCCTCTTCTCCGACTGTCCACAAGGGTTTAGGTTTGGCAAGGATTTTAAAAGGGTTCTTTTCAGTTGATTTAGCAACAGTATTCTTCTTTAAATTGCATAAAAAATCTGTTTCAGTTTGGTGCTTGTTAGTCTCGCATGGTTTTACAGGAATCTTTTTGTTTAGAGCTTTAATTTGATTACTTTTGTAGATATTTTCTGTTGGAGGATTCGGGTGTATTGCCTTTACCCATGCCTCTATTCTCTTCTGCTTGAAATAATTATCACTATTTAATATAGGTTGTTCATCTTTATCCACTTTTTCCAAATCGGGGATTGTAACAAATTCACATCCTTCTTCGCCATCATTTTTTTTTTCAGTACACGTTGTCTCTTGTCTGATAAATTCATTGGTTGGTTTTTGCAAAAGTACTTTGTTTTGCTGGAACATATCTGTATCATGATCACACACTATATCAGATTCCAATGTAAATGCTGTGGGTATATTCATAAAATGTCTGTAAAGTTCAATGTGAAACATTTGCAATAGGAAAGAACATAAAGTCATGATCACTGTATAGATATTTGAATTGTACATACGTCTTCCTAAAGCGGTCTGTAAGGTTTGAAGCAACATTTTTCGGCCTTTCAGAAAAGCAGATATCTGCAAAAGTCAGTGCATTTTGTTTACCAGAACTAATACAGAAAAAAATTAAAAACAAAGACTGTTAAAAACCTTAACTCACTTTCATTAGGGAAAAGTTTTTTCTTCTCCAAAACAAGGCTATCTACAATGCCTCCAGCAAATTTGAGACGGGTTGACCATGATGGCCTTTTTCTGATTGAAAGTACTTTAGGTATACTGGTCTCACTTGAAGTTTTTGGATCCCTTTGTCTTGTTGTGGAACCACTACTGCCTTGAAGATGAGGATCTTGGTCTTGGCAAATTTTTGAGTGCACACTTGGAATTATACAGTCAGAGTCATCATAATCATTTCCACTCAGCAATCTAGTGAGTAAAGAGATATATCAATTTAATTAATTTTATTCTTTCTATACATTTAGAAAAAATTGTAACTGAGAAACCCAGATACGTTTGCATCTTACATGTCATTTTCAGGAGAAGTACTTGAGATAAATTCTTTGCGGTTGTGCTTATGTTTTAGAGGCAAATTAGGATATGATGTGCAATTACTTTTTGATTTTTCTCTGCAGCTTTTCTCTTTAGGTGAATCAATTGTGTTAGAATCACCCTTAGTTGATGAAAAAGTTGAGCAGGAAGATGCAGAACCAAGATTTTCAATTAAACTACAAAATCAAAACAGAACATTTAATAGATACCAGATTATTACACAAATAAACACACAAACACAAACCAGTAGATGTATATAGGTAGACTGTAAATACATGAAAGTAAATTCTTACCCTTTATTTTTAGCATCTTGAAGAAGACGTTTCAAGTCGAAGTCAACTGTACCCCTCTTGACATTGCTGCCTGGAAAAGAGCAGAAGCAATTCACGTATTAGTTCTACAAGTGCTTATGCATGGTATTGAGAAAATTTAAATGTTACCTTTATTTAGCCTGGAATAGGGGGATGTTGATATTGCACCGTTCAGATTGAAACAACTCTTGTTCTATTCACAAAAAAAAAAAAAAAAAAAAAAGCTTTAATTTTAAAAAATAGAGCAGAACGGAAGAGACATGACACATCTAACACTTGCTTCCACTTACTGTCAACCTCCTTTCAGTAATTCGTGGCTGTTGATTCACTTTACTGAATGACTCCTGAAACAAAATGTAACCAAACAAAGTCATCATTGCAAGTAGATATTCTACTTCCTAACAGTCCAAGACAGCAGAGAGATAACCTTCAATTGATTAGTAGTAGCGTTTTTCTTTCTTGATTTCATTTTTGATCTATGTTTGTGATAACGTCTATGTTCCATCAACGGTGAGGTCGCTTTCATTTTGCCTTGTATAAAATATAGAACTGAGCTACTGTTTGAATAAATGCCGCCTATTACGTCCTCATTCAATTTGACCGGTTCAATGCTCAAAGCATTTTTATTTCGGAATTCAATGTAATTTCCACAACAATGCTCTTTAACCCTCAAAGGTAAGTTTAGTTGCCAGAACCCACAACTGTCTTACGGTTATTATTTTTCATTTCACATTTCAAGCAATTTCAAGAAAGAAAGTATTGGCGTATATTGGCGCAACTGTGTCCTCAAGGCAAGTTAGCCAAACTAACCTCGAATGTGTGATAACGAGAAATATCATATAATTTTATTTATTTACTACAGCTGTTTCTCGAATTGAAGTCAAAAATTTTAATGACTGTCGTTTTGATTTTTAAAACTGTCCGATAAGATTTTTGTGTCATTTTCTTTATCTTTATATTTAGAAAGTTTTAGAAGCTATAGTTGGCTACACTGTTGAATTTGTCGAGCGTATTTAGGCTGTTTCTAAAAAGGAAATGTTATGTAGCTTTCTCACTCTAATGATAGCAATGCAGTGTATTTTCGTGACCGCTGGCTACTTCCGAACTCTGTCGTTTTATCCTTGTTTATCCATGTCCGTAGCCTCAGCAATAAAGAGTGTCAACGGAGTCACAACTAACAAGCATCACAATGGATCCAGATATTCTTTCCACCTTTAAAATACTTATCATTGGCGAAAGTTCTGTAGGAAAAACAAGGTAGGAGTCGTTGACTTTTTCTCTCGTTTATTTTTTAATCAATGTTAGACAAGATGTCAAGTAGAAATTGCAACTCCTCGCGGAGTCAGTCGGAGTGAGGTCATTTCCCACTTTATTACGACGCAGTTTCCAACTATGCATATTTTTCTGCAATTAATTGGTGCTCTTGATCATAGAATTTTCGTTCTTTCAAAGAGTTTGTTCTGTTTTGTATGACACTAGCGACTTAACCTCTTGGTAAGGATAGAAACTTGATAACTTTTGGTCTTACCACCAACCTCAATAAATGACAACAAATAAACTCCTTGAAAAGCAAAATAATTCAAGTTAATATTACCCTCCATGAGATCTTAATGTTGTACACTGCTGCATTGTAAAGCTGTCATTTCATAATTCTTTTAATTTTGTTATTGCAAGCCTCAGAGGCTAGTATGCGTCTGAAATTGACAAGTGAGTGTGAGTTCATGTTCCAGTTCATATGTCTCACTCACCGTTGTTCCAGACATGTTCAAGCATCTGAAGCCTGCTCTGTGACGAGCTCAGCTATCGGGGTTAGCAGTAACTCTCTTTTTTTCTTTCAGTTTACTTCTACGGTTCATAAATGATAGTTTTGATAGCAATGTGGCAGCAACTATTGGTGTTGACTTCAAAACAAAAAAGGTTACTGTTGATGGGAATACGGTCAAACTAGCCATCTGGGTAAGAAAGCCTTCTATACATTTTTTGCTGTCAAATTTTTCCTGCACAAATCCGTTAACACAATGCATTTATAATATTGCATATTATCTTTTTTTATGGCAGGACACCGCAGGCGTTGAGAGATTTCGTACCTTAACTCCAAGCTATTACCGTAATGCGCAAGGAGCTATTGTCGTCTATGATGTATGCAGGAGAGATACCTTCAATAAAATGCAGACGTGGTTAGATGAACTTGATACTTATACAACAAAGAGGAACATAGTGAAAATGATTGTTGGTAACAAAATTGATCAGGTGATTATATGAAAAAAAAATTGATAAATACTGTACATTATCAGTTTATTGCATTATTTCACATGATTACAAGGACTACATTGTGTCAACAGTGTGTGCTTTACAAGCAATACAATAAAATAATGTGATTTTTTTTTTTTGTTTTTTGTTTTGTTAATGTGTTTTGAACAGGACTCAAGACAAGTCACAAGAGAAGAAGGAATCAAATTTGCCAAGCGACATGCTGCCTTGTACATTGAATCCAGTGCCAAAACGCGAGATGGAGTAGAGTGTGCTTTTGAAGAACTTGTTCAAAAGGTTTGTAAACAACTCTTATCTGCTGTACACGTATTAATTTTTTTTCCTAATTTTTCTGTGTTGTTTGAAAATTCAGATCATACAAACTCCAGGCCTATGGGAAGCAACTGCTGCACAGAGTGCCACTATTTCAATTACTCAAGATAATGCTGGTTACTTGCCCAAATCATGTACTGGTTGGTCCTGCTCTTTGAATTAATATAAATCAAAATGCAAGACTGTTTTCAGATCCAAATATTTTTATGTACATAGGTCTCATTTTTAAGTGCTTTATATCTGACGTTAACTGGGAAATTATTGTTTTGCTGACTTCATTTTGCACACTATGCATGTCTGCTGGTAACCAATATTTTGGAAGGCTGTTACCTGTAATTTCTGTTGTTTTTCAATGAATTAGTCCACTTAGTTTAAAATGTAATATTTTGTACTCTTTTTACTACATTTTATAATTCCCACACACTCTTCTACGAATCTCTTAAAAAAGAAATAAAGTTCTGTGGAATATTTTTTTTTCTGAGGGTTGACTGGTGCATTTTTTAGATAATTTAATTAATTTAATCTAAACTTTTAGAATCCTCAAGCTTCCCTGTTAAGCTACAATTCACCTGTGTTACTTATTTTAGCATATTGAAATACATATTTATCAAACTGTTTGCTTTGTTTCTTTTTAATGGACGCAATATAATTTTGCTGATAGTACTACAGTTCAAATCACGATAGCGACAGCCCTGCCCGCCCCTGCCCATCCGGTGAATGCCCAGGGCGTCGACGTCAGCGTTTCGGCTGCCACATCATCGACATCGCTGCTAGGCGGCGTTCACTACGGACGGTCAACGCCCACTAAAACTACGCAAACACAAAGGTCAAAAATATTGATTAAACGCAGGGTAAAATATTAGGGTACACAAAAATCCTCTTTTACGCGTCTGAATATTTTGCCTTGTCCAGTGGACAAGGTCCACTTGAGGGGCCAGGGTCCGGGTTTCCCTGGTGGCGAGCGTGGCGCATCGCGCAGCGGAAAGTGGCCGCGTGGTCGAAGAGAGGCGTAGAGGCGTCACGTGACCGACGGGCCCTCCTTCCTTTATTTAGCACACCTCTGCATGGACACAGCATCAGCATGAGCACCCCAGCACCGCAGCCCGTTCCCAAGCGCGGTATCGTGAAACAGGTACTAAATTTGACAAAACCTATCATATACATGTTCAATATGCTATAATGCGTCGTTTGCCGCAATCAGACGGCTCTTCGAATAAAGTTTTCTGTGAGAAATTCAGTGGTGTTGGTGTTACCTGGCAGCTCCGTGGAGGAGTCTGTCTGCTGGGTAGCTTGTCGGCTTCGATATTTTATTTATTTAGCAACGTTTTTGTTCTTTTAGGTCCTGTCAGGGGACTCTGTTGTGATCCGCGGCCCACCCAGGAAAGGAGCACCTCCTCTAGAGAAGACTATTATTTTCTCCAATATTCTGACACCGAAGTTGGCTCGGCGAGCGACAGCTAAGTATGTGCTCCAATTTCTCGTTAGACCTCTGTATGTAGCCCATTCTTCCTTTAAATGAAAATTGTTGCTACATGTTCGAGTATTTATATCCACCTAAATTCAACCCACCAAGTATTTTTTATCGATTTGTATTATTGTTAGCACTCCAGCTGTGATGTCGTGTGCTTCGAACTGCCAACTAACCAGAGTACCTTGCCAACACAGCTGATGTCCCTAACCTCAAAACGTCCTAAAAGTCACCGGGTCGAACCGTAGCATATTATCACAAGCTGTCTGTGGTTTTTACTCTTTTCACTGATTCTTTGATAGTAAATAGAATCTTGCGTCATTTTGCTTTCAATCAAACTCTTTAGTGCTAATTTGTGTCAAAAAAATTGTACCTTTTGTGTCTACATAATGCGCACGAAGTTTTTAAAGGTATTGTTCTGTCTCATTAATTTTTGTTCCTTTTTTGTTTATAGCGCTGCAGATACCAAGGATGAACCTTGGGCATGGGAGGCCCGTGAATTCCTCCGTAAAAAGGTGATTGGGGAGTCAGTCCTTTTTGTTTCGGAAATCTCTAACAATAACCAGCGAGAGTACGGTGTCCTCTACCTTGGCAAGGGTGAGTTCATTATATTTAAGAATATTTTTAAATCAGTTTTCATTTGTTTGAAGCACTTATCCAAGCTAGAATATCATCCCATAAAATGATTCTTGATTGCATTGGATCTATTTTCAAATTTTCATTCTAGATATTCAGACTGGGGAGAACATCACTGAGTCCTTAGTAAGTGAAGGATTGGCAACTGTGAAAAAAGATGGACGTGCTCCTGAAGTTGCACGGCTGGTTGAACTTGAAGAGGCTGCCAAGGCTGCTGGTAAAGGAAAGTGGGGAGGGAACCCATCTGTAAGTAAACTGTATTTTCATAATATGTGACAATAATAATAATAATAGTCTAGAGAGGACTCTCTTATAACTTGGTTATTTATTGTAGGACCATATTCGTGATATTAAATGGACTATTGATCACCCCATGTCCTTTGTCGACAAGATGGGTCACAAACCCATCAAAGCAGTCATTGAGCATGTCCGTGACGGATCCACTGTCCATGCATTCCTTCTTCCTGATTTTTACAGAATCACACTCATGATCTCTGGAATTAGGGTGAGAGATAAAACTATATAATATACTGCAATCACTTGTCACACTGGTTTAATTTTTTAATCTGTTTTTCTCTTTTGTAGGCTCCGAATATTCCAAGGCCTGATGAAAACAAACAGCCTGATGCTACAAGCTCATTGGCTGAAGAAGCCAAGTACTTTGTTGAGTGCCTTCTTCTCAACCGTGATGTAGAAATAGTTCTGGAGTCTACTAATAATAATAATCTTGTTGGATCAATTCTTCATGAGGTGAACTTTTTTTCTAACTTAGCTTTAGTCATCCACCAAGAACTACTACAGTATAAGAGTACTTACTTGTAATTTTTTATCCCATATTTAGAAAGGAAACATTGCTGTGGCGCTACTGCAGCAAGGGTTTGCAAGATGTGTAGATTGGTCCATTGCGCACATGAAGTCAGGTGCCGACAAACTTCGTGCAGCAGAGAGAGAAGCAAAAGAAAAGAGGCTAAGAATCTGGAAAGATTGGACCCCCACAAACACTGTAAGTCTGCATGCCTTTTTTTAAAATTTATCAATCAATTTATTTATTTATTATGTAGTATTTTGTAACACTGCCAAAAATTGAAAGGGTTTACTTACTGATGTTACTTATGTGCTCTGGTATTTTTTAATATCTAACTTGCTGACATTTCTGGTTTTTTATGCTTACTAATTTTGCATCATGCTTCTGAGCAATGTTATTACCTTGTCTTTACTCAATTCCCTAAAAATATATTAAAATAAAATCCATAAAAAATTAATTATTGGTAAAATTTTTGTTTTGAATTTTTTTTTTTTTATACTTACATTTGACAATGCTCAGGATGTATGTTTGCAAAGTGATGGAAAGAGGCAGGTATGAGGAGGGTGTAAATTTTTGTCTTAGTCAAAGTATTGGAGTTGGGAAAACTTTATTAAATAATAACTTGTTGTTGTAATTGCTGTATTTTCTTTTCAGAGCCGTGGAAAAGAGTACTCTGGTACTGTTGTCGAGATTATCAATGGCGATGCCTTGATGGTGAAGATTCCCGGCCAATCTGCTCCCAAGAAAATCTTTTTGGCTAGCATCAGGCCACCAAGGGAACAAAGGTATAAGTAAATTCTTGCCATCCTTTTTATCTATCCTATCATCTATTTATTCAATTATTTTATATTTTGTTTGTTTTCCTAATTTTTAGACCTGCTGATGAGAAACCTGAAGAGAAAGCACCGCTGCCACCAGGACAACGTAAACCAAGACCACTTTATGAAGTACCCTACATGTTTGAGGCTAGAGAATTCTTAAGGAAAAAGCTGATTGGCAAAAAGATTAACATTGTTGAAGACTATGTACAGCCTGCTTACCAGAACTTTGGCGAGAAAGTTTGCTGTACAGTCACTGTTGGAGGAGTGTAAGTTATTTTTTATCTCACAAAACATTGAAACCATTTATAACATCTTACAATATATTCATACCCTGATCCATTCTTTCAGTAATGTTGCCGAAGCTCTGGTCAGTAAAGGTCTTGCAACAGTTCTTCGTTACCGTCAAGATGATGATCAGCGCTCTTCACATTATGATGAGCTTCTTGCTGCTGAGACTAAAGCTGCAAAGTCTGGACATGGTTTACACTCAAAGAAGGAACCCCCAGTACATAGAGTTGTAGATGTATCGGGAGATCTAGCCAAGGCAAAGCAATTCTTACCATTCCTCCAGCGTGCTGGTAGAATTGATGCTATTGCTGAGTTTGTCACCAGCCGATCCCGTCTCAGACTCTATGTGCCCAAGGATTCAAGGCTTATTACTTTACTGCTTGCTGGAATTTCATACAACAAGACTAAGCAAGGACAGTCGCCTTATAATGATGGGGAGCCTTTTACGGATGAAGAGGCCACCAACTTTACTCGCGAGAAGTGCATGCAGCGTGAAGTACAAATTTCAGTTGAGTCCATGGATCGTGTTGGCAATTACATTGGTTGGCTCTGGGTGGAAAACACAAATCTTTCTGTTGCTTTGGTTGAGGAAGGTTATGCTAAAGTACACAGCTCTGCTGAGTATACTGACCATAACAGAGCATTGAAGAGTGCTGAAGAATCAGCCAAAGCAAGACGAATTGGAGTAAGTTTCTTCGTTTGCGATTTACCATAGTCATGTCTACTACTAGCAGCTTTAATGTTTTCACTTGTATAATTTCATTTGTAGGTGTGGAAGAACTTCAAGGAAGAGGATGAGCAGGAAGTAAAAGAAAAGAAGGAGGATGAGAGGAATGTGGATCGCCAAGTCAATCAGATCAGGGTAGTGGTCACTGAAACTACCCCTGAGCTTCACTTTTATGCTCAGGCTGTCGATCAAGGTCCCAAACTGGAGGGATTGATGGCTAAAATTCGTCAGGAATTCACAGCCAACCCCCCTCTTCCAGGAGCCTATCAACCCAAAAAGGGTAATTATTGTCTAGTTTTCTTTCACTTTTTAAAAATAAAATACTTTTCTTATAAAGCTTGTTTCCATTCCAATAAGGTGATGTTTGTGCTGCTAAGTTTGTTGATGATGAGTGGTACCGAGCAAAGGTAGAAAAAGTTGAAAAGGGCGGAAACGTCAGTGTATTGTACATGGATTATGGTAACAGGGAAACTTTGTCAGCCACACGTTGTGCCCAGCTTCCATCTGCTTTCACTCCTGACAAGGCCTATGCCACAGAGTACCAGCTGTTTGGTGTTACACTGCCACCAGATGTAAGCTGATTGATTTTGTGAAATTAACTCACATTTGCCTTGACGCAATTCAGATCCAATTCATTAAATCCTTTATCCCACCAGGCGGATTATGCTGAAGAGGCAAGAAGTACTTTCAGGTCTGATGTTCTTGACCGCACCCTTATGTTGAACATAGAAGTCAATGGATCAATTCCACTTGCCACCCTTGAAGATCCAACAAGCAAAGTGGATATTGGCAAGGCTTTAATTGAGGATGGTCTCTTACTTGCTGAAAAGAGGAGAGAGCGTCGTCTTGCCAAACTGGTAAGACTAACTTCATCTTAGTTCAATTGAATTGCTGGTTTGAGCTTTATAGTTTCTTACCCTTACATCAATTAATTGTTCAATTGATTGATTTTCAGTTGACTGACTACAAGAATGCTCAAAGTGAAGCTGCTAAAAACCATTTGAAAATCTGGGAGTATGGTGACATCACTGAGGATGATGCAAAGGAATTTGGAATGTAAAGATAAAGACCAGTCCTTGGACTGAGTCAAATTAACAGAGTTAGTTAAGTGGTCTTGCAGGTTGCTTGGAATGTAAAGACATGCCATCCTGGCGTGTAATATCTAAGGGGGAAACAAACAAGATGAACTAGCTCATATGCCAGTGTTGTGTCTTTGTTAAGGTTCCACATCAACTGTTTTAAGTAAGATGCCCTTTTTTATTTCCACCTAGAACATTGCCCAGAAATTATTAGTTTTTTGTGTATAGTGCGTTTATGGTTAAACCTGTCAATGCTGCATTTTTACCTTGACTGTTTGGCCCTTCTATGAAGAATCTGTCATTAGCAATTCTTTCAACTCCATCCTGAGTATTGCTTTTTATACCACTTCCAGCATTTTCTGGCACCTGATGTTTCTTGTAATTTGTGCTGGTTTTAGGGATTAACATTAGTTTTTCCTTTGTCTTCATCAATTTTATTTCATGCTGCAATATTTTATGAAATGGGTTTACCATGACATAATTGCATTGTTGTCTTATACTTCCTTGACTAGAACAATATTGTTCTAGTGTGTTTTGTTGTGTTCATTAATAATGAAATGATATTGTTATGTTGAAGAATGCAGTCTGATATGTCCAAGTTAAAATTAAGGTTATGCAGTATGAATGATTTGAGTATAGGTATGAATTAGATACTTTTACAATGAGCATATCTTCAAAGATGATTGTTTTCTGATTGTTACTTCTTTACTTGTTTTATTAATTACCTGAAATCTAGTGCAATGGAATATACCGAAGTAGAAACAGCAGCAGGTTGTGCTTTTATACCACCACTGCTGGAAAGTGGATTTGCATTTGCGGCTGGCAACATTTGCCGATCAAATCGTCAGTGTTGTGATTTTATAAAAAAATATTTACATCAATGTGTATATATATATATATATTTGCATATATATAAATATACATCAATATCTTTCTATATTATTTTACTGTGTACATGCCCAAGCTGCCACAGAGCTGATCTCAGGTGTCCAGGGCTAAAGTGTTTTTATGCCCATTAACTGGCTGTCACTAGAGAACATTTCAGGGGCATTGCCAGTTCAATACAAATCAATTTTTTTTACAACTTGAGCAACTGCAGTGTTAAATACTTGCTCTTTAAGTTAGTGTGGGCAGTGTATGAAGTGGAGCACACCTGCTGAATTAACAATTGAACAGTGTATTAACTGCCCGGTATTAAAATTTGTGCGAACTTTATCGTGATGTAATCAATTTGAAAATTTATATTTAAATTACCTATATCAAATGCTGTATATTTTATGAATGGTCATCAGGGACTTATGTATCACAATTGAGACTGATTAATGTGCGATTCTCCTCTTGTCCATAGTACGATGCTTTTATAAGGCACATTTTAAGAATTTTACATGAATTGTGAAACATGATGAATGAACTAAGAATGGGAAGCTAAACTGACATTTTTATGTCCCTTTCTCTTTTTTTACGTATTTCTTTGGTGGAAGTGGGGGCTGTGTTGTAACAGTAAACCAATAAAATTGTTAAAATTTGCATAATTGTTTTTTTTTTTTTTTTTGTTTTTTTTTTTTAATGCAACACCAACTCTTTTCCCCTTTCCTTTTTTTCTTTTTGTTACGTCAGTTGTTACAGTGACCTCGCACTTGTCCCCTGGGCTGCACGCGCGCGGGTGAGGACGGGTGATGTACAAGGGTTGTGAGAGCACAACCATGGTCTCCTACTCTCCCCACTCCCCTCGCCTCTCCTACGGGTTCCCCGGTCGGGACCGTCGGGACGGGCCAGCAGGCAGATTCCGCAAAGTGCGCTTTGGAACGAAGCGACGGAATAGTCTACGCGTAGCGCCGCGTAGTGGGCAGGGCCGGACTGGGGGGTCAGGGGCCCGCCGGGAAAGTAGCTGAAACGGGGCCCAGAATTGCCTACCTTCAAGGGGCAACGGGAGCTTAAACGTGTGAAACTGAATCCCGGACCCAGGACCCCTGGCGGGGCCCGAATCATGCACTGTTACAAGCCAGGCAAGCCTTCGGCTTGGCTTGAATGCTGAGATCAATCCCGCCTTAAACTTGAAAAATTACGTACGTGCCCTGCAAGTGAAAGGGTAGGGTAAAAACATGGAAAAGTTTTGCAGCAGTAAACCTCCCGAAGGGAAGGAGGTTGGGTTTCCCGCCAGGCACAGGGCTTTTACCCCCCGTGGCAGCCAACAACTTCGGTGTTCTTATGCGGTGTTCTTCCTCCAGCCTAGGCCACGCCGACTGACTGACCGCTACCGACCGGAGAGGAAAGCGCGGGAGCGGTTGGTTCACCTGGTCGACACCAGGGAGTAAGTGTCATCAGTCACCACGCCGCACCCTGAGCGAGTGGAGTCCGGGGCCGGGGCCGGCCGGAGCCGGCAGCGCGCCGCGCGGAATACAGAGCCCACCGCCGCAGGGCTACGTCCGAAGGTGCGCTACGTCAGCGTTTCGGTTCGGCAGAACAGTTACTAGTGCAAGTGTCCGTGTCCTCTCAAGTTTTTCGTCGCGATATGCTGCGTCCGCGTTTCGGTCCGGCAGTAGTGTCCAAGTGTCCGCGTTTCGGTCCGGCAGTAGTGTCCAAGTGTCCCGCGTTCTCTCTAGTCTCCCGTCGCGATCCGTTCCGTCCGCGTTCCGTGGCGATTTTGTTTAGAACTTGAGCTACATCTTCTCATCTCGATATTGCCAGTAACATGGTGTTGCTGGCTACTTCGACGCCGGGCAGCCGGTGCAGTGTGTGTGTGAGTGGAGTGGAGTGGAGTGGAGTGTCAACAAAGTCAAATGACATCGATTATGGCCTGTAAGTGGAAAGTGAATCTGCCCTGTGAACAGGGCTTGTGAAGTGAAGTGAAGTGATTTGTGCGTGAAGTGTGCAACTACGAAAGTGCTTCGCCATGCTGCACATGGAATACGCTGCTTCGCCGGTTCAACGTGCTGTGGTGTGTGTGTGTGTATGGAGTGTCAACAAAGTGAAATGAAATCGATAATGGCCTGTCAGTGTTAAGTGAATGTGTCCCAGTGAACGCTCCGCGGAGCCTGTGAAGTGAAGTTAATTAATAGTGCTAGTGCAACTACGAAAGTACTTCGCCGGGCAGTATCTGACTACACTGGAGGCTTCCCTTGGAGTACCGCCGCTGTTTCACCTCGACAACACGTGGTGAGTGCAATATGACTAACCACTTATTTTTACAGGGTCACACACTGTCTTCGTTGAGTTAGGATTATAGGGATATTAGGCTAAGATGATGGGATTCTTCCCTTACCCTTCCCACTCTCACAGCAACACACACGGTTTATCACTTGTTTATCATCAATTTTTATAATCGGAAAACAATAATTTACCGGAGACATATGGAGACTTATGTTTAACATCGAATAATTGTTGAAGAATGAACAATTTCTTCGGAGATTAGGGTGAGTACCATAAAGTGACCTGATCGTTTATTAGCATTGCCCAATTTCTAATATTTATTTTTGTTTCAGGCTCATTAAAGTAAAGGTACGTAATTTTGGGGGGAGTTTTTAGGGCGGTGCAAATCCCCCACTACCCTACTGGTCTTCAGGTTTATTTAAAGAGGGCCTATGACCCTCTTTAGGTTTATCCTGTGGGCTTGTTGGGGTGCCTATCCGGGCCTGTATGAAACGGTGATATATGATTTTTTAAAAATAATGTCTAAATGATGTTATGAGGATGTCGCATGTCTTTCAAAATGCGTCATATCAGCAATATCATTTTGATGTTATAAAAAAAGAACATTTCTCACTGGGTAATGCAGGTGAAGGGCAAACTTGTTTGCAACCTTCAGTGGTAACGCTCCGTACGGGTTTTCTCCTCCCTTGACTGACAAAGTGTAACAACTTATGTGTAACGTAAACTAGTCAAAGGTAGGGTAAAGTCGGTCAAAAAACAAAACAAAAAAAAAAATCTCCATCACCATCCACGCTGGTCCACTGGAGCTTCACCCTGCGTTTGTTGCCCTGCTGACCGTGATCGTGACCAGCTCAAGACATTTTGGTAAGTAATGTTTTACTAATTCTGTCTAACCATACTGTGCCTTTTTGAGGTCTACAATTTTCAGGGCAGGGGCACGCAGAAGACCAATAGGACAAGATAGCCAACACCACCAACAGGATGGGGTCAGTCACTACCATCATTATCACCAAGCTGTATGACGCTGCTTCCACTGGAGCTTCACCCTGCGTTTGTTGCACTGCTGACGGTGATTGTGACCAGGTGATCAACTCAAAACCAAGAGCTGATATAGGAAACCTTGGCATTACTCAGCACCGTTGCTGTAACCAGTGCGCGTAGACCATACCGTCACTTTTTCAGCGCACTTTGCGGCACGCAGAAGACCAATAGGACAAGATAGCCACAGAGCCCAGTCAGTCGGTCCCTTTTCTCTCCCACCACCCGAGACTCCGGCCGATTGCAGCGGGCTGCGCGGAATGGTGGGGCGCTGGGTCTGGGGCCGGTACGCGTACCGGCGGGGAGGGGCGGGGCAGGGCGGAGGGGCCGCTGTTGCAGCGTGGAGCCGCGGCCTGCGGCCCGGGCCGCCCCGCCGCGCCAGTCCCGTACTCTGCGCGGAGTCGAGTGGTGCCGCAGCCTGTCGCCAGGGGGGTTGTCGCGGGGAAAGACATGCTGTAGAAGCCGTAGTCTGCTCTGGTCTCCCCCATGCTGGGCCTGGTGTTGGTGGAGCGAGTGCACCGGTTCGTCCCGTCGTTCCTCGCGCGGCACGGCAACCAGCAGCACTTCCACAACCACCGGCACCAGCACGGCCTCCTGGGGCCGCCCAACGACCTGCTCGTGGGGCTGCTGCTGCTGCTCACCCTGTGTCACGTGCTGCTCAACGCCGACCACTTCTTGGACGTGCTCCAGCTGCCACAGCTGCTCGGGCTGCGCCAGCTGCACCAGCTGCGCCGCCCCCGGCAGCTGCAGCAGCTGCGGCAGACTAGCTAGCCGCGCCGTGCCGGCACCGCGCCGAGAGGCCCGCCATGGACGCGCTCCGCTACCGGGTCGACGACGCGGACGTCCTCGCTGTCCTCAGCGGCGACCTGGCTGACCGCGTTGCCATGCCGTCCACCGCGACGCCGACGGCGTCCTTCCCGGCGCAGCTGGACGCCGTCAACGCCACGGCCACGACCGCGGCGGCGTCCTGCCCCTCCACGCACGTACCCTCCCTGCCCGAGTACTTCGCAGGTGAGCACAGCATCCACAACTCTTCAGCGGCCCTTAGGCCTCTCATATTTGCCCCGCATGAGGCCAAATTTACACATGACACGTGTGAATTCTGACAGTGAATTCTTACCCCGGGTCGCTCGGTAAATAAGCAGCATGTCCTTATCAGGTGCTTTCCTAATCCTGAGTCGCGCAGGCAGCGTACTCCTTCTAACTGTTGCGCCTCGTCCGCCACTGTTCATCGCTGCACTTTACGATTGCTAATCGATCATTGACTCGCTGCCCTACCCTGCCCGGCTCGGCCCGGCCCGGCCCCCCTCTCCTTCCGCGCTGCCTTTCTCCTTCAGAAGGGTCTGAACTATCTGGCTGTCCGCCCAGGCCCTGAGCCGTCGGCCCGGCGGCCTTCACCTCCGCCGGGCCGGACGGGCCTCATCTGCCTCCGGTCCTTGGACGTACCTGTCGAGACCAGCCTACTCAGTTACGGGGCTTTAGTCCGAACCGAACGTAGCGCGTCGAGTCGAGCGGAGTAATTTGTCTCCTCTGCGGTTGCGGTAACCCTGGTGGCGTCTGTTTGCCTTCTGCTAGAGCGGAGCGCAGCGACGTTTGTGGCGCGGCGCGGCCCGGCCCAGGATTGAGAGGGAGAGGGAGAGAGATTGCCTGCGGGGGTGGGAGAAGGAGGGAGAGAGAGGGGTGTCTTGACCACCCTGCACCCTCTCTCCGCAGGGCCGTTTGCACCCTCATAGCCCAGGGCATAAAGTTCCTTACTGAATGGCCCAGGGCCCCCGCCCCCACCCTCGCGTGCCCCTATCCACACGGCGGCACTTTAGTCTTAGTCTTGGCAATCCCCTACTCCTCTCCGGCGTGCACCTGGGTCACAACTAGAGAGACAAAACTGGTCCCATTATCTGTTATTTGCCCCGCCGCGCCGCGCCGGCCACCGGCCTTGCGGTGACCCACGCCCGGGCCCAGGACGGCCCTAAAAGGCTTGCCGGACACGCTCGCGGCGACCCTGCTGGGGCCCATAAAGTAAGGAACTTTATTCATGCGCCCTGGCGCGGCGGGCGCGCGTCCCGCGGGGGTGATTCCGCCAGCGCGGCCTGCAGCACGGGCGCGGGCGCGGGCTGGGCCGGGCCGGGGCGGGCTGGACGGCGACCTGCTTATCTCGCGAGTGTAGGAGCTCCGGTGCAACGCGCTGCGAGCGCTGCGAGCGCTGCATGAGGGACTTTGATGCCGAAATGTTGTTGGAGCGCTCGTTTGCGCTCACCACCGCGCCGCGCCGCGCGGGTGCACTGTGGCGGGCGGGTTGCCTAACCCGGCCTGGCACCGCTTCAGGATGGCCTCGTCGTCGGCCCGGCGCCATCCTACGCACGCCAGCGGGGTGACCCTTGTGTGTCAATTCATGGCGTCACGTCACCGGCCAATCCAAACAGATTATCCTAGGTGGATAATTATCCCAGGTGCCCTGCCGCTGCCCCCACCCCCACCCCCCGGGGGCGCGGGGCGGGGCGGGGCGGGGCGGGCGTCACTGGCCCGGCGGGGTGGCTAGACCAGCCCAGCCCCGCCCCAGGCCCAGTCCGCCTCAGCTCAGACACCGTGCACCGTGCGCGGTCAGCCCGAGCCCGCCGCGCCGGGCAGCCGCGCCGCACCTGGCCGCACCACGGGCGCACGTCTCGTCCCGTCGCGTCTGCGAGCTCGTATCGCGGCTGTTGACCGGGTAGGCGGAGTCCAGTCCAGGATGATGCCTCGCGGGTGACTCGAGTCTTCTACGGGCTTCTCCACAGCATGGATGGCGGGACCGGGGCGGGAGCGGGGGCAGGGGTGGCTGCCGGCGAGAGCAACTCGACCGACTGCCGGACCATACCACGGCGAGCAGGTGAGTGGCGTTGTAAGGGGCGGGGCGGGGCGGGGCGGGGCGGGCGGGGCGGGCGCTATGTTAACTAATGAGCGCCCATAGCCGGTGCCCCGCAGGCCCCACATTCCCCATTCCCGGCACCGGGCGGGGCGGGGTGTGGCGTGGCGGGGCGCTGCATGGTGCATAGTTTGCCCTCTCTCCCTCCCCTCCTTTCTGAGCCCGACAAGAGGAAGAACGTCCGCACATACTCCTCTTCATAGCCGTACATGTGCTCGCCTCGCACACTTGTACTTTTAATTTTTAGAATACTTTCTCCTCTGATCGGCACTGGCTCTTCTGCCCGTTCCGTGCTGCCCGCCTTTGAGTCACGGGAACTCAAATGACATGCAGAGCACGCCAGGAAGCGGAGAGCCCCGCGCCTTTACGCCGCAGCTGCCTTTTCTCAGCCCTCGCCGTACGGAATCACCGGCCTCGGTGGTTTCGATCCGCGCGCTAGAAAATTATAGGGTGCAAGTCGTGAGTGAGCCGGCCGGTACAGTACCACGCGACACAGGTCGCGCGCGCCCTTGCAGCCCTGGAGAGGCTATCGATTTATCGCGGCGGGGCCGCGCCGCGCCGCGCCACGAGGACGTTAGATTGATGCCTCTCGGAAATTAAAGTCGCTGAGTCCTAAAATAAATAAAATGGTTCCCCATTGATCACAACTCGCGTGTCACACCTGTGACTCCACGGCCAAACGAGGTGCAAGATCGACCGGCCCGCCCCGCCCCGCCCCGACCGCACCGCGGGCCGCCGCACCGCCAAACGAGCTGCGAGTGGGACCGGCCGGGTCCTGGCGTGGCGGGGCGTGGCGGGGCGTGGCGGGGCGCACTGGGCCAAGGTGAAGGGGCTCTTAAACAGGAACGGGGAAAAGATCAGGACTGTAGATTTCTGCAGCGAATCGATATTCGCCGGGCCGGGCCGGACCCCGGGAGCTCCGCATATCCCTGCCCCACTCACGCCATGTCACGCGGTCGTGATTTTTTTTATTTGTTTCAACAAATAAACTCGCCAGCCTAATTCCTCCCCTGGCCTGGCCTGGCACTGCTTGGCGCGCCGCGCCGCGCCGGTGCTGGAGTCCAGTCCAGCCGGGAGGGACCTAGAGGGACGGCGGCGCGGTGCGGAGCGGCGCTGCCCTGCCCCGCGCTGGACCGGTTCCCTACCGTTGCACCAGCGGCGCCCCGCCCCGCCCCGCCCCACCCCCTCCTGCTCACGTAATCCTTACAGCACACCGCCGTCGCATCTGGACCGAGCTCGCCCCGCCCCGCCCTCCTCCTCCTCCCCCTCCTCCGGCCGTCCTGCCCCCTCCACACTACCCATACTCCGCGGGCATTCCCCCCTCCTGGGGCGGCTCCGGCTGCGGCTCCGGCACCGCGAGGAAAATGGGCCACCCAACTGGGCGCTGCCGGCGCGGCGCGGCGCGGCGGGGTTCGGCTCGGCTCCGGGCCGCCAGTGTGTGCGAAGGATTTCCGCCAGAACTCCTCGCTGCGCTCCGATCATTTCATCATCACGCTGGCCAGGCATGACTCACAAAACAAAAATAATAAAAAAGAAATTGACCTTACATGGGGGAAAAATAAGAGCTGTGCTAAATGAGATTGGAATCTACTCTCGGCCTTAAAGTCGCATGACCGCGACTGAGTCGGGTGCCGGTTTGGTTTCCCGGGACGGCGGCTCGTTGTTGTCGGAGATTCGTATCGTATCAGAACATTAAAGTGCGCGAGCGCGCGCTGACGCCCTGCCCTGCCCCAAGGCAGAGGGAGGGAAGGGGAGGGGGTGATTTACTTTCACTACAGCTCGGCGGTGACACCTCGGGCCCCGCCCCGCCCCGCCCCGCCCCGCCCCGCCCCGCCCCGCCCCGCCCCGCCCCGCCCCGCCCCGCCCCGCCCCGCCCCACCCCACCCCGCCACCGGGCTCAAGGTCACCTGCGGGTCCTTGCCTTAGGCAGTGCGCTCGCTGAACTAGGTGTCCGTATTTATTAGCTCCTGTAGTTTTACGCCGAAATCCAGCTGTTTGAGGATGTAAAGCGTTACCCCAGTGATGACATTCCGTGGGGCGCGGTGGGTCGGGGCGGGGCGGGGCGGGGCGGGCTGGTGACAGGTTGGCTATTCGCACACGATGGCGTCACTCTCTGGCTGGTTCGTTATGGGGTTCGGCGCGGCGCGCCGGGTCCGTGGCCTACTTCCGGAGAGGAAATGGCGGGGTCCAAGCGGAGGGTCGGCAGGGGACGGGGCGACTCGGTAAACACATGAGCTCAGGTGTGCAGCGAGGGCCGCGTGGTGGCCCCTGCCCGCCCCTGCCGCGAGCAACGTGCTCAGCCACAGCGCAGGGGCCGGGGCCGGGGCAGGCGCCGGGGCCGGGCGGGGCGCCGTGTGTATTGCGCGACCATCCGCAATACAACACCGTAAGACTAAATAAAATCCGCTCGTCTTTATGGCGCGCACGCACAACACACCTGGCGGGCCTAACCGGGCCGGGCCGCACGCAACAGACGCGTCCGGGCGCGCACGCGCACGGCTGGACGTACATGGCGCGGGGGTGTGCGGGGCGGGGGTGCGCAGGGCGGCTTTGCGGGGCGGGGCGGGGCGGAGAGAGTGGCGCCCGCGCTGCCGTGCTGACCAGCCGAGAGTAGGTTGGTGCATTGGTAGTTCATTCATTTCTGACTTATTCGGCGATTGGTCTCTAGAGGCCCGGCAGCGCCCAGGGCCCTCGACAGGCAGCGGAATGCGGACGGCCTGGGCCCCCGCCCTGCCCCGCCCTGCCCCGCCTTGCCCCGCGGCGGGGCCGGCCGGGCCCGTGACCAACACTCTAGCGTTGAGGTCTCTGCCGAGCCGCGCCGCACATATCGGTCCATCAGCAGCCGCTGCCTTGTCGTGAGTTCGGTTCTCTGACACGCGTTGCCCCGTGCTGTCCGGCGTGCAGAGGGCGCGTGACACGCGTGACAGGGCACAGGTGACCGCGAGCGGGTCTACCTAGAGTCCTGGGGGACTCTATGACTCTTGGTCTACCCGCGCTCTTCAGCCGTAAGGCGCGACGGGGTAGACGCCTGGAGTAGGCAGAACCGCAACACTCTTATCTGTTACAAGGAGTACCGGGCGTTTCAGAAAAGATGCAGGTGCGAGCGGGTCTGCCTACCCGATCTCCCCGTAAGGCACCATGGCCCCTTGGGTAGGCAAACCAGCTCGCACCTGCGTCTTTTATGAAACGCTTGGTACGTGGGGCGATTGGTTAAAGTGGGTCGCAACCGCAGCAGCCCGCGAGTGCGTGAGTCCGACCGGACCCGACCCGAAGAACGGCTCCGTCACACCGGCTCGGCTCGGCTCGGCTCGGGCAGGCGACCGCCAAAGTGCGCGCCAGGCGGTTGATTCGAGGAACCCTGCCTGCCCTGCGGCCCCGCTGTCAGCCGACGCACTTACTTGCAGGGGGGAATTCCCTCCTGCAGGCCACGCAACAGCGCAACAGCGTCTTGAACCAAGGCTCATTTTGGTCGAGAGCTCACACGCCACGCCACGCCACGCCGCGGCGCCGTGCGTAGGCAGGCAGCCAGGTCCCCGGGCCGGGCCGCGCCGCGTGGCGTGATGCTTCATGTCATGACTGCATCGGGGCGTGGCAGGAGGGTGCGTTACTGCGACGGGACGGGACGGCGGGCACGGCCGAGCACGGCAGGTGATGCGGAAAGTGAAAGCGGTGCGGGGCGAGGCGAGGCGAGGATCACTCGAACGATTCGGCGACGCGGCGCCGAGCCAACCTCATCGCTCAAGTTCATGCCCGGCCCGAGAGTGAAGCAATGACTCCCTGTATAGCAGCAGCGCACGTCAACCCCCGCCCCGCCCCTCCCCGCACCGCCCCGCCCGCCCACTCCGGTTGTCCTGCTCTAGAGAGTCTCTCTATCCTGATCCTGCTCGCATGCTCTTGGCCGGCGCCGGCACGCGGGACTCGGTCACCCGGTGCAGGGCACGCAGTGCGTTGCGCAACCCCCACCCCTTCCACCTCCTCACCACCAGGTGGATACAGGCAATGACCCCGTCGTCGCTCTCATCTTGGTATTTTTTTTCTTCTCTCTGCCAACGTCCTTCTTCCACCTCCCCCATCCTCCGCGAGTTCTTCTACCCAGCCAGCGGGGCCGGGCGCCGGGCCGGGCGGCGAACTTGGAAACAAGTACAAGGATCGCCTGGGCCGCATGCCCGATGTTGAAACAAAAGCTGCCCGCCCCGCCCCACCCGGCTCCTAGCTCGTGCCACGGCGACGCGCGGCATCTGCAGGTGCAGCAGTGCAAGTAGTCAGTAGTCTCTCAGCTGGGCGCGGCGGGGCGGGGCGGGGCGGGGCGGGGCGCGGTGGGGCGCCGGGCGACACTACGTCACACTACGCAAGGCCCTGCAGCCCGCGTGGCGCCGCGCCGCACAATTAGCAAGGCCTGCGTTTCTCAAGGCTCGCGCCCTTGCCCCCTGCACTGCACACGTGCGTGCGCGTGTGTTCTCGCGCGCCGTGTCGCACGCGCTTCCAAACGTTTTATTATTTCTTGGCAACAGTTTTGTTACACATTTAGTTGTTGTTGCGAAAATATTGAGGTGACGCACGAGCCGTGAATCAGGTCGCACTCGCGAGGTGATGGCCGCTGAGGCGAGTGCAGCTCGGGGAGGGGGCAGCAGCGCAGGGGTACCAGCCGGTGTTGTTATTGTTCGCCGCCGCGGCCCCTACCCCGCCCCCGCCCCTGCCCCGCGGCGGGCCCAGGCGGCCGGGCCGGGCCGGGCCGGGCGGCGCGGCCGGGGGCCGGGGGGATGGGGGCAAATTACGGGGGTGGGGAGAACGGGGTAGTCGAGATAGCTGTGCAGACACTCCTAGGTGTAGAAAAATAATCAGGCAAAGAGAATTTCTTTGCTTGATTTTGGCTTTTTCTACACAATTTTTTTGCCACACGAAACGGGAGAAAAACAACTTCTGCGCAGTGCGTTGGTCACAGCGCAAAGATGGGAAAAAAGGCACGTCGACGGGAAAAAAAATTCCGCGACGATTGGCGTGGGGGCATGGCCGGGCCGGGCGTGAGCGCAGCATCGAATTGGCCGACAAACCATCATTAGCGACTGAAATCCTATTTCCCAGCCGGCGCGCCGCGGCCGCCCCGCGCGCGTGACTCCGGAGGATTCTCCCGTCTGCTCTGCCGCTCAAAGGCCGCGCCAGAAATTCACAATAATCTTTCTTCGCAAATTTGATGTCGTATTAAAATCGCATTCCATCTTCTGCGTTACTTTTCCATTTTTTTAATTTTTTTTTTTGTTTTGTTTTTAAGATCCAAACCTGGAACATGGTGAGCGTATGAATTATCATGACAGGAGCCCGGGTGGGTATGGAGAAGCGCCGCAAGACGTCACACTGCTCGTGACGGGCGCCGCCCCGCCCCGCTCCGCACGCGCTCCATTATACCCGTCGTTTCCCCTTGAAAGGCCCTGTCCCTCACCCTCACCCTCACGCGTCAATAGGCGCACGCCGCGACGCGCCGGAGGCGACACGTCGCCGCAGGATCAGGAAGCTGGAGTTGAGTGAGCTGAGCTGGCTAGAGCCGGCCTGGCGCCTGGCGCAGGGGCGAGGGCGAGGTCGCACTGCAGCCGCTGCCTACTGTTTGCCCGGCGCACACCACCGTCACACTTCGCCTTGGACACCGGCGTCCTTCGCTTCACAACGCGACACAACGAAACAGTCCCGCTTCCCGCTGCTTTCTCCTAACCTCTGTCAAACTTGCACACGGGTAATGGCAGCAGCAGCCACCTTGCACAGCTTCCCGCCGCCCCGCCCCGCCCCGCGACGCTCCCCGGGGAGTCTCCGCTGCGCGGCGCGGTGCAGCCTCATGCTCGTGGTGGTCTGGAGGTTTCCTCACGGACCGCGACCCGGAGCCGCCCCGCCCCACCCCGCCCCGCCCCGCCGCCCCGCCGCCCCGCCCGGGACACCGCCCTCCCCTCGCGGCGAGGCCTGCGGGTTGCTCCTGACATGTCACAACCCCTGTCGCCGGCGTGCTTGTGCTTCTGGTATTGCACGGCCCGGCCCGGCCGGGGTCGACCCCGCCATTGCAGCCTGTGTTGCTAGAAAAGTAGGCAATACGGCACCCAAACACAGTGGAGTAAACCGGGCTGCATCTGCGCCTGCCTACCAGGCAACATGTACGCACCTGTGCTAGGGTGCTGCCTAGTAGGCAGGCGCAGATGCAGCCCGCTATACTCCACTGTGTTTGGGCGCCGTATTGCCGACTTTTGTGGCAGCACTGATTGCAGCCTAGCCCACCCGACTGACATCTGTCTGTGCCCCGCCCGCAGCCATCAACTCCCTGGGCGAGACGCTGTTCGCCGGCGGCGCCCTGGTCGTCCTCCTCACCCTGCTCGTGTACGCCGACACGCTGCGCCGGGTGCTGAGCCGCACCGTCCCGGTCGCCGCCAAGACCCACACCGCCTTCGTCATCAGCGTGTACCCGGTGAGCAGAGCGGAGCGGAAGACTTCGATCATGCCCTTAATGGGCTGGTCTAATGATGTGCCATGGCGCCGGCCCCGGGGCAGGGCAGCGGCATGGTGTTGACGACGGCAAATCCCGCCCATTCGGCAGATTGTATGACGCGTACTGGAGTATGGGGACGGGGCCGGCAGTCTTGCCGAGGCCCCTGCCAGGCTGGACGTAGGCAGCCCCGCACGACGCGCCTGTCGGGCGGGCCTGCCTATCCTCGGGGGCTTTCTCGGGAACGCGCGCTCTTGTGAGGGTGAGGCATGTCTCCAGAATCCATCCGGTGCCGGCGCGGTAAAGGGCTCTGACTTGTCGACCTCACTCTCGTCAGAAGGCCTCGAAGAAAAATAAATATGATGACTGTATGCCACTTGGATTTCAAAATACTTTCTTGTCGACTTATTGAAGCCGCTGCGCTGCCCTTTAGGTGGTGGCGCTGGCCACGCTGTGCGCGGTGGTGGTGCCGCGCGCGCAGCTGCTGGCCGAGGCCGTGACGCAGGGCGTGTTCATGGCGGCCGTGTACCAGCTGTGGTGCCTTCTGGTCGCCTACTGCGGCGGCGAGGCCGAGCTCATCCGCCGCGTCAAGCCCGGCTCGCTCAACCCGCGCGTCGGCCCGTGCTGCTGCTGGCCGTGCTGCCGCCTGCCGCTGCTCGCCGTCACCAAGTAAGGCCTCCTCCACCCCTCACGGAAGAAAGCATTTTGTTCTCACAAGAAACAATAAGTTTGTTTAGACAACAATTTTTTTTTGTTCGGGGAACATAGCTACTGTGACTACAACAAACAGTTTGTTGGGGGAACAATCTGTGAGGTGACAACAAAAACCCCATTCTGTTGTCAACAACCTTTTTGTTGTAAAAAAAGCTTTGTTCCCCCAACAAATTTTTAGTTCCCGCAACAACAAAAAAATGTTGTCTATATTAACAAACTTATTGTTTGTTGTGAGACCAAAATCGTTTTTTCCGTGCTCCTCGCTGTCTGCTGGTGGAACATGGTTTGAACTCACTCACGCGCGCTCTCGGTCGGATCGGCAGGCGTAACGTGCGGCTGCTGCGCGTGCTCGTGCTGCAGCTGCCCGTGGTGCAGGGGCTGCTGTACCTCGTGCTGCTCGTCATGTGGGCCGAGGAGGAGAGCCTCTACGAGGTCAACTACATGTACCTCCAGCCCGTCGTCGTGCTGTCCATCCTCACGGGCATCTGGGGCCTGCTCATGACCATCAAGATGCTGAGCACGGTGCTCGCCAGCCACCTGGTGCTCGGCAAGTTCCTGGCCCTGCAGGCCGTGCTGCTGCTCGCCAAGTTCCAGGGGCTCGGCGCGCGCGCCATGGCGTGGTACAGCCTGCTGCCCTGCAACCCGCCGCTCACCCCCACCGTCTACGCCAACCGTAAGTCTCGTGGTGTCCTCCCCGCCCCGCCCCGGTGGTGGCACACGTCTGTTGTTTAAAGGAGTTCCCCTTGCCGTGCGCAGTGATGTACAACACGGCCATGCTGGTGGAGATGCTGCTGCTCGCGCTCTTCGCGCGGACGCTGTACTCGCGGGAGATCCCCGACCTGACGGACGAGCTGGCCCAGGGCGAGTCGCAGCCGAACCAGGTGTGCGTCATCGAGGTCTCCACGCAGAAGGACCTGGCCGCGTCGCCCGCCAAGGAGTCCAACAACAACAACAACGGCGTCGCCGACGACACGAAGGTGTCCTACAAGTTCTGAGCGATGCGTGCCAAAGACTGCTTCATCCCATGGCCGCTCGTTTCCTGCCCATCGCCAGTGCAAAGTCATTCAACTCAGCCATTGCTAGTTTAAGTACCTCTAGAAAAATAATTTTCCTGCTCAACACCAGAGTCAGCATTTGTTCTTGACACACACACACAAACACACACGGAAACCTTGGTAGTTTTCTAAAACATAAGCCATGTGTAGGGCCAACCAATTTGTGTTTCTTTCGAATCCATTCTGGCAGTGGAGAATTTCATGTAACGATGATCAATGTATTTTCTCGAAATAAAACCATCTGTGATATCATATACACCCGCCACTTTGTCCACCTTGCTGCGAACCGGTCCGACACGCTGGAAAATGTTAAAAGGGGGATGAGACTCGGGGGTTTCTTTACCTTCATCTGTTCGTCCGGGCGGGCATCCTAAACTACTCGGAAGGCGGTTGGGTTGCCTGCGGTCCCGGCGCACGTTAAAACCGTGTGAGGCTGAGCTAAAAGTGACGTGCCTGTTTGTGGCCACAAAGTTGTGGCTACAACAGGCGCCTCAACAGATAGCTTATTCCGAACCGACTATAGAGGATGAGGAGGTCAGCTAACAGGGAAGGAAAGCCGCGCTGGTTGAACGTTGCGCCCGGCCGGCCTCACGCCGCTCACGCCTGTGAGGAAAAGTAAAGGATTGGAAGCAATGGGAGCGGGGTCAGGGTCAGTTCGTCCGAAAACCCGGTTTGTCTGCGAGGGAATGCAGTATTCCTAAAAGCGCGCAATGTGTTCGGGCGAGGTGGCTTAGGGGCCTATTTTCTCACTAACGAAGTCCGGTATGGGACTCCTAGGACTTGCTATGTGTGTTTTGGTCCCAGAAGGAGGTAACCTGTGAGTTTGGTCGAAATCCGAGACAATGTTTTTTCGACCGAAAATCGCAAAAACGCAAAGGCTATAGCCTTTGCATTTTTACGATTTTGGGTCGAATTTTTTTTTCTCTGTAAAATGACGGGGGTTGTACAGGGGGACTCTAACGTACCCCTAGACCCACCCCCAAGGGTCAGTTCGTCCGAAAACCCGGTTTGTCTGCGAGGGAATGCAGTATTCCTAATAGCGCGCAATGTGTTCGGGCGAGGTGGCTTAGGGGCCTATTTTCTCACTAACGAAGTCCGGTATAGGACTCCTAGGACTTGCTATGTGTTTTTTGGTCCCAGAAGGAGGTAACCTGTGAGTTTGGTCGAAATCCGAGACAATGTTTTTTCGACCGAAAATCGCAAAAACGCAAAGGCTATAGCCTTTGCATTTTTACGATTTTGGGTCGATTTTTTTTTCTCTCCAAAATGACGGGGGTTGTGGAGGGGGACTCTAACATACCCCTAGACCGACCCCCAGGGTCAGTTCGTCCGAAAACCCGGTTTGTCTGCGAGGAAATGCAGTATTCCTTCTGAATCGTATTTTGAATGGCACTAAACCTGGCGGGCGAGTGACGTCATTTTGTGCAGCCGGAGCCGGAAGCCGGAGGTGTTTGTTGTTTTCGGAGGGATCATGGCGGAGGCCGGTGTGTGCGGTGCGGTGAGTGTAATTGTGATATTATTTGTTTCAATCGTAATATTCCTTAATTAATTAATAATTGGGAGGAGTGTGATATTTTTATATTTAAATATCACATATTTTATTGTTTCGGTGAGGACAAACTGAACATCCTCGCTCCTGTAATGGTTCCTCTTTCTGCTGAGTGCCTACCGTAAGGTTATAATTAGCCATCAGCATTGGGTGTAACTTTTCAATGATATTCTTATTAGCGGAATGTCGTTATTTCCTTGAATGGCTGTAATTTTCTTGTAGCACATTATGTAGTGCCCAAGGGAGGTTAGCTATGAAGGTTAGGTCACCTCATGCCTCATGGCTACACAATTGGTGAGGCTGAGGCTAAGACTATGGTTCATCCATGAAGCTCTTAATTTGGGCATTAGTGTGAATCGGAAATTTATTTTACGTTGCGTTCTTGTTTAAATGTGAAAGTGGGGGTGTCCTTAGTACTCTCTGTGAGGAAATCTTGGACCAGATGGATTCCGATTAGGCGACAGACAGCCCACAACAGTATTAGCATTTTCTATCAGGCACACTTGCCTGTTCATTTCAAAATCAAAGGGTTTTGTATTAGTTAACATTGGGGGGAAAATAGGGAAGCTAGGACTCTTGGCTGAGTCAGTAGGGCTTGTTGCATTAGTGGGTATCCTTCCACTTGAAATCGCAGTTCTGTGCTCATGATGATTCTTCTTCTTTGAACAATATTGCATCTTCGTAGTGAGAATAATTAAATGTAAATGAGATCTTTTCTTTTCAAGAACTGAAAGTATTGTTTAGATATTTATCATTTGGAGTAAGTCATGTTCATTCTCAAAACGCCTTTTAGTTTTCAAACATACTTAATAATACAATAGTCTTGTGTAGATTTATTTGTTTTCAATGCAATATTGTTTAAAGTGTATGGCCAGTCACTCGTCTTTATCCAGAATTTGTTTGTCAATTGTATAAATACTAGTTGTTCACTTATCGATCTAGTTTATGGTTGGTATCTTGCCAACTGATATCCATAAGAGATATCATCAGCATTTTATCGATGTGCAATTACCTTTCTAAGGTATTTGGCTTTTTAAAATAATACTTGTTCACTTTTCCATCCATCTTATTTAAGGGTGGTATCTTGCCAACTAGTCAGATGCTGGATGCATTTAATAATTCGGATAGAGGCTTTTAAAGTAGTAAATCTTGTTTTGTTGAGAACAGAGATGAGTGACGGCTTTTGCTTACTGATATTTGAGTGTTGCCCTGTTGCCCCTGTGTCTGCTGTTCTTTACTTGCTCTATTGCAAAAAGTATCCATTGAATGCTTTGTTTTGCGCCATTTGGCCTGCCTGCTTCCTCTCACTTTGACCTCGGCCAGACTCCTAAAGGTCAGGGTGTGAGGAGTAGGCATTTTAGTGGTAACCTTTCAAATCTAAATTTTTGCTTGCTTCCTCGCACTTTGACCTCGGCCAGACTCCTCATGGTCAGGGTGTGAGGAGTGGGTGTCTTGCTCTTGTACTTTTGAAATGTAAATTTTTGCTTGCTTTAAACTTGTTGTAGTTGCCCCCTCTTGCTGGCATGTTGACCCAGGCCAGACTCCTGAAGGTCAATGTGTTGGTGAGAGGGGGCAAATGAGAGGGGATTCCTCTCTCTTTGCTTTTGAATTTCAATTTTTGAATGGATACTTTTTTACTGCTCTGTGCTCTGCTGTTTTCCCTTCTGGCTTTGGTATAATACGGCCTCCTGGAGTGGGACTTGTCTCACTGCTGGGTTCGAATCCCAGCGGGTCCTATGCCTCGCCTTTGTCTGCCTTCCTTCTCTCTAAATGTATGAGAAATTTAGAGGAACACAGTGCTTTGTTTACAATTTTGTTTACACTTGTTTACAATTTTGTTGACATTTGTGCTGCTCTGCCACTGGCCAATTTCTTCTTCTCTTTTTTTGGGACTTAGTATTTGGCCATTGCAGTGTTCCTCTCACTTTCTCATCCTGTCTGTCTTCTGCTCTTTGTTGTTGTTGACATTCATGCTTTGTTTACTTTTCAGCACTTGTATTTTTTTTTCCCCTCCTTGGTTGTTGGCTTCGGCTTTCCTTGCTCGAGCTGCTCATTGGTTTCCACCAGTGAGCTGCTCGAGCAAGGCAAGCCAAAGCCAACAACCAAGGAGGGAAAAAAGAATTATTTTGTTGCCGATGTTCCACTGCTCCAAGTCCCCTCGAGGCTCAGCTGCTGCGCCTTCGAAGGCGCAGCAGCTGAGCTCGGGGGACTTGGAGCAGTGGAACAGCGGCAACAAAAAAAATAAAATAAATAAACAAACAAACAGTTGAATAAAGAAAAACAAGCTTTATTGGAAGAAGAACGAAAAGAAGCAACAGCAGCTGGCCAATGGGAGGCCCCAAAAAGGCCCTTTTAGGCTATCTCGAGATCCCTATGTGATGCGGCCCAAGTAAAATTTCTGGGGTCAAACAAAGTTCCATCTGGAAAAAACTAGTCAAATTAACTGTCAAGAGGAGTTTAATTAAAACCCCTCATAAACTGACTCTACGCAACAATCACTTCATATGAACTCAATCACAGCCGACGAGATGAAACACAGGACCCGAGAGCAAGCAGTGGCCTGGTGAACCTTCAATAACATGTCACTAAAGGAGCCCGAGAAATGCGTACCAGGACCTCAGGCCATTCCATGTTCCACTGTGACTGATCTCTCCTCCACATGAAGCAATCGTTGCTCACATTAGCAAAAGTAAGTTCAAAGTAAGTTCATTTCTTCATGCCGACATCCTCGTCTTGCGTCTCGAAGAATCTTCACAGTCGTCCTTTCTTGAGTTGGTTGCTTGCTTTGAAGAATCGTCAACGGCTGCACATTTGGTTCTGCTTTCCCGTAACTTCGTCTTGTAACCTGCAAAAACAAATGTGTATCAGAAGCAGTTCAATAAAAGAGTATCATTATTTCACGATTTGGTTGACTTTATTTAGGAAGACATGATGTGAAAAAAGTTATCCAATCTGTCTTTAATAGAGAGAACATGCCAAAATTTTCCATCTTGCTGTGGTATTTCAATTAGCAATCAATATATATTCAGCAATTGGAAGGTGAAGCTAAAATGAAGTCAGTTGCATCTATTTCAACTATAAATATTAGTTTTAAAAAATTACCAGAAGCAAGTAAGTTCATTTCTTCATGCTGACATCCTCGTCTTGAGTTTTGAAGAATCTTCACAGTCCTTTCTTGAGTTGGTTGCTTGGTTTGAAGAATCGTCAACGGCTGCACATTTGGTTCTGCTTTCCCCGTAACTTCGTCATGTAACCTGCAAAAACAAATATGTATCAGAAGCAGTTCAAGAAAAGAGTATCATTTCATCACAACTCTGTTGATTTATTTAAAAAGACATATAAAATGCAAAAAAATAACATTCTCCAATCCTTTATTTAATATGGCAGGTACAAGTGATGACGTGCCAAAATATTACATCTTGCTAAGGTATTTTAATTTGAAATCAAAATATGTTCAGCAATTTAAAGAAGGTAAAGCTACGTCTACTTCAAATATTTTATTGAAAATGATTACCACAAACCAAAGTGGCAAACAGACATAAAATTCACTCCTACCATAAGTTTGCTTTCAGTTATTGCTAGCTCTGAGCAGACTAACACAGCAGCAAGTGATTCTCTATGAATGGTAATAAAATCAATTTAACTATCAAACAAATGCGTGATGTTATTCACCATTATACAATTTCTTTTATTTTGAGAAAAAGTTCAATAACCTGATCAGAGCTATACAGTATTGAATCCTTACTCCACAGGATAAGATTCAATAAATCATCCTTGAAAGCATGTCCAGTGTACTAGTGAGGCAGGAAATGAACATTGCCAAAATGGCTATTTAGCTCCAAGATCTGAATTTGGAATCCAAATGGGAAAAGATCTTTGAGGCAGCAGCAACAATGTGCTGTTTGGCAGACAAAGAACAGGATTTCTCTTTGGGCACTCATTTGCAAATTGTATAGATATAAATGCACCACTCTTCATTAAAGGTAAGCCATATCTGTCCCAGTTACAACTTTGCTCAAGTTAGCAGATGTGTCTTAGCCACAGGAATAGCCAATTATAAGCAAAGACGCTTCAAAAAATTATTTGAAGTGGGTGCAAATCAAAATATACAAGTCTTTTTTAACTTCTCAGATTTCTTTCAAAGATCCATGCCTGAACACCTAACCAAGACCTACTTGATCAGCTCCACTGGGCGTTCCGCTGCGTACAGAACCCTGACAAGACTAAGTCTGAACGTGCCAAAAGTAAGCCACTCTGGGGACCCCCCCTCCCCCCAGCCTACAGCCAGTGGTAGCAAATAGCTCTACGGTCTCCGCCCGAATTACTGCTCATGATTGTTGAAGTTGTTCATCACACAACCAGATGAAAATATTCTCATATAAATTAGGGGAACAAGTACATAACTTTCATTGAAACTAAATTCAGAATATTTTATGTTTTAAATAAAATCTCCACTATGAGGGTTAACAATTCTTTAAAGGCTCTGATGTAGTTCCAAAACGTCCCTAGTCCCTTCCACTAAGTGGTGGAGCCAGGAGGTGGGCTTGGGCGAGGCTCGGGTTTAGAATGCGTTTTGAGAGGGTATCGTATACAACAAAACGTCCAGTGTAGCTGATCGAGTAGGTCTTGCTCTTAACATTGCTTACCTTCACATAAGCAGCATGACCACTGCAGATGATAAGGTTGCAACAGCAGAGGGAGACCCAGGAACATCCGTAGATTAAGAGGTGAAATAACAGCTTCAGTACATTATGCAGAACATGGTGAATACCTGAAAGAATTAAGAAAAACCTATTAGCATGAAAGAAAGGAAAGAAGGGCAAGCAGATAGCAACAAATCTGATGTATAAAAGAGCACAGCTGAACCATGAAATACCCACCATGTGCTCAGCAGAAGCACCAGACATGAGACATGACATCACAGATGAAAACAGCTTATCAGCACTGCGATGGCAGACAAGTAAAGATCTAAGCAGCCCCGTGAAGTCTTTGGAAGTGAAGTGGGAGCCGTCAAGGGCAGGGTTCAACAGAACAAATGCAACTTGGCGACCTGAAACAGACAAACAATACTTATTAGCATGGCAGGAAAAATCTGGAGACTGACAAGCAGGTAGCAAAGAAATGTGATGGATAATAGAGCCCAGCATAAGCCAGTATATATACACACCTTGAGCTATTGGTCATGTTGCCATGCAGCCTCAAACATCGCAAAAGGAATTCCAAGCAGGCCAATATATTCGAGCATTCATCAGCAGGGTCCAAGTAAAGGTGGCCCGTGGCCCCTGGCCCCACACGTTCAATCAGCATTCAAGGTACTGGATAGACGAAAGAATCAGCATCATCCTGAAGAATAACAAAAGATAGCATTACATTAGTATGTCAAATGTCACAAAATAAATGAGGAGATCCCAAATTGAAATGCGCTATTCCCATTGCCTGTTTCATTAACAGCCCTGTAATAAGATACTGAAACACGAGGCGGGCATTCTAACCTTGGGGTGAACTCCGAGCTCATAACCCATCTACCAGGGCTCCACCATATCAAGAAAGCGAATGAATGCAATGAACGCGACGCCTGGATTTCGGAAGAATAAAGTGCAACCTAGGAATCTCCAGCTGAAGGCCAAACCTCACAACCCACGAAGGAAACACGCAACCATTAGCAGAATCTGAACAAAATCTCTTCAAACCCCTGTTCCCGACGGACACATGAAATGCATGAAACTTCCAACACGTGGCGTTTCATTGAAACCCAGCCAACCTCCATCAACCATCAGCTAAAGATCTTACCTCTTTCAGCAACAGCAGGCGAATGAGCGAAGCAGCGGAGCGGCCGCGGCGGATCCGGTCCCTCCCACCCCTTTCTCGCCCTCGTTAAGTCGTTCGAGGTGCGTTTGCGAGGCTATGTATGAGAAATCCTCTTCTTTCTGAATAATTTCTCATTGACTGTAGTCTCGCGTTGTACTGCTAATACTTTCGTCCTCACACTTCTGCTTGCTTCTGCTTTTGTGAACTGCTTGTAAACAAACCGGGAAGCACCCATAGGGAACCAGTTTCAACGCTGTCAATGCGCTATATATTTTGAATTACCACACAGTATGGTGGGATTTGCCATTCGCACCAGATCTAAATTCTGGCCCAAACATCATTTGGATTGGGGCATATTTATTATCACTCTATTTCTTATACCTACTATATTTACGTATGAAATGTTTACTGTTTACCCTGTTGTTTGGGAATTGTGGCCACGTTTTAGTATGGTGATTCCATATGCTGGTTTATTTATATTTACTAACATAGTAGGTAATTTTGTCTGTTTAGTAATCACTGATACTCAAGTACCTCGGGAGGTTATGTCATCTTCTACTAAACCCTCCTCCAATTGGCATTTTTGTGATATGTGTGTCAGTTATGTGCCTCCTCGTTCTTGGCACTGCAAAGTTTGTAAAACTTGTATTTTGAAACGAGATCATCATTGCTTGTTTGGAGGATGTTGTATTGGTCATTATAATGCCCGCTTTTTTATAATGTTTTTATTGTATATATTTATTGGAACATTATATTGTGTTGTTAGTGATACTATGTTCTTGATAGAGAAAGTTGATCTTTCAACACCCTTGGTATTATTAAAAGTAGGGTTCCCCGCCTTTGCATATCTTTCTGGGCTGGAAACTTTAGCTAATGAGTGTTATATCTTGTTATATATTATCAATTGTGCAGCATTGGCATTTGTTACAGTCATGTTAATTTATCATGTACGAATAAACTTGAAAGGCCAAGTTACGCATGATGTCACTGTGTCCAACTTAAGGTATGATCTTGGAAAAATTCAAAACGTGAAGGAAGTACTAGGAAATCGATGGTATTTTGCATGGGCTTTCCCTTTCATACCTTCTTTGCTTCCACACAATGGTCTAGAGTGGGATACTACCCAGGAGTGGAATTTTAAGTTCCAAAGGTTTTCCTCAAAAGGGAAGTAAATTTTCATTCCAACTAATATTTACCACATCTTGATTATTCAGTGTCCCGTGTTAATTGCATATTGCTCAATTTGAATTTTTTTCTTGTTATGCAATTGACTTGTATTTTTCGTGTTTGCGCTAATGAGTAATTCATCTATGTCAGTGTCATCTAATCTAAGGATACCTATGTAGACTGCCCTGAAACAGAACTACTTAATCTATAGTCTTTAAATTGTAAGGTGAATAATAAAAGAAACAGGTGCCAAATTTGTTTTACTCTTGTTTCCAAAAGCTCATCAGATGCTAGAACTCATCACCAGCTTGATTTGCCATATTGACAACTACCTTATGGATATGAGTTCCGCCTCTAGTGGGGGAAAAAAATAACTTTTCCACATTTCGTGCATGTTATGCATGAACGGAGCGGTCCGGTCCGGTCCGGCCCGTCGGGGTGCGGGGCGGTAGTGGTAGTGGGAGGAGATGCTGTGAGGGCTGGAGGGAGGTGCTGCTGCTGCTGCTCGTTGCGTGAGAGCTCCCCCCTCACTCTACAGTCAGGATCCGACGAGGGAGGGCCCCCAGCCCAGCCCAGCCCAGCTGGCCCGCACACACCCCAAGAGACTCTGCTGATCTTAAGGTAAACAGGGCGTAGTCGGCGTTTGCTTAGAGATGTCTGCACTCCTCGCTCAACTATCGCCACATAGCAAGGGAGGTAACTATGGATCTCTTTGGGGTAGTTCGGCGCCCCCCACACCCAACTGTTTATTTGCGTGTCCTGGGCGCGGGCCTAGGCGCCTACCCGCCAGGCGCAGACACGCGGTGCGGTAACACTCTCGCGGCGCGGGCCGCGGCCGGAGCCGGCCCAGCCGGAGCAAGCCCGACTTGCGCCACACTACTGCACTCGCTGCGAGCTCCGAGTCGGCAAATATTCACGGGGAAGGACAGGGGGAACGACTTGAAACGCGATCGAAACGCAGAGTAAACATTGAAGGCCGAGTGTCTAAACCGTTGGGTTTCCCCACATTTAATAGGCGAGAAATGAACCGCATCCAAGTGCAGTGTGAGGTGAGTTTGACCGGCGAAAAGAACTTTTAAACAGATATGAGAGAGAAGAGAAGAGCCGGGTGTGTGACCTTGTTTCGGACGTCCCATCCCGTCCCGGAGCGGAGCAGGGCCCTGGCCAGGACTAGACGGGCTCGGTCCGGCCCGGCCCGGCCCGGCCCCGTGGACCACTTTCTCTCTCTCCCACTGCTGGAGTCAGGCGTCCCTCACCCGACCAGGTATTACGACATGGATACGGCGGGGCGGTAGACGTAAGACAGGACTGTCTTCCGGACGGGCGCGCGAGCCGGGGTGGGGAGGGGAGGGGGGAGGGCTCCCTCACCGGCGGGTGGGGCGGGGCGACGTGATCGCCGAGGTAGTAGCGACGGGGGTCGAGGAGCAGAAGGAAGCTGCGGCTGCGAGCCCCGCCCCGGCCAGGCCCGGAGAGACAAGTGTTGTGATTCGTGTGTGTGTGTATTGATCCCGTTCCAGATGTTGTTCCTCGTGCTGGCCCTGTTCGCCATCACGGCGCTCCTCCTCTACCTCGACAGTCGAAAGCCCAAGGGCTTCCCGCCAGGTGAGTGCTCTATCGTAGTGTCCTGCTAGCCCCGCCGGGCCGGGCCGGGCCGCGCCGGGCTCCCTGCTCCTGCTCACGCCCCTGCTCCTCCAGGCCCAGACTGGCTGCCCATCCTGGGCTCGGCGCGCGAGCTGGCGCAGCTCCGCAAGGAGACGGGCTACCTGTACAAGGCGTGCGAGGAGCTGGTGTACCGCTACGGGCCCGTGGTGGGGCTGCGCGTCGGCAAGGACCGCCAGGTCATCGTCAGCGGGTATGAGGCCATCCGCGAGATGTCCAGCAGGGAGGACTTCGACGGCAAGCCGCGGGGGCCGCTGTACGAGACGAGGACGTTCAACATGCGCCGAGGTGAGGATGGCCGAGGCCAGCGCCAGCGCCCTGCCTGCTAGGCGCAGCACCGACTCGACTCACCCGCTCGTGCTGATCCCACCCTCAGGTCTGCTGCTGACGGACTCGGACTTCTGGCTCGAGCAGCGCAAGTTTGTCATCCGCCAGCTGCGCGAGTTCGGTTTCGGGCGTCGCGGCATGGCCGAGCTGGTGCAGGACGAGGCCGGCGAGCTGGTCAAGGCTTTCGAGGAGAAGCTGAACGCCAGCCCGGAGGGCGCCATCGCGCCCATGCACGACGCGTTCGGTAAGCCTGTGCGACGTTTGCTTCTCCCGTCTGGAGCCCGACCCCGGCGCGTCTGATCGGAACGTCGACACTCATCCGGTTTGTCACCCCTTCCCTCCCCTCCCCTCCCAGGCCTGTACGTGCTCAACACGCTGTGGACCATGTTGGCCAGCATTCGCTACACACCCGAGGACACCGAGCTGGTCACGCTGCAGGCGCTGCTCAACGACCTCTTCACGCGCCTGGACATGGCCGGCGCCCTCTTCTCCCAGTTCCCCGTCCTGCAGTACATCGCGCCCGACGCGTCCGGCTACACCGAGTTCGTCACCATCCACCAGCGCCTGTGGAAGTTCCTGCGTATCGAGATCGACCGCCACATCGAGACGTACGATCCCAACGAGATGCGCGATTTTATGGACGTGTACATCAAGATGATCAAGGAGTCGGGCCAGGACAGCACCTATTCGGAGCTGCAGCTCCTGGCCATCTGCATGGACATGTTCATGGCTGGCTCCGAGACGACCAGCAAGTCGCTCGGCTTCGGCTTCCTCTACCTGCTACGACACCCTGAGGTTCAAAAGCGCGTCCAGGAGGAGCTCGACGCCGTAGTCGGCCCTAGCAGGAGGCCTGAACTCGCTGATAGACCGAAGTAAGTCCCGCTATGCTGAGTCAAGCGCCTGCGAAGTCGAGGATAGGCCACCGAGCTCGACACGAGTGCCCCGCGGGGCTGCCTACCTCGTCGGTCGCAGGCGCTAGCAGGCGCCTACCCGCGCTGCGCAAGTGTGTTGCGCGTTTGCCTATCCAACTAGTTGCAGGCGCCCCTGCTCAAGTCACCCTTTCTGATTCCAGTATGCCCTACACGGACTCAGTGGCCCTCGAGTCTATTCGAATGTTCATGGGTCGTACGTTCGGAGTGCCGCACCGGGCCGTCAAGGATACCTACCTTATGGGCCACTTCATCCCAAAGGAGACTATGATGATCGTCAACATTCCTTCAGTGCTCATGGACAAACGAGTGTGGGGCGACCCTGAAAACTTCCGTCCTGAGCGCTTCATCCGAGACGGAAAGGTTCACATCCCGGATGAATACCTCCCCTTCGGCTTTGGTAAGCGATCCACGAGTTATGTGTTGGAAGACCCTTTATGACAAAGAAATTTTTGAAATTAACACAAATGAAATTTTGTAATATTCCAGGAAAGCATCGCTGTCTGGGTGAAACCTTAGCCCGTTCCAATGTGTTCCTCTTCACAGCCTCACTACTGCAGCGCTTTGACTTCAGAGTGCCTCCTGGTGAACCTCTTCCTTCTACCCAATGTGTAGACGGAGTGACAGCAGCTACAGTTCCGTACAGCGCTCTGGTGACACACAGAGTCCATGTTTAAAATTTAGTGAGGGCTAAGAAAAAAAATCTGCCATTTAAATCCTTTTTAGAAGTTCTAAGAATGTTAGCATTGCTACATAATCAAAGCTGCGCAGATTTGCAAGGCTCAATTGTGACTGTTTCACAATCCTTAAAGCTTAGATAGACGAGAGACTGTTTAAGAAGATAGATTTATTTACATCTGAGTAATTGGTCCATTCTCTACGTCACACACAAATTTTAGATTACTTTTATAATGGAAATTTTAGTGAAAGTGACAAGAGTTCTACAAAAACATCAATTGCTTGCTAGAATGAAAACAAAAAACCAAAAAAGCTAAATCATCATAACAATGAGAGAACAACAAATGATGTTGTACATAATTTCAATTGGAGATCTTCCAATACATACTTTTAAGTGTTTTGTTCTTGTTTTGTTATTTTTTAATTGTTTGTTGTTTGCCTTCATTGGCCCATGTCAGCTTCCCCTTAGTTGGAAGCTATAAACCATTATTTAATACATTTTCTTATGAATTATTTTCTTTTCTTTTTTCCTGTATTCTTGAGATTGGAAAATGAACACGGTGTTTTTTCTAACACTTCTTTTCCTTTAAGACTTTTGATAAAAATCAAAGGCAAAGAGAATTTACATCACAGCCGACACTAGGACATAACAAAATCAATTGAACAATTGAAAAAAAAAACATGACACTTGCCTCTCATAATAGAAAATTGCACATAAAAATAACTTTAACACGAAAAGGCTATAACAAAAACCTCACGGCAAAAATAAATTGTATAAAAGTTTCAAAAATTAAGTAGACAACAGAATACAAAATATCACTGGTCTCAGTTATTCATGGTTAGTATCTGAAGATATAGGTGCCAATCGACAAATCAAACAATATGGCACAGATATACTAATATTTCATTTGGCATTTAGAGACAATCAACAAATGCAAGACAAACAAAGCTAATGCAAAATTTAATTTTATTGATGTATATTTGCTATTTGAAAAGAAAAGGTGAGTTTAAAAATTTAACTCAAAGTAAAAGTAAAGGTGAAAAGCCTACTCTCAGTACCAGCCTGAATAAAGAAACCATGTTACCTCCACAATAAAAGGTTTGGCATTTGTTTGATAGGGAAGCACAAGCATGCAACAAGGCAATTTTCATTTTTGTAATACATAACAATGTAGCAAAAACCATTCACACTTTAAAAAAAGTTTAAACAATATCATTATATTCAAATAAAAACAGACAATACTCTTTCCAATTTCTTGCACATAAAGATGTTACACAACACTTTGATAGATGATATGACTTTCACATAATATCAAAACATAACTTTCAAACTTTCTAAAACACAACCACATAGGATATAAAGACATTTCCTCTCAGTTTAAGCAGAATAAATAAAGATTCTTTTTAAAGCTACTTTAGCTGCAATAATTGATGTACAGAATCTTAAGAAATATACCCTGCCAATTCCAGAATAAGAACTGTATACAAAGTCTCATTTGAATAAACTTGAAACAAATTAAAACAACCTCACAAATACTAAAAACTGTTTCAATAATACAGGGTTAACAAACATAGTACAACACTAATTAGTCCAATCCATTCTGACTGGATATCACAGTAGCATTAAGTATGGCACAATTCCATGGCCAGAATTTGAGCTTGCATTGGCTCCTCGTGATAGTAGACATTTTTTTAAAAGCCCTTAACACTATATTGTGAACATAGACTTTTGCTTTTTAAACTCATACAATTCATGAAAAACTGTTGGAAAAGAGCACCTGTTTGGCAGCAACATTCTGACAGAAACATGTTTAAGGATATATTGTAGAGTAAAGTGGGTTTTTTGATATTGTGAAAGGCACCTTTTCAGATATAGATTAGGCGTAATCTGGCAACTCTAAAACTACTAGAGGACCTATAGATCCGGGGTCACAGTCTTCAAGAGTATCAAGCTTATTAATTTATGTAATTATATCATTCAATCATTCAATTTGTTCATTGAAAAGTGACCAGACAAGGAGACATTTCTATTTCTCATGATCAAACACGACCTCTTGACACTCTGTAAAAATGTTTGCGATCTTTGTGAGGTGTGTTTGAACTCAAGTGTCATCTGCCATTATCTGCTTCAATAAGAATCTGGAAAAGGTAAAAATAAAAGTTAGAGAGGAAAAGAAAACAAGGTGTAGAAATAATAAAAATCTTACCTCACTAAGAATGGCCCACTTATCACTCTCAGAGTGAATGTAAAGACGTAATATAGAGATTGGTCCTAATGTGAAATCAACGTTACCCTCACATACTCCCATGCCATCAAATTGCCCTAAAACGTGAGGGAAAATAGAAAGGAATAATTTTTTGTAATAAGAGCACTGATACCAATTCATAACTTCTGCAGTGACACCAACCTACTACAACAAATCCATCATGTGTAACATTGAATCCAAGACCAGGCTCCAAATGTTTCACCTTGGCTGGTCGAACTTCAACAGAAGTATTATAAAGTCGATCAGAAGGATGCTCTGCATTTCCACTTCTGAACAAAAACCTAAAATGAAGAGGAAATTATATAATGACAGCATGATTCCACAAATGTGATGACTATCATTGCAAGTAATTGAAGGGAAGATGTTTTTACCTTTTGATGAAAATTGGTGAATGAAAGCGAAAAGTCAGAGTGTCACCTGGCTGGGGTAACAGACCCCAGAAAAATGTTTCTCCCAAATATGCTTTCTGCAAGTTATACTGTTTATAAGGCTTTATGTCAGATTCTACAACTGCTGGAGGGTTCCAATGAGGGAAAAATAATGCAACCTTGCCAAATTGCTTATCCTGTACAAAGAAATATTTTAAAATTAGAGAATAAATTTAAACAAAATAAAGAAAGAAGATACATTTGAAATTTGTATAAACCTTTAGCTTCTGAACTTTTCCCCGTAGTGAGGAATGTGTTCCAATGTGTTGGAACAGTGATGGTTTGTACTGGATCCAGAGTTCTGACTTAGCCTTTTTGCAATGTTTCTAAAATCCAAATAAAAATGTTTATGGTAAACATCAGTTCTTCACTTTCAATTGAACTGTTTCAAATATCTTGAAAATAATTGAACTACTACAAAATTTATACTGACCTGATCCTTTTCAGGACTACAGACTTTTGTAAAAATAACGTGGTCAAGGAGCCAATCTACAGGCTTGTCATTGTAGAACATTAGGAAGAATTGAACCAGCCATGGAAGTTCAACACACTTAAACATTTTACCTTGGGGGAAAAAGTATGATTACATCAAAGAAAAATATTTTCGCACAATGATAATAGGACAAAAAAACACAAAGATAAATACCAATGAAGCCAAGCTGGCAGAATTCAAGGACAAACCACGGTTCGCGTTGCGCGGTTTTCTCCAGAGCAAAATTTTTCATGGTTGATATAAAGTTTTTCTTGGCCAGGATGTCGTCCTCTAGCTGGACGTAGAACGTGGCCCTGGGCTGGGAGTACATCATGAGGAAGGCGAAGTCCAAGTTCTGCTTGGTCCGCCAGCGAACGCGTTCCATCGAGTCGCCCAGCGTGAGGCGCAGGTTGTTGAGGTCCGGATAGTACGACTCGGGCGGAGAGATGAGCTCAATGAGCCCGGCCTGCACCTCGTTTTCAAACTGGTCCCGGATCTGGCCAGCCACCTGCTTCACGTACTCCAAGTCGGTCTGGGTACAAAACAATCGCAATGAGTTACATATTTAAAAATAAATAAATCACAACACACTTGTAAGTCTAGCCGATGGCGTACCTCCGCGACGAACACGACGATGAGGGTGTCGTTGCTCTCCTCGGGGGTCATGGAGCTGACCAGGTTGTCGAGCGTGGCCAGCAGGTAGCTCTGCACCTGGCGGCGCACCGTGGGCACGCCCAGCACCATGGAGACGCCGGTGCGGCGCGCCGCGCACATGCAGAAGGCCGGGCGGAGGGAGGCCGAGCTGCCGGGGCCCGCGGGGCCGTCCAGGAGGTGCGGCATGAAGTGGTACGCGTTGGGCAGCTGCAGCGGCGCGCTCGCGCTGCCCGGCTCGTCCAGGGTCACCCGGAGGGCGCTCAGGTTGCGCACGAGCTGCTGCGTCTGGGACAGAACGGGGACCACTGTAAAAACTTCGTCCAGGTTTCCAAGCAGTTTTGGAAAAATCAAGACGTTCCAATGTATTTTCTCCATAAGAAAATTATGGCTGCGTGGAAACATGGACGAAGGTTCCACCGTGACCGGGCCGCGCCTTACTCGAAGGGGAGACCAACTCTGAATTTTGGTGTACAAATGTCGTGAATTTTTGTGAATTTTTATTGCATTTTTATGCAAATTTTGCACTGATTTTTCCGGATTTTTTCAAATTATTTTGAATTTTTCCTGAATTTTTATGAATTGCAACGTGTACAAAAATTTCAGAGTTGTTTCCTCCTTGAGCTTACTCCACTGGGATCCAACAACCTCCGCCGCGCCTCGACTCACCTCAACGCTGAGCGAGCCGGACCGGTTGACGGAGGACACGAGGTGGCCGAGGTGCTGCGACAGGCCCCGCATGTCGGCGATGCGCGAGCGGTACAGGGCGTCCAGGTGCTGCGAGCGCGCCTGCAGCTCGGCCACGCGCCGCACGAGCGCCTGCTCCGAGCTCAGGTCCGGCCCCGACACGAGCACCATCATGCTGCAGGACATGAAGGCGGCCAGCACGACCAGCCCCAGCAGGCCGTGCCGGCGCCGCAGCGTCCCGAGCCCAGCCAGCCCGACCATCCTCTAGCCTGCAACACGGAGGGAGACATGGAGGAGAACCTGAGTGAGTAACGTGCAGCATCGTCTTGTAGCCCTCGGCTAGCGGCGCGCTGCGCGGGGCAGGGCACGACGACTTACTCGCGCCGCGCCGGGCCGCGCCGGGCCGCACCGCAGGGTGAAATTACACCAATTATCTCGCGCTTTCCGCCGACGTCATTTTTCAAATATATACTTTTCTCCCGAACATCGCGCTATTGTGCGGCCGCGGCTACGCCGGCCGGCCGGCCTTTCGCTGTAGATACTGATCGCATCAAGGCTGGAGATTAGGGTCTCTTTCTCCAGCCCGCCGCTCTGCTGCGCCGCGCCGCGCCCACGGCTCCGGCCCGGTGCGAGGCGAGGCGAGGCTAGGCGGCGTGTTATGCTGCAAAGTGCACCGGGGAGCCGCGGCTGCAGCGCGGCGGGGCGGGGCGGGGCGCGGCAACACGCTCGCTACCGCACCGGAAGGGGCCAAAGGGGGTCCGTCCCGACCCGGCCCGACCCGACCCGACCCGGAGCTCCACCACCGCGCCGCGCCGTATACGACTTGAAGCATTTCCCACGCCTTTGCTTACACGCGCCTGCGCGGTGCTGCGCAGTGACCCCTAGCCCCCAGCTCCATCCGCAGCCTAGCGCGATGCCCCGCCCCGCCCCGGGCCCTTCTGCCGGCCACGGCGGCGCCCGGCCCGGCCCGTCCAGTACCGCCAACATTTACTGCGTAATCAATTTTCACACACTTAACTACATGTAGCGGCCCGGCCCGACTGCATACCTAAAAGCACTTTGCCATGTAGCGAGCCTACAAACAAGTCGGAGTCGTTAACTGGCAGTTACACCGCCAGGCGCCCTGGAGCCGGAGCCGGACGTTGCCGACGGCGGGGCACCGGAGCGGGCGGGGCGGGGCACTTGCTCGCAGCCTGCTCCAAATCATCGATGAACTTTGCTAACTTATTTTTTTTTCAGCACGCACGCCCGTTCCCCGCGTCATGTCTGGCTAACAGCGTCTCCGGGGAGGGAGAGGGGAGGGAACAGGACTCTGGCTCACTGCACCCCCGGGGGACGGGGCGGGGCCGGGCGGGGCGCTGCCACCCTCCACGCGAGCAGCCCGCCCCCCGCCCCGCCCCGCCCCTAGCTCCCGCCTGGTGCGTGCTGGTGACACCGGACATGCACGCGCGCGCGTGAGTAACTAGGCCACACTGGGGACCTGCGTTGCGGCTGCTTTGGGAAACTAGTCGTCCTCGAGTCCCGCGGCCCGTCTGCCCGCCCACCCCGCACCTCTTATTTAGCGCGCAGCGCGAGTTAAGGCGCCGGCACTCGCTTGGTTTCCAGTTTCCACGACGTCTACCTCCTCCTCCTCCCTCTCTCCGTGACCCCCACCTAACTCCTCACCCCCTCCTCAGGGCCGGCCCGACCCGGCACATCCCATCCCATCGCCCGCATTACAACTAACAGCAGTACTTGTACAACAACTCATCCGCGGAAGGCGCGGCGCTCCATGTGGTTCACGGGGTGGCTGCTGCCTCGGCTGCTGCGCGCTGCTCCGGTTCTGCTGGTGCGGGGCGGGGCGGGGCGGGGCGGGGCGGGGCGGGGCGGGGCGGGGCGGCCACAGCGCGTCGCAGCTTGCTGCACCGCCCTCCACCCGCCTCCACGTCTTTGGCGGCGCGTCGCTGATGGACTGTCCCGCCGGCCCCAACGGGGCTGCGGCCGCGGCCGCCGAGACACATTAGCGGCTCCCCCTCCCACACGGACAGCCCCGCTGCGCGGCCCGGCCCGGCCAAGCCCGGCGGTCCGCTTCACGCCTTCTTGCGCCGGCCCCAGCCCCGCCCCCGGCCCGGCCCCCCATGCCATTTGCAGGACGTTGGGAGGTGAGGCACTCACACACTCACATAAATGAAACATTTGGCTCGGCTCGGCTGAGCAGAGCGAAGCCAGCCAGCCAGCCAGGCGCAGCGTGAAGCATGAAAGCACCTCATCATGTGGTGGATGGTGGGTGCAGCAGCGGGGCGGCCAGGCCGGGGTCCTGCACTCCACTCGGCTCAGCACTCACGGCCTCCACGGTGGAGCTCCAGTCTGAATGGGAGCCCGGGCCGGGCCGAGTGAGTGTAACGGCCAACACCTCCGCATTAGGGCACCGCCCGGCGTGCGTGCAGCCCGAGCAGTGCGCCGTGCCGTGTAGGGCATAGCAGGGCAGCCCGCAGGACGCAGGCCGCAGGATGGGCGCCGCCGCCAAGGACCAGCAGGGCAGACCCGGCCCGACATCCGATATCAGCGCTGTGTAGCGCGGCCCGGCCCGGCGCGGCGCGGGCCTCCCCTCGGGCCCGGCCCGGCCCCGGCACTAGCACGGCACCAGCACGGCACCAGCACGGCACCAGCTCGCCGGCGTGTGTAATGGTGGGCCCGATCAGATGCAGCGGACACGGTCTTCTCCGCCGCGCCGCGCCGCTCCGGCCGGCCTGACGCGCGGTACCGTACAGTCAGGACCGCGTGCGCGTCAAAAGGACTTCCCTCCCGCCCCGCCCCGCCCCGCCCGGGAACATGTGCAAAAGAACCCTCGACACACTCCACACGGCTGCCAGCGCGGGGCGGGGCGGGGCGGGGCGGGGCTCCATTCCACTCCATTCCACTTCTTCATCCGCGGAGTGAAGTGGGTCGATTAGATCCCGCCCCGCCACACCAATTTGCTGCCATTACTTGACGGAGTGCGATGTGCTGTGCGGTGAGATGTGTCGGCGTGGCGTGCCGAGGTGTGCTGGGCGAGCGCATATCTGTGTGTGTCTGTGTGTGTGTGAGCGCTACCGTGCACGGCGAGCACGACGCCGCGGTGCGCAATGCGCCGCGTCAAACCGTGCGCCTCCAGCGGGGCTCCAGCAGCGGCTGTCCCGTCCTGTCCAGCGGATCTCCAGCGGATCTCCAGCGGATCTCCAGCGGATCTCCAGCGGATCTCCAGCGGATTTCCAGCGGATCTCCAGCGGACCTCCAGCGAGGCTCCAGCAGCGGCTGTCCTGTCCGCTGTCCAGCGGGCTCCAGCGGGGAAGGGAACTTCGCGAACTGTCGCGCGTCCTCGCCTGTCCCGTCGTGTCCTGCACGCTGTACGTTGGACCGGACGCCCCGCCGTGCCGCGGCAGTTCAGCCCTGTCCCGTCCCGTCAGCCCCGCGGCCCGGCCCCACTGGATGGTTATTAATTCCGACGGCCCCCTCCCCTCCCCCTCCCCGCCCCCTCCAAGGTGACCCCCTGCTCACGAGGAGCGGCGCGACCGGCGCAGCGCGGCGCAGGGAGACTCCAATCGACTCCCCATTATGATTTTATCACGACCGACCGAAGCGCTGTCCCTTCGCCCCGTTGTCCCCCGCCCCGCCCTCGCCCCGCCATAGTTCCAGGACGACAATGGCAGGGTGAGGCGGGGCGGGGCGGGGCGGGGCGGGGCGGCCAGCACATGGTGCAACGGTGCGGCGCCTGCTCGAGTTCACATCCAATTTGCCGATATAGGTACAGCACGGCACGCCGAGCCCACACCTTGGCCGGCTCGATTTGTGGCCGCGAGCGAGGCGGGGCGGGGCGGGGCGGGGGACATGAAAGAAGAGGCGAGAATGGGAGCAGAAAATGGCCCGCCTTTTGTTTCCAGCGCGAGAGGCAATGAAGAGGCCCGGGCCGGTAGGGGCCGCCAGGACGGCGTCCGTTCCCATGCGCGCGCCGCATTCCGCCGGGGAACGCCGCCCCGCCCCGCCCCGCCCCGCCCAGCCCAGCCCGGCGCGCCGAATTTAGCGGCTCCTCGTCTCGTCATATCGCGTGGCGTGGCGTCCTCCTGGGCCCTTCAGCCGCGCTCGCTAATAGTTGGCAAACAAAAGAAGAACGCCTCGGCCCGGCCGGTCGGGCCCGGTGGAGCAGCAGCGCGCCAGTCCTGGTGTGGTGCGTCTGCTGGTCGGGATGTGCGGCGCCCCGCCCTGCCCCGCCCCGCCCCGCGCCGCCCGTCAGGTCCCGTTGGCCCGCTGGTCTCGGACAGGCTCGGTCTGCCGTCATTTGGATCGACCAGCCAGGGCCAGTCACACGATATGATACGGGGCGCCTCGCCTTGCCTCGCCTGCCGGCAGGGGTCTTAAATACCCAGACAGGACAGCCGGGCGGGGCGGAAAGCAGCGCGGCAGGGCGGGGTGTGGCGGGGCCAGCTGGGCTCTGAACAGTCGTGGAGGACTTCCGGTGAACGTACGCGCCCAATCACTATCAGTTTAGATCGATTTTGCATACTAATTTTTTTTCTTTCTTTCTTTTGCGGCGAGTACTGAAAAAATCCATAAAAATATGCTCCTTGTGTCTGATGCTGTGAAAAGCTGGGCGTACAGTGTATAGTGTGCAGTGCCGGCCAAGCGCGGCCCCAGACCAGACCAGACCGTCGTAATGAGTTACTGAAGAGCATCCATATTAGCGGGTGGGGCGGGGTAGGGTGCGGCGGGGTGGGGCGGGGTGGGGTGGGGCGGGGCGGGTACGTGCCGAGACCAGACGAGATGAGACTCCGCACCGCCTACCTTCCAGCTCCAGCAGCAGCAGACCTCGCCGATAACCACCAAAGTGCCCCGCCCGCCACGCCCTCGCCCCGAACAAAAAAGCACTGCAGACGTCTCTTTCTGCCCCGGCTGTGCTGAGCAGTACTGAGCAGTGCTGAGCAGTGCTGAGCAGTGCTGTGCTGAGCAGACGAGGTCGCCCGGCGCCAGGCCCAGCCCGGCCCGGCTCGCCCGCTTACAAGACTGGTGCCGGGCCGGGTGGTGGGCGGTGGCGTAGTGTAGCGTCACGTCAAACGGACCGCGAGGCGGGGCGGGGCGGGGCGGGGCGGGGCGAGAGGCAAACACCACTTGGATCAAGATGACTCGAGTCTAAAGAGCCCCGGTGGGGGTGGGGCGGGGAGGCGGCGGGGGGCTGCGGGCCGGGCCGGGCCGGGCGGGACAATCTCAAAAGGGTTGTTTGAAGGAGAGCGCTGGAGAGCGCTCGTGTCACTGCGCCGCGCCTAGGATGGGGGCAGGGTAAGTTAGGGGTCGGGGTCGCTCTACGACAGTACGATGGGGGTTGGTATTCCTCTCCAGCCACGCCCCGCCCCGCTCCTCACAATGAGCACTCCGCACCCCCATCCCCCCGCCCGCAACCTCGCGCCAAAGTCGCGACTGAAATTCCAGGCTGCTGAACGGGGCGCGCAGAGTTTTTGGAGGATGACTGAGTGAGGTACAAAAGAAACAGACTCGCCCCGCCAAAACGGGCGAATTCAGCAGCTCTTTTCTGTAGAAGTGTCGGGGGCGGGGCGGGGCGGGGCGGGGCGGCGCAAGGCCGGTGTGCGCGGTCAAGCATTCGCGTTCTCATTCGCGGCGCTGCTCGCCGCCCCGCACAGCAGAGGGGGGCTCCTTCTCTCTTGCGATGGCCAACTTGAAAACACAAACGGAAGTAAACTTTTTTAATTTCGCGCCCAAAGAAAGAGAGATGGAGAGATTCATACCTAGAGCAGGGATACGCAAGGCAGGCAGGGCGCTAGCACAGAGCGGAAGGGAAGGGGGCAGGGGCCGACACGGGGGATTAAACCAAGGCCGGGGGAGAGGATCCGCTACAATGCAGATATCAGAGAGGAGAGGAGCAGGCGAGGCAGGCCGGGCCGGTACAGCGTCCTCGCAAATAGAGAGTTTGCGCCGCCAGGACGGTGCGGGACGCGACGGCCAGACCTGGCCCCAGCTCGCCAGCAAATGATTCGCGAATGCAAGACGAGAGATGGGACGGGACGGGACGGAACTGGACGTGCAAAATGAGCGGGTTGTGAAGAGGGGCCGGCGGGCGGTCCAAAGCAATCGCGGCGAGGCGGGGCGAGGCGGGGCGAGGCGGGGCGAGGCGGGGACAGCTATGTGGGACAAATGGGGCTCTCGCCCGGGCCTGCGCGCCCCGCCCCGCCCCGCTCTGCTGTTCCATTCCGACAGCTCCAAGACAAATAGCCACACGGTGCGGGGCGGGGCGGGGCGGTGGACGCGACTTGGATGTGCCGCGCCACGCCCCGGAGGGGAACAAGCAGCTGGACAAACAGCGTCGCGCCGGGCGGGGCGGGGCGGGGCGGGGCGGGGCGGGGCGAGCATAGGCGCGGGGCGTGTCGAGCAGGCGCGGTGCTCAGCGAACGCCCCGCCCCGCCCCGCCCCGCCCGCCCCGCTGGGAGCAGCAGTACCGGCCGGTAGCGTTCTGCTCGAAACAAAAGCAGGATCCATAAAACAACGAAACGCACTGGGAGCCTCAAGTAAGTCTGCTATCTGCTGCTGTAGCTACAGCTCACCCGCCCCGCCCCACCCCGCCCCTCGCTGCAAATAATGCGAAGCCATCCAGCCTGGCCACTTCCACTTCCAGCGTACAGGACAGGACAGGGCAGAGCAGGGCGCACACTGCCGGTGCGATTTTCCGGTGCTCCCCCTCCTCTCCAGACCTCGGGCCGCAGACCCGCCCCACCCCGCCGCGCCCCACCCCGCCCCGCCCCGTGTCACGGCCTGACGTGGGAATGCGGCCCACATCCAACATCCACAGCCGCTGGGAGTAAGGCCGTTTTGTTCAATGCGGAGCTACACTCTACAGGTAGTTCACGCGCGTACCGGAGGCGCGCAGAGGGTCGCGGCGGTATGCAACGCGGTATGCGGCGCGATATGCGGCGCGATATGCGGCGCGATATGCAACGCGATATGCGGCGCGATATGCGGCGCGATATGCAACGCGATGTGCGGCGCGATATGCAGCGCGATATGCGACTCGGGGGTTACCCGGTGACCCGTGGCCTGCTTTCCTCGTCGCACACTGTGCCGCGGCCGCCAGGCCCGCCCCGCTCCGCCCGGCCGCGAGTCGCGGGGTAGGGAAGCGGGGCGCGGAGGAGCGGGGCGCGGAGGAGCGGGGTGACCTTTCCTTCCGTGCCGCCCGCGCGCCCGAGGCCCCGTCCCGCCCCGCGCCGATTCTACCGGTGGACATGGATTAGGTTTTAAAATTTTCAAGCTCGCTGTCGGTCACGCAGGACACGCCCAGGCGGGGCCGGGCGGGGCGAGGCGGGGTGGGGGATCGCGTGGCACTTTTCTAATGGGTCAGTGGTGGACGCCGCCACCAGCCGCCACGCCCAGCCCTGCGGGGGAAGGAAAGAGACTCGCCAGGTGGCGTGTTAGGAGGGGAGGGAAGAGAGAGGGGGGAGGGGAGAGGAGAACAGATAAATAAGGCGACTGCTCGCCTCGCCTCGCTTCTCGCCCTTAGCACGAGCCCGCCCTGCAGCCGTGGGGTGGGTACGGACTACAGCGACGGCTATAATAAAGACAAATAAGTGAAACAGTTTTTTTTTTGTTTTTGTTTTTGTTTGGAGGGGGGCGGGGCGTCCGCGGGGCGATACGACGACGTCATCGCGAGCAATGCTGGTGCCGGCGCTGCTGCATGCCCCCGGTGGGGCGGGGTGCGGTGGGGCGTGGCGGGGCGTGGCGGGGCGGGGCAGGGCGTGGCGGCTGGCTGTGGTCAGAGGGAAAGGACTTGATATGATAGCCTGAGCGGCCAAATCCAATTTCCCTGCCGCCCGACGTGAAGTCGGGGGCGTCAGAGGCGGGGAGGGGCGGAGGGAGGCGGGGAGCAGAGAGTAGGGAAGGGATACAAAGGGACTCCACGCCGCCCGGCCCCGGCCTGGATCTGAATCAGTTCACTTCTCTCCTTAACCCCCGCCTCTCTCTCTCTCTATCCACCTCCCCTCACACACACTCACACACACGCAATACGATCCCCAGCGCTGCGCCGCGCCGTCGCGTCAGTCTCCACGGTCGCCATTCGATAGCCTCACTCATAGTCCGTCTGTCTGTCTGTCTGTCTGTCTGTCTGTCTGTCTGTCTGTCTGTCTGTCTGTCTGTCTGTCTGTCTGTCTGTCTGTCTGTCTGTCTGTCTGTCTGTCTGTTTGTCTGTGTGTCTGTCCGACAGCCCGACTGTCCGTCCATCAGCTGTTCCTGCTGCCCTGTCCACCCCCTTGAGCGTCAGCCGAGTGACGACAAACGTGACTGCAGCGGGGGCAAAGCGGCGGCGGCGTGACACTGCGGACGTGACGGTGTGACGGTGGCGGGGAGACGGCCGCACGGCACGGCTGAGGCCGAGAGGGCGGGGCGGGGCGGGGCGGGGCGCGGCCAGGCCGAGTCGGACCTGGTTTACGACAAGTGCGTGGCGTGCGCGGCAGAAGTGCAAAGGGTTATAAAAACCGCAGCAGCGTGCTGGTGATTCGGAACTCCATCACGGCCTCGGCGCACCGCAGGGCAGGGCGGGGCGGGGCGGGGCGGGGCCGGAGGGGCCGAGATCAGCTGCACGGCCGGGCCGCCCTGAAGGCCTCGGTCGAGCCGAGGCGCTGCAGGAGAGGGCCACTAGGCTCTGCCACTTACGTCCCGGTGATGATCCCCGCTCCGCCGCGCCCCGCCGCGGGAGTTTATTGTCCACACATACTGTACTGTACTGTACCTCCACCACTTTAGGACCGGAGGGGCGGGGCGGGGCGGGGCGGGGCGGGGCGGGGCGGGGCGGAGCGGGGCGGGGCGGGGCGGGGCGGGACCGACGCATACCTCACCTCACCTCGCACTTGTTCTGCCCGGCCCGCGACATACCAGAACCCGCCCGCGCACACGCAAAAGCGGCAACCAAAACGATAAAGTTTTGCAAATAGAATAGAGTATAGAAAGTTGAAGAGGCTCCAGCGTCGTCTTACGGCGGCCGGCGCAAAGGACAAAAGCGGTCCGTACGAGAGTTTAAGGCGGGCGAAACAGTCGGGTCGGGCACGACACGTTCCTCCAGCAGCACAGTACAGCCACAATGCACGTGGCGGGGCGGGGCAGAGCTATCGTACAATGGCCCGCCCCGCCCCGCCCCGCCCCGCCCCGCCCCGCGAGTTATTACATTCTGAAACGAGTACGAGTAATTGCAGCGACATGCACACGGCGATGGGCCGGGCGGGGCCAGCAGGACCAGCAGGCCAACAGGAGGGTGATTGTCTGTGTCGCACGAGTGGGGAACAGAACATCCACAACGAACGAGCGAGCACGACCAACCAATCGCCCTGCACGCCGCGGCGGCAGGAAACCAAGCACTGTACTTCTAAACGAAAGAAAAACCGAAAGATGGCTGGCTGAAGAACGAGGAGAGAAACTAAATGATAGTTTACAGTGTACACTACAGTACGGCCCGGCCTGGTCTGCGGTGTGGAGGACGTGACGTGTGGTTCGCCCTGTGCCGCACCGCGCCGCCACTGCGGTCCGGGGCGTTCCGGGGGGCGGGGCGGGGCGGGGCGGGGCGGGGCGGGGCGGCTCGGAAACGTTAACTTAGGTTAGGTACGCTCTCATCGCCATTATTTCCATAGAGGTCCCGTACGGCACCGCGGGCAGCCACAAAATAATAGGGAGGGATTTTTCATTTGGGTGGGGCGGGGCGGGGCGGGGCGGGGCGGCCTCTCTCTGGGAAAAGGGAAAGGAGTAAGGCGGGGCGGGGCGGGGCGGGGCTGCAGTCTCTCCCATGGCATGTCCTGACCCAAACCAGGGCAGCAAGGGGCGGGGCGGGGCGGGGCGGAGCGCGCACTGGGAAAGAATCCTTCCTCATTCACTCCAAATCGGCAGCGGCGGCGCGGGGGAATGCAAAAGACGAACAAAAAAAAAAAAAAGGGGGGGGGAGTGCGACGCGACAGGGCCAAACGGGTCGGAGAGGGTCCTTTTTAATGTAGCCCCCTACCCTACCCTACCCTACCCGACCCGCGACCCGTCAGGCGATAGCACAGCACAGCACCGCACCGCACAGGGTCCTAAAAGGGTGGAGATGAAAAGAGGCGGCGATAAGACTGCAGTCGGCGGCACACAGTGAGAGGAAGGCTCGCGGGCCGCACCGCGCCGCAGAGCCATTCAGAGAGAAAAATCATTAACATCCACAGCTGATGAGAAACGCGCCGAGCCGAGCACCGCCGACAATCAACGCGTCAAATTGCAAATTTCACGGCCCTGCTGGGCCTGCCCTCCTGCCTCAGCGTGCGGCCGGGCGGGGCATTATTTCCACTATGCCCCAGTGTACGATCGCTTTTGTCCTGCCGAAAGGTTTTCAAGAGCAAGCTGGGAGGGGGGTATGTGAGCGTGAGACAGAAGGGTCGGGGTGGGGGGAGGGGGGTACCCGCCGCAGGGCGACATAGCGCCGTGTGCTCGCGAGGCGGGCTGGGCGGGCCGGCCACAGCGGACACAGCGATTCCTTATTTGGTTGAGCAGCGCAGGAGCAGTCGCTTCTTCCAGGCCGCCCACCCCGCCCCGCCCCGCCCGCGACCAGGAAGGACCCCCTCTTTGTTCCCCTGGCTTGGCTTCCGTTATTCCAATTTGCCATCCGCATCTGCACGCTGGGCGGGACGGAGCGTGGCGGGGCGGGCGGGGCGGGGCCCTCCCACGTCCATATGTGAGGGCGACACGCCGAGTCCGTTCGGACCACGGCCCCGGCCGGCGGCGTTCCAGGCGAGGCGCTGTGCCCTGCCCTGCCCTGCCCTGCCCTAATAATGTTCTGGTCACGCGCCTGACTCGCTAACAGTCAGTCAGGCAGGCAGACTGGCGGAGCCGCTCAAGCCCGCCATAAGAGAAGAGGCGCTCATTTCCATGAATATTTCTTGCGGTTTTTCTCTCAAGTGCGGGGTTATACCTCTCCCTGGCCTCTCCCGGCCGGGCCGGCACAGACGCCCGCGAGGAACGACCCCGCCCCGCACTCTTATCAGGCGTTCTTTGGTTGAGAGGCTCTGAAAAGTGCGCCGGCAGGAGTGGGGGGGACAAGTCTGGTGGAAAGATGGACCCCGCCCCGCGCCGCGCCCCACCCGGCCCCGCCACCGCTGTGGTCAAGCGCCACTGTAACATGCAGCATCCGGGCCGCGCCGGGCTCCACGCGGGGACTCACCTGTCATCGGGCACGGCCTCCACCGCCGCGATGCGCGGCCACCTGAAAAATAACAAACAGAAAGAATAACACACCGAGCGTCAGACCGAAAATAAAGTCGAATCCGTCAGAGCTATAGGCCGTCCTATAGCAGTGTGTGGTCGGTAGAGCCAGCGCGGCCCGACTGTCGTCGGCGCTGACGGGCCGGCCCAAAGTGCGTCGTCGCGTCCCGTCCCGTCGATGTCATCTCATCAGACAACAAGGCCGGACTCTTCTCTTCCCACAATAACGCTCCCCCAGGCGCCCGGCCCGCCCCCGGCCCGCCCCCGCCCCGGCCCCACCCTGCGCTATAAAATGTAAAATATGTTGGGATTTTTGCTATACGCTTGTATTGGAAATTTCCTATACAGCGTATAGAACGGAGAAATTGCTATAAAAGTATAGGAAATTTCCCAAACTGTAAATAGCGTATAGGAAAATCCCTAATAGGATAGGAAAATTGCCACACTTGTCAAGCAGATTTCCTATTCGTCCATGGGAGGAGCGCCTTGGCATGCATGTATAGGAAAATTACCATAAATTGGCAATTTTGTCATGCGCTTTGCTACGGGAAAATCCTAAAAGTATTGGAAAAATGCGACATTTGAAAAGAACATCTGTTCCAGTGTGGAGGTGGCGATATGCTACAATGCACTTGCACCTCCTCACGTGATGTATCATGGTGCCCCATTACCTCTCGCGGGCTATGGAGCCTGGGGTTGGAAGAAAAACTTGTAGGGGAAGCTTCCTTAATCTAAGAAATTTAAAGGTGGGGAGTGAAGTAAAATTTACGGACTCTAAACATGTGGTCGGAAATACCCTATGTGGTGGCAGGCGGCGGCCTGCTGCCCCCGGCCCGGCCGTACATCTGGGAACGTCCCACCCGGGTTGCGGTCCGGCGAGGGCAGGTAGGATGACCCGCGGACGCTGGAGCGGTTCTCCTATCGCGTCTCAGTGGCGCAATGGTCTACGTGATGGTATCTCAACGCAGAAGTCCGTGGTTCAACTCCCCGTCCGCCAAGGTAAAAAAAGTAAGTTTCTACTTCAAACATGAATCGAAGGGCTGAGAGGCCAGAGAGGGGGAAGGAGGCTGCAAGGAAAATGCAAAGGACGAAGACAGGCTAAATTCCCGTTTTGTCTGAAAACGCCCCGAAAATTCCTATACATGTATGGGAATCACACCATACACATATGGTAAAGAGCCCACACAGGTGTATAGAAAAATTCCTATACTTGTATGGCAAAAATACTACTGATGCATGGGGATATTACGATACCGATGTATGGGAAAATTCACATACATGTATATGTTAATAGCGTTATATACATTTATAGGAAATTTACTATAGACATTTTTTACAGTCGTACGACTCCAGCCTCCCCGTCCTGGCGTCCTCCTCTCACTCATCTCGAAATATCGCCGCGCACTTGTCACTCAACCCGCAGAGATAACAACCCCTTTTCGGCAATCTCGAGTCGAACGCGAGTACGGGAGGGGGAGGAGGGGAGAGGGGAGGAAAGGGAAGGGGAGGGGAAGCAGAGGGAAGAGGAGGTGCACGAGCAGTGAGCACGGGGGCCGGGTAGGCAGGCCCGCGCGACTCCTAGGCGCGCGGCCCAGGGCGGCTGCCTACCTCGCAGGCGCTCACCGCGGCCAACTTGGCGCTAAGCAAGCGTAGGCGAGGCGGCAGGGCCAGGCCGGGCCGGGCCGGGCCTGCAAAAGTGCTCATTACTCGCGGAGCGGGGCGGGGCGGGGCGGGGCGGCGAGGAACGCCATCACCTCAAGAGAAGAGCTCGGCACACCGTCGCGTCGCCGAGTGTGTAGTCAGTAGTAACGATAAGGGCCCCGTCACGCGAGGCGCCGCACCGCGCCGCGCCGCGACCGTCACACAACTTGAAGTTCAGAGTCTATTCCGATTCATGTTAGTCGTCCGTCCGTAAGCGCCCCGCCCCGCCGCGCCCCGCCGCGCTCCCGCGTATACCACCAGATCTTTCCGAGCCGCGGCACACACAGAGAGACAAAGGTGCTCCGCTAAAGGCCCCCAGCCCCGCTCATTCACAAAGAGCAGCGCGGCGCGGCGTGGCGCGGAGTAGCGGCGGCCCGGACATCCACGAGCGAGCGAGCGAGCCCCATCCCGCGGCGCAAACTGTCGGTGGCGCCGAAACGGGACGGGGCGGGACGGGACGGCCGATCGCAGCGCACCATGCCAACGCGTCGAGTCGAGTCGAGTCGGCGGGACTTCGAGGGTCATTTCCGTCACGTTAGGTTAGGTGTAACGCCCGCCTGACTGCCCCTCCCCCGGCCCGGCCTGTTCCGCGGCCTGTTCACACACCGCACCATTAGCCCGGGCCGGGCGGACAAACATGTGGCATCAGCGGGTCCTGGGAACCACTAGGCGCGGCGCCAGCCCTCGGGGCAGACCCTCAACGGCCCGCCCTGGCCTGGCCCTGCGCGGCCCGGCGCGGCGCGGCCGGATATGCCCCAACGTCTTCGTGTCCTTGCGGCGCCGCGGGCACGGCCCGGCCCCGGCGTCTACTTAAATTACTCCTCTTTGTATGTTTGTGTGCTTTTCCCCACTCCGTTCCTCCCTCCCTCTGCCCACCCCGCCCCGCCCCGCCCCGACCCGCCCCACCCGGCTCGTCCTCCGCTTGCGGGTCGCCCCCCTCCCTTCCCCTCCTCTTCCAATCCGTTACTGCCCGAGCAGCACAGCCCCGCAGAACACACCACACACCCAGGGAACCACTTGGATAATACAACCGAATTAGGGATGTGGGAAACGAAATTTAGTCCCTAAAACCGACTCTTTTTCAGTAACCTCGTTTCTAACCAAACATATTGCTAAACGAATAAAAATTTTGTCAACTTGATTAAATTATTTAATTTAATTGAACTAGATGGTTTTTCCGAGTGCCGCCTGCCGGTGTGAGGTGATAGATCCACCCTCGTGACAAATGCACCGGGGTACTTTCATCACGGGATAAAACCACTCCCCAGTGTGATGAAGGCACCCTCCTGCCTTCTGTGCGTATCTGGGGAGTGGTTTTATCCGTACGGCTCTACTCCTGCCGATGTGCAGTCAGCTCCAGTCTCGCCTCCGCCTGTTAAATGAGACGGATATCATCCCAATAACGTTTTGCCCGACTGTCTCTCTCGCCGCGCCGCGCCGTGCCGCTCCTCGACTTGGAGCCAGCCAAGCGGGTAATGCTACTGCTCCCCGGCCCGCCCCCGGCCGCCCGCCCCCGGCCCGCCACCGGCACGTGGTGCTTGTCGTGCTCGTCGGGAGGTGCGGTGCAGGGAGGTAGAGGTGGAGCCGCTCGCCGTGAATACTTCAATAACAACGAGCTCCGCCTCAACTGATTTCCACCCCGGCTCGGCCGCTCTAAAGTGTCTCCCCTCCTGCCTCGCGCAGCAGCGGGCGGGGCGGGGGAGGGAGGGGCCGCACGACACGCCTCCTACTCTCCCGCGCCATCACAATAAAAAATGTATATCCTCTGCTAAACACTGAACGGTCCGTATTGCAAACTGACGGCCACACTGTAAACGCTGAGGCCACTTTTAAGAGGTCAAAATTGTATCTAGGTTAGTGAGGTACAAAAACGTTCAGAGCTAGTTACACAAAAATGTCCGTAGTCATTTCGAGTGTAAGTACTTGGTGCGAGCGGGGCGGGGTGGCCGCAGTGTTGCAGTCCTGTCCCCGCCCTGCGCAGCGCGGTGCAAGCGCGAGCAGCAGGTCAAGCTGGGCCTGGCCGGGCCGGGCCCAGGGCCGGTCTGCACCACCGCACCGGCCATCGCTGCGGGGCGGGGCGGGGCGGGGCGGGGCCATCATGTGGTTCAACACGGTCGCCCTGCCTGCCCTTTAGCTTCGATCCGATGTCCTCCTTCCTGCTGAGCAGGATAGCGCCGCTCAGGCCGCTCAGTACGGTGGTTTGCTCGATTCCCGCCCGCGGTACAGTATACTTCCCTCCCAGGCCGCACAGTAGAAACTTCGTCCAGGTTTCCAAAGCAGCCAGAATTTTCTTATGGAGAAAATGTATTGGAATGTCTTAGTTTCTCCAAAACTGCCTGGAAACCTGGACGAAGGTTTTACCGTGCGCGGCCCCGGCCCCGGCCCCGGCCTGACCCGCCGACGTATCGTACCGTACAGTACCGCGCGGCGCGTCAGCCACCACGGCGCAGCAGCGGCAGCGGCCCTCTTTTATTTTTTATTTTTTTTTATCCCCGCGCAAACAACGCATTTCTCCTCATCTCCCCGGCGCGGCGCGACGCGCCGGTGCCAGCGGTGCCATCACTCCGAGCCGCGGCCGCGGAACAGACGTCCTGCGCGCGCCGCGCTGCTAGTGATGGATCGGCGTGGGTGCGAGAGAGAGAGAGAGGCAGCAGTACAGCGGCTTGTGTCTCTCTCGCACTCGCACGCAGTCGCCTGATTCCGAAGGATGGTTTTGTTGCTCCGTCTCTCTCGCACCTATAAGGAGCGCTCCACGAGTGGGAGAGGGACAGAGCGACGAAACCATCCTTCGGAATCAGCCGGCCGGTGCGGCTCATTCCTATAGCCAGAGCGAGCCGAGCCGAGCAGGGCCGTGCCGGGCCGAGCCAAGCCGAGCAGGGCCGAGCCGGGCCGGGGCCGGGCCGAGCCGCCCGCCAAAGCCATAATAATCCTTTGTTGAATAAATGTTCCTTCTTCTCACGTTGTCACCGTCGCGTCGCGTCGCACGGACCGAGTCGTCTTTTTCTCGCCGGCGGCGCAGTCCGCTCTGCGCGGCGCACGCCCCCTGCCTTCCCCGCCCCGCCCCGAGGCTCCAGCTGCACGCCCCTGGCCCTGGCGAGGACCTTGGCGATGACTTTGATGACAGCAGATAACGAAGCTCTGCCGCTGAGCGCGGAGCGGGGAGGGGAAGGGGGGAGGGGCACACAATGGCCGATGCCGCGGAGGGGGCCGCGGGGGCCCCACAGCCCTGCCCGGCCCGGCAGAGGGGCCAAAGGGCGCAGGCGGGCGCGGGCCGGGCCGGGCCGGGCAGGTCCAAGTAGAGCGTGAGACTCAATGAGACTGCAGTCAGGGCCGGGCCGGGCGTGCTCACCCAATATCCCTCGTTGCGGCTTATACTGCGGGCGGGGGGCTGGCCTGGCCGATGGCATGCTGTACTCGCGAGTGAGGGGGGGGGGGGAGGCACGGCCCAGCCCGTCACCGTTCCAGGGGGCGGCAGTCCCCCCGCAGTTTAACGAGGTACTGGGGCGTGCTCGGGCATACACGGCGGGGGCACCTGCTCGCGGGGCGGGGGCGGCGGGGGCCCAGGGCAGGGCGCCCTCCTGGGCGTATCGTATCGGGGCACCCATCCTATAGGCTGAGCTGAGCAAGGGGACACGGGGCGCCATTGTTCCCACGGGGCCCATAATATCCTCTATCCCCGCGCAATTAATACGGCTGCGTTAGTGTGTGTGTGTTGCGCCAAGCGCCAAGCGCCTGCGCGCGCGCGTAGGTGAGAGCGCAACGCTCGCATCATATAAAGGCCTCCACGCACAAACACAGACAAACACCGGACCGTCGCTATATCCGTAGCCGCGCTGCTGTCGGGCTGGGCCATGCCGGAGGCACGTAGCGCCCGCCACACACCGCTCGCAGCAGCGGCAGGGTCGGCCGCGGGGTCAGCCGCGGAGTCGGCCGCGGGGTCAGCCTCCCCTCGGCATCGCTGGCGGGGCGGGGCGGGGCGGCGTGGGCGTTCGTTAGAGAACGACCTGGCACAGTGCCGCGGACAGCGCAGCGCGCGCGCGACCTGCTTCGGCCGCAATCCGATCCAGATGAGAACTTCCGGTTCCCTCGTCCAGGACCTCCCCCACTTCCAGCCCCGGCCCGGCCCCCTCCAGGCCCTTCCGGTTTTCCGCTACAGACGCAAGAAATTCAATCACAACGCGCGGGACGGGACCGGTGAGCTTTTTCGCCAGGGCAGCGCTGCGGCGCCGTGCTGGGCCGGACACGGGAGGGGCGGGGCGGGGCGGGGCGGCGAGAGGAGACGCTCTCAAGCCGGTTCCAGCCAAGAGCGCCGGCCAACGCCGACCCGTCCCGACCCGTCTCAGTGGCCCGGGTAGGCGTAGGCGCTGGCGCTGCGCTGTCCAGGATCTCCCCCCTCCCCCGCCCGCCCAGTTCTACCAGCAGGCTCCTGCCCGTACGCGCGCACGGCCCCCGGCCACCGGCCCGGACCAAAGCCTTCAGGCCAGATGCCAGATTCAAGTCGTTCACACATCAAAAACTCCAAGAGTCATTGTGAAGCCTCCCCGCCCGTCCCACGACGCGTGTCGCGCGCTCGCAGCGCCGGCAGGGTTGCGGCGGCGTGTGGGCGGACGGACGGACAAACGGACGAACAGACGGACGGACAGACGTGGGGGAATGCCTCATGTGGGACGAGTGTCGCCACGAGTCGACTCAAACAAGATACCGGTTCGCGACCTGAGCCTGAGCCACGCCGGCCGGCCGGCCGACCGGACGGGACGGGGACGGGAAGGCAGCAGCAGGCGGATGGGGCGGGGCGGGGCGGGGCGGGCGGGGCAGCTACGTGAGCGCACTTTACGGGTGCGTGCGCTCCGTGCAGGCCGCCCCGCCCCAGCCCGCCCCGGGACCTCCCTGCTCGTTGACACACACACACACACACGGGTGTCGGTAGCACGCTCTGGCCTGGGGCGCGATGTGCTGCCAGGCTCGGCCCGTCCGCTCGCCTCCTGGCACACCTCTGACACCTTTTCTAATCTAATATCTTTTCAACATATTATAAAAAACACACACATTTGACGTGTATTTTAATTTTTTTCTACCCCGTCGAAGCTCAGTGAACGGGAAGGGGAGGGACGTGGAACCATGACAGCAGCGGCAGCGACTGGCGGGGCGGGGCTGGGCGGGGCTGGGTGGGGCGGGGCGGGGTGGGGCGGGACGGGGCGCTAGTGCATTTAGCGAGGCACTCGCCCGGGCCGGGCCGGGCCGGCGCGGCGGCGGCGTTCCTCCGGGGGGCGTGGCGGGTCAGTGAAGGGCCATTGTCAGCGCTCCTCGTTGGCGAGAACGTTATTGACGCTGTCATCGTCATCAATGTCACCGGCCCGGGGCCCGGCCGTGCCGTAACGGTCCCGGCGAGCCTCCCGGGCCGGCACAGGGGAGGAGTGTGGCTCGAGCGCGGCATAGGGGCCTAACTACCTCCCAGCAGCAGAGGGCGTCCACCAGCGTCACCGCAACAGCGGGCAGAACGTGGCCTGAACACAGTGGAATCAAGCGACATGGCATACCAGGCACAGGTGAGTGCGCGTTGCGTAATGGACTAAGCGCAGATGCAGCACTTGCTTCAGTCCGCTGAGTTTAGGCAACTGTTTTGTCTTGCCTTGCCTACTGACTGTGGCAGCGTTGCCCTCCTCTGCCTGCCGATGCACTCACCGCTGCAGACACTCCAGCCCAGGTTAGCCTCACGCTACCTTCGCCAGGCCCGGCCCCAGTCTACCCCCTCCCCCCCCCCCCACCCCCCAGAGAGACTCTTATTCCCCCTCACCTCTCACTGCCATGCCGCCGCCGCCGCCTCTGGAAACGTTCCAGCAAGAAGAAAATAAAAAGTAGGAAAGGCAAAAGTGGTAAACAAGACGTTGCTCCGCGTCAGTGCTGGGCTCCGCTCCGCTCCCGCCAGACCGACCGACCCACGGAGCGGACGTACGCCCCGCCCCGCCAGGACGGAGCCAAATCACGCCAAGCTAATGCAAAAACGAACAGGTGCAGTGAGTGAGCCAAGAGCACTGGGAGCGGGGCGGGGCGGGCCGGGCCGGGCCGAGCAGACAGGTGGAAGGGGCCGCAGTCTGGTGCTGGTGCCCTCACAGACCGTCCTGCTCCTCCTCCCCTGCCGGCCCCACCCCGCACCGCCCCACCCCGCCCAGACGCCCCTCCGCTGCAGTTTGTCCGTCACACACCAGCCACTTTGCCGGAGCCAGGCTAGTTCACGGCCGTCCGCTGCAGCGCCCCGCCCCGCCCCACCGGACAAGCGGACGCAGCGGACACGCATGACGGCGAGGGGCCCCTAACGCCCCGCCCCGCCCCGCCACACCACAGCGCTTGGCACGCACGGTGCAGACGTGTCTGTCCGTGTGGTGCATCGCCCCGCCCCGCCCCGCCCGACTGGCGGAGCAGCGCTGCGGTCTCCGCGGAGTGTGGAGACCGCTCCAAGAATCAATCAAACAGGGTCTCGACGCGCGAGTGGGCGGTGCGGGTCGGGGAACACCCCCGCGGGAACACCCTCGGGAACACCCCTACGCGCGGGTGGGGTGGGGTAGAGAAGGGCGCGCACCTACTCCGCAGCACACGCGCAAAGTTTCGCTCCGGGTCAGCGCAACCTCACCTCGGCGCGCAGGACGGGGTGGCGGGGCGGGTGGTACTGTACTGTATATCAAAAGTCTAAGATTAGCCACGAAATAAATGTACGACCGAAATACATACACACAGTGCAGATAAGCCCCGCGGCAACGCTCTCGTGCCGCTAGTGCAGACCCCGCCCCACGTGGCCCGGGCGGGGCGGGGCGGGGCGGGGCGGGGCGCCCTGGGCCCTGGGCGGCGCACGCGACCGGACCGCACCGGGCCGCGTCTGGGGCGCGCCAGGCCTTGCGCCAGGGACACGCCAGGAGCCCCACTGGAAAGTGTAACACTTGTCCCTACTACAAAAGGATTCAATTCCGAGAAGAATTATCAAGTGTAGGACATTCACGCGGTTTCCGCAGTACATGGCGGCCAAAACCTTCGAGTTGCGCTCCAAATGTCAGGGTGGGGGGCTGCTCCTGTAGGTGGCGCAGGGGAGGGGCATGGCATATCGTTCCCGCCCCGCCCCGCCCGGCCTCACAAAGAAGAAGAATGGCCCAGTCAGCAGCATGCAGGCAGGCAGGCCATTGGCAAACTTTTGAGTGATCCGCGGGGCGGGGCGGGGCGGGGCGGGGCGGGGCGGGGCAGCGGTACAAGGAGAGAGAAAGAGAGAGGAGTGGAGCCCGCCCCGCCCCGCGGGGAGCCCGGCGGAGAGGGAGAAAATTAATGCAAAATTAATGCAGCAGCATTCATCTTACTTTTGCAACAGTCAGTCGCCCCAATAAGCAAAGGCGGAGGAAAAAAAAGAGCGAGAAAAAAGCGGAGATTGGCAGCGGAGGGAAGCGGGCGGGGAGGCTCGGCTCGTGCCGCGGCCAGGTCCGCGCCGTGGTGCAGCGGCGACAGGAGGACAGGACCTATGCAGCGAGGCGGGGCGGGGCGGGGCGGGGCGAGGCGGGCAGGGCGAGGGAGGCCACACGCGCAGTCGGACTTGCCCAGGACTTGGGCCGCAGGTTCGGCTCCCCACTCCACTTTGCCCCGCCCCGCCCCTCCCTCCCCGCCCCGCCACTGCGCTTGATTAACATTTTAAATAAAAATAAAACAGGTTGGGGCGCTGCTGGGCTGGCGCTGCGGCCGCGGCCCGGCCGCCTCGCCTGCAGACCGCAGCCCCAGCGAGTGCCACCATTTCGTGAAAGGCATCATGCTAAGTCAGAGTTTCGCAGCGCAGCGCAGCGCGCCAAGTCTCCGGCGGGCGGGCAGGGCGACGTGCCTGGCCTGCGTCTACAGCCTGTACCGCTTCTCCTCGTCTTCGCAGCGCGGCGCAGTGCAGGCGGAAACACATTCGAGAGGGATTCCTACAAAAACAGCTACAGAACACAGCTGAGCTGAGCGGTGCAGCGGGACGAGGCGGGGCGGGGCGGGGCCCTTCTCCACACACGTCGTCGCGTCGGCTTGGAACAGCCAATTACTCGGACCTGTGGGAACAATGCGCGCGCGCAAGCCTGTCCCGTCCCGTCCCGTCCTGGGGGCGGGCAGCGGCCAGCCCCCGCCCCGCCCCGCCCCGCCAGGGGCCCGTTATGAGCCCGCCCCGCACCGCACCGCCCCGCCGGCCCTCCGCTCCGCACCGCACACTAGCGTCGCGACATAGATGTTGGCAGGGGGCATTCCACGCTGACAGACACGTCCGCGACGACGTCTGACTGGAGCGAGGCGAGGTGAGGCGAGGCGAGGCATCTCTCTACGGGCAAAATCGTCGCTTTGCGGTCCCGCGGGGCGGGGCGGGGCGGGGCGGGGCGGGGCGGGCGGGCAGCAGCGCTACCCGCGGCCAGGACTGCGGTTACTCCCCGCGAGTCAAAGGACCGTGTTGGCGGCCCGCACACGGCGCCTGCCTACGATGTGGCGCGGGGCGGGTCTGCGCCGTCGCCCGCCCCGCCCCTCGGCGCCGCGACGCATCAGAACGACGCCGGGCCGGGGGTGCGTGCGGGGCTGGCGTGTGGCGGGCCCCGGGGGCTGGGCGTGGCGTCGCCGGCTGTCCGGGAGCACGCGCACGCGCACGACAGTCACGTCCTCAGAGGCGCGGCCGGCGTCGCCTCGCCTCGCCACGCCGCCACGGCTTGCCTGCGCGGTCGCCGCCTTGCGTGAAGGCGCGCAGAACGCCGAGCTTATCTGCCCATTTTGTAACGAATGGTAATTAATTGGCGAGGCCAAGCGAGCCGGCCGGGCCGGGGCAGTCAGGGGATGCCAGCGCCGTGCCGCGCCACGCTACACGCCAAAGCGCAGCGGCCGGGCCGCAGGGGGAAGAGGGCGCCGCCCCGCCTCACCTAGCGCCGCCAATGGGGCTTTATCACATGCAATATCGTCATTCCTCCATCCAGGGCGCACCGCGGCGCGGCGGGGCGGGGAGGTCAGCACCGACTCGTTGGTGCGGAGGAGTCGACGCCGCGCCTCCGGCCCCGGCCCGGCCCTTCCTGTTCCAAATGACCGACAGCAGCGGCTCAGAGAGATGCGCCGCGCAGGCGAGCAGGGCGGGGCGGGGCATGGCAGGGCGTCGCAGTGGCGTAAAAAAAAATGGGAAAAAAATACAACTCTAGCAGCCGCAGCAGCAGGGAAAAAGATCCGTTGGTTTTCTGCTCGCGCCCCGCCCCGCCCCGCCCCGCGCGCTGGTGATTCCACAACGGCGGAGAGAGACTGACCAGCCTCCCTCCTGACAAGCAGCAGGCACTTAAAAAAAGGAACAAGGGGGAAATTAGTGGGGGAAACAAAGGCCATGGTAACCCATAGTGCTCTAGACGGGCGGGGCGTGGCGGGGCGGGGCGGGGTAGCCCACGGGCCGCGGAGGGTTGGCTGCAGCTGGCAGAGTCGCGAGAAGGCGGCGCGACGCTTCACGCGGGGCGGGGCGGGGCGGGGCGGGGCGGGGCTGACCTGGTCTCCAGGAATACGGGTCAAGACGCACTCCGCCCCTGGAGAGGCGAGTCTAGCTGAGCGACGCGTTGCGGCGCGGCGCAGGCGTCATGTCGCTCCGCTGGCACTGAGGAGGGAAGGCCCGGCCGGCGCCCGAGAACTCGACCCCGACCCGACCCGACCCGACCCGACCCGACCCCGTAGGAGCAGCCCGAGGAGGAGGCGGGCGGGTAATTACAACTTTGAAATTCAAATCAGTGCTCTCTTTAAGCGACAGCAAGACCATCGCCCTCGGGCTCCTCCGCCACGGCGCGGCGGCAGACCCGCCCCGCCCCGCCCCGCCCCGCCCGGAAGTGGTGGAAGTAAAAAGCGCCGAGGAGGAGGAGGAGGAAAAAAGTCGGCGTTGCTGGTGCTCGGCGTACGGGATGAAAATTAATGCAGAGGTGAAAGACACTACAGTAGCTCTTGGGGGCCGCGCCGCGCAGAGGCGGCAGGAGGCACTGCTTGAACGTAATTTCAATGTGAGGAGGTATAAGAATAATTTAGCGGCGCATACCAAGTGAAAACGAACGAGTGAGTGAGTGTGTGAGAGAGAGACAGAGGGACAGCGATGCGTAAAGGGGAAAAAAAATTATCCGCGCAGCGCCGTCACCTGCATCTCATCCCATCCACTCCACGGCGGTACCCACACCCACGGTACCTCTGGCCTGCTCCAGGCCTGGCCGGGCGGGGCGGGGCGGGGCGAGGCGAGGCGGGCATCCCACCAGCGCGCCGCCGCACAACGCCTCGATGCCAGAGTGCAAAAGGTCAAGGTCGCGGCGCGCGCAAACGGCCGGGGGTGCTTTATATTTCTCTTTGGCTAGCGCTCCGCTCCGCTGTAGCGATGCGATACACCTCGGGACGAACAACAGGCTCGACCGGCCCGGCCCGGCTCACTCCACCTGCCCAGCCGGCCGCCCGTGCCCGCCCCGCCCCGCGCCCCGTCCCGCCCGCTCCGGCGATTCTTGGCGCCGAGCCCTGTTCCCTATAAGAGCCGAAGTTGAGCGCAGCCTGGCCTGGCCTGGCCGCGAGCCGCGCTTCAACAAGGCGCAAAACGTTAAAAAAATATACGCTTCCCTCGGCCCGTTGTTGGAGCCATGTATTTGCAGTTCATGCAAAGCGAGGAGGAGAAAAAAGAGGCGCCCAATTCATGCTCAAAAACACACCCGATTTTTTCTTTTCAAAAATAAAACCATGAGGAAAAAAAGAGGCGCCCAATTCATGCTCAAAAACACACACGATTTTTCTTTTCAAAACTTAAAAAAAAAATAAAAAAATAAAAAAATAAAAAAATGCGCAAATGTTGAGTACGGGTCGACGAGCACGGCAGCCCGCCCTGCAGCCGTCTACAACTTGTTGCGAGATCAGAGCCCGCTGGTCAGCAGGTGAGCGCGGTGCGGTGCGGTGCGGCGCCTCGGCCAGCAAGGAGATCGCGTGCGCCGATAGGCACAAATCATTCATCCGACGTTTAATTTCCAACAGCTTTCCTTCCCGGCCAGGCCGGCGCGGAGGGAGCAGCTGGCGCTGTTGGCGCGGCACGCGCACGCGCGCACGCAACGGAAGTATCCGCCTTGTTGTGTTGGCGCCCTGCCCGGTGCTGCCAGAAAAGTAGGCAAACACAGTGGAGTAAAGCGGGCTCGAGCGGGCTGCAGCTGCGCCTGCCTACTAGGCAACATGTACGCACCTGTGCTAGGGTGCTGCCTGGCAGGCAGGCGCAGATGCAGCCCGCTTTACTCCACAGTGTTTGGGCGCCGCATTGCCTATTCTTTTCTGGCGACACTGGCCGCCCGGCCGGACGCCTGCAGCCTGGCGGGTAGGCAGGCCCGCGGCACAGGCGTGCGCCACGGGGCGGCCTACTGCCCGCCGCGACCTGCTGCTGCAACGTGAGAACAGCAGAACGCGCGCGGCGCGGCCCACGGGTCATGTCAGGCCGGGGGGGGGGGGGGGGGGGGGTGACCTTTCCGCCGCCGCCGCGGCGCACCGCGGGCTGCACTCACTGCACCGAGCAGCGCGCTTCACCTGCACTGGAAATACTCCCATGCAGCACACTTGCAGCAGGCGCCTGAATATCGCCATGATTTGTCCGTGTGTCCGAATGGGCATTCACACAACTACACGTCACACACGCAGCATGACACGCAGCGTGTGCAGGAGGGCGCACAGGGACGGGGCTGCCGACGCAGCTCAGCGGCGGGGCGGGGCCCGGGCGCGGGGACGGGACGGTAGTCTCGCGATAAACGAAAAGTGCGGGAGCAGCGAAATCCATAGGGCGCGAGGCGAGCTGGCGACTGCCGTGCACGGCACGGATCGCCCTCAGTCAGTCACGGAGCAGCTTTAGACGTGAGCGGGCCGGGCAGTCAGCAACGGGAAGGGACCGATCGCGCGTGACGAGAAAAATCAAGTGAGTGCGCGGGCATCAAGTGCAATTCTGTTTCAAAAATTTCGAAATCCGCGGACTCAAAGTCTGACCGCTTTTTGAAACGATTTTACTCCTCGCGTGCAGGTATTAGAAAGCCCAGTTTGGCTACAACGACAGACCACTAGTGTAATTTGTTTAAAGACAAATGGACAGCTACGAGTGCGAGTTGTGTATGAAGAAATTCTCTCGATCAGGGAACTTAAAAGCTCATTTGCGAACGCACACAGGGGAGAAACCATTCGAGTGTGCGTTGTGTCTAAAGAAGTTCTCTACATCGACAACTTTGAGACTCCATTTGCGAACGCACACAGGGGAGAAACCATTCGAGTGCGAGTTGTGTCTGAAGAAGTTCCCTGAATCAGGAACTTTGAGAAGTCATTTGCGAACGCACACAGGGGAGAAACCATTCGAGTGCGAGTTGTGTCCGAAGAAGTTCTCTGAATCGGGCCATTTGAGACTTCATTTGCGAACGCACACAGGGGAGAAACCATTCGAGTGCGAGTTGTGTCCGAAGAAGTTCTCTCAATCGGCAAATTTGAGACTTCATTTGCGAACGCACACAGGGGAGAAACCATTCGAGTGCGAGTTGTGTCCGAAGAAGTTCTCTAAATCGGGACATTTGAGAGATCATTTGCGAACGCACACAGGGGAGAAACCATTCGAGTGTGCGTTGTGTCTGAAGAAATTCCCTAAATCAGGAACTTTGAGAAAACATTTGCGAACGCACACAGGGGAGAAACCATTCGAGTGTGCGTTGTGTCTGAAGAAGTTCTCTAAATCGGGACATTTGAGAAGGCATTTGCAAACGCACACAGAGGAGAAACCATTCGAGTGCGAGATGTGTCTGAAGAAATTCTCTCTATCGGCAACTTTAAAAAAGCATTTGCGAACGCACACAGGGGAGAAACCATTCGAGTGTGCGTTGTGTCCAAAGAAGTTCTCTAAATCTGCAAATTTGAGAGATCATTTGCGAACGCACACAGGGGAGAAACCATTCGAATGCGAGTTGTGTCCGAAGAAGTTCTCTCAATCGGGAAGTTTGAGAGATCATTTGCGAACGCACACAGGGGAGAAACCATTCGAGTGCGAGTTGTGTCCGAAGAAGTTCTCTCAATCGGGACATTTGAGAAATCATTTGCGAACGCACACAGGGGAGAAACCATTCGAGTGCGAGATGTGTCCGAAGGAATTCTCTCAATCGGGACATTTGAGAAATCATTTGCGAACGCACATAGGAAAGAAACAATTTAAAAAAAGACACACAGAGTAAAAAAAAAGTTCATTTGATTGCATGGTTTGAGAATTTACTTGCGAACTCACCTACGAGAGAGCCTTTTGAGAGCACACCAGCAGTAAAAAGAATTGCCATCAACTACGATATGTTGTAAGAAATTTTGAAATAAAATAGGATCCGTTAGAATATGAAAGAAATTATGTTGCAAGCTAATATTTCAATGCAAATCTGCACTTCTTTCTGAATACCTGTAATTTTTCGTTAATAAACGATGCCGTTCTCTGATATGCCATGTTACCAAAAATAATAACAAGCTTCCTAAAATCTTGTAATCTCATTTTTGGCTTGACTTTAATGGACTATCTTGGGCCGGCGCCCGGAAAAAAAGACGCATTAGTTGGACGGATGTCTTTGGTGAAATTATTAGCTGCCTCAGCGAAATTTTATCAGTTTTATAAAACTCAAGAGCTTTTTAAGCGCATATTCAGTAGCTTTGTAGGATAAAAACTGGCTAAGAGAGCTAATATTCTTAACTAAGGACATATTAGCTAATGTTTCAGATATTTCTCTTTTCGAGCGGCGCCCTTTTCGCCAGTCTGTCAGCACAAATGTGTACATCATACACTTTAAATAAAGTATACATTCCATGTACACTTTAATAAATGAGTACATCATCATGTATACTTTAATAAATGTCTACATGGCCATGCACACTTTAATAAGTGTATACATGACCATGTACACATCTTTCAAAGTGTACATGGCATGTAAGGTGACAGCAGTACGTGTGTTCTTTTCAAAGTGTACATGGGTATGTACACATTTATAAATGTATACATGCGCATGTATACACATGTAGACGGTATGTATACATTATTTAAGGTATACACGGCATGCACACTTCATTTAAAGTATACAATGTACACATTTGTATTGACAGAGCAGAAAGTTGCCCAGCGCTGTGCGTGCGTGCCGGTGCGTGCGATGCAGAGCGCACACGGCTGCCTACGCTGCACGGCGGCGCAGAGCCCACCCCGCCCCCGCCCCGCCCCGCCCCGTACAGCGCGCAGTAGGGCAACGGGACGTGGTGCCCCTGCGGGGCTCCGGTGCGGTCATAATGGCCTACGGTCCCTTCGGTCCCTGCAGCGCGTGTTCCTGTAAGGCAAAGGGCCTGCCTGTCCTGTCCTGTCCCGGCAGGGCAGCAGGCCTGCGAGCGGAGCGGGGCCAGGCCGTACCGGCGGCCCAGCAGGACGAGCCGCCTAGGCCGCGCCAGGCCGTACGATCCAAAACGGGCGATACCGCATCGACAAGGGCCCTACAGCTTAGCGCAGCTCGCGCTCCGGCCGGGGCGGGGCGGGGCGGGTGCGAGAGGTGTAAAGGCGCGGCTGCAGCTGCCCGCCCCGCCCCGCCCCGCCCCGCCCGGCACGCTGCTAGCTTCACATGCGCCACGACGCTGATCGGCGGCGGTCCAAAGCGGGCCGGACCCGCAGAGAGCGGGGCCTCACCATATACTACACAATCTAGACGGGGTGCGGGGCGGGGCGGGGCGGGGCGGCTCGATACACACTGACAGCGCCCTGCCGCTCCGCTCACGACCCGGGCCCCGGCCCCGCACCGCACCGCGGCCCAAGAGACAGCGCAGCGGCAGGCGGCCGACAGGAACCACGGCGGGCGCGGCAGGATGCTCACACAGACACACACACACGCGCGCGCGCGGTCACGTGACAGCCTCCCCCCCCCCCCCTCGCCAACACACGCTCACACACACTACTAAGCGCATAGTAATTACGAAAAATAATCACATTCTTTACTCTGACGTTTATTCGCACGACAGCAGGGCGGTGCAGACAAGGCACGCCGTAAGTCTGTGTGTGTGTGTGTGCAACAGAGGTTGGACGGAAACGCAGACGAGAGGCTACACTGTAAAACCTGGGTGTTCCCTGAGAGCACGAATTAGTCGCTCTGCCACAGCACACCTTAAACGCTCCCATGAAAAAACACCTTTGGGTCCTGTGAGTTCCTCACACTGCATGGTATTGATGGGATAAATCCCCACTGCTCTTAACATATGCAAGGCCCAAGGTGTGCAGTAGCAGAGCACCTATCCCCTGTCTTCCCCTGGAGCCAAAGGTGTTCTACATGGGAGCGCTTAAGTCGCGCTCTCAGGGAACACCCAGGTTTTACAGTGTAGTGAGCCCTCTGTTCCCCCGCCCCGCCCCGCCCCACCCCGTCAGGAGCGTCCCTCCCTATTTTAAGCGCCACAGCACGGCAGACGGCAGGGCAGGGCAGGGCAGGGCAGGGCAGGGCAGGGCCACGCGCTGCAGGGGTCCGCGCGACCAGCCGCCGCGCCGGCCTCCCCGTCCCGTCCCGTCCCGCCAGCCTCCGCCCCAACACCAAAGTCGCCTGGCAAGGACGCCTCTTCCAGTGGTGAGTTTAAACAAAATCACGGAGAGCTATTCGTACGCGAAAAGCGCGGGGCGCAAGACGCGGGGCGTAGTCCAGGATAGGCGCCAGGCCGCGCCCCACGACAGCCCAGGACGACGCCCCCCCCCCCCCTCCCATCTACCAGCCGTGACGGCCGGAACAAGATGTCATCTCGGCCGCCCGTCCCGTCCCGTCCCGTCGGCATGTGTGTACACAGTCCATGGCGCACGGCGCCGACCCATGTCGCGCCACGCCACGCCACGGCCGCACCACCGACATGGAGAACATGTCAAGAAAACGGAAACCGAACCGTCATTGCCGAGGGGGGGCGGGGGGGCGCTCATGACAACAACCGCGCACTGGTCTGTCCCGACCCGGGGCCACACACGGGGCACATGGCAGGGTGCAAGGGGAGGGGGAGGGGGAGGGGGAGGGGTTACAGTTGCCTGATGGGGCGGGCCGGACCCGGGCGTTGAGTTGCGGCCTGCGGTTTACCAGCGACAGGCCAGGCCAGGCCTTTTCAAGGTGCGGATCCAGGCAAAAAAAAAAGGTCCATGCCGAGGCGCTGGCACACTGTTGCCGGCGCGGCACGACGCCGTCCGCACCGCACCGCAGGCTGGGGGCCGAAACTCATGGCCTCATGGGCACGCATGTACGTCTCACTGGATTGGGATGTATGGCGGCGAAAAACTCCAAGTTGTTTTGGAGTACAGTACAGTGGTGCGGGGCGGGGGGGCCTCCACGCATGCATACGCGTCTCGAATGGCGGGGCGGGGCGGGGCGGGCGGTGACTTGCGCCTCGCCTCTCGGGTCCTGGCCCGGCCGGCCGGGCGTCATGTCCTGCGTCATCCACGCCTCTCGTCCGGTCGAGTCCAGCCGGACCCAGGTCTTATGATAGGGCAGGAGGTGGAGGGGCGTGGGGCGGGGCGGGGCGGGGCGGGGCGGGGCGGGCAGAACTGGCTGAGCAGCCCAGCCGCCCAGGAGGCAATGACATGAGTATGATCGGGGCCGTCTTAGCAGTTTGCAGTCCTAAACAACAGAGTGGCGGCGATGCACGGCGCGGGGGTAGAGGGGAAGGGGAGGGTGCACCGCACATCTGAGGGGTGGCAACGTACGTCGTGGGTGGCCAGACAAGGAGAGAGGCTGCCAGAGATGGGACGTGTCTTAACAGGGCGCCTTGCCTTAACAAGTCTCCTTTTCTTAGCAAGGCATGTTAATACAATCCCCCCTGAATTATTAGAACATCTAGTATCGGCAAAGATTCTTAGTGCAGCAACATGTGTTGCCAATAAAGAAAACAGCTTGAAAACTGTACTTTCAAAAAGACCACTTAAGCTTAAGCTCCACAGTTGGCTAAGACATAGTTGGCTGGCTTGTAACCTACAGTAAAGTAGCATTTTTTTGTCAGAAACTTTTTTCTTCATGTATTATCATTGAGATAAATCATGACTTGTAACAGATTAACCGGATGTAACTTTGATCACAATTAGATGATAGTTTAATTTTACTCACCATCAGCAGAGGTCAGCAGAACGCAGAAGAATTTTCTCCAAATTAGGGAAATTTCATCTGCCTCTTGAGACTCCAACTTCATAATGCATAGATCCGAAGGCACGAAAAAGTACCCCACAAGGAGGTTGAAGACGAAAACGACAGTTTCTGTGAGGTTATGTTTACTATCGTCAAGTTGAGACTATATAACTTCCGGAGCATCACATAGTTTTCAGCATCCCTTTCGAGCCACGAAATGACATCCCGAGAAAGCGTAAACAATCTATGTTTGAGTTCGACAGTGAACGGCGCGGAACTCGTACGACCACTTTGCGCGGAACGAAGACATAAACTGACTCCCGACCCGACTCGACTCCCTCCCTACCCTGCCCTGTGCCTTCTCCTTCCGAGCCGAGCTTGCTTCTGCTACTTTACCCCCTCCACTTCATTACCGGCTCACTCGCCAGTGTTCAGTAGGGACTTCCCCTGGAGAGTAATGTTAAACAACAACTTTTCTCGCAGTTTCTTTCTTCCTGTTTAACCTTTTGCAATGTCAAATAATTGATATATTGGTGATAGTTTGAGCGAGATGAGCGGCCGTCGATTGGTGGGGACGCTTATAATAGCTTCACCTTTTGTGGCTTATGTTGGTTAACCTGTAAATTTCTCGCCAGTCAAATGTCTTTCAGATGCGGCCGCGGTACGGTAATTTGAAACTCATCTTCGTCCTTTAAATTGAGAGAAATTGGTTCAATTCAAACGGTAATAGACATGGCTATGACTCTCCTGTGCAATGTTCAAACGTGCCGTAAGCCACTGACCGGCTCTCTCTGGGTTACGAGATGTTCACATTCGTTCTGCGAGGAGCATGCAAAAGCACTATCTCACAAAAACATCAAGTGTCCCGCGTGTGATACCCTTCTTGGTAAAAGATTCGACGTTATTCGGCAGAACTCTAACCCTGGAGAAGATTTCAAAGCGGTTTGTAATCGGCTCTTTCAGTATAAGCACTTTCTTATTCAGCTGCCCTATTTTTTATATACATGATGAAAATATTTAAGCAAACAATAAACAATAATAATGTTTTAGATGCTTCTAGTCGGTCTTCGACCAGAAATAGTTTTGGACATTGCAATGCGAGCAATTTCATTTTGGAATTACCAGGTAGAACTGGAAATGAAATTCCAATCAAACTCAACAAAGCACTTACATGACACTTCAGAGAAAGCTAAAACCCATCAGGATACTTTGATTAGACAATTAGCATCCGCCAAAAGGACGATTGAAGGTATGTAAGTCTCCACAAAAAATTTACAGGATTAAGTTGATGACACAAGATAAATATTATTGCCTCAACAGGTAATGAGAAGCAGATAAATGATCAGAAGAGTATCATTAAACATTTAAAAAGTCAAATATTTTACAGGGATCAACATCTCAAAAAAGTACAGGTAAGAATTACAACTTGGAATTGATATTGATATTATTATGGCCATTCAGTCCTCATTAGGTAAATTTCATTTAAACTGCCTTTTATTATTAGAACATGCTGTTGAATACAAAGCCCACAACTCAAGATACAGATACCAGAACAGCAGATATCCATGTTGGCGGGAGAAATGGTCATGATGCTGCCAAGAAAACAAAAGGTCAGTCTATTCAACCATAATTCACTACTACATTTCTCTGCACAATGACTTTAACTACCTGAATTACTTTACAGAATTTATTTTTGAGCCTAAAATTTCTTCACAAAGAAATGCTGTATAAATTCCATTCATTAATTTTCTTCAACTTCCACAAATTTTGGTTTAATACATAAATTTATTTCAAGTTTTCCTTTGATAATTACACATTATGATGATTGCTTTGTACCTTGATCATTATTTTTACTTATACTTAAATGACTGCAGCTTAAAACTTGATCTAGAGTAATACAATTTCCTTCATCGATTTACTCCTTTAGATTTAATGTATGTGTCCTTTTCCAACTCCAGGGCACTAATATTAAGTTCTTGCTGCAATTCTGTTACTGGTTGATCCCAACGTTTCTCAAAATAAACATTCATTAACATCTTGCTGTCCCATCCAGTTTTAATTGCCCATGGTAGATAGTGAGATATATACTTCTGCCTTTGCCTTAAAAGATATAATGTTTACTGTTAGAATCAAGATGAAATTATAAAATGAGAGAGAAATGGCACAAACTTACTTTTTAGACAGTCTTATTGAGCCAAATACTGCTCCTCCTACACACATAGGCAATTTGGTTTGGATTGCTTCAACCCATTTCACAGTTACTTCACCTGCAAGCACACATTTTTACAATTAAAAACAGTAGCAAAATAGGAAAAAATAACAATACCATTTTAATTCAAGGAATAAATTACCATAAGAAACAATTTAGTCTCACCTAACATGTTGGTCCTCATTTGAAGAACAGTGTGAAATAAATCATGTACCTCTCTGTACCTCTGCATGACATAAGCTAGTTGGACATCGTCAATGAACTGAACAGTTGCTCTAGTGTCAGGGGTAACGTTCTAAAAGTAAAGTTAAAGTATCATTACCCTCTTACGATTCTTCAAACTGTGAAGGTTAGTTAATGTTAAAAAGTCCTGATCTAGGTAGCTTGTACTCACATTTACAGAAAGAAAATTGGCATAAGCTTTACCCAATGTACCATCAGGCATTTTCTCAAGTTTTTCCAGGTCCAATGTTTTAGTGTTAATACGAGGTCTATCACTGCAAATGTAAACAGTACTTAAAATGCAAATAATAAAACCACAAGAAAAAATGGATATGAAATGAAATCATAAAAGAAGAAATGACGAGAGTTAGGAATATTTGTACACCTTAAAATACTTCTCCCTTCATCATCATTTTCCATTGACTGTAAAATGTGCTGCAGAGCACAAGGACCAGTAGTTTCACCCAAAGTAGCAATCATATCTATTCAAAAAAGGTAAATATCAAGAATAGTTTTGACGCAATATAAAGTAAAAGTAAAAAAAAAAATTAGAATTACCTCCTCTTGAAGGATCTGACAAGGAAATGGCAGCAGAACCCATAGACAACAATACTCTTTGAAGAAATGACAAGGGAATATAGTTAGCAGCAAAGACACTCTCAAAGCTGGCATCGGATTCATCCTCTTTATCGCTTAGGTTGTCTGAGTATGATTTATTTTCGTTCAGTTGTGATAAAATACGAAATCCATGTTTGTTTTCCCTTAGGCCTCGACTACTTAATCGTAAAATACCTTGAACAATAACAAGGAAAGATGTGCATTAGAAATTGCTTTTTATTATCATGTCAATAAACTCAGAAAATTAAGCAGTATGATAAGTTCTTGCTTTTGGTACGACAGCAAGATTGGCTACAGTACTTTAACCTTTTAACTTACCTGTACGACAAGATAAAAATAATGCCATGACACTAAAGTCCGATTTTTCCCGAAGTGAGGCGAAAAAGGAATCGCGATTACTTCATTCGTTGACAATTTTTGTCATAATGAAATAAAAGTAAGATGAAAATATAAGTACAATTCAAGCAGACGACATCAAAGTTTCTATAGCTGTAAACATATCTATTGGCAGAATATTCCTCAGTTACCAACACAAAACACGCAAAATCCTTGAACGCTCTTCAGAAGCATTGAATAGGAATTAAAACAAACAGGATGCAATGTACAAGCAAAACGGCAAACGATCTCAAATATACTTACAAGTCAGTCTGCAGTTGTCTGTACAATTTTCTTACTCCTTTAATTCTTGTGAGAGAAATACGGGAAATTCACAGCAGCAGCAGTCTACCCCTGCCCCTCCATGACTCAAACCACTCCCCCTACCCTTCTCCCACTGCGCCAGCCACCACCCCCTTTCCCTAGACTTGGCAAGAAAAGACTCTTGGAGGTTCATTTGCTGTCAAGGATAGTGATAAATACTCATTTTCTAAGGGTTTCGTGTATCAGTAGCAATATCTTAAGGTGAGCATTTCATTTTGGTACCCATTTAGTTTCCTATTTCTGAATGACACGTGAAATGAACGCATGAAAATCGCCTGTTTGACGTGTGTCATGTAATCTGTCCTGTCCTGTCCTGTCCTGTCATTGTTGCGTAGATACACGTATTTTCATCGTCTTATCGACCATTTGTAAACCCACTTCAACTGTAAGGAAACTTTTTCGCGCTGGTCAAAGGTTGTGATCTGCAATAAGCTAGTATTTGCAAGAGATATGCTCAATTCCCTTAGATGTACGTCTCTAACCTCCCCCTCTTATCTTAAACAATTAGTTTAAAGAGAACAAACACGTCAAATATTCATATTTTCCCTGTCATTGAGATAAGTCTAGTATTTAAAATATTTATTGTATGTTTGAGGTTGTCAAAAAGATTAAATTCTTGTCAGTAAAGATGTCCAGCTGCAAGAAGTTTTGTAAAATTTGATGTTTTTTTTCCCTGCTTTTTTTTTTATTATTTATTTTATTTTATTTTATTTTATTTTAAGTAACATACCATTTTATATTCTTTTCAGAGGTGCGCTTGATTTTATCTGGAGGAAGTATTCTAAAAGGCATCATGGACAACAGCCCAGGCTTTTTGTCTTACCACAATAGTGGTCCCAGTGGTGGTAAAGACTTCATGAAATTAGCTCAAAGTATTGGAACAAGTATTCAAAAGATTTCACAAAATGGTTGGTTTCTACCTTCTACTTTTTTCTGTTTCATAAACGGACATTTGATTATGTGAATAATGACTTACCTTATTGTGACCCGTATTTGCAGTATCTTCTATGAATAAAATGGTTGATCAAATCGGCACTCATCAGGACTCACCTGACCTTAGAGCCCAACTGTAAGTAATACCTCATTGGCTTCACTGTTTGCAAGAGACCTTTCTAAACTAAATGTAAATCTTAAATTTTCCAGTCATCAAATACAACACTATACCAACCAGTTAGCAATGGATACTAAAACTAAACTTGAGCAACTAAGCAATATCCAAGCTGCACCAGGAACCTCTGATGCGGTATGTATCTGGAGGTCTAATGTTTTTTAGTGTTAAAATCAGTTTTCCTTGAATTTTTTTTTTTTTTTTTAGTAATTTATTATATATTATTGTCATTTGTCAACGGGCCACGTTATTGTCATTCTTGGTAAATTGCACATAGCAGTGTCCTCGTCAATTGTTGTTTCATACCTGTACTTCCTACAGAGGCAATGGAAAATGCAAAAAGACCGTCTAATGGAAGAACTTATGGCTGCTTTGAGTTCATTCCAAACAACCCAAAGAAGAGCAGTAGACAAAGAGAAAGAAGAGGTTCAGCGAACACGGGCTAACATGAAAGCACCAGACCCTTTCCGTCCTCCTCCAGGTTAATTTCTGTAGTTTGCTTCACGATGCTTCTTTGCATCACTGTTCCAAAAATACAGCTTAACCAATGTCTTGTCTAAAGTAAATAACATTTTTTTTTTTAATTTAAATTTTTTCAGGAAAGTACCATGAGCCTTTAATTGAATTAGATAATGTTTCATCCCGTTCCACCCCATCGCAAAAACAGACACAACAAATGCTTGCACAAGAGCAGTTGAACTTACAAGAGCTTGAAGACAAGGAACGGGACTTGCTTCAACTAGAGGTCAGACAATACTATCTTTCAAAACTAAGGTTTCATGCCATTATAGATGTGCTTAACACCTAACATTGATTCCTCCACAGGAAGACATCCAAGGTCTTAATCAAATCTTTATTGATTTGGGAAAACTTGTACATGACCAAGGGGTTGTTATTGATAGCATTGAAGCAAATGTTGAGTCAGCAAGTCACCAAGTTTCAGAGGGTACAAGACAGTTAAACAAAGCTAGCGGTTATCAGGTCAGTAACGAGTACTTCCTGCCCCTCCGACTTACAAATTTATTTTTCATTAATCATACCCACACTGATCACTCTCTTTTAATTTTCAGAATAAAATACGGAAGAAGAAGTGTATTCTCTTTACAAGTTTGGCTATTGTTCTGATCATTATTATTTTTATCATAGCATATTATAGCAATTGATATCCAATTTGCTGGGAATTACAAATGGTTTTGATTTGTTATTATCTAATATAGGTGTTATGATCAAAGTTGTTATTGGAGAATGAGCATCATGATATGAATGTTCAATCAAAATTTTAACTTAGTGTTTTTCCTTTATGCCTGCTGGAAGTTGTAGGAATACACTTTTAAATAATATTGCTTGTGTAGAGGACTGTAATGCTTTTGACTTACAGTACAGACATATTAAAGGAAAAGTGATTTTATTGTTACAAAGATATCTTTATTAAATTTTATGCATTTTTTTCTGCTGATTATTGCTAACATTAAGCCTTATGATTCCATTTTGATTATCTCATCTTATTTTGTTTCTAGTTATATTTATTACTGTACTAGCAATCAGCAATTTTTCAATCACTCTTGATACTCACAAAAAGGTATGACTATTTTGCAAATGTTATGCTGGAGGCTTATGTAAGCCTCTATATTCCCCATTTTGATCTGGTTCCAGAAGTCCAGAAGTTACTTTAGAATACAAGTATGTAATTGTTTCATTAGAACTTCCAACATTTTTATCCTATTGGCTTAGTTTGTGCCATATAAGTGCATATCACAAGACACTTGCTTGGAATATGTTAACAAAACACACCAAAAGTCCAGAAAATTGTCACAGTAACAATGCAGATGTTATCAATTCGTCATACCCAATATAAAGAACTATGTAGTAAGTCTGTTCACTTACACTAAGAATTTTGTCTATTGTTTCTATGATTATCTGGACTAGTTTATGGGAAGTTCTCGCAGATATAAACTCAGTTGTGTTACCGTCCTGAAAAAAAAAATTGAAGCACCGAAGAATTTTTTCTTTTGAAAACAGTATTTCCATGTTTCATTTTGTCACTAAAACTTACATTCCTTTTCATCTTTTTATCAGATACATGAAAATACACTGATGTAATGAGTATTGAACAGTTTCTTAAATATCCTAAACAATTGGTTACGTAGTGAATAATGTTTGCCAGCGGCAGCATGATAATTTGTAATGTACTCTTACTGTTTACAGTATTTTACAATGGAAGTCCCTCAAAGGTAGCTACATAATAGAGAATATTCAAAATTATTTTTATGTAGAATTGTTTTGTTTGGGATTGTCATGTCTTTAAATTGTTAAAGATGAAGTTCTTTTGTGGCAGTTTGTCACTGCTGCTTACAAAGTTTTGTTTAAACCGTCTGTTTGCTGCGGATTGTATTGTATTTTGTGTTGCTTTTTTATCACGTGTATCTTTATTAGTGTATTAAACCTACACTTGCATTCTATCTAATAGCTTTTGAACTCCACATAGATTATTTTATTTTGTAAGTCCAGTTAATCACCGCTTAATACTCTTTTAACTTAATTTGTTTTGAGGGCATAGTAAGGCTGGCAGCTTTTTTCTTTGTGTTGTCACTTTACTGACAATATTTTGTAATCAAGAGTTGAAACATTACGGAATCTTATGTAGTGGGTACTTACTGTTCATAAAATTTCATGACTTTTATTACTACGTTTATGGTATAGCATTGTGGTGATCCCATATCAGAATTGGAAACAAAAATGATTCCTTTGCAACATGATGCTTGTGAAATCAGTATGACCTCAATATGATATTTTTTTCTAGTTACTTGGGCTACAGGCAAGTCTTAGAAATGACCTTTGCAGTGTGCTTACTATTAATTGGGTTAAATTTTATGATTTTGTAAGTGGGCAGGGATCCTAAACTTACCTCACATAGAATCAGTGTCTTGACTGATTACAAAACTCTCAGGGTCATCTTGCTTTGTAATGGACACCTTGTAATTTGTCTTCTATTTTCATATGAGATATTTAGTCATTTTGTATATGTGATTTGTTTGTAAGAAGTTGATGAAATAGTAGTATGATGTAACTTCAAAAAATTCTAATAAATTACTTTTCAGTTATAAAGCACCTAGACTCTGACCAAACAAATGTTCCTTTGATGAGCTGCTCTGAAAATTCCTTGACGGCTCCTGTAGTCTGCTATAGAACATTGAAGCCAGCAATAATATTGGTTTAGCTGGAAAAGCAACAGTAATTCTCACTGTAGAAGGGTCAAGGGTACACTTCGTAAAAATGAAAGTAAGTAAGAATAGTGAAAACTCAACATACTCTTAACAAAATATTATAATTTGATTTTTGTATTACAAATATCAATTTTATGTACATGTACATACTTAACAAATTTCAGCTCTAATATCTTCTACATAAACGAGGATAACAACAACAACAACAACAACAACAAATACTTGACTGATTCTTTACAAGGGATCAAAATGGGATAGATAGTTATATTTGCATTCAATGAACTCAAAAATAGCCGGACTAAGGTTTAATGAAGTTTTAAAGGTAATGATTAATAAAATTAAAAAGATAGTAGACTGTTACAATATTTTCAGTACAGCTAAATACCGCGTAAATTTACCATATTTTAGATCCCTTGCTTTAGTCTTACCAAGATTGTTTGTTTTTTAAAACAAAAAAATCTATTAAATTATAACACAGACATAATTTAACAGGTAACAGTAGCAGACACTCTAGGAATGAGGAAGCCATATTTACATGATCAAACAAAACACATAATTTAGCATATCAACCTAGAAATAAAATGACGACTTCAAAATCACCACAAAACTCCTCAGGTATCATTCCAAACAGCCTATTGTCATAACGGTCACATCACAATCTATGCTATCTAACAGGAAATAGCATTTAACTTTGTAGAAAATATTTGTATCTTTTTAATGATATCAACTTGAGAAAATAGTTGTGCTTGCATATGTTTTCAACACATTGTACAATAGTTGCTTTTTTTTTTTTTGGTTGTTATTTTTTTACAGATGTATGAAGTATGGTGCATACTTTAAAAGAGCAAACAAGAAAACAAGATTATTGGAGCATCCTACGCCTTTTTCAAAGCGGTAAATTGAATAAAAAAAACAAAATTATTGGGATTTTGAACAAAAAATTGTACAATTGTACATTACTCAGTCTCTCAAGACCTCTCATAATAAAAATCTTGACCATACAAATGTGCAGTTTCAATGTTACTCATGTAATGTAAAGTATCTATCAATACAGTTGGTCTTGAAAATGGAAAGAGGAACCAATAAACTGAAACTAGAAGCAAAATTGGGATTCAAGTGCATTTAACCATATTTAGCTATGCATGCATAATACTGACTTAGTGAGGGAAATTTTAAAAGTATTTCAGCATCTAACAATAAAAGTCATTCAAATTGATTTCCAATGAGCCCACAAAACATTGAATAATTTTCTGGTTGGACAGTTTGTTTCACAAAACTATCACTCTCTAGAAGTAGTAAAGAAGCTACAATATTTGACTGAAATATTTGTTGTTAAGCAAGTTTCACCTACGGGACTATTTTAAAATATAATAAAAACTTTGAGGTACTAATACTACATGACCAAACCACAAAATTTTTTTAAAAAGAAAATTTTAAAAAAATTAAAAACAGGGGAAATATTACCAGTTCTCCATACAACTAATCTGGTATGATTTCAAACTTGTGGATTAAGTGTGGCCATGAAACTGCTGCTACAACAACTGAGTAGGCAGTGGGACTGGCAACCAAATGTATTAATTACTGTAGAGTTATACCAAGCACGCAAAACAACAAAAACACATGTTTTAAACATCTTAGAAACAATCAGTCAAGAGAACACAATACACCACAAAAGGCAGAATACAACATTCAAAATTACATTTTGATGTTATGACTATGAGTTTCACAGCACATAAGATATTTCCCAGCATAGAATGAACAAGCTGACCTTCAAATTATTTTTAGATGGAGCTTGTCTTGGGTAGCAGACGTACTAAACTCGAAGATGTACTGCCTGATGCTAATGAGCCCAAAGAGGCTTCTTTCTTATTTTGCTGCTCATGGTACTCCTGTAATTTGAAAGGAAGAAATAAAAAGGTTGAAAAGAATGAATGCAAAAAATAAAACGTTTCATTTTACATACTTGGAAACAAGGTACAATACACAAGTTAGTTTTGCATTCAGGACAGTGATACTTTGTTTTTCTTCTGAGTGTGCGACCATGATTGTCAATAGTATTCCAACAAAAATTACACCCTAGCGCAGGGCCTTCACGTTGCACAGGGCAATGTCCAGACCGCGCCGGTTCAATTGTCAAGTTGGTGCTTGGGCCTAGATCTAATGGAGATGATGACTAGAAGAAAGATAATAAGTAAAAATTAGATTTCAAATACAAAACTGTTTTGAAGCTCAATAAATCAATTGCAGGATGCCCAAATACCTGAGGAGAAGAAGATGCAGTTCTTCGTAAACTTAAAGGAGGCTCAGCAACAAGTCGCATTAATTGTGCGGATCCAGTGTTTGATGAAGGACTTGACACCACAGACACTGAGGAGGGCGACTGCTCACCCTCTGGCATTCTCTCAAAACTTAAAGAGGACATCTGAAGAGAAAATATTTTATAATATATAGTACTTGTGATAAGAGTGGAATCTGTGAGTCGGCAATTTTCACAGGTAACTTACGAAAGGATGTTGTGTTGGTAATCTGCTGGGCTGTGAATGCTGGCGTTGTACAACATTAACAATAGGTGCACTGCTATGGCTGGGGAGATTTGGATGAGAATGTTGCTTAACAAGGTAGGTTGTTGGTACACTTAAAAGGGACTGAAAAGAGCATTTGTTAGAAATAAGTTCAAACTTATCAAAAATAGCATACTGGTACTTAGTGAATGTTCCCACCATAGACTGACTGGTTGGTTGTGGTGATGATATTGAACTTTGCTGTTTCGATTCAGATACCTGACGCTCAATCCTTAAACCAGGTACAGTTAGCTGCTGTCCTCCACTGGATGAAACAGTAACCTAAGGGAAAATAAATAAACAAATTTAGATAAACCAAATTCTTGAGAAGTCAAATATAAAAACAATAACACAAATACACTTACTGTAGAAATTTTTTCCCTTGAATTATCTCTTTTCAGACAGATCTCTCTGATCTGAACTGGGGACGAGCCCCTTGAGGGAGTCTGATTTGTTGGCAAGCGATCTGGTGATGAGTGTTCAACTTTGACTGAGCTGTGGACATGAGGTGAGCCTTGCTCATCACTTTCTGGAGATGCTTGAGCTACTGCCACAGCAGTATCACAATCCTTCTTCACACGTGACTGACGGATAAGTAGACGACCACGCTTGCTTCCAAACTTTCCTGCAGAACAAGATATGCGATTTAAATTTGTTATTAATAAAACTAATTAGAATAAGATTTTAATTTATTTATTTTTAAATTTGGTGATCGGTGGGGGGTAGAGAGGCCTTTAACTCTTGCTAAAAACATATATTTTGTTTTAAAATTTGAGCCAGAAAATGAAGATTGAACATCAAATTCAACCAAATGCATCTTAAGTGAGATATAACACAGGAACACATATCATTATAACACTTTATTAAAACAAAACAAAAAATAGATTTGGTCAACTTGTCAGTACATTAAAATCATCAAACCAGACATAAAACTTTAAAAAAAAAAAAAAGAGATTTAAAACATAAAATTTGAATTCAACATACATTTTTTTAACTGCAACTGTTTTTGACTGGCTTGATTTGGAAAGAAAAGTAAACAACCACATAAAAAAGTCCCCCATATTCTAAATATAAAATATAGCAACAAAATTTGGGAACTACAAAATAGTCTAATAAATTGGAAATAAAATCATCAAGTATGATCCTACGTTATTCAATGCACTGGCACTGTTATGATATGGTTCAGTCTAGGAAGAAATTAGAGTCAACTTTAATTAAAGCAGATTGGGTTATTGTAATACTGGTACTATCAAAGTACTGCACAACACAATTAATAGTTTCCAGAATGAAGTACAAAGTTGACAGATAGCAATGAGGATGAACTGTAATAGATGACCTGAATGACTTGAAAGGTGAGTATGCTGTTCGATTGGACCCATATTCCTACACTACAACCCATACAACTAAGTACACATCAGTTCTTTCACTAGCTTGACTAATATCAACATCCCCACAAATACTGTATATTTGAGAGCAAAATGTTCCTACAGGCGTAGTTTTACTCCATCAAATTGCAGCTTAAGTGTGATGAATTATGATTCTAAAACTACTGCTAAAAAGGCACATTAAAATCCTTAACAACACAGTCCCAAATGGAACATTTTAAAAAAGAAAATGAAACATACGTACTTTACAAGAGAATGGAAAGAAAAGGCATATTTAAAAATCCAAAAATCTCTTTCAAAAAAAGTCTTGATTACACAACTTAAATCTTAATAGCAAAACTCTGTCAGTAAAAAGTAGAATATTCAGGTGACAGAGCTCAATTTATACATCATGTTTGACGATGTTAAAGGTACATAAATATTCTTTCTGATTATAAGGTCCTTTACACTTTGGTTCAAAATATATGCTATGAAGAGGAAATCATTACCTTACCATACATATTGTGTATGAGTATGACATAACATAATTTGGTAGTCTTTTTTTTTAAATGTTTGGTAAACATTATCCTAATTTGAGAAAAGCAGCAAGAATATAAGTTCAGTACTAAGGAGCTGAGCATAACCACAGACATACAAGTTAGGGGAAAAAAGGTATTAAAAGAATTAAAAAATTGAAATATAATTTAGAACATGGTCTAAAGATTTTGAAGTAAACTACATTAATGACTATAAGTGCACAGTATTGACATCTACATCCAATGTTGTTCATCTGCATTAGAGGCACTGTTTCCACTCCCATTGTTCCCACTTTGTGCATAGGCCCCTCCTGTAGCATATGCACTGTAGTCCCACTGAGGTTTCCGCACATCAGCTGGACGTGAAACAGTGACATCACCAAGAATATCATATTCCTGGCTACTGACATGATAAGTACGGTTTGATTTTCTAACAAGGGGGTAACCCATGCTAAGGTAGTACCGATACAGTGTCATGTGGCTCACTCCATACTTTTTTCCAGCTGCCAAGAAACTGATTCGTCCCTCTCGAACTTCTTCAATAGCTTGCATGAAGTTTTCTGTGGTCCCTTTCCGCAGAGTAAAAACAGACCTTTTGCGCTTGTTTAATGCCTCACGTACAGATCGGCTTTCCGTAGAGTGACCAAGGAACTTGATATGTTCTTCATCTTCTGTCAACAAGAGAAAGATGGAGTCCTCCATATTTTTATCAAGATTTAAAATTTACCCTTAAATCTACACCTTGCAGTTGTGAACTAACACTGAATATCTATACTTTTTACTACCGTCTGAATAGCAAAACTCTGTCAACTGATGAGGAGCAACTGGACTTGATAGCAATCGATTTTGCTTTTCTAATTAAGAAGAAAACAAACCTCTGAAGTGAAAGTATCAGACCTAAAAAATTAAATTTTGAAAGCTTTTGAAATAATCAGCACTTCCCTTAACACATCACTCATAGTAACAAAATAACCAGGACAAACAAAATATGTTGTGAAAGCATGCATTTTGAAGGGAATAACTAGCAAATTTTGCTAAACTTTGCATTCAGTACATCACATATTTGTAAAAATGTCTTTCTGACAAGACTTACAAAAAGAAAAGAAAATTTTAAAATGCCATTAAGTTTATTTTTTAATACTTTGACGTTTTTTTAATACTTAGATTCCATATGTACAAATCAGCAAACTAGCCCTAGAACATAATTTAGGTGACTCTACATATCTAGACATGAAGACTGCAGATATTCATCAAAATCCAAATGCTTCTCTCTCCAAGGACGTTGGGTAAAATAAAAGGAAGAACTGGTTTCATGACTGAGACAAATCTCTAGATGAATGGAAGTTTTGAAGAGTTGCAAGTTTGCTTCTTGGATTGAGAAACCCAAGTCTTCTACATTCAAGCCAAAGCGTCCTATTATTCACTCCGAAAATTCTTGCAGCTTTGCAGAATCCAATTCCTTTGTTCATCACTGCATCCAGAGCCATTTTGAAATTTTCATTATCTTGAGGTTTTCGTCTAAGATGCACATCATTATAAGGGGCAACTGGGGGCGCTGGGGGTGGGAGTGCTGGCCAGAAAACTTGTGTAGGTTCATAGTTTGAGCCCCTTTGAGCTGGATCCACATATGCTGGACTCTCACAGTAAAAGGTCTCTCTCCTCTCTCTGTTCTCTTCATTACTTATGTAATCTTCAGCAGGAGGAAAGTTGAGCCCAGGATTTCCTGAATAAAGTAAAAAGGCATTAGGGAGAGGAACATGTTGACTCAGATGAAGCATTTTACTCTTCTCTCTTCCAGCTTATCTAAATAACATGAACAAGATTGAAGAGCAGAGCCCTAAAACAAAAATACCCACATTGATTTTGTGGATTTTCAAAGTCTTAACCCAACAAGCAAAAAATTCCCTGTGTGTCTCAAGTAACACATATCTCAGTCTACATAAACCTACTGCCTGAAAAAAGAAAGAAAACAAAAAAAAGAAAGAAAGGGGGAAAAAACTCATAATCCTACAAAAACAACAGCCTACAGATATTGAATTACGAAGAATTATCAAAACAATAGTTTTATAACTTGCAATATCAAAGAGTTCACAGATAATCCAAAAAAGGTTTCTTTCAGTTGTAAAGCCACTTTTGTAAGTTATATGTGACATTTTGTTTGCTTTAATAAACAAACTGTTTTTTCCAAGAAATACGCTTGGCTTATGAACACATACACACAACTTCATGGATAATGTGACTATAAGAGACAGCTAGCTTATGAGTCATTAATAAAAATTAAACAGTGATATCAATAGGGTTTGAACTCCACATAGGTACACAACACAGAATCATTATAAACTACAAGGATATTGTACAAAATCAAATACTAACAGTTTATGATTTAAAAAGTAAAATAGCCGAAAGTACTACAACCACTCTTTGAATAAAAATTCTAAAGTTGTCTCTCTTCCTCTTCTTGATGACAGTTGTCAACTTAAAATCACAAATTTCACACATAGAATACTGTATCTATGGCATAGCAGTAGATAGAAAATTATACAAAATCACACAATATACAATAGGATATGCCGAGCAGAACATTTTAGTGATCTATTGAAAAGACATGCTATCATTAGCTTAAGGATAGGCAAATGTTCAACAATAATAATAAAGAGGCAAACATAAAGAAAACTGACATATATTTAATTCATGCTTTTGGTTAGAGTGTTACAATTTATGGTAAAAGGGAAGGCATGCACACACACCAACTTTTAAAAAGAGAACTAAAATTGAAAAATAAATAAAATTGGTGAACAATGCTAAGAAATTTGATAATGGAAAACTTAGGCTTGAAAATAAAGGGGGAGGGGGAGGGCAAATTTTAACACAGAAGAAAATGGATCAGATTGTTATGCTCAAGACTTGTAATTTATTGTGAAATAAATTAAGTAGCAGAATATCATCAATGCCAAACCATTAAGAGCATAATAAAGTATTTAAGGTAACAGTGAATATGAAAATATACACCAGGTGAGAAATGAACATTTAATTAGCAAGGATGCAAACAGGAAGGCCAATGTCCCAACAAAAATAATTTTTAAGTTTTCAAACAATAAATTTTACTTATTTGATATCTGGCTATGACTCCATATTCACCTACCAGATGGCTACCACCTGATAGACGGATACGACTGCATCTAATTTGGTGCATAGGTTGGTCTTACCTGCAATTGGGTTGTACATGGTTGAAGGTCCTGGTGTACTGTCTGTAATTGGTCCACTTGCACTCTCTTGGGATGTATGCTTTTTAGAAAGAAAAAAAACAGAATTGTAAATTAGGAAGCTTTGCTAAGTGATAGTGTCTTTAATTTTAATCTAAAAATATATTTTCAAGCTTACCATATGGTTGGGATCCTCTAAGCTTTCTATGGATGTTCCATCAGGCGGCTCTGACTCTGTACTTGCTTCCTGAAGACTGTTTCTTAATGAACCACTGCTTCTTATACTTTCACTCTCCGATTGGAAGGACATGGGTTCAGCTTTCACCACATTAATATCAACTGACAGTTCCTCCGATGTCCTTTCTGGAAATAAACAGTGACAACAGTTTATGTTATGATACCTTGATGGGAATGGAAGAGCAAAATAAAGATCATACCTGTTGATCCTGAACCTGAACCAGACGAAGTTTTTCTGAGTCTTTTACGCCTCATAGCTGGTGAGATAGGTTGAGGAGAGGGAGAATGTCGAACTGAATCTGAACCCCAGCCACTCGCACAATCTCCTGGAGGAGTAGCCACATCATCACCTTTATCTGACGACAGGCTTCTGGATTTACTCAATGATATATGATTCTGTTCAGGCATTTCAGCAAGTCCTTTAACTTTCAACATTTCAGCTGTCTGTAAGTAATAGAATAGGGTTAAATAATAAGCAAATTCATGGAATATGTCTTATAAAAACCCTCTAAAATCATGCTTTGAATACAGGCAGTTCTATCAAGTTTCAGAGCATTTAAAAGTCACACAGCTTATAATTTTGATAATACATTAATAAAAATTTTACCTTTAAAATTGCAGGCAATTGCTCCTGTGAAACATTTACTTCGCCATAGTACATAAAATCCACAATGACCTTAAGATCATCATATTTCACATCCTTCAATATTACAATTGGGTGTTGACAGGGGTTTAATGTAAAAAGAGTCTGAAAAACAAGTGTCAATTAGAGCAATAAATTTGCCTTACAGCATTACATTCCCAATAAGTGATTAAAAAAAAATATCAATGGATGGTCATATTATTGCAAGCAAAATTTGAATTGATTAATTTAGATTTTTTTAAAATCAGTACTTACCTGAAAGTAAGAGCTACATGCAGACAGGACAACTTTATGCGCCTGTACATGTTTGCCCTCTGCTCCTAATGTAACATCCACAAGCGATTCAGAGTTGAGAAGGGTAGTAAACACAGATATAAAGTTGGGTTGGTGGTTATTCCAGCGAAGCCGGAACTGTTGTACAGCTGCAGACATTTTTCACATGTGGAATAACTGGAATAAAACAAATGACTGATAAGATCACAGATATGTATAAAAATTGAAATGTAAACAAAGATTTGTTAACATGAAAAAAGACAAAAACGGTAATTCAACATTTTAGAAAGTGGGATGGGAACTATTATTTGATTGCACATAATTTCACATAATTTGCAATGTAACTATTGTTACTGTAACAGAAGGGCAAAGGTGACTGCTTATCTAGAATCAAGAGTCTCACTTGCAACCAACAGGACAAGTGTACACTTGAAATAAATGTGCCATTGAAAACGTGAGTTTCTGACACTGATGGAAACATAGTTAGGATAGTGCTTTTTATTACGCATTTTAAGTAGTACGAGGAAAACACGAGCAGGGATTCCAGTTAAGGAAGAATGACACCTGAGATAAGCTATGACTGCTCTCACCAGAAGTCCCACCAACTAGCAGACTACACAACAAACAATAATAAACAACAGCTGGTCACAGGAGTGGCTTTAAGGAAAAGATTTGCTTTCCAGCGTGTTGAAGGTATTTGATTCAATAACAATTATCTACCAATGACGCTACGGATAATACAGAACGTTTAGATCGAACTTGACCTTCATTCTGTTAGGCCTCACAGTCAAAACTAAAAATTCCAGCCGGCAGGATTAAGATAAGTTACAGGCAGAATAAAACTGTGAAGATCAATGGAACAATCGCAAAGAGGGCAAGAGAGGAAAACAGCACAAACAGTCGATCTTGACAATATAACTACACACCTGGAAAAGCAGTAAGTACCCTCACTTTCGAAACATACAAACAACCGATGGAGTGATGACGCAAGTCGTGCGATGACGTCACTAGCCACAGGATGAGTCAAGGTGACTTCAATACCTTTCATGTAAATTTTTTCCCAAAACTATGACCCATCTGTATAAAGTTGGAGATTTTATTCAAAAATAAAAATACAGCGTAGGAGAACCAGTTTCCCCTGTCACCCAAATATAGTGTTTAGTATTTTTGGCGCGAAGTTGGTAACATTCAAATAACTTCACAACAAATGTTAAGCAGAAGACAACGAATGATGTGGTGTGATGGTTAGGGATACAATTTCCAATATTTTCGCACAAATTTTAAATGATTGCGTTTAATGTTGGCAGTTTCTTGCGCATCTTTACTTCGTGGAGTTTTTTCACTGATGAAACTCGATTGGCACCGTAAGGAGGGTGATTTAAAATCATGTTGGGTAGTAAGAGTTTAAGGTTAGGTCCCATTTTATCATTGCTCCAAAGATCCGGGGAAATAAAATGGGCGACAAAAGTACCCTGTTTCCAAAAGGTGCGACCCTTTTCATATTTGCGTGAGACTGGATCAGAAAACACTCCATCACAACCTTATTACATCAAATTTAGTTCTACGCTTTTACGTGAGGAATGTGAAGCACTGTTGAAGGACATGGTTGTATATGATGATTTCCTCTCAGATGTTGAAGAAAAATTTATATTTGATGAGGTAGAACCATACATATCAAGACTGCATTATGAATATGACCATTGGGATAATGTAAGTTGTATTTCAGAACATACCTAAAATATTTTAAAAGAATATAACCTGCTCAGACAGAGGTCATGAATTAGTGGATTGAAAGGCACTTGTGTCATTTGAGGTCCTAAAGCTAAGAAAAACAAAATTAGTCGTGAGCGTAACAGTTACTTTCATCCCTTTTCAGGCTATCCATGGATTTCGAGAGACTGAACGTCTTCATTGGAAAAAACCAAGCTCAGCAATACTTGACAGAGTAAGAGGCATTGCATTCCCCGAAGGGAAGGCTCAATTAAAACACGTCCATGTTCTTGATTTATCAGAAAATGGGTTCATTAAGCCTCATATAGATAGTGTAAAAGTAAGTTATATTAAGTTGATTTGATTTTATCCAGACATAATGTGTGTTAATACAAATTTTTTTAAAAAATTCTGAGCAGTTCTGTGGGGATACAATAGCAGGTCTCAGTCTCCTCTCTGATAGTGTAATGAGATTGGTGCATGACAAGGACTGTAATAAAATTGCAGATGTCCTACTCAAGCGAAGATCTCTGTATGTGATGAGGTATGTCAGAAAAAAAAGTTTAACCCTTTAAATAGTAATTAATCCCAATAGATTATTTTTTAAACAATTTTTTTTTTTTTCAGGGATTCTGCCCGCTACAATTTTACTCATGAGATACTGAAAAAAGAGGCCTCAATATTCAACGATAAAGTAATTCCTCGCAATAGGAGAATATCTGTTATTTGTAGAAGTGAAGTCACCAACTGACCAGTATCATTGGTTCTGAATACAATCTAACTACGTAGACTTTAAGGTATCAGTCGAATAAATCAGTCCAATAAATCTTTTATAAAGGAACTCTCGATCATTTCCCTTACTTTTGCTTTCTGTTCTTTTTCACAATTGGAGATGAGAGTAGGCCCCACTGGACCCCACCGCACAGCACAGCACAGCACGGTGCCTCAGGCTCATCATCGTCAAATACCATGCATCAGGCTTCAATGGATGCGTGGCCACGTATGGACCCCTTCCCCCTCCCCTCCTCCAATACCCACGATATCTTGGAATTGCTTGACGTCGGCTGGCTGGGGGTAGGTGATCGCCCACCCCCTGCCCCCACCCCCGGCCCGGCCCGGCCCGGCCGGCAGGTCCTGCCTCCCTGCTCCTGCCCTGCACCACCAGCGCCGGCGCCGACCACCTCAGTCGTGGCCCGATCACGCAGCCGGACGCCAGGCCGCGTGGCGCCGCGCCGTGCAGCTCCCCCAGGGCTCGCCTGGACTCGGCGTCGCCCGGCCCGCCGCCGCGCTTGCGCGTCGCGACGCCGACGCGAAGAGAACCTCGCGCCCGTCGCGCCCCGCACAGCCCAGCCCAGCCCGCGTGAGGAGCCCGGCCCGGCCGCACCGGAAGTCATGTGAGGTACTTATGCACACGTCAAGGTTTCTTATCAGAAAAGTACTTCTAGCAACCGGAAACGCGTAACAGTGTTGCGCGTCTGCCTACTCAGAGGGGCAGGGGCGAAAGACACGCTTATCGTTACACGGGTGGGCGGGTAGGCAACAACTGTACGGCCGTGGTCAGGGATTGCCTACCCGCCAGGCGCTCCTGCCCGCTCCGCGCGGCCGAAGCTTGCGGCTACCTACCCGCTCCCGCGACGTATATTGCGAACATTATCGGTGAGGACGGTATCGCCGTCGGGCCCGGCCGGCCATCGCGTGCCAGCACTCCATTCGAGTGCCGCCTGACTATTGTTATTATAAAATGTTTGGGATGGCACTTTATACCGTCATCTGAGGTCGGGCCGAGCGCCTCCGGGTGGGGCCTTGGCCCTCCCTCCGTCTCACCTACCGACCCTCTGCCCCCCTCCGAGGAAAGTTGGCCTTTATATAATAAGGAGACAAAAGAGTCATTTACATTTCGGCCGGAGTTATCCCGGCTGGCTTGGCGTGCTTGTCGGGAAGCGCGCCCGCGGCGCCAGCGAGAACCAACACAAGGAGTCGGGGAAACATTTAAGACCTTAAGTGCTCGTACCTTAGGAGTACCGCGTGTATCTTTGCCACAATAGTATTATTGTGACGCTGCTTGGAAAAATCTTCAGCTAGTGAGTAGGCTTCTCTGACTACTAGGAAAAGTTACCACTTAAGGCTGAGCCAAAAATTCCACTTTTTTGAAAAAAGGAAATATTTAATAAGTCTTATTTTTTGTTGTAATGTTCAATCTTTTCGGGGAATTATTTTAAAAACATACCAGGTTTATAGCAAGCCCACGAAACATTTCCTTGGTAATCCCAAAATCAAGTTACGCCATGGCTTCGGTGTCTTTTGTGCTGTGCGCCGTCTTCCGTCGTCTGCTAGAAACTCCGCCGTCTCCCTTTTCCATTTTTAAAAGAAATACCAGTTACATATTCATTTCTTTATGTCCAATATTATTTGTCAAAGTTTAAAAAACAACCCTGGCCTTGCAAGACCACGAATTACGTTTTTAATTGTATTATCTCCGTGCTCCTCAGTATCGTGTAGCAGCTCGTTTAGCAGCGAAGCGAATTGCAACATGCATAAGTTGGCAGTAAATGAAACGGTTTTTTGAATCGCCCTCCCTCGTCAGTCAGTTGTCGGCCAGCCGTCCGTGCGGCCGTGCGCCTGCGCCTAGCCGTGTCGTGTCGTGTCCGTTAGCTTATTCAGTTAAGGATTTTCTGTTTCCACTCCTGGCGCAAGCGTGGGTCCTACGCCTGCGGAGGCGTGGATCCACGCCTCTGCGGGCGTGGAAACGCGCGCTCCCGCCCGCAGAGGCGTGGATCCACGCCTCTGCAGGCGTGGGATCCACGCTTGCGCCAGGAGTGGAAACAGAAAATCCTTAACTGAATATAGCACGTGTCGCGCCGTCTCATTGCCTCGCGCCGCGAGTGAAATCTAATTCAAAAAGTCTGGTGATAGTTCGGACAGGAAACTATTTAAGTTTAGCTTGCCTCATGAGTGCCTCAAACTGCTTAAATGATCGCGAATCGCGTTTCCGTCGGCCGTGTGTCCCTTGAAACTGGAGACAGGGCAGACTGGTGTTCAGAGTTGTTCCCGGTCCGTTTCGCCCGCGCCCGGCCCGGCTCGGCGGAGCTCCCGATCCCGATCCAAGGATCAAGATGTCGCCGGCCCGTCCCAGTGCGCAGCCATCTCCATTGCAGCACGGTGTTTCAAGTACGGGGGAATTGCTTTTTCGATTCAGCTTGTAATTATTTGTATTCTACTTAGAGACTAGTCTCTTGAGAGCTTACGCTCGCCCCAGACAAATATGGCGACCGTTAAAATCAAGTTCCGCCGTCTCAGGTGTCCCGCCGTCTCGGTCTCGGTGCGCTGTGCCCGCTGAATGCGCGGCTTCGTCGGTTAAAGCTACATATATAATATTAGTTGGCTGAGCGATAGCGAAGCCTATTACTTCACTGATTAAATTAGGCTCAGCCAAAACAAAAACGCGACACTTGTAAATTTTTTTGTTCTTCTGAACTGAGTCTGATGAAGGGCGCTTTTAGTCGGCGAGCGCTCACGTGGAACGCGAAACCTTCTCGCTTTAGGTGACTGTAAGTAGAGTAAACTACAACAAAGTGTGAGCGGCCCAACTATAATAGGAGAAAGGGGAGCTCGAGCGGGGCGGAGCGGAGCGGTCTTATTGACATCTCGCGGCCCCGCCCCGGTCCCCTCTGGCCCTACCGAGGCCGCCACCACGCCGCGCCCGCCCTCACCAGCCCTCGCCCGATGTGAGAGAGGCACGAGAAAGTAGTGTAATCGGAGCTGTTTGCCGGGGCGGGGCGGGGCGGGGCGGGGCGAAAGGTCCGGGGTAGAGAAATAGCATTCGGTCCCCGAATAAAACGCGCCAGGAGGGTCCGGGGCGAGGCAGGGGGCGGCGACGACTTGGGTCCAGGCGTGGAGCGGGGCGGGCGGCGAGGAGGCGAGGGTGGCCGTCGCAGCGCTGCGCACCGTGGCACCATAGGGCGGGGCGGGGCGGGGCGTTGTTTGGACTTCATATCACAGCAGCAGCACTGCTCCCCGCGCGGCGCGGCGCGGACGAGAGCGGAAGCAGCAGGTTGCCACTCTCCTGCAGGGGCCCCACTTCCGCCCCGCCTTAGATTTCTCGCACACGTATATTTGTTCTCGCCGCCCGCACCACCACCACCACCCGCGTCCCCCGCGACGCCTCAGCCTCAAGGTGGGTGCGCGCCAGAGCGGGCGGAGGGATGGCAGCGCAGGCAGCCCGATAGCCTCCTCTCCTTCCTCCCGCTCCCGGTGGGGGAGGCTGTAACCGATAATCAGGCATTAGCATAGACAAATACACCTCGAGGAGAGGAGTGGGGTGGAAGGGAGGAGGAGGAGGGTTCGGGAGCGTTCAGGGGATGGCATTAGGGACCATTGGGGCCCGAAGGAGATGGGGCGGGGCGGGGCGGGGCGGGGACGGGCGGTGTGGCCCCGCCCCGCCCCGCCCCTGCCTTACGGGAGGTGCCATGCCGTGACGGCACGCCCCGCCGTGCAGCGGGCAAGCTCGGCCCGTCCAAAGTTTTCACGCCTGCGGTTTGGGTTTCTCTCGCCCTCCCCCGACTCAGACCCGCTCTCTCGTGCGGGGCACGCAAACTCCCAACATTTATTCCCCTAATGCTGCGCGCGCGGGGCGGGGCGCTGGCGGGGACCCGGCCTGGCAGCCTGGCCCTGCTCTTCCGGGTCCTGCTTGTCGAGACCCGGCCCGCCGCGCCGCGCCGCCCGGCCCGAGACCTGACCTCACACCTGCCCCGTGTCCTAGCATCGCCGCCGCACCGCCCGGGAAAACGCAAAACCAACACAAACAAATTTCAAAGTCAGTCGCGCTGGAGTGTTGGCTGGCACGCAGAAGCCCCTATTAAGTTACGCCCCCTCGCGCCCCCCCGCCCTCCCCCGCTTCCTCGCGCCAACCTCCCGCTTTTTGTTTTATGTTAAAGGACCTTATTTATATTTCATGATCCTGTTCGCTAAGTCCTTCGGCGGTCGCCCGCGCCGCCTCCGCTGTCATTTGAAAGGGACGTCCGGCATAATTATAGATCCTGGTTCTCGGAGGAGGAGGAGGAGGAGCAGGAGGATGGCGGCGACGGAGGCGGCGGCGAGTGCTGGGTAAATGTGTACCGACTGTGCACCAGAATATCGCGTGGAAGTGGACCAGCTGGTCTGCCGCCCCGCCCCGCCCCGCCTCGCCCCGCCCCGGCTGGGGCCCAAGGCCGACGGCATCCCGACAGGGGGGAAGCGCCTGGACACTGTCTCGCCCCGACCCGCCGCGCCCCACCCCGCTGCTTCGTTCAGCGTCCACGGCGTACCTCGGTGCGGGCAGATCTCTGTTACCTCTGTCGTCGAAGGTAGGGTGAGGAGGGGGGGGGGGCTCAATCACAGCGTGTCAATTCGGTTGAAACAGACCCGAATATTTGGTGTCATTTCCGCGTCCGAATGTGAATGCATCAGCAGAATATTCTCGGAAACAATCAGTTCCAATTTGGGTCACTATGCTCAGGCCTGTCCCCGCCCCGTGGGTGGGAAAGACCGGAAACACGACCTTCTCTCATGCTGGCGCGCGTGCTGTGGCACTTCCCTGTGGCCCTGAGTGCTTCCCGGGACCAGACGGCCTCCCCCCCCCCCCCTCCCCACGGCCACTGCATGTCGCAATTTCATTAGGCAGTCCTTGGCGCCGCGTCTCCGCGTATCCTATTGAGTTTAACGCCGTGGCCGTGTCCTGGCCCCTGCACCGCCCTCGCCCGCCCGCCCCTTGCCCCGCCCCCTGCCCCGCCCTCTGCCCCCTGCCTCGCCCCCCGCCCGTCCTGGGGCGGCCGGGCTCCGACCTCCATCCCCTCCCCGTCTCCCGTCTTCCCCCGCCCCCGCCTCGGCACGTAAGCTCCGGACTCTTCGTTATCCGGGCCCTACTGTCATATTTTTTCGCGCTCGCTTTGCTTTGGCACCGTTTACGCGCATTTCCCTCGCTCATCGGCGGTACACGTACCTCGAGGGAGCAGGGGAGGGGAGGGGCAATATATCTTGCTCACTCCAGGATTACACGGGGCCCGGGCGCGGCGCCGGGGCGGGGCGGGGCGGGGCGCAGGCGGCTACGGCAGGTGCCAGCACCAGGCAGGGGGGGCCGGGCCGAGCCGGGTCGGCCGGCGGGATGGGCGGTTCTCTTGTCAGGTTGTCCCCCCTCGCCGCCCCAACAACTCTCTCACTCTATCTCCCCCCCTCTCTCTCTCTCGCCTCGATAGCTTTTCAACGCGGAAGCCCTCCCCTTCCTACCCCGTCCCCCCGTACCCACCCAGGCTCACAATCCCAACCCTGACAGCCCCTGATGTGGCCCTCCCCCGACCCTGTCAACTCCACCATCAGGTCTAGCCGGACAGGGCGGGGCGCGGGGCGGGTCCTGGAGGGGAGCGGTACCGGGGGGAAGGCTCACGGACCAACGTCACGCCTTCAGCCCGGCCGGCCCCACCCGGCCCGGTATATTGCCCCGCCCCGCCCTGCCCCGCCCGCTTGCCACCACGCAACGACACGCCTATGCTAACGAGCCGGACTCAATTAACTGGTGGTGTCCTCCTCACCCCCCCCCCCCTCCCTTACTTGGGTCCGGGCCCGGATGCCCTCGGCGGGGCCGCGGGCCGCCCTGCCTGCACCTCGGGAGCACTGCTTCCATCACGCCCCCCGCCCCTCCGGGCCCGCCCCTGCCGGCCGGTCCCGGAGTATATATCTATATAGATGTTTGCTTGTCCGGGCTTTGGGAGTCAGGCGAGGCGTCCTCCATAAACTAGAGGGCGTCGACGGACTGCGTGCGTTGCTGGCGCGGGGCTGGGCGCCGGAGTGGGGCACTTGACTGCCTCCCCCCCCCCCCCTCCCCGGAGCACCGTGTGGGTTGGGGCTGTGCAGACCACGGGCCGGGCTGGACGTTTGGCAATATAACTTGGGGCCGTATTTCTATTCCAATTGAAAGGGGGAGTGAGAGTCGGTTCGCCGCCCGCCCCGCCTTTCTCGGCGGCCGCAGCAGCAGCTAGTTTGTGTTTCTGTCAGAAGTTTACTTGTTGCTCTCGCCTCAAGACGCCCCTCTCCCTCCCCGGCTGGCTGCGACACCCCGGGGCGCCGCCGCCCTGTACCACCCCACCCCACCCCGCCCCGCCCCGCCCCGCCCCGCCCCGCCCCCGCTTACCTTTGAGCGGCTATAACGCCTGCTCCTTGCACCGACACCTTCTCAAAGCATCCCGACAGCCACCACGAGGTCCGTGCGGAAATCTCTCCTCTCCTCCACCGACTGTAGGAAGACCCTTAAATTGTGAAGGAAAAACAAGGAGGGCCCATATCAAACGGCAAACATTTGCGTTGTCCATTTCCCTCTGTGCCAATACCCCAGTGGAACCAACAAACGGTAATAAAATTACACAATCTTCCCGGCTGGTTCTAATTTTAAGCGGACCTCACAGCTGTCCTGTTAGTTCCAAACAATATTTTTGTTGGCTAATTTGGTGTGCCCTGTTATTTTTTAAAGGGTTTGTGCGTGTTTATTTTACGCGCGTATTTCCGCTGTTGGCACCCCTGCGGTTGCAGCAGGCCAGACGTAGCGCGGTGGTCCCCAGGCCGCGCTGCCTGCTTGTGGCGGAGGGCGCCCGGGCGGTAGGCCGTCCCGCAGCACGCAGCTGTGCCGCGGGCCGGGCGGGTCTGCCCACCAGGGGCTCTAGGCCGAGTGGGGCGGGGCGCAGCGCGGCGGGGCGGGGCGGGGCGGGGCGGCTGGAGGCCGTAAATGGGACCCTTCTCAAGAGGCACACCTCCTCCCCTGGGCCGTGCCGCGCCTCGGGCCGCGGTCCCTCGCGGGGACGAGCTGCAGGCGCGCCGCGCGCTTCAGCTTCAATTCCCTCCTCCTTTCGCCCAACTTCTATGAAGAAATACTTTCTGGAAGGGCGGGGCGGGGCGGGGCGGGAGGTCGGTAACTCAAGTCCACGCGCGCTGCGCTCGTCGAGCGCGGGGAGAGCACCTCGCAGTCGTCTCCGCTTCCGCCCCGCCCCGCCCCGCCGAGCACGTCCGGCGGCCCCGCGCCCCGCCCCGCCCCGCCCTACCCCCGCCGTCTCCGAGTGTCATACACGCGGCTGGATTGGCTCCCGCCCGGCTCCTCGCCTCGCTCTGGATCTCGATCTCGAGCCGGCTCAGCCCGGCCCGGCCCGGCCCGGCCCACGGGGCGCCTCTAGAAAAGCTATACGCTGGGAGAATTCCATCTGCAGCAGGCCAGCAGGCCCAGGCCCCAGGCGGCCTACGCCGCCACCGGGCGGGGCGGGGCGGGGCGGGGCGGGGCGGGGCGGGGCGCGCGCCGCCGGGTAAGGCGAGCCTGGTCAGGCCGCCAAACGACCCTCCTCGCGAGCCCTTTTCCCCCCCTTTTTGCCATTCGCCCTTTGTGCCCCTCCCCCCGGGCACGCCCGAAGGTCCTTACTGTCTCGTCCGCGCCCCGCCCCGCCCCTGCCAGGCCACCCCTAAGCCATCCCTGTACTCCTTTCCCTGAGCTGGATATGGTTTGGCCTTTATCCGGCTGGCCGGCCCGGGCCGCAGTGCCGGTGGTGCCGGGCCGGGTGCCGCTGCCCTGCCGGCGGACGTGTCGCTCATCCATCAGATGATCGATCCTCTCCTCTCTTCTCCTCCATTTGGCGGGCTGAAGAGAGAGACGAGCGCGGGGGTCATTCATACTGGAGCTGCTCCAGAAAAGCACCGGTCACTGGACTGGACTGCGCCGCGCCTCCCCACCCAGAAAAAATGGAAGGCCAGAATCTAGAGGCTATAGCCTTGAAAGCGCTCAAGACCCATGAACTTGAATCAAGTCTTTAGACTTGAATCAATAAGGCAAATATACTTATTTTAAGGTAATTTAAGTCTTGAATCAAGTCCTTACTACAAGGCAAAGACTACTGCTTTCTGGGTGCCACGCCCCTGCCTGTCGCACGTCAGCACGTCTGCGCACGGAAGAAGAGAATAATTTTCCATTTTTATTTTTCAATCGTCTGAAAATGGTTATTTCTTGGATACTTTTGATTGTCAGGAATACTTGTGTATACAGGCGATGTCGACTAGACGCGTAGTCCCCCCCCCCCCTCCCCCCTATGCCGTGGCCGTGTGCGGGAGTGCTCGGCACACAAACACCCGCAGCTTGGAGAGGAAGCGGAGGGAGGACCTCCGCCGTGGTCCAGGCCGGCTGCGGGGAGGAGGCGCCTACGCTCCGCTCCATGCTGCCCCGCCCCGCCCCGCCCCGCCCCGCCCCGCTCCGCTTGGCCCCACGCTGCCTTGACGAGACGAGGACGAAACGGGGCCAAAAAAAATATACACAAAAAATTGTCAACAACAACAAGCTCTGGACCCGGCCCTGGCGCGCCCCCGGGCAGCCCCGCCCCGCCCCGCCCCGCCCCGCCCCGCCCCGCCCCGCCCCGCCCCGCCACCCTCGGCTCTGGGTCCCCGCGGAGACGGGTGCGCGGCTCGGCGGGGTCGTTAGCGGTCGACCAACAAAAAACGAATGTTTTGTTTCTCCGTCGTGTCGGTCCGGTCCGACCCGGTCGAGTCCTCTAATACTCCGCGGTTTGGCTGGGCTGGTGGCTGGTGACGCCGCTCGGACTTCTCTCCGTGGTGCTTGTCGTCGGCCGGAGCGGACATGGCATGCGAAGGCCAGACCGCGCCCCTCGCGTTAACCCCCTCCCCTCCGGGCGAGTCTCATTTCCCATCGGCCAGCAAAACGAGAGGAAATATATCGTGGGTGGGGCGTGGCGTGGTGGCGCGTCTGTTAATCAAACTGTGCGATCCGCCTCATCACCATCACCATCATCCTTTTCATTTGGTTCAATCAGCCCCCACTCACTCCCCACCCCGCCCCGCCCCGCCCCTGCCACCGCCCTATTTCGGGCCGGCGGGTCGTTTCAGCAATGAGGTCCTCCTCATCGTCTGCCGACGGGTGTGGGGCGGGCCGGGGCGGGGCGGGCCGGGGCGGGCCGGGTCAGCCCCGCCACCCCTCCTGAGTAGCCCGTTGACGTTGTCCTTGGGCGGTTAATAAAGGTCTTGCCACCGTCACCTCGTGCGGAAATATACGTACGACAAGCTGAAGGAGGTGTTTAGTCGCCCGCCACATCGCGCTGCGTTACTCAGTAAAAGAAAGAAATAGCTAATACAAAACTAGCTCTCTTAGCCGATGTTTAGATGATATAGCTACTGGAGTAAACGTTTTTAAAAAGCAGGTCAGCCACATAATACAACAACTGAATATTGGCTGAGATAGCAAATAATTTCACCCAAGGCATATCTAGTTAATACATTTTTTTCCGTACGTGCGTCCCGCGAGCTCGTCGTGCGGGTGTGCTTCCTCCCCCAGGACGACCGTCAAGCTGGAGCACAAGTAAAGGGGCGGTTAGGGAGGAAATGGAATCCCCGGGCGGAAAAGCAAAACATTCCCTTGTCCTTATCATGTTCCCTTATTTTTGCTTTGCATACCGCGGGCGGCACACCAAAAGGCAGCAGTGCTCTGCTCGCTGTCGGTGTACGTGATGTGTTGAAGTTGGCCTATACCGCTGGCATACAAACACATTACTCGTCAAAACTAACAACGCAGAGTGAGTTTGATTGCTAAGCGGTTTCCGATCGTATACTGAACTTTTTAGCGCGACCTCCCTTTCTCCCTCCACTCCCCTCCCCCCTCCCTCCTCTCTCTCTCCTCTCTCTCTATTTCTCTCCCCCTCTCTCCTGCAGACTGTTGCTGAAAAGGCCTTATCAAGTATGATGGATTACGTGGCTCTGTCTTCTCTCTCCCTCGCTCGCCCCGCCTTTCTCCGTGCTGATCGCGGACCTCTTTGTGGACCTCTTGTATCAGAGAGGACTAGCTCCACTGAGCTGCCTATATCAGATCTAGCTGTGAGGCGCCAGACGAGGCGCCCCACCCCGCCCCGCCCCGCCCCGCCCCGCCCCGCCCCGCCCCGCCCCGCGGACACCAGCGCGCTGGCCTCATCCATCAGCCCCATCGGTTCACCGGCAGGGGATGTACGTACATGTGCCCGCGGGCGGGGCGGGGCGGGGTGGGGCGCGGCCTCGAGCTGATGCTGATGGGCGTTGTTTGTGTGTCTGTATTTGCAGCCCTGTTGGCGCCCTGCGGCCGCGCACCGCTAGTCTGCGCAGCGCCCCCGTTCTCACCTCTCCCCACACTCTCTCTCTCTCTCCCTCTCCCTCTCTCTCCCTCTCTCTCCCTCTCTCCCTCTCCCTCTCTCTCTCTCCCTCTCCCTCTCTCTCCCTCTCTCTCCTCATCCTTGTCTGCACCACGCGATTGTTTGGGTAAGGGAGGGACGAGCACGAGTACACACTGCGGGCGCTACCCGTTTGCCTCGATGGAATTTCCCGCAGATATAAAAACAATGCCCCTCCCCTACCCCTACCCCGCCCCCTCCGGCACTGTTGAAAAATACCACGGTAAATTCCTACGGTGCGCGCCGTTAATTTGTTACCTGGTCCCTGGTCCTGGACCGAAATTTTTGACTACGGTCTGAATCTTACGGTACGCTCCGTAGCCTGCAAATATTTTTGGGAAGTTCAATGGAGAACATTCCATACGCAATGAAGTACAGTCCGCACCGTAAGGTTACGTTACGGTCTCACCGTACACGAAATTTACGTTACGGGCCGTAGGCATACCGTAACGCCCTACGGTATTTTTAACAGTGCGGCCCGTGGCGCTGCCCCAGCTGCCCCCAGCTGCCCCCAGCTGCCCCCAGCTGCCCCTAACTGCCCCCGCTCGTCCCGTCGTCAGGTGATTTGGAGGGGTTGGCCGCGGCATCGCGCTGCCCCGCCCGCCCGCCCCGCCCCGCCCCGCCCCGCCCGCCGGGCCTTCCGGTCCGGTCCAGTGATAGCGGGGGAAGCCCCGCCCCGCCCCGCCCCTCCCCTCCCCTCCTCCGGCGCGGGCCGGGGCGGGCCGGTACGGCTCTAATCGAGCAGAGGAGATTTCATTGATTCCGAGCCGCTGCCTCCGCCCGGCCCGGAGCTGTCCGACGTCCGGCCGGCGCCCGGAGAGGAGAGAGGAGGAAAGCTGCCCGGGCGTGGCGCCCGCCCCGCCCCGCCCCGCCCCGCCCCGCCCTGAATAGCCCGCCTCGGGCTATTTTCCTGACCTAGTATGGCGCTGGAAGTTGAGGTGACCCAGTCTGGCGGGCAGGGCGGGGGGCCACATCAAAGGGGGCGTTGACGAGCTCCAGCACGACGCACGACTCCCCGCCGCGCCTGCGTCCGGCAGCGCTCGGACCCGCTCCACACCCCGCCACGCCCCGCCTCGCCACGCCACGCCCCGCCCCGCCCCGCCACGCCCCGCCACGCCCCGCGCACCCGTCCGTCAAGCCACGTCCTTTATTGTCATGTATCCTTTTCGCCCCCGTGGTCCGGCCCGCCTGGTCAGCGTTATGCCCCGGCCCGGCGCGGCTCCCTCCCCATGTCCATATTTTGGACAACGGCGTACTCAAAGCGGCCCCGCACCCCGGCCCGCCCCCGGCCCGCCCCCGGTCCGCCCCCGGCCGCCCTGCTTGCCTGGACCAGCTGGCCTCCGTCATGCTGGCCGAGAGCCCGTAGGGGCAGGGGCCTGCCCTGCCCGCGGGCACCCCGCCCCGCCTTCACATTCTTACCCCTGTCAGGAGGTCGTGCGCAGTATGAATGGTACAGGACCGGACCGGGCGGCCTTCACGGCTCCCAGCGGAGCGTGCGGAGGCGCCCCTCCACCTCGTGCTCGCCCCGCCCTGCTTCGCCTCGCCCCGCCCCGGCTCTTGACATATTTTTGACCTCATTGAACAAAAGTGGCCTGCCGCATGTCCTGCCCCGAGGGGGTTGTTGTTTTTATTAATGTGCCATAGCACAGCACATGAATGGCGCAGTGTGCCTGTGTGTGCGTGTGTGAGTGTGTGTTTTCGGTGTTTGCCCTTTTCTTTGCCCGAGGGAAATTCCACGTTTCTTTTCCGCCCCCGCCGCGCCCGCCCCGCCCCACCCCGCGCTGTGCCTTTCCGCCCTGGCCGGCCCGTGCGAGGCCCCAGCGCGGTGGACAGGGAGGGTGGTTGTGCAGGTCCCTCCAGAGGTAGCCACCGCACACCAGAGTCCTTTTGGCTGTTCGGCTGGATGGATAGGGAGCGTATATATGGCGACATGAAGAAAATGAAAGGGGAGTGAAAGAGCGGGGAGCTAGCCGCAGCTCAAGAGGCAGCAGCATTGCGAGTGACGCGGGCTGGACCGCCGCGCCCCGCCCCGCCCCGCCCCGCCCCGCCCCGCCCCGCCCCGCCCCGGGCCGCGGCGCGCAACAGGATGCGGCGCGGAGGACACGTGGGGCTTGGCCTGGCCCGTGTGGGCTGAGTACTTACAGCGGCACCTCGCCCAGGCCCAGGCTGCTGTAGCCTGTGTTTAAGCACGCCATTAGGAGTATACAGCAGGGGCTTGGCCTGCCTGCCTGCCTGCCCCATCACCACACCCTTTCAGCCCGCCTGTTTTTATTTTAATGTTTCCCCCGCCGCTCCGCGCCGCGCCGTCCTCCCCCTCTCTTTCACTTTCCTCTCTCCATACTAACCCCCAGCCCTGCGCTCTCACTCTGCCCCTATCCGCACACCCCCTTTCACTCTCGCTCACGGCCGCTCACGCCAATCAGCCTTTCACCCGCGCTCTTTCCCTCGCGTTACCAGTTTTCATTTTACCTTTTCCGCCGGCCGCGGCTACGAAAAGCGTCGCCTGCCGCCCCGCCGCGACCCGCCCCGCCCCGCTGCTGGCCCGCACACCAGGCCCACCAGGCACCGCACTGCGCGATGTGTCATCGCCAGCGTGCCAATCAGCGTCTGTTTCTATGCTCGTCTATACACCGCATTCGGAATCCGTTATACGCCCCGCCACGCCGACCCCCGCCAGCCACTCTCGTTCCGTTGTGTTTAGACGTGAGTCGGGTAGGGTACGGTCTGGTCGGGCGGGTGGGGCGGGGCGGGGCGGGGTGGGGCGTCGAGGGGATGGTGCGGAATTAGCAGAGGCAGTTGTGGCCGGCCCAGACCGGCCCGAGCAGCAATGCCGGCTGCCCCTTGCCCGGCCCTGCCCTGGGCGAATCTCTCTCACACGTGTACGAGCTCGCCAGTAGTATTGAGTTTTCAGTCGAAGAGGTCCGTTTCGTTCCATTCCGCGCGCCGCTCTCCTATCGACTCCCATCTGATCCGGCTTCAGACTCTTCCCCCGCCGCGCACCGCCCCGCCCCGCCCCGCCCCGCCCCGCCCCGCCCCGCCGTCTGCAGCTACACACTCACAGAGGGTAGAATAAAAGCAAGCGTGTGTGAGAGGCGTGTGTACAGTGCTGTATACAGCGAGTCCTATCAGCACACGGCCAAGAAATATTGAGCGAACGAACCTGCTAAGGTGTTACCCATCAGTAGGCAGGCGCAGACGCAGCCCGCTTTACTCCACTGTGTTTCACGTTAAAAAAATAAAATTCAGTGTCGTGCTAATCGACTAAACAGATTACTTTAACACCCGCGCCTGAAAAAGTCAACAAATTAGCCCAGTCTCTCCAATTAATTTTTCCCTCAGAGCTGAATATTTTGCTGAGACGCAATTTTTTTGAGCATTGGGCTACTTTTCGTTTACTTTTCTAGCAATCACTCTGATGACGGCGCCTGTTTCCAGGGAGCACACCCTGGCGCTCCCCTGCCGATGATGCTGACCGGTTGTCTCCGTGATCTGCAGACGCGCGCTCAACTTTCAGACACTCTCTGTGTGTCCTTTTTGTCGAGCGGGTCGGCGATGTTGTGCTGTCAGGGAGGGGGGGGGGGGGGCGGACCAGTGTCACGTATCGTGCGCACGTGCTCCCTCGTTAAAGCTCCGGCCGGCGTGGCGCGGCGTGGCGCGGAGGACACGCACTGGCCCGGCGGGGGGAGCGTACTTTATATGCGCGTCGCGTCGCCAGAGATAGAGAAAAGTTGCGAAAAAAAAAATGAAACTTTAAAATGGCAATAACTGTGGCAGATACGGTCGCGCGGCACGGCGCTGGCGCTAATCTGCCCCTGTGCTAGAGCTGTGCGCCCCGCCCCGCCCCGCCCCGCCCCGCCCCAGCCGCGCCTCGGCCATCTCAATTTTCAGACCACCTGTCTGCTGGTCTGGTCCGGTCCGGTGGCGCTCCACGTGCGACCATTCCAAGCGCCCCGCCCGGCCCCGCACCGCCACCGGACCGGACCAGACCAAAAAATGCGCGGGAATATCCCTCAAATTTTAAGGGGACATCCTCAAAATATGAAGAGGTCCCCTCAAATTATGGAAGCTCTCAAAGTTTTCCCTTTTCCCTCAAAAAAATTAGGCATTGCTTTTACCGTGATTCCAATAACGTCTTGAAAGTGTTAAAAGTTATTTTTTTCCCTTTTTACAATTTCTTTGCTCCGCCACCACGTGCCTGGCCCTACTCCCAGTCTAATTATGTGTCTTTTTCCAGCAGCAGGCGAGACCCGGCCTGGCCCGGCCCGGCCCGGCGCGCCTACCCGATGTGCTGCAGCACAGACATGGCGCTCCTGCAGTCGTGCTGCTGCTGGCACTCCCTGCGCATGGGCAGCTACGCCAGCGCCCTCTACACCATGGTGAGTCACGTGACGAGGACATCTGTACCACTGGAAAAAAAGTATCTCTGTAAATTTACGACTCTTTTCGTAATTTGTGATTTACAAACGCTGTTGAAACTTTACGATCGAAATCGTAAATTTACGAAAAGCCTATATGTGCTCGTTTTAGAGTCACAAGTCGATACCAATCGTCCTTACAATTTTGAAATTGTAAAATTTGATATCGTAACTTTACGACATTTCTCATTGGAAAATTTTCCCGTAGCTCTTACAAACATTTCTCGCGGTGACATGTTGTAGGGACGTGAGCCGGCCGGCCGGGGCCAACTAGTGTAATGGACGGTGTTGATGAGTTTTGTCCGGCCCGGCCGGCGACCTTTTTGCTGGGCGCGCGCGGGTCGTGGGTCGGGTCCGGCCCGGCTGGTGAGCGGGGCAGCGCGGCCAGTGGCGAGGCGAGGCGAGCGGAGGCAGGCGTGCCGTGCCTCGGGTTTAATAGACATTTGAAGCGTCTGCCATGCCATGCGGATCCCGCCCCTCTCCTCTCCCCACGCGCTTCTGATTTTCGCTTTTCGTAACGCGCGACATCATAGGGTCCACGGTCTCCTGCGCATCTCCTCTCCGCGCAGTTCATTCTCCCCCCCTGAACCTCGCAGTCCTCTCTTCTCGTCCTCAGGGTCGTGGGTCCCGCCCCGCCCCGCCCCGCCCCGCCCCGCCGGCCGCGCCGCATCACATATTCCGCAGATTGATCGTTGCTATATTTTGCCCATGCAAATCCGGGAGTGGCGTGCTCTGCGTGCTCTCCCCCCTATCCATCGCGGTCCCCCGCGCCACCCCGCCCCGCCTCGCCCCGCCCCGCCCCGCCTCGCCCCGCCCCGCCCCGCCCCGCCCCGCGACGATCTGCGCTACTCTAGGCGCCGCACCCCCGTGCCGTCGCGTCGCCCACGCGGGTCCTTCCGTAAACGCGGCGGAGACATGCCGGCGCACGGTGCGCCCCTAGGACCTCTCCTCTACACTGTAAAAACTTCCTCCAGGTTTCCAAGCAGTTTTGGAGAAACCAGGACGTTCCAATGTATTTTCTCCATAAGAAAATTATGGCTGCTTGGAAACCTGGACGAAAGTTCCACCGTGCAGTGCGCGCGGCCCACACGGCTGGGCCGCACCGATACACAAAACTATTATCGGTCCTAGAAAAGGCCCAGCAGGGTCGCAGGGGCGGGCGCGCGCGTCGGGGGATCGCCTGGGAACCACACTACAAGGAGCCGAAAAAGGCGCATGGCTCGGTAAGCCCGGCTGGCCCGGCCCGGCCCGGCCCGGCCTGGCCCCGCCGCCGCACAGCATACTGATTGGAGGGCGTCGTAGGGCGGCTAAGCCCCGCGCCGCACCGCACCGCGCCGGGCCTGGTCTCCTGTTCCTGGAGCTTACCCACCCGCTCCCTTTATTTTGTCCTCGACCGAGAAAAAACTCTCTGCTCCGCGATGCGTCTGAAAAAGAAGTAAAATAAATAAATAAAAATCGGAGCCGTAGTGTGCAGGCAGGCAGGCACAGCGATCCTGCACGACTCGACCTGACCTGCCCCAACGGAGCGGGCACAGGCAGCTGGCGCAGCGCTACCCGCCTGCCTGGCGTAGAAATACCGAGCCGAGCTCTACCTTTTATTTCCCTTGGTGGCGGGGCATGGCGGGGCGGGGTGGGACTCTCTCGTGTAATGGTGCCAATGGCCACGCCGGCCTGGCGCCCCGCCCCGCCCCGCCCCGCCCCGCCCCGCCCCGCCCCGCCCTCCCAGCGGACCCCCGAGGGCCCCGGTGCTCGCAGGGCCGCGCCGGCCCTGCACCCCCACCACCCCTCTTTACTGCCCACCTGGCGTCGTTCTCCTATTCCACGCACTCGTGTGGTTTTTTTCTCGACATTAGTTTTCGTTTTTTTTGTTTTGTTGTATTTGGAACTACGCCATAGGGAGCACGGGCTGGTGGTGCTGACCGGGGGGTGCGGGGCGCGGCGCGGCGTGGCGCGGCGTGGTGTGGAGGAAAACCTCGCGGAAAGTTGTCTCGCTACTCGGTCGTGCCCCGCGGGACGGTACGGGATGGGACGGGACGGGGACGCTCCCGCGACGCCTGCGCGACGCCGTTAGGTTGGAGCAGACGCCTCGCCTAGCGCCGCGACGCCTGCGCCGCCGGCCCGGCCCGGCCGTGTCCTCTGGGATTGAATGGAAGTTTGGAAGTTGTTGCGCGAATCTCACGTCTGTCCCGGGGGAAGTGTTGTAGCGGAGGAGAGGAGAGGGATGGAGGCAGGGGCGGCCCGTAAACAACAATGTTAGGGGGCGGCGCTCGCCCATCCCGCCCCGCCCCGCCCCACCCCGCCTGCCACGCCCCGCCCCGCCCCGCCACGCTACGCCCCACCGCGCCCGCCCGGCTCCAGTTGATTAGTCCTGAGCTGGCGCGCTGGCCTGCGGCTTTCTCTCCCTGCAGGACCTGCAGGTCCTGCAGGGCCCTGTAGAAGCGCCGCGCCGCACAGTCGGGTCATATTTCAGTTTTGCAGGGGGATATTCATCACGGAAATTCATATCCTCGGGGTGCGTCGCGTCGGGGACCCCGGGGCGGTACAACATTTTGTGAGGGACAAGAAACAACAAGTAGCAGTGAGCGGCAATAATGACCCGCATAAAGTGAGTACAGCAGTGTCGGGGCGGGGTGTGGCGGGCACTTGAGCGATGAGGCCGCTCGGAGGCTGCGAGCCCGGGGACACGTCAGCTAGGCCCGCCGCGCCCCGCCATGCCCCGCCGCGCCCCACCGCGCCCCGCCTGCTGCATATCATTTGTCCAAGTCTTACGCGGCGCCCCCCGCCCCGCCCCGCCCCACCCCGCCCCGCCCGCCCTTTACGCGCTCGCTTCGTGCCCTCCTTCCTTACGCACACTTATACAATCTATCCTTGTCTCTCTACGAACACTTTGTCCACTCCACCCGCACCCCTTCCCACTCTCCAACTGTTTGCGCGCGAAGGTCGCCCTCCTCTCCTCTTTTCTCCCCGCACCACTCGCTTATATTCTATTTTCTCGGATTTTATAAGAGGTTGGGTGTATAACTTACGTCAAATCGCTTTTGCTGAAAGCTTCAAGCGTCCAAGGCGATATTACACGTTTCGAGCTGTCAGAGGGAGAGGGGGGGGGGGGCGCTTTCTGCTCACCAACAAAGCGTCCGGGCTGGAATGTGTCACTCGCCCTCCAGCGGCCCCAGGAGGCCCCGGGCTCCAGCTCCAGGCTCCAGGCTCCAGCCTCGCTCTGTTCTGTTCGGCCCCGAATCCCATTCTAATTGACCTAAACTCGGCTCCTTTCTAGGCCGGCCTGGCCCCGGCCCCGGGCGGCGGGAGTAGGGGTGGGAGCAGGGGCAGGGGCAGGAGTAGGGGCGGGAGTAGGGGTGGGAGCAGTAGCAGGGCCTCGGAGAGGTGTGCCGGGCATAGGAGGTGCCGGCCGGGCGCCGGGGGGCCGGGTGGCCCAGCAGGCCCAGGCGCCCCGGGGGGAAGGCGAGGACATCCCATCTCATCCCCCTATCCTACTGCGGGCAATTGCGCCCGCTTTTTCCTCGTGGAAGCGCCACATTCCTCTTTTTGATGAAAAGAAATTTGGAATGAATATCACAGGCGGCCTCCTGGCTCCTGCCCGCCCCGGCGTGCTGTGCCGCGCCGCACCGTGTCTCCACAGTGCTCATTGTCATCACCCGGCTGCTTCTGATGCCAGCGCCAGCTCAACGGGGCGTCCTCGGCTGCCGTCCCTGTCTGTAATGTCGTTGTAATGTCGCAGGATGTCGTGCGTAGCCTCCCGCCTGCTCCTACTGCTGGAGGCTGGAGGCTGGAGGCCCCACGTTGCCAATGCCTCCTCCTCGTCCTTTTTGAAACCTTGCAACTTTTTAATTAAGATCCCAGCGGCAGCGGCGGGTTGTGTTGTGCCTCGCCTCGAGCCATGATGAACGCCCCCCCCCCCTCCCCCTGCACCTGCCCCGCTCCATGCCATTTTTTAAATATTTTTTTTCCCTTGCCCCTCGCGCCTCCCTCATGCTGTGCGTGGTCAGGAAATTGGCGAGAATGACTTCCGTGAGCCTTTTGATGCGGCATTAAACTTTGCGTCCTTTTCGCCGTCCCCCGGGACCGGGCCGCGCAGGCCTGCCAGCGGGGCTTCAGCCTCGGCTCCAGCCTCGGCTCCAGCCAACCCTTCGCAGCCGCTCACGTGGGGCGCGCGGTCCCGCCCAGAGAGAGAGAGAGAGAGAGAGACAGAGAGAGAGAGAAGGGGCAGGAAGGCAGCAGTGAGAAGGGAAACATACCGAAAGATGAGCGTGGTAAAATGTTCCAATGATAAATTTCGTTTGGATGAGGCTGGCGCGGGTGGAGGGGGGGGGGGGGGGGCTGGTGCCGACGGCGCCGCCTACGGGGCCTCCGGCGCCCCGCACGCTCACATCGACGCTGGTGCCCCGCCGGCCGGCCACCCGGCCCAGGCGGAGCCGAGGCGAGGACTTTGAGAATTTATGGACGTTCCCCTGGCGGTGACAGAATGGCAGTAGACGCCCCACACCGCGCCGCCCCGCGCCGGGGACGAGGCGTGCGTGCGGGATGGCGTACTCTCCAGGGGTAGCGCGTTGGGGTGGGGGTTAAGGGCCCCGGCCCGGCCCGGCCCCCGGCCGCCGAGCCTCACCCTCACACACTGCCCTACACCCTACACCTCCCTGACCCGACCCGCACGGCCTCGCGGTGTCCCTGCCTGCATCCGATTGGCTCTCTGGCCGCGCCGGGCCGGGCCGGGCCGGGCCGTGTAATCGAAGCAGGATTACATGCATGCATATGGATTTGCTTCAGGGCCCCGCCCCGCCCCGCCCCTCCCCGCCACGCCCCGCCACGCCACGCCCCGCCACACTGACGGCGTGGTGCCTGTCGAGCAGGCGCGAGGGGACGTCCTGTAGGTGTCGAACGAGGAGCGTACGTCCCCCACGCTGTCACACTCCCCCCCCCCTCCATCCCTGTCCCCCTCTCAGCCTCCCTTCACCGTCATGGATGGAAAGAACCGCAGCCTTCGTTGCGCAAATTCCCGCGCGACGCTGATCCCGTTTTCTTGAAGGCAGAAGGGGATTATTCAATTTCCTTCTCCGCATACGCCGCCCCGTCCCGCCCCGCCGCGCCGCGCCCCGCCCTGCCCCCGCCCCGCCCCGGTCCCTCGCGCTCCCTGTCGCGACTCACGCGGGCTCCCCGCCACCACCATCCCCCCACGCGCAACTGGCATGTTGGTGGGCCGGAGATGCGCGGATTTCTCGCGGTCGCGCCAGCCGCAGCGAGCAGGCAGGCAGGCAGGCGTCGGGACGGTGCGTAGCGGGGTGGCACCGTCAGGGGCGGGGGGTAAGGGACTCAGGTAGGGTGTGCAGGGACGGGGCAGTGGGTGGGGTAAAGTTAGGGGATGGTTACGGGCGGGGCGGGGCAGGGTGGGTCCGGGCGCGGCCTGAGGGAGGAGAGAGGAGTGTGGCGGTTTACTGCTTGAGTTTTATAGTTTACCGGCCAATTATAATTTTATAAAAAGAAAAAAAATGTAGATCCGCGAGTTTGGAAATTAATGAAAGAGTTACGGACCACAGGGTGGCGTAAGCTGTTTCCAAACCGCACCAAGTAGGCGAGTGAGGTGACCTGCGGTATGGCACCACATGCTCATTATCGCAGTAACTTCGGATCGCAGGTTATGTAAAGTCGCCATGTTGCCGCAGACCGCAGGGCGGGGTCGTAGAACTTTTTTCTCTCTCAATGTGCTCTACCTCCGTCCTGCGCCGCGGCGCCTCTTGGTTCGACGAGCGCTTTCGGAGAAGTTGTCCCATTCTACATCGCCTGTTGTCGGAGGCTGGTGCGGGACCAGCGGGTCGGGTAAAACTAGCTTGTAAGTCTGAGTTAAGCCGTGCAGACTCCAGCGTGGTTTTTCATCAAAGGGAATGAGAAGGCCAGGTGGGGCACCGCCTGCTTTTGCTTTTATGGTGGTGCTAAAAGTCGAACTGCTCCGGGCGGGGCCCAGCGGCCTAGCAGCCCAGCACTAACAGGACCTTATAGCAGCCACCGCACAGCCGCGTTATGGCAGTAGGCCGCGCCGCCACACACGTGCACGCGTGTCGGCCTACCCGACAGGCGGCCGCCGCCCTGCAGGCGGGCCGCGCCGCCACACACGCGTGCACGCGTGTCGGCCTACCCTACAGGCGGCCGCCGCCCTGCAGGCGGGCCGCGCCGCCACACACGCGTGCACGCGCGTCGGCCTACCCGGCAGGCGGCCGCCGCCCTGCAGGCAGGCCGCGCCGCCACACACGTGCACGCGCGTCGGCCTAATGAACTGGGGGCGGCGTGTCCGCAGGCTCGCGGGTTAGGCTCGGTGCTACGCGCCTCTGTCAGGGAGGGGAGGTGGAGGTTCTGCGGCGGCCCTGTCGGTCGGCGGGTTCCATTAGTCTCCCGCTAAGCAGCGCTAAGCCTCAAACAGCCTCCAAAGTGTCAGCTCAGCCTAACCGTAAGGCCTTGCGGGCGCCCCTGGCGCGGCGGGCGCGACACAAGCAGAGTGACAGAACCGTAATTAGGCGATCTGGAAACCTGCCCCGCCCCGCCCCGCTCCGCTTGTACTGGGCTGCACCGCCCCGCGCCGCGCCACGGCCCCAAAGATTAATGGCAGTGTGCATGGCGGGGCGGGGGCGGGGCGGGGCGACCGCGCATCAATGGGAGCGACAGTTTCGGAGGCCAGCCCTCCCCCTCTCCCCTGCCGGTTTACTATAATAACCGCTAGCGTAAGCCTTTACGATGCAAACAGACCAACGCAGCCCATGCAAGGACTTGCAGATAACGAGGAACTCCGAGACCATCAAATGTATTCTCTCAGTTTTGCCAGAAACGTAGGCAATAAATAGCCCAAACACGGTGGAGTAAAGCGGGCTGCATCTGCGCCGGCCTACTATAGGCAGCACCCTAGCATAGGTGCGTACATGTTGCCTAGTAGGCAGGCGCAGATGCAGCCCGCTTTACTCCATCGCGTCCGTCGAAGTTTCGACCCTCTTTTCGGTCCCCGGCCCGGCTTCTCCCTGCGACCTGCGTGCGACCCCCCAGCCCCAGCGAAAGCGAGCGACCCGATAGGACAGGACAGCCGGGCCACCGCAGTGGCGGGGAAAAAGGCAGGCGAGGTCGGGAGGTGCGAAAGTCAGTGCGCTGCCAGCCTAGCTCTCAAAGGGGATTTGAGAGTCAAGCAAGTCGCGCTCGTCTCGTAGTGTCTCCCCCTCCCCTCCCCTCCCCCTCCCTCCAGCGTCCGTCCTGACAGTCCACAGGTGGCGGCGCAGGGCGCAGGGCGCGGCGTACTCCTCGTACTCCTCCCTCCCGTCTTCTCGAGTCGAGACGGAAACTTTGAGGATGGCGGAGGAAAGCGGAGTTGAGTTGCACGCGAAGCACTAACGTTTCCATAATTCGCCCTTGGGGCCGTCTTCCCTGCCCGGCCCGCGCCCCACAGGCGCCCCGCCTATTGTGATACGGCTCTGCCTGTAAACTTGGCGCCCCGCCCCGCCCCGCCCTGTCCCAGGAGCGGGCTAACTAGGCCCTGCGAGCCCCCGCTCCAACCCGGACCCAGGACCCAGGTCTCCTGCCCTGCCCCCCGTGTAGAATGGACGTGGCTGGAATGCTCCTTATTGCGTCTCATGCCGCTGTCCCGTCCGGACACGGGCGGGCGGCCGGGGGAGGGCGTGCATATTGACGGGGCGGGGCGGGGCGGGGCGAGTTGGGGGGCGGGCCACGGCGCTCGGATTACCCCCTCTCGCGCGCCTACCGTCGTGGCATGGCATGACGGAATCTGATCAGGCTTTCGCCCTAAATAGTCACCCCCCGCCCCGCCCCGCCCCGCCCCGCCCCGCCCCGCCCCGCCCCGCCCCGCCCCGCCCCACCCCGGGGCAGCAGTGTCGCACCACGCGACCTGAGCCGGCGCACCGCCCGCCACGCCATGCCCCCACGGGAGCCAAATGCTCCCAGGAACGACCGCCCCGCCCCACCACCCCCACCGCCGCCGTCAAGGATGACGCGGGGCTCTGCCCCCTCCGCTCAGCCCTCCCCCGCACACACACTCTTTGACATACATATATTCATTCGCAAACACATACTCAACCCCCCCCCCCCTCCCCCACGCGCTGCCTTGATCCCCGTTGTGTGTGTATATATCTCACTTTCGAGAAAATAAATGAGAAAAAAAATCGCGTCTCTCGCCTCTGCTCTACAAGACGGTCGGGACGGGGCGGGGCGGGGCGGCTAGTGCAGCGAGGCATAGCCATAGCCCTGCCAGGGTGCGGCGTGGCGTGGCGTTGTGTGGTGTGGCGTGGCGTGGCGGAGAGAGATAAGAGAAGGACTGCTGTTTCCGTTCTATTCGCGTTACGGCTCGCCTCGCGTCCTTTCATCTTTCCAATCTCTAGCGAGAAAAGGCAGCTCACTGCGGCCCCGCCCCCGGCCGCCCCCGGCCGCCCCCGCACGCTCCCGCCCCCGGCCACCCCCGCTCCCGCCCGCCCCCGCCCCGCTCGCGCACATACATTGGAGAACTCATTCGGCGGGGCGGGGCGGCGGGGCCCTGCTGGGCCCAGTGCTACCTCTCCGGGGCCTTTCATTGCTTTGTGTGCGGTCCGGGCGGTCCCGCCCCGCATAGTGCCGCTCCCCCCGCCACCCGCCCGCAGGTCCAAGCAGCCCCGGTGGGGGCTTTGAGATTTAATGGCTGTCAAAATAGAATCCGCGTCCAGGGTCTGCGGGCCTGGGCAGCACCCTGCTGGTGAGAGCGGGGAGGGGAGGGGAGCGGAGGGCGCCGGCGCTATAGTACTGCCGTGCGGAAAAATAGATAATGACTCGTCGAAAAGATTTAATGGGATGAAAAGGCGGAGGGTCTGCTCAGGGATGAACTGGAGGCCGCGGAAGTTGGATACGGCATCCATATGCGTCTTGTACATGCGGTGAATGCGACCTGGCCTTGCGGAGCGGGGCGGGGCGGGGCGGATCCTTCTCGACCTTGGCCCCGCGCCCCGCCACGGCCCGCCCCGCCCGGCGGGTCCGCGCCGCGCCGCGCTGGCGCGCACGTGCGGCCAAACCTAATGGCGAAGTATGGCACCTCTGGGATCAGTACATTCAAGGCTACACGCAGCCAGCAGGAGCAGGCGCCGGGCAGGACGGGGCGGGGGACGGGCTGCTCCGAGGCGGTGCTCTGGGTCAGCAGGGCGCGCAGCGCGCCCCCGCCCCGCCCCGCACCGCACACTGTAAAATTTTAAGTCGTCACATTACGGCAAAGTCAGTGCTGAACTTTACTTTTGAATAAAGGTTCGTCACATGACAAATGGTTTCATCACAGTGTGACGAAAGATTGATGTCATGTGACGAAAGATTCACGTCATGTGACGAAAGATTCATGTCATGTGACGAACGATTCATGTCAAGTGACGAAAATGTATGTCATGTGACGACTCACAGCTCTTGTGACGAAATACTTGTAGCAATATATTTCGTCACACGACAATTTGGTTTAACAGTGCACACAACTCACTCACGTCACGTCCTGTGTGTCCTCTGCTCTGCCCGCAGGCCTACTTCGCCCTCACGCTGCTCATCATGGCCGTCTTCCTGCACGAGGAGCGCCAGTACCTCGCGGGCCAGGAGGGCAACAACACGGAGCCGTACGAGCCCGTGCTGGAGACGGAGACCATCACCACGAGTGAGTAATTGGGACACACGCCTAACACTGACCGCTGACCACCCGCAAGTGTGCGAAAATCTTGGGAAAGTTCACCATACGAATGAAAGTTTGAATGAAAAATAAGTACTCTTGTGGAACAAGGAAAAGAGTGAATTTTCCTAAGGATTCCACGCACTTGAAAGGGACAATGAGTTTATATGAAAAGAAATTCACACACCCATCACGACACTTGGGTTTCTGGTGTGACCATCCTGCCCCCCTCCCCTCCAGCACAGCGCAAGCTGGCCTCATAGTCCAATTAATTATGCGAAAGCGAGGAGTGGCCCCGCGCCCCGTGCCCCGCGCCCCGCGCTCTTTGAAAATGAATGAAACAAAATTCTTTGGAGAGAAAGAGGAGGAGGTGGTGGAAGAAGAGGAGGAGGAGGAATTCTTAATCACGCCTCCACCCCCCGACCCCCATCACCACCGCGAGCCCTAAGCGGTTGGCCCGCCCCTGGCCCCTGCGTTGTCACCCCGCCCCGCCCCGTCCCGGTGTGTCCCTGGAGAGGGTTGTCATGGCGAGACGAGACCAGACCGCCAAACCGCCGCGCCTCGGCCCGCCGCCACCTGTGTCTCACTCCCGCCCCGCCCCGCCCCGCCCCGCCCGCGTAAGCGCAACAAGAGGTGGGGGCGGGGCGGGGACACAGCCGCCCGGCGCGGCGCGGCAGCAGGTCGGGCCCGCCCCGCGCCACGCTGTTACGGACCGAAGCTTTCGTTAATTTAGCTGGTCGTTCCCTCCCTGCCCCAGGCGGGGTGGGGCGGCGCGCAGTGCTGCCTATTCCGAGCCATCACGTTGCCTCTTACGGCGCCCGCTTAAGAGCTAGGGAACTGTTGTGGGGCGGGGCATTGTCGCCCCATCACGGTACGTCTGAGGCATTCGTTTCGCGTCCGGGCGAGGGCGGGAGGGGGAGTTGAGGTGAGGTGAGGGCGGGGTGGTAGGGGGGGCGGGGCCGCTTTCTATTTCCGGTCGGCTTGCGCTGCACAGAAGCGGGTGCTGCCGGGCGGGTGCTGCTGCTTTTCCTTTTCTCTCGAGAGGGCCAACAACTACTGGCACCTCTCCTCTCGCGGTTCCGACCCGCCCCGCCCCGCCCCCGCTGCGCCCCACCCCCGCCCCGCCCCGCTGTCTTCTTTGGCCTCTCTTCGGTCCGGCGGATTCCTTCTCCTTCACGAAAAATAGTCGTTGGTAAATTTTCCACGAAGTGCAGTTGTAATATTACAATTGCAAATCGTAAAATTACAAGCTGTGCTGCATACCGGCTTGAAATTCATTCACGAGCAAGAAAGGGTCCGTCGTAAATTTACAACATATTTCGTAGATCATAATTTCCAAAATTTATCGTAAATCTACAAAGAAATTTTTCACAGTGCTTCCCTCTCTGTCGCACAGTTTCGCCGCCATACTGTTTCCTGCGCTGCTGGTCGCCCGGGCCCCTCCCAGTCCTGCCCTTGCTCATCCTCAGCTTGCCTTCCCGTCCTCTGCCGCGTTCTTTTTTCTTAAGCGAGTAAACGTAGTTAGTATGATTAAAGTACCCGCCAGCGTCAGCACTGCCGCTCTCATCTAATTCTTTTTATTTTATGCCGGCACACATTTGCAGCACCCTGACGTCACGTGCTTGCTCCTGCCGCAGGTACCATGGTGTTCAACGTGATGGTGACGGTGTGCTCCGTGCTGGGGATCGTGTCCTGCGTGCTGCTCGTCTACGGCGTGTACAGGGTGAGTGAGTGGCCTGGTCCAGCCCAAAGCGCACAGGATAACCACACTTGTCGTTGTGTGATTTTCCGCATTCAGACACAGGAACAAAGTAATTTTTTAAATCTTCTTAAAATTTCACACTTTTCAAGTGACAAGTGTGCTAATGAAAATTCTAGACATCTGCAAGTGTGCGACATTTTGGTTTCCGGTGCGTGTTTTTCAGCGAGGCGGGTCACAGGGGGGTGAGGAGGGGGGCGGGGGGCAGTCTTCTGTTTTTGTTTTGCCGGGAGGCGCGTGCGGCTCAGCATACAATCAAAACAAAACAGAAGGCTGCGAGCGAGAGTGCGAGCCACCCTGCCACCCTGTGTGTGTACGCTCGTATATGGGAGTTTGTGCTCTTATTATTTTGTTATACTTCCTGCTTTAAAAAAATCCAAATTTTGCCTTCAATGAAGCAATTTTTTTTTCTCCGGGCCGGGCAGGACGTGAAGCAGCTCCTGGTGCCCTGGATCGCGGTCGTGGTCATGGCGTCCGTCGTGGACGTGGCCCACGTCGTCTACCTGATCTACATCGAGTCGGTAAGCGAAACAATACCGCATAATTCTAACAATTTTTTTTTAATTAATTTATAGAGGACGTGACTGACGTCTTTTCTGCGCGTCCGCCCGCCCGGCCTCTTTTGGCAGTGTATAAATGTGTGGGAGAGGGGCCTATGCTATGAAGACACACGAAAACTTTATCAAGGCTGGCCAGCGTGTCACACATGCTTTGTCCCCTCCGCACGCGCGTGTGCGCGCGCGTGCGTGTTAGTGTTTTGATGTTGCAGGGGGCCGGTCCCTTCTCATCAGGGACGCCAACCCCCCCCCCCTCCCCCCCGCCGGGGCGCCACGAAAACGGCGCCCGTAAAAGGGTCAGCTCTGCGCGTTGGCCGCTGCGGGCGAGCGTGTGAGCGTGGCTATGCGGCGCCGGGCCGGGCGAGCGTGGTAACGTCGTGTGGCGTTGCTCAAATTGCAATTTTCACACGCGTAAACCTCGGCACGGTGCGGGGCGGGGCGGGGCGGGGCACTTCCGAAGTAAACGCGGCTCAGTTGGGCGCGCCTGTCGGAGGGCTGAGGGAGGGGCGAGGTGGGTGCGACGCGTGGCGCAGGGGTGGCAGCTGAGGAAGGGGATGACGCGGAGGAGGAGGACGAGGACGAGGACGAGGACGAGGACGAGGACGAGGACGAGGACGAGGAGGAGGAGGAGGACGTGGAGGAGGAGGAGGAGGAGGAGGAGGAGGAGGAGGAGGAGTCCGTGGCGCGCGGCGCATGTGTGGTCCCCTGCCCAGCCCGGCCGTAGTGTTTGAGCAAGATCAAGGCAGACGAGCTCAGAGTGCCGAGCCGGGCAGAGCGCCCCCCGCCCCGCCCCGCCCCGCCCCGCCCCGCCCCGCCCCCTCCACCACCACCCCCTTACCCAGCCCCGTCGTCCCCGACACGCCGCGCCGCGTGTGGCCCTTGCCGCCGTCCTCGGCCCGTCCCCGGCGCCCGTCCCCGGCTAGTCCCCGGCCTGCCCCCGAGGGCGGCGGCGGCTCTAAAAGCACCTCACGGTTTCCTGGTACTCCCATCGGCTCGGCAAGCCAGTGGCTTCTGGTTAATGCGTCGGCGCCGCCTTGCTGTTCGCCATGCCCTCTTGCGCGCTAAGGCGCGCTAAGCTAATACTGTGTTTGTGCGGTGCGGAGGGGGAGAGAGAGTACAGAGAGAGAGAGAGAGAGAGACAGACAGTCAGACAGACAGACAGACAGACCGACAGAATTTTATGAGAAAAGCCCATCTTTGGTGACATATGCGAGCGCAATATGTGAGTGAAGGCGACCTCATCTTCCCGTGTGTCTATGTGGTTGGTGGGCTTGTCGTCCTGAAGGGGCGGGGGCGGTGCTGGGCGTCGCGGGTGGAGATGTAGAGGCAGTCGAGACGCCCCGCCCCCGCGCCCCGCCCCCGCGCCCCGCCCGTGCCCCGACAGCGCGGCTACAATCTCGAATTCAATATTCCGTGTCGGCGTCGTCGGCGTGCGGGGCGGGGCGGGGCTGCGCTGGTCGCGCTCGACCGAAACGTAATCTGTTTCTCTCTTTTTCTTTCTAATAATAACTCGTCTCCGCTGTCAATACGTGCGGGCCGGGCCCTCGCCTCGCCCACTCCCGCCCACTCCCGGCCGGGCCGGGCCCCTGAGCCCGCCCTGCTACTCCGGGGAGCATGTGGCCCGCAGCGCAGGGTGACAGGGCACGCAGCCAGGCTCGCAGCCAGGCTCCAGAGGGGCGGGGCGGGCGTGGCTCCGTGGCTTACATACGCTTGACGGGGACGGGGATCACCGCTTCGGAACGGGAGACAGCTTACCTCGCCGCCAACAGGCGGGGCGGGGCGCGTGCACTTGGGGCGCGTGCTCCCACCCCCTACCCTACGGCGGGGCCCTTAGGGCGAGCATAGTACCTTCGGTTTGTTTCGCTGGAGTGCGTCAGACGCCTCTCATATGAGGGAGGGTCTGCGGGACTTCCTTGTGTCGGCGTCAGCTCGGCGTCAGCTCAACCAGGGTGATGGGATTATATAGCCCGTCCCGGCCAACGGGTGCGCCACGCCCCCCAGTGTCGCATCTGCAGTGCGGGGCGGTTCGGGATGGGGCTGGCCGGGTGCGGGTGGGCTACAAAAGCTGATCTGGACAGCAGGCGGGGCGGGGCGGGGCGGCCCGCAGGCGTGGGCTTCTGGCGCTGCTGACGTTGTCAGGCGTCATCCTCGTGGCCAGCAGGCCAGAAAAGAGAAGCAGCGGCGAGCCTGTTGTGCGCCGGGCCTGGCCTGGCCTGGACGCCTGCAAAAGTGCTCATTACTCGCGGAGCGGGGCGGGGCGGGGCGGCGAGGAACGCCATCACCTCGAGAGAAGAGCTCGGCACACCGTCGCGTCGCCGAGTGTGTAGTCAGTAGTAACGATAAGGGCCCCGTCACGCGAGGCGCCGCACCGCGCCCTGCGCTCCGGCGGTGGACGCCACGCTCTCGAGAGGCGGACGGGACGGAAACTCTCTTCTCTTCTCTTCTCTTCTCTTCTCTTCTCTTCTCTTCTCTTCTCTTCTCTTCTCTTCTCTTCTCTTCTCATCTCTTCTCTTCTCTTCTCTTCTCTTCTCTTCTCTTCTCTTCTCTTCTCTTCTCTTCTCTTCTCTTCTCTTCTCTTCTCTTCACCCCATGGCTGGCAGTCGCGCCTCGCCTCGCTCCACTCGCTCCCCTACTCCCACTACTCTCACCCCCCTTTTCGCTCTCACCCCCACTTACACACAACTTAATCGTGACGGGCGCGCGGCCGGGGCTCCTAGAAAAAAAATTGCGAGATCAAAGGCGACGTGCGGTGGTGGAGGGTTCGTCCGCGCCCCGCCCCCGCCACGCCCCGCCCCGCCCCGACCTAACCCCCACCCCGAGCCCGCCCAGCGCGGCCTCGTCTTGCCCTTGCTGCCTGCCCCCTTTCCACGCTTGGCAAATTTTATTGGCTCTTCGGTCCGAAGAGGCAAAGATCAGCGTCGTGCAGCTCGCGCGGCGGAGCAGGGCGGGGCGGGCCGGGCCGAGGGGGCATCCACTCCCCATCCTAGTGTACACAGGATTTCTACTGATTTCACAAGATTTCTCTGAGATTTCATGAGATTTCTCTGAAATTTCATGAGATTTCATAAGATTTCTCTGAGATTTTATGAGATTTCACAAGATTTCAATGAGATTTCATGAGATTTCTCAGTTAGATTTCCAAGGATTTCATCGAGATTTCCGAGGATTTCATCGAGATTTCCGAAGATTTCATCGAGATTTCTGAGGATTTCATCGGGATTTCCGCAGGTTTGTACACAGGATTTCTCGAGTGGTGGCCCCCTCGGGCCGGGCCCGGGCCGGGCCGGCCTCAGCCTCGGGCTCATTAATGGTTCTTCCCTCCCCGCGGTGCGCGGGGCGGTACGCGGCGGGTCTGGGGCCGGGCCTACAGCTGGGCCTACTCCACTTAGGTCCAAATTGGTTTCCGTTTCTCGGCACTCCTTCGGCGCGCCGAGGCCCAACGGCGTCCCGCCCCACGCCGCCGCGTTTTGTTGAACACTTTGGAAGAGCCTTATCTGTATCCGGCGGGCCGGGCCGGGCCATGAGGAGAGGAGGTATGGCGCGCGCTTATTGGCGTTTGCCGGTGCTTATCCAACCTAGTGCCGGGGTGTGAGGAGTGCCGCACCTTGTAGGAGGGCTAAATTCGGTCGATTTCACGCGACTTAGCGGTTTTATCTCTCTAGCATGTGCCAGACTCCTCTGCCCATTGACCACCAAGTCGGTGCTCCAGTCACATAGCCCTCCTCCAAGGCCGCACTCAGAGAGGGGCGTCGTCCGGCAGCCGCCGCGTACCTCAGCACATTGAGAGCGGCATGGCCACTATGTGGTCACGCTCCGGTTAACTAGAGGGGATGAAAACTTCCCGCACTGAATGTGTTAATGTACCCAGGGCGGCAGATTGTGATGTAGTTGAGGACGTGGCCCGGGCCGGGCTGGGCTCGGCCGGGGTGAAAGGTCAGTGCGTGATGCGTATGCGTATGCTGCGAGCTGTGGGGCGGGACCAGGCGGGACAGGACAGCCTGGCCTGTGGCCGTGCCGGCCGGGCCCGTGGCTGACGCGGCGCGGTGCGGCGCCGTGACCCCTGAACGAGCGGCCTTCAGCGGGGATTGGGTGCGGCCTCCCTTTCACGAGAATAGCTCGCTCGCAGCCCCGCCCCGCCGCACCCCGCCGCGCCCCACCGCGCCCGCTACGCCCCAAAAGCGGCGATTATTGTGGGGTGTGACACGTGAAATAGCTCAGCTGAACCGACCTGCTCCGCCTCGCTCTGTATTTAGCCCGTCACGCCCCGCCCCGCCCCGCCCCGCCCCGCCCCGCCCCGCCCCGCCCCGCCCCGCCCCGCCCCGCCGCCTCGTCCGGCGGGACGCTACCCGCAACACGTGACGTGCGAGCCGGGCCGGGTGGGGCGGGGCGGGGCGGGGCGGCGCGGGAGGGGCGTTCCCAATAACGCCACCCCGCCTCTACCTGTTGTGACATTCTCGTGTTTCCGTCGCCTCCACTCTACACCCCTCACAGCAAGGAGGAAAGGGGAGTAAGTGTGAAACGCGACGTCAAAAACTCACCTCCCCCATTTTATAATTTTGAATTTCTTTGACTCGCGGCGGGCGGGTGCCGTCCTCTCCGCACCCGCATTCGCCGCGCAGTCCCCGGGCAGCGCGTGGCCAGGCTTGACTGGACTGGACTGCGCCGAGCGCCGTGGTTTCCCAGAAAAGCTTTCAGTAAATTGTGGAGCGCTGGGGATTTACAATTACACTCTGCTCTGGCGCGCTGCAGCAGCGTGGCCCCGCCCCGCCCCGCCCCGCCCCGCCCCGCCCCGCTCCGCCCCGCCCCGCACGGTCTGCCCCGCTCGCTGACTACATGGAAATAATTAACGCGCAGATCAGTTTTGCCCCCGGAAGGGGCGCCGGGCCGGGCCGGGCCGGGCAAGACCGGACCAGGCCGGGGAATGCAAACAATTATAAAGCAGCAGAAATAAGAAAAAGAAATGGAAAGAAAAGAAAAATACTTGTTTGCAAAGGAACCGCGGGGAGAAGACTCCTCGTGGAGATGAGAGACACCGAGTAGCGTCGAGCAGAGGCAGTCACTAGCAGGTTTGCTCGTGCTCCCACCCCAGCTGCTCCAGGCCAGGCTCCAGGCCAGGCTCCAGGCCAGGCTCCAGGCCAGGCTCCAGGCCAGGCTTCAGGCACGCAGGCTCCAGGCCAGGCTCCTGGTGGAGCTCCGAGCCCTCTCATTTGCTCTCGCTCCCTCGTTTTGACGCTCTTCCCCCTCGTGGCCCCAGTGGCGCTAGTGAGCGCTCCCTCATGGAAGGGAAGGTTTGCCGCTGCCAGCCCCAGCCCCGTCAGTCCCACTTTACGCGCAGTACCCGTACGGGGAGCGGAAGTCCGTTTTCTCCACAGTCGAGCCAGTTTGTGTTTCTCACCATGGTATGGCATGGCGCCCCCAGCGCAGCGCGGCGCAGCGCCAGCCAACCCCTCCCCTTTTCAGTTTACCATTACCCGATCCTTCCCCAGGTACGCCCCCTACGCGCGCGCTATAGTGACACGTGGCAGGCGGCCGTTTGGGGGAGCGCCTTCTCTCCCTGTCTCTATCTCTCTCTTTCTCCTTCCCTCTCCCCCTCCCTCCCTCCCCTTACTGCCTCTCACGCCCTTAGTCCGGGGCGGGGCAGAGACTGTAGGGACTCGTGCACCAAGTTGTAATAGCGGCGTAAAGTGGCTCGCTTCTCTTTCCTTTCTCTCTACGACTTTGCGCCCCATCTCTCAACTCTTTCCGTCTCTCTCTGTCTCTCTATCTCCCTCTCTGTTCTTGCTCGCTGTCGGTGCTGTTGCCTTTCGAATCGAAGCGCGCGGCGCGGACGCGTCTCGTTCTCGTCGGCCCCAATTGCAGAGCGAGTCCCGTCCTCCAGCATGCTGCCTCGGCCTGCTGCGGCGCCCGTCAGCCCAGCGCTGCCATGGCTCTGCCCCGCCCCGCCCCGCCCCGCCCCGCCCCGCCCTGCACGGCCCTGCACGCCATCTCGGCGGAGGGAAGGCCCGGCGCTTCGGCGCGGGCTCCTTTGAGCGTCCGCCCAGCCCCGCCCCGCCCCGCCCCGCAGAGTTACGCCCCATCACACCCCTTCCTGCGCCAGATCAAAGAGGGTGAGGACGGTGGGGAGGCGCGGTGGGTCGTGGCCCGGCCCGGTGCTGCGATTCCCTGCTCGATTAGGCGGGCGGGCCGGGCCGGGCCGGGCCGGGCCGGGGAGTCCTTAACGGGAGAATCAGTCGATACCGCGACCCGGGCAGCGGCGGCTATCCACCATTGCCACGCGGCTGCTCTTTCTGGGGCGTATCCGGTTCCCCCCAAGGTCCCCGGGTCCACCGCACTGTAAAATTTTAAGTCGTCACATTACGACAAAGTCAGTGCTAAATTTTACTTTTGAGAGGTTCGTCTTATGACAAATGGTTCATCACAGTGTGACGAAAGATTCATGTCAGGTGAAGAAAGATTCATGTCATGTGACGACTGTTTCATCACAGCTCTTGTGCCGAAATATTCGTATCAATATTTATAGTCACGTGACAATTTGGTTTAACAGTGGGCCCGTCGCGTCGGCTCGGACGGGAGCCTCTCTTCCTCCCCATCTGCTCCCGCTCCGCCGCATGCCTGTGCCATCCCGCCCCACCCCGCTCCGCCCCGCCCCGCCCCGCCCCGCCCCGCCCCGCCCTGCCCTTCTCTTCCCTACCCGCCTAGCTCCTACGTGGAACTACGCCGTACCCCGAGTTTCCAAAGTTGATCCCCAGCTGTTCTGCCACTGCGTCCGGCGCCCGGCCCGGCTCTGCTCGGCTTGCGCAGGACATTATTTAAGGCGAATCTGACTTTGTTAAACCCACAAGGCCGCGCGCCGCGCTGCCCGGCCCCGCCCCACCCCGCCCCTGGTCCGCCTCGCCCCGCAAAGGGGCCCGTACTGCGTACACACCAGTGGAGCCGGCCGGAGCGCCTGCCAGCCGGGAGGTAGGCAGCCCGCTCCACAGCGCTGTGAGCGGCTGGCCTATCGCGCCACGCGCCACGCGCCCTACCGCCGGAGGGAGAGAGGGAAGGGGTTCTTCACTTGTCGGGCTGGGCTTCCCCTTTAACCTCAGATTTGCAGCCGTCCCCCGATGTCCCCGCCTCGCCCCGCCCCGGTATCGGCCTGCCCTCCGGCCTGGCCCTGCGGTGCTGTGCCCTGCTGCTGCGCGGCGCCTGGCGCCTGCCTGTCGTGCCTCATTTGTTTCCCATGTGTGTTTCCGTGCCGCGCGCGCGGACCTCGGGCTTCCGCCGGGGCTTGAAGCGGGCTTAGCCCACAATAGCGAGGGCTCACAGCGGCGCCCCGCCCCGCCCCGCCCGCGCTGCACAGCGCACTCAGCCCCGCCCTTTGGAGTGGGGCGGGGCGGGGCGGGGCGGGGCGTGCTGGACGGGTTTAGCCACGCTTTGATCCCTCTCCATGCGAGCATACCCCTCTGAACCCGCTGCCCTGCCGCCCCGCCCCTATCACGCGGGGCTGCGTCGTTATTGGTCGTTATTTGCGTGTAAGGTAAACAGTGCAGGTACCACACCACAGCCCCTTGTACCTCCTTGTCCTACTCTCTCTCTCTCTCTCTCTCTCTCTCTCTCTCTCTCTCTCTCTCTCTCTCTCTCTCTCTCTCTGACTCTCTCTCTCTCCATCTCTCTCTGTCTCTCTCTCGCTCTCGCGCTCTCTCCCTCTCTCGGGCTCTCTCTCTCTCCCCTCCCTTTCTCTCCCTCTCCCTCTCCCTCCCTCCCTCTCCCCCTTCCTCTCCCTCCCCCTCCCCCTCCCCTTCTTCCTTCCTCCCTCTTTCCGTTTCCGTCCGCCCTCCTTCCCCTCCGGAATGGCTTGTTTTTCAAGCCTCACAGCTCCACCGCCGCGTCGTGTCTGAAAATTATTGCGACGTTAGCCGGGCAGATTGAGCGCAACGCGGTGCGGGGCGAGTCAGCAGGGGGGAAGGGGGCGGGGAGGGAGGCGACGCTGAAATGGAAGGAACGGCCCCATCAATAAACCGCATCTTGATTAATTCGAAGGCGCGGGGCGGGGCGGGGCGGGGCGGGGCGGGGGCGGGGCAGGGGTTCGCCGTTCGCCCCGTTCGCTCGCTCCGTCCTGTTTCGTCCGGTCCGAGGTCGCTCCGCTAGCCTCGCCGTCCGTGCTGGTGAGCGATTCTCTGACTTACAGGTGCGTGACTTGTATTGGAGCGGCAGTGAGCGTACAGTGACGGATACAGCTAGAAAGACGCCGTTGCAAAAGTAATGTCTGTCGCCGAACGAAAATTCCCCGCTGATTTGGAATTCCCTCGCGAGACGTCTTTTCGCTTCTTTTTCTCGCTCGCAGCTTTCCTGCTTCATAATGTAAGCGTAAGCTAATTTCCAGATGGGCAGCGAGCTCACGCCCCAAGCTGGGGACGATTGTTTTTCTTTCATTTTTTTTTTTCGGGGAAAAGTTTTTGCAGACCTTTTTTTCTGGTCAACTTTTTTTAATTCGACCGAAAATCGTAAAAAAATGCAAAGGCTATACCGGCTAAACCCCTAGAGGGGTTTTCCGGGGCGCTGAGTTCATCCCTGGTGACGTCCGCGGCGACCTGGTGACGCCCTCAGAATGACCCGGGAGGTGAAAACGGTATAATAGCCTTTGCATTTTTTACGATTTTCGGCCGAAAACGAATTTGCTCCAAAATGACGGGGGTTGTGCATGGGGACTCTAACGTATCCCTAGACCAACCCCCAAGGGCATGTTCGTCCGAAAACCCGGTTTGTCTGTGAGGCAATGCATTATTCCTGATAGCGCGCAATCTGTGCGGGCGAGGTGAATTTGGGGCCTATTTTCTCACTAACGAAGTCCGGTATATGACTCCTAGGACGTGCTATGTTTTTTTTTGGTCCCAGAAGAAGGTCACCTGTGAGTTTAGTCAAACTCGGAGACAATTTTAAAAATTTGCTTTTTATTCGTACAGACGTAAATCGGAAATATTAATCTGAATTTGACACTGTGGTAATAGTAAGCCGAAAGCTGTTGCGGAGGATGTCCGCACCCCCAGCATTGCCTCCCGCATTGCCTCCCGCATTGCCTCCGCAGCAGCACCTCCAGCAGCGCCGCCGCCAGCCCCGCCTCGCGGAGGCAAAGATTAACAGGCCGGAGAATAATCTGTCCGCGTGAGACGCGTAATGAGATGCCCGCTCCCGCTCCCGCTCCCGCTCCAGCCGTGCCGCGATGGATCCCCTGTCAGGCGCGGGCCGTCCCTGCTGCCCAGCAAGGGGATTACATGGATCCCCCCCTCCCCTTCCCCCGCGGGCATCACTTTCACTTTCTCCGACGTGTTTGACCAGCCGGACGGATCTACTTATACTCTCCCTGGGGAGCCATAATAGCCCCCCCCCCCTCCTTTTCTTCCCCTCCTCGTCTGCTGATAAACTTGTTCTCTGTCAAATGGCCGCGCAGCTAGCTGATCTCTCTTCTTTCTCCTTTTTCTCTGTTGCAGAAAAACTTTAATCCCATGACGACCATCGTCTTCACCCTGGACTTTTTCCTCATCAGTTTCAACGTAAGTACACACACCTTGAGCGGGAACACGGTGCTAAAACTTTAAGTCCGCGCGCGGTAGTGCTTTTGCAGCATGCCTTACTTCGCTGGTTTAGGACGACTAAGTCGACGGGAAATACGCAACCAGGAGGATAAGGCGATGTGCGGAGGAAAAGAAAAACTTGCGGTGACGCGAGGCGATCACCGGCGATTAGCCTTCGACAAAGAATCGTCAATAATGGCTATGGTAATCTCCGTCGTCGTCGAGAAAAGCCCGTCTACAAAAGTGCGCGGCTGAAGGCTAACGACCTGGCCATGCGGCTCCGGGGGCGGCTCCGGGGGCGGCTCCGGGGGGTGGCTCCGGGGGCGGCTCCGGGGGCGGCTCCGGGGGCGCTCCGGGGGTGGCTCCGGGGGTGGCTCCGGGGGCGCTCCGGGGGTGGCTCCGGGGGCGGCTCCGGGGGCGGCTCCGGCTCCAGCAGATCACGGCAGGCTCCATTATTCATGCTATGCGGCTGGACTGTCTGCGCCGTCCGGCTCGCAGCGGTATTTTTATTTTTTTTATACCTCGTTTTTTTCATTTCGTATTTTTATATTTCCTTTTTTTCATGATTTCCGCCAACCCCGTGTTTCCTATCTATTATCCCTGAGGGTAGAACGAGTTCCGCCCCCTGGCCGTGCGCCACCTACCTCTCACCGGTGTGCCTCCCCCCGCCTCTCTGGAATGGGACACGGCGCCGCGTAGCCAGCGTGCCTGCCATTATTTCCACCTAACGGCGTGGAAAATTCACAACAACAGTCCGTTTGGTGAGCGGGGGCGGGGGCGGGGGCGGGTCGCCCTGGGTCGGAGGCGTCGTGTGGTCTGCCCTGCCCCGCCGGCGGGGGTGGGGGTGGGGGCGGGGTGCGGGCGCGCTGCCCGGTGCGGTGCCCGGCGCGAGCGCTCAGGTGCAGTCACGTAGTGAGGTGTTGGCTAAAGGCGGCCAACTTGAAAAAATCGCGTGCACAGCAATATTTGAAAATGCACGAATAATACAGTGAAACGCTTTAAAATACACAGAAATACATTGGAATACGCCGCATGCCGCACCCTCCGACTTGAGTGCCGAGCGAAGCGTGGCGGGCGAGCCAGAGCCACCCGACCTCTTCTAGTTGTGGAACGCCTCTCTAAAGGGCGGGGCGGGGCAGGGGAAGCTGTGTGCTGCTGCGACATGAGATCTGCTCGAGAGCTCCATGGAGGAGAGAGAGAGAGATTAGGAGAAGGGGTGAGCATGAGAGAGGGAGAGAGAGATAGAGATAGAGACAGGCGGATAATATGAGGAGGAGGGAAGGCGTGCACGCGGGGCGGGGTGGGGCGCGGATACAGAAGACGGTGGAGGGCTTAGCTTTTAGCGCGAGCTCGGCCCGGTATGACAGGAGAATATAGTAACTGATGACGTTGAGTGTCCTTGCGAGAGAGAGAGAGATATATATAGAAAGAGAGGGAAGGAGAGAGAGAGAGAGAGAGAGAGAGAGAGAGAGAGAGAGAGAGAGAGAGAGAGAGAGAGAGAGAGAGCGCGTGAGCGTGCAGGCGCGTATCTTAAGGCGGTCGGAGCTTAGGCGGTGTGAGCACATGGGTGAAATAGCGGGGCCGCGAAGCTCCCCCCCCCCCCCTACTTCCCGCTCCCATCCATATCTCTGCGAGTCTCGTCTCTCCTCGTCGCGTCGCGCCTCGAGGCCTTAGAACCGCGAGGCACGTGAAGAGTGCGCCAACACAAGCGCGCCCCACCGCGCCAGCCACCGCCGCGTGCCGTGCCGTGCCGTGCCGTGCCGCCGGGGGCGTGTTCTAATCAGAGAGCGCGCGCGGCCGGGGGAAAAAAACAAGTCAAACAGTGGCGGTGGGGCGGGGCGGGGCTCAGCAGCGTGAGTAGAAAACGTCGTTAAATTATTTCAGCTGAAGGCTCCGTGCGACGGGACGGGACGGGACGGCTGGCTACGGCTGCGTAATGAACAAGTTCAACTTTGACGCGGGGGGAACACTGGAAAAATTAATGTGACGTGTGTCACGTCAGTGTGACGTCCCGGGGAGATGGCATGTTTATGGGGTAGTACATGACTGTAGTTTTGGTCACGTGTAATGTTTTCTTAATCATTTTTTTTTTTTTTTGTAAAAGAAGAAAGGAAGCAATGAACCGCAAATCCACGCGGTGGTTGCTTGCCAGTGGCCTTATTTCTTCTGGCCAGTGTGAGCAAGTTTAGAGTTTGCCAGGCTAGGCTCAGGCTGCCAGTCATGGCCCCATGGCTCCTCGCACAGACCGTCGGAATGGAGATCATCTCTGCCGCTCCGCTGCGGACCCCCTGCAGCTTGACCGCTCCCCCCGCCCCCACCCCTTCTCTCTCCAGACACGCTCTGCCGCGTCGCTGCCCCCCGCGCCGCCTCCGCACCATCCATCTCTTCATTTCGCCGTTGTCTGCAGCGGAATAGGCTCCATAAACCAAACATCACCCGGCCCGCCCCGGCACCCCACCGGCTTCACTCCTCACCCTCCCCTCCCCCGCCCCCTCTCTCTCTCGTCCCGCCCCTTATCCTCTCTCTACCCCGTTGGCAACGAGGAAAATATATAACAGAAAATTATGCAAAAATAAACGCAGAACATAGAGGAGCCACAGCGTAAAGTACAACAAGCGCGGCGCGGGGAGGCGCAGTCGTAATAATTACCCCGCTTATTGTGCTTATCGTCGTCGTGATTCGCCGAGTGAGGCTAATGGTACGTTATTGCACAGCGGCCGATTACTGTACAGTGCGGGCGGGGCGGGCTCATGGGGCAGCTAGCCGGCGCGGCGCGGCGGGGCGCGGCGAGGCCGGGCCAGGCAATATTCGCACGTACAGTACCGTGGCGTCGTGGCCCGCCCCACACCCGCACCCCACCCCACCCGCGCACCCCGTCCCCGCGCGCTGGTCAAATTTTCACTCCTCACTGTAATAAATATCTCTGTAAATTTACAACTTTTTTCGGAATTTCCGAGTTTCAAACAGTGTTGTAACTTTACGATCGAAATCGTAAATTTACGAAAGCCTATTTGTGCTCGTTTAAGAATCACAAGTCGATACCAAGTGTCATGACAATTTTGTAAATTTACAATTTGATATCGTGACTTTACGACATTTCTAATGGAAAATTTTTCCGTAACTTTTACAAACATTTCTCACAGTGCTCCTCGTGGTCCTGTCTCAGTTTTGCACTTTTCCTGTAATATGCTCTTCTTGCTGCAATAGCTGCGGAGGGCTGCTGCATGCTGAGAGGAGCAGGGAAACAGCTTTTATCAGGGCGACCCGCAATTTTGTCGGTTTCAGTTAATTTTGCGCCACACAGCAGCAGGAAACCGTAATGTATTTTGTAGCAGGACATGCTGTTTTTTTTTATTAAAGACCCAATCTTTCCACAAACATTATATAGTATGACCCTTTGACCCTTAAACCTTACTTTGCCGTGGCAGGTTAATAAAGAGTAAAGATACGACGCAGATATTAGCAGAAATATTATTACTATAATTTTATCATTGAGTTGAACATTTATTTATGAGAAGTTGGTGAACCTTAAAGACTTATTGTCTCGATCCGCCTGGCGCCCTCATGGTCCCCGGCTGTTCATGATGAGGGACACCGTGTCCTACTCCCCCGCGCCTCATATGCCCGTGTAAGAGTCCTCACGTGTGACGTTTCTCGCTCAACCCAGCGCAAACGTGTGTGTGTGCGTGCGCGCGCGCGAAGTTAATATTTATTAAAACCGACGCTCTTCCCTCGCGATGATCACCGCGTCCACGGAGAGGCGAGTCGCCCCATCGGAACCGCACCGCGCTCGCTATTAAAATGCATGGAACACGAGGACATGAAAGAGAGCCGGCGGGGCGGGGCGGGGCGGGGGTGGGGCGGGGTGAGGCGGGGCACGGGGCACGGGACACGCGCGCAGTGTACACGAGTCGTACTGCGAAACCTTTTTGCACCGGGCGAAAGGTGCGAAGCAAGCAAGGGAAACGCCCTGAAATCCTGCAGTTTGACGTTAGCCGGTGAAAAAGGCAGGGCTGGGCTGGGGCTCGGACTCGGGCAGGGATTGGGGGTTGGGGTGGTGGTAGAGGTAGGACGCTTTCCTCATATCGCCACAGGGCTTGGTCTGGCGGGGCGGGGGCTGCCTTGGGGGGTGGGGGCGGGCACCAGTCTGGAGAAAACCCGAGGCGTATAGGTCCTGCGAGCGGAGCAGACGCTCCGCGCACATTCCGCTAACTTCCTTTCAAACCCCGCACCCCCAAAAAAGTAAATAAAACACAATAAGAAAACAGCTGAATTATTGCGTATATCCTGTGGGTCAGAGCGTCGCGCGTGGCAGCAGCTCGAGTTGCGGCGCGTTTGGCATGGGGCACCGCGCGCTTAGCGGCCCGCCCCACGCCGCCCCGCCCCGCCCCGCCCCGCCCCACCCGTATCGACTGCCTCGGCTAGCGGCCAATGATGGAAGAGGAAATAAAACAGAAGGCAGGCACACTCTGGACGCCGGCGGCGCTGCCCTATGCTGCACATACACACACACACACCACTCGTCCTGCTCTGCGACATTCGTTTTATTTCTCTTTTTCTCTTGTTTTCTCCTTTTCTTTTGTGGTTTCCGAGATAAGCGGACAATTGCGGTGTAACTCATGGCTGTTTCGGCTTCGGCCCCGCCCCGCCCGCTCCCGGGAGCGCCTGTGGAGCGCGGGGTAGGCAGGCCTGCCGCACGCCGGCGCGGGCGGGCGGCCTACCTCCCAGGCGCCTAATGGCGGACGCCTTGCCTTCTTGTTGCAGATCTACTCGCTGCTCTGCGTGGTGTCGCAGTACCAGGAGTACCGCGCCGGGCGCGGCACGGCTCACCAGCACAGGGTGAGTGATCGAACGAGTGAGTGAGTGAGCGAGTGAGTGAGCTAGCGAGTGAGCGAGTGAGTGAGCGAGCGAGTGAGCGCACTGTTAATTCTGTGCGTGCTGTAAAGTCGATTGCTTTGGGTGTAGCCGCTTACTAAATAATTATTGATGTAACCAAACAAATATTTAAAAATATGTTCACGCGAAGTAAACACAGCTTTGACAATTAAATTACATCCCTGTTCATAACGAAATTCCGAACCGTTTCATTTTTTGCAAGCGTAAGCTGGCTGTATACGGCGATCTAACAATACGAGAGCCACTGCAATACACTGTAGAAACCGTAAAGCGTAAAAAGCGTCATTACAATCGAAAACAACGGTAAGAAATAACGTATATATTCAGCGTCACGTTCCCTACAATTTACAACAACATTTTACATTGTATTAGTGCGTTTAGAAACAACAGTCTTTAACCGTTGTTAAAACTGAATGTTCTTTTTCAGTGTAGGTTGTGAATTGAAAGACAGCACCGCGCCACCGTCTGTCCAGAGGGACAGGGACAGGAAGGGCGGGGGAAAGACCATTCGTCCCGATTCCCTTTCTGTCACTGTCGCACTTTTGTCCACCCTAGCGCAACACTTCGAACTGTCACCCATTTTCTCCCCCCTCCCACCATCCGTTTTTTTTTTCAAATGAGAACAATGCAAGGGGTGGTGGGTGGGTCCCGTGGGATCCGAGCCGCCATCAGGGAAGATGAGGCGAGGGAAATGAACGATTATTTGCTTGCGTTGCTTCCAGGTCATCGCAAGTTTCTCTTTCTCTCTCTCTCTCTCTCTCTCTCGTTTCTTTTAATTGATATTTTTCTTCCCCAACCGCCCGCGCTCTCCCGCTCGCGCGGCACGTTTTCTTGCCCCATCCCTCTCGTTTCTCTTTCTCTTTCGTTGAGAATCTACCAGCAGAGCCTTCCTTCCGTTTTGATTTACCTGTTCTTTCCGCCACGCCGGGTCAGGCCACGCCCCTTCCGCCCTGTCCCACTACCCGCGCTTCTTGGCTCAGAACGTGTTCGCGACCGGCAGCTCTGCAGCCAGCTCTGCAAACCAGCTCTGCAGAGCCAGTAGCCCGGCCCGGCCCCGCCCCGCCCCGCCTCCATGCCCGCCGCAAAGTACTTTGTGGCTTCCGCTGACCCCACCCCACCCCTCCCCCTATCGCACCCTATTCTTCCTCGAGGGAGATATTACGCGAGGAGACCTGCCGCCCCGCCCCGCCCCCGGCCCCCGTGAGGACGGGCATGGGTCCCTGGCCCTGCCTACCCCTGCGCCCTAACCCGTCCCGCCCCGTCCCGTCGACGTGCATTATTATACTGAGAACAACTATGGCGGGGCGGGGCTGGTCGTGCTAGGTCTAGATGTCGAAGGTGGCGTGGCGTGGCGTGGCATGGCGTGGCGATGCCGGGCCGGAGTTGGGAGCACCCGCGCCCACCACCCCTTTCATGTCAGAGACAAGCCATCGCCCGCTGGACCCCGCCCCGCCCCGCCCCGCCCGGGCGTTCCCATTATGTTATGCCGGGTTGTTGTTTCGGCCAGTGCCCGCCTGCCTACCCTGCCCAATGACTATACACCTTCAGCATTGCCCGCCTGGAGCCCGTCCTGGAGCCCGTCCTGGAGCAGGCGCTCTCAGGGCCCTCGCCTGGCACGACCCCACTCACCTTAGGCGTGCGGGCCTGTGACTGTCCTATGATGTTGAGCCCTCCCTCCCTCCCCTTCCCTCACGTATATGCCAGATTCCACCCGCTCCCAGCCCCCGCGCGCGCCAACCCGTATTATTTCGTGTAGTATTTTTGTTATTCCTCGCTCGCTTCTCGACAAAAACATGGCGTCCTGCTCGGGCCGCGCGGCCACCATGCACCGTTAGCACCTTGCGAAGCAATGCTTCGTATTACAAAGCAAATGTTCGTAATCTGCGAAACGTTTGGATGCTTTGTAATACAAAGCATTCGCTTCGCAGCTTGCAAAGAACTTGGTCTGCAAGGCAAAAGGTTCGTAATCTTACGAACTATTTTGTTCGCAATACAAAGAAATTCTTCGCTACTGCGAAGCAACCAAATTTCTTCGCAACGTGATGTAACAGTGTGTCTTTTACTCTCCCTCTCCGTCGTTCTCTCCCCCCCCCCCTCTCTGCCACCCTGCTTCCCATTGCTTGCTGTACGACCGCACTGACCGCAACGCTTCAGTTTGCGGAACCAACTTCAAATAAGCTAGTCGGCATAGGCCCCGCCCCGCCCCGCCGGCAGCACGTCACTCCGCGGGCGGGGCGGGTGCCAGGCATGGTGTGGTGTGGCGGGGCGTAACCGACAAGGTGAACCTGACGGAACTGTCAGCACGGGCCGCCGCCGCCTGCCGCCGTGCGCGCAGCGCGCCCGCGACCAGCGTGAGTCGAATGGGTGGCCTACCTTCCCGGCGCCAAACCGCACGCTGGGCTCGGGCCCGCGCTCCGCGGCGCCTCGGGCGGGGTAGGGGCGGAGGCTAAGCCTGAGGTGCGGTGGGGGAGGGAAGGGGGGAGGCATCGTTGCAGAGGGTGGGTTGCAAGGAGGGCGCGCGGGGGTGGGAGCAGCACGGCTAGCCATCCGGGAAAGCAATCAACCGGACTCGTACTTGCCGCCTCGGCCCGGCCCGGCCCGGCCCGCCCGGCCCGCGCAGAGGTGTCTCATTTAAATAACAAACCCGCGTGGTTCTGGCGCGGCGTGGCGGGGGCGGGCTGCTGGGCTAGCCGCCCAGCTCAGCCCAGCGCCCAGTCTTACCAACCTGACTAAAGTTAAGCCAACGCTAGAGCCTTCTCGCCCCGGTCTGTTCCAGCAGGATCCTCTTAGTCCGACGTGTTTCTCGCACCTTAGTCATTCGTAAAGAGTAAGAGGGGTATAGCAGGCAGGCCTTTCCAGAATAATTGTTCAAAGGAAGGCGGCAGGGCGGGGGGCGGCGCTGGGCGGCGCGGGGAGGTGCGGCGCGCAATGATGCGAAAGGGGTGAGGGAGGCGCTGAAAACTTGCGACAAGTTTAGCAGCCGGCGCCGCTCAGCTCACGGCTCGGCCCGTCCGCATCGGCTGCGCGCTGGCTAGGGCTTTAACGGTAATCTGCCGGGCGGGGCGGGGCGGGGCGGGGGTGTCTCACTCGTTAGTCCTCCTAGCCCGCGCGCCAACGCAACGAACGATGCACTCCTTTATTTATGTCTCTGTGGTCCGACATGTAGTGGCGGTGGTGGTGGGGTGGGTGTAAGGGGGGGAGGGGGCGCCACGCGCCGCGACCCCGCGCCGCGCCGCCCCTCACGCCTCACGCCGTTTATTTTTCTTCCGCCGTTTTCCTCCACCTTTTCTTTTACTGTTTTTGCGGAGCCCCCGCTGCAGAAACTTGGGTCTATGAAAGCAGAAGTGGAGTTGGTTGGCAGTTTTACCGACACGTATCACATCACCTGCTCCAGCCCGCAGCCCCTCCCCCTCCCCCTCCGCACAGCTTTGGCTCGCCCGGGCCGGGGCCGGGCCAGGCCGTCTGCTTGGCGCCGGGTCCTCGGTCGGGCCGCGCCGGGCCGGGCCAACACCCTCCTGGACCTGGGCAGGCAGTAGGCAACCGGGCCGAACCAAACCCTCCCTCTGTCCCGCCCCGCCCCGCCCCGTGCTGCGAAGGTAGGGACATTAACAAGGTTGTCGGGAGTGTTACTGCCCCGGCCCGGCCCGGCCCGGGTCTTAACTTTGCCGTTCCCTTCTGTATCCCCGGCCCCCTCCCGTCCCTCTCCCTTTCCCTCCCTCTCCCACGGGCACTATAGCCCCCGCGGCTTAATGGAAGTGACGGTCTCAATCAAACCGCGGGAGATTTACAACGCCTATCCCCCGTCTCTCCCAACACACGCACACACACACACAACAATCTCCTCTCCCTTTCACCCTCCCCCCTATCTCTCTCTCTCTCTATCTCTATCTCTCTCGCTCTACTCGCCGATCTCCTCTCTGGTTTTTCGCAGTAATTGCGTGAGCAAACGAGATAAATAAAGAGCGATGAAACGGTGCGATAATGGAGGGCGGACGAGGGGGCGGGGCGGGGCGGGCGGCGTGGGGCGGGGCGGGGTAACCAAAGCCCTAATGGGCGCGCCGAGGAGCTCTGCCACGGCCTCACGCCCGCCTCACGCCTGTCCCTGTCTGCCCTGTCCTGCTGCAGCAGTTCCCGGCCGCGGCGCAGGTGCGCTACGTGTCCAAGCCCGACCTGTGGCCGGAGGGGCGCGGGCGCGGGCGCGGGCTGTCCCTGGTGCCCACGCCCACGGGGCCCTGCCCGGCCTTCGGCGACCAGCCGCAGCTGCCGCTCACCCTGGTGTCGCCGGCGCACTGCTCGCCGTCCACGTGCCTGCTGGACGCGGCGCAGGTGAGCGGGGTGGGGCACAGGCGCAGCACAGCGTGGCGGGGTACGCGAGCTGCACCAGCCGACTGATTCAGTAAGATCGCTCCCATGCCTCTGTCCTTGTCGCACTCATGGAGCAACTCCATACCCTGGCGGGGACACCCTCGTGAGTGCGACAAGGACAGAGGCATGGGAGCGATGTTCTGAATCAGTCGGCTGCACGTCCATGAGTTACCTGTGTGTTGTGTGTCCGCAGCCGCAGACTCACAGCCCGCGCAGCCTCAGCCCCGGAGCCGCGTGGCCCGGGGGCGGTCCCGGGGGCGGTCCCGGGGGCGGGCAGCCGCCCGAGTGTGCGGAGGGCGGGGGCGGGGGCGGGCCCGGGGGCGGGTCCTTCTCGCGCAGCCCCAGCGTGCGGAAGCACGTGCAGTTCAACCAGGCGGTGGGCGGCGCGGGGGAGGCGGGCTGCTGCGCGGACGCGGGCGTCGCGGCGCCGGCGCCCCGCGAGCGGGAGGGCTCGTTCAAGGGCCACCTGCCCGGCCGGCGGCGCTCCACCATCCAGCGGGCGCCGCTGCCCGAGGAGTCCAGCCTCGAGCTGCAGGAGGGTGAGTCACCGTCACATGTGTCTCGTCACGTCGTCACACTGTGTCACGCCCGCTCCGCTCACACCCGCGCTCTCGTGTCGCAGGCAACTCCGGGGACGCGGAGGTCGAGGTGGTGGAGCTGTTCGCGCCCGCCCCCAGCCGGGCGGGGGCGCCGGCGCCGCCCCCGGCCGCGAGCCCCGCCCCCGCCGCCGCCCCCGCTAGCCACACCGCCACCGGGGCGTGGCTGGTGCCCGTGCCGCGGCCCGCCCTCGCCGCCTCCGGCGCGCAGCGCGTCACCTACGTGAGCGGCGGCGGCGGCGGCACCAACGGGCTCGCCATCTGAATCTGCTCCCTCACCGCTCACCTCACATAAACTGCGTCAATCGAATCGGTTACCAAATGCTACGCGCTGCGTCAGCGCCCCGCAACGTTTTTAGTTTGCGTTTTTTTTAATTTTTTAATTTTTTTATTTTATTTAAGAAATGTTCTGCAGCGTATTAGTCGTTAGAAGTTTTCTAGTCATTGTAACGTGGCCGACTATCCGAGTTTGTCAGTAATCACGTGAATTGTTCTCTGACTAATTTTCGTGTATAGTAGTGCTTTCCCTTCAGTCTTTTTAAGCATTTTAAGAGATTAATGTTGGCTAGTGGCGTTAATTATGCGTGCTTTGATACTTCTTGAAGAGGGAGGAACTAAAGAAGTATTGGTCTGTGATGTGTGAAAGACTGTTCAAGATATAGTTAGGAATTTTTCATGTTTGTTTTGATTGAATTTTCAGCCGCACTGTAAATGATTTATGCCAAAAAATATTTATTAATTAAGTGAGTTGACTGAATCTTCCACGTACGTACAGTTACTTATGAATTGTTTTCTACAATTTATTGTATCTGGAAAACTCATAACTTGTAAGGACAGTGAATAATGATCTTTCTTAGTGGTTTCTGTTTTCCTCTCTTTTAGGTTTTTATTCAGTATTGTATCAACATTTGAATTTTGTACAAACTGTACGTTTGTTCCTGAGAGTTTAGTCCGATTGACCCATCACGGTCGCGCCTTCCCCTTTGCGGTTTTAGTAATATTACGCCAAATTGAGTCTTACGTGGAATACCGACCAAATGTTTGTGCGCACGTAATGAATTCTCGTGATTGAGAACTTATAGTATATTTTCACAAGGATTAAATTTCAATTGTTTATTAGAATAACAAAATGATATATCTATTTTGATTAGTAACAAATTGCCAAATTATTCTATAGTTAGTTGTTATCCTTTATAAATAATTATTGTCAAATCGAAGTGTCTGTAGCCCTTCAGCTTTAGCAAAAAGCAAGTATCTCATACTCCTCATAAATAGCACTTGTCTCAAAATAGAAACAAAGTGTAGTCTATAGTGTGTGTCTACATTGGCAATTTATTGTTATGTAAGGACATCGCGAGTGCAAAGCTCGATTAGATTCAAGGATCGACCGGAAAACTATTGCAAATAAAATTGGTAAAAAAAAAAAAGAAGAAAATACCCTGTTATGATTCTTCGCATAGTTCAGAAGAAAACGAAACTACAGTACTCTATGTTTTGAAATGGAAAGTTTCAATGTCCGAGGCATAAAAGGTGAACGGGAAAATACCTTCTCTCTTTGTTGATAAGAGTCTAAAAGGGACCGTGCATCTGCCTTGCCTCCGATTCACTTTTAAAACCAAGGGGAAAGTGGAACATGGGCGGCGTACACTCTGTCCAGAAGCCGCTTGCTTGCACCACAGGAACGAGCTCACATGTTGTCTAGGCCCCTTCGAACATTTCTGGAACACCTTCCAATCGTTCAAAGTGCCGTTCGCAACAGGCCTCGCAATGGATTTTTATCACCACCGAGAACCTTTGCACGCAGAGGTGGAGCATTTAGTGACGGTCCCCACGGCAAGGGCCAGGGGCACGATAAGGGACCACCTCAATACGGGGAGGCAGACGGCTCATTCAGGGACGGGACTGGAAGGGGGGGGGGGGGGGGGGATAGGACACGGTGAAACGCAGTGGGTGCGGAGCCGAGTGACCTGCGATAGCAACCGGCACTCCACCTGCCCCATCCCGCCCCGCCCCACCCCGCCCCGCCCCGCTCCAGACCCACATGGGGATGACGCCACAGCCTAAAGATTCACTGCCACCTGGGGGGCGACCTCAGTTGGGTATTGGAAGCGGACCGGAGTGCATCTCGAGGAGCCGTCGAACCACACAGCAGCGTCAGGATGAAGGGATTCATCGCAGTCACGGTGAGGACAGTGCAGTGTTCAATGCGAATCAGCGAGAGAGAATCAAGTATTGAGAGTGTTCAAGAACTTGAGTGAATGGATAAGTAACCGAGAAGCGGAGACCCAAACGCAGCTGTAGCAGGAGGATACCGTACTACTCCTGAGTGGTGACGGCGTTGGTGAGGCGGCTGCGGCACGGCGGCGCCCCTCCTGTGTGGTTATAGTGTTGAAATGCGTTGTCCACCCGGCACAGGTCGTGGCCCTGCTGGCGGCCGGCGCGCTAGGTGGCGCGGTGCGGGGCGGCGCCAGCCCCCGGCAGGCGCGATGGTTCCTGAGCCGCGCTGACGTCACGGAGGTCGTCGAGGAGGAGAAGGTCGTGACGCAGGTTACGCCCTGGTCGTGCGTCGTGGTGGCGCCCTCGCTGCCGCCCTGCAGACACGTGCGCCATCTCAACATCGAGGCCACCCCGCCCACCCCGTCAGTAACAATTTGAACCATTTTAAACAAGGTGTGATCCGTGCGGATATTTTTTTCGAACGAGGCTCTCGGCTCACAGCATTGCTGCGACGGCGGCCCCCGTGCTGCCCCGGTTCTACGGCGACCACAACCTGGTGGAGTCGCGGCGCCGCTACTACCTGGAGCAGGGCGTGGGCATGCCCATGGCGCCCATGGGCTCGCTCGACCCGTACTACAGCGACATGGTCCCGGTGCCCGCCGCGCCCGCCAGCGGGTGGGTGCCCCTCATGGCCCGCGAGGCCACCGAGCCGCTGCCCGCCGCCCCCGCCCCCGCCCCCGCGCCCGCCGACCCCGTGACCACCGCCCCCACCGCGGCGCCCGCCGCCGAGACGTCGGCCCCGGCGGCGGAGAAGCCCCCGCGCGAGCAGGGCTGGGCCGAGTGGCTCGGCTTCCGCGCTTACACCGTCACCAGCACCCTCGTCAAGTACGCCACCACCAAGTAAGTCTCCGTGCGGGTCCCAAAGAAGCGTCCGCTCCAGGTCCTCGGCTCGGCGCCCGCTATAGTGCTGGTGGTTTTCCTCGCAGGGTCGCGGATCCAGGCACGGTCGTCACCTTCTCCGTCCGCGGCTGCCAGCCGTCCAAGCTGCCCTTCGATCTGCCGCTGTGCGTCGTGCAGCCGCCGGCCCCCGCCAAGCTCGAGGAGACCGCCCCTGCCGTGGAGGTCAGCCCTGACGCCCCCGCCGAGTCTCCCGCCGCCCCCGCCGCCCCGGAGACAGTCGTCACATCGCCCCCCGCCCCCGCCCCCGCCACAGCGGACAAGGTCTCAGCTGGTGCCCAAGCCCCAGCCGCCGCCGCCACCGCTGAAAAGCAAGCTGCGCCCGCAGCTGCCGCCCCTGCAGCTGAAGCACCCGCGCCCACAGCTGCTCCGACGGCCGCAGCGCCAGCGGAGACGGACCCCAAACCCTGAACAGCTGTCCCGTCGGGTGAGAATGAGTGAAGACTGTCGCCAGTGATATTCAATCAAGTACCACATGAGCAATGTGGAGAAGTTGTTTGAAGGACGCCGTGTATATATTTGCAACCAAATCAGCCCCTCATACGAGACTTAAGTTATTGTAACCGTAAATAGTTTTAATATTTTTGAAGAGTGAACATTACTATTTTTCTGTACAAAATATAAATCAGATGACTTCTAGGTCTTCTAGCGAGAGTAGAGACTGTGCAGTGTGCAGACGTGGGGAGGAGAGACACCAAATGTTCTGTAGTTATTAAAGTGAATGCCCTCTTAGACTGTTTATGTATAAAATCTGTGAGACTTGTTCTGATTGAGGTTAATTTATGTGTACATTTTTACCGATGCTTGTAAATTATTTCGAAAGACTTTTTCTCAATAAAAAGAGAAGGGTTTATCTGAATTACCTGTGTTTATTAGATCACATTTAGTCCATTCACCACCCCGCCTTTCAATTGGCAAGAAATTGGTGAATATTTACAGTGCAATACTCCACATAGCAGAGAAATAATTTAAACTCTTACATGACAATAAATAAATAAATTAGTTAATAAATTAGAAAAATAAATAGATCCTAGCTTAGAACACAGATTGAGTTACTTTTTCAGTCAGAAGCGGGCTTCTCCTCGGTCTCGTTCTCCACGGCGGCCTCGGCGACGGCCTCCTCCTGGGGAATGGCCTCCTCCTGACCCTCCCTCCAGTGGTGCTCGACGGGGCCCTCGGTGTACTCAACGCCATAGGCGACCTTCTCTGGCTCGGGCTTGTAGGCTGGCTCGTGGTGAGCGGGCTTGTGGACGGGCTCGTGGTGAACAGGCTTGTGCACGGGCTCGTGGTGAACGGGCTTGTGGACAGGCTCGTGGTGAACGGGCTTGTGGACAGGCTCGTGGACGGGCTCGTGGATAGGCTCGTGGACAGGCTCGTGGTGAACAGGCTTGTGGACAGGCTCGTGGTGAACAGGCTTGTGCACGGGCTCGTGGTGAACGGGCTTGTGGACAGGCTCGTGGTGAACGGGCTTGTGGACCGGCTCGTGGTGAACAGGCTTGTGCACGGGCTTGTGGTGAACAGGCTTGTGCACGGGCTTGGTGGGCTTGTAGACGATCTCGTCACCAGCCTCGTAGGTGGGGCCGTATCCGGCGCCACAGAAGGGGATCTTGAGGTCGGTGGGCACGCAGTTCTCGGCAACCAGGGTGGCGGTGACGCGGTGGTCCCACACCTTCTCGACCTTGGTGACCCACAGGGTCTTGTACTCGACGATCTTCTCGGGCCTGTTGTGGTGGCCGAGGAGCCCGCCGGCGCCGGCGGCGGCGTTGTTGGCGGCGGAGGCGGCGGCGGCGATCAGGTGCTGGCGTCCACTCTGCTCGGCGGGCAGGGCGGGGGTGGCGGAGGCGGGGGCGGCGGGGGGCGCGACCGGGCGGAGCTCCAGGTAGCGGGCGGAGCGGGCGGCGGCCTCGAGGTCCTCGGGGGCTTCCACGATGTTGGTGGAGGCGGGCAGCCTGCAGGGAGAGAGAGAGAGAGCGGATCAGCGCGACAGTCTCACATGTAAGCGCAGTGCAGATTAGAAGCGACGGGGCCGGGACGGGACGGAGCGCTTGGGTTTGGCCCGTCCCGGCCGCGCTAGGAAAATCACGCACTGCAGCTGCCAATTAGGCGCGAGTTGCGGGGCGGGGCGGAGCGAGACGGGGCGCGGCGTGGCGTGGCGGGGTGGGGCGGGGCGGGGCGGGGCGGAGGTGGGTCAGGTATGGGACAGGTGCGGTCATTCACCTTTTCAGCCCGCCCAAGCCCTCCAGCTTTCTATACTAGCACACAATGCTGCGCGATTTAATACTTTTAGGGTGCCTTTCCTGCTGTTCTTAGCCCCACCCCAAATCCCCTCCCTCTTTCCCCGAGTGGCGTCGCCGTGGCGCCCGACGTCTTCTTTCTCTCTCGCACTCGCAGCGCTCGCACCAATCGAGAGTGCGGGAGTGCCATGGGTGTGAGTGAGATAGAACACGGACACTCACATCTCCGCGGGCATAGCGCCGTGCCGTGCCCTGCGTGCTCATGGCGCCCTGGTCTGGTCCGCGAAAACCGAGATCCTATACTGATGTTGTCGTAAATAGTAAAGAGGCCAAACCGTAGGAGAGGGGCTCCCAGCACGCACGAACCGTTAAGATGGGCCCAAACCGCTCTTTTCCGCCCTCCTCCCTCAGCAGCCCCAGGTCCGGGGTGGGTACTTACTCGGCGACGGCGCTGGGGCTGATGTACAGTCCCTCCTTGAGCTCAGCGTCGGCGTAGACGCCCTCCTCCTCGTCGTCGTAGACGCCGGCGGGACCCTCCTCGCGGAGGCCGTGGTTGCAGGGCTTGCCGTGCTGCGCGCCGGAGGCGGAGTAGGCTTGGAAGGGCAGGCACGGGGGCTTGACGCCGTACACCTTCATGCACACGGGGTGGCGGGTCACGAGCTTGGTGAACTGTGGGCAGAAACACGCGCGGTTAGGGAAGTTCACCTCTAGCGGGGGGAGTCTGCGTTGATCACGGGAATGTCTTACCTCGACGAGGACGGTCTTGGTGACCTTGATCTTTTCCTTCTCGGCGTGCAGGGGCCGGTGCGGCGGGCGGTGGGTGGTGGGCCGGTGGTGGTGCTCATGGTGCTCTTGGACGTGCTCTTGGACGTGCTCGTGCTGCTCCTGGTGCTGCTGCTGGTGCGCGCCGTGCACGTAGCTGCCGACGGCGTGGATGATCTCGGACGGGCGGGGGAAGTGGTAGGCGGGGGCGGCGGGCGCGGGGGCGGGGTGCTCCTCGGGGTCGCGCTGCGACACGGCCTCGGGGGCGGCGGCGGCCTCCTCGGCGGCGGCGGCCACCTCGACCTTCTCAGCGGGCAGGGCGAGGGTCAGGTGCAGGGCGGAGGCCAGCAGGGCGAACGCCACCAGCAGAAGGGAAGTGCGTGCAGCCCTCATGGTGCCTGCGGGAGGAGAAGCAGGACGCGGTCAGACAGGTCGGACACAGGCACAGGCTCAGGTCACACGTTCACATTCCAGCAACACCCGGCGCGGCGCGCTACGAACAGAACTCTTGCACAAGTATCCCGGGCGGGGTGGGGCGGGGCGGGGCGGGGCGGGGCCGGCTCTTCATTATTCGCACATATCACGTTTCAAATTAAAGGCAGCTGAGACGTAACGCGGTGCTATTTCTTCACTTTGCGGCCCGCCCGCCCACGCACCGTGACCGCGCGCGGCTCATCCGTAAAGCTATCGTTACATCAGTGCGGCCCAGCCCGACACGGCCCGGCCCGGCCTGGGGCACTGGAGTATCCAGGACTCCAGGACGTGCCGCGCCCGCCCCGCCCCGCCCCGCCCCGCCCCGCCGCTCGCGAGACAAGGCGCCAACTACCCTAGAGCGTGTAGCGGGCCACGGCCTTGAGCACGTTCAGGTCGGACTCGAGCAGCACGAGCACCAGGACGCCGGAGATGAGGTACACGGCGTGGGCCAGGAAGAACACGCTGCGGAACGTCTCCACTACGAAGTGGCCGACGGCGGCCAGCATGGTGCACTGCGGGTGCGGGTGCGGGTGCGGGGCCGCTGCCGAGCAGGGCCGGGCCGGGGGCTCCACCACTCACCTGGGGCTGGCTAGTCGCAGACTGAGGAGGCTTAGGGATTTACTAAGTGCGCGTTGTCGCCACCCTCCCTTTTATAGCCTGGCTCGGGGCGTGGCGTGGCGGGGCGGGGCGGGGCGGAGCGGAGCGGCCAGACCTGCCTGGACGGCGACAGTCTCCGCCACCCGAGACCTGCCCGACGACGCCCTTCTCCGCCGACGAACCCCCCCCTTCCCCTCCCCCGCGGGCTCGCCAATACCTGCCCTTCTCCAGCCCCCGCTCCGCCCCGCCCCGCCCTACCCCGCCCGGCCGCCTGGCTGCCAGCCCTGTCCAGGCTGCCCCCCACCCCCCAACCCCTGCCCCCGCCACCCGCCACCGCCCCCCACCCCACCCCTTCGGTGTCTGAGCAGCCCTTTCACGCCGCTCACCCCTCCCTACCCTCCCCTACAGTGCGTACCCCGGCCCCGTGCTCATACGTATGCAGACTGGCCCGGGGCCGGCCCCGGCCGGGGCTCAGCCGTCCGTTCCGTCCATACATTCCCCTGTACAGCGCACCGCGCGCTATTACCATGAGCCCCAGAATCATTGCATACCGTACCGCACAGACTCCTACCGTGGGGAAAAAAAATATGAAAGCATTCGGTCCCGAGATAAACCGTAAAGGTAGCGTATAATTACTGTAGGAAGCGGCCGGGCCAGTATAAGTATTTTTAAGCGCGTGGCCTTCTGTTACGTGCTGAATTGGATTGTTTGTTTGTACTGCGATTTCCCGGCGTAAAATTATTCTTAAACTGTGGTAAGCAGGGTTGGATGGGCAGACCATTAGTGCAGAACGCAAGGGCTGGAGATGTCCACCGCCGTGCCCCGCCCCACCCCGCCCCGCCCCGCCCCGCCCCGGCCCAGCCTCTGCGCCCTTCTTGACCCATCGGCCCCGGTCGGTCCCCCTACCTGTCCGGCCCGGCCCGGCCCGGCGCTGCGCGCTCTGCGACAGCAGCGCGGATGGTCTGGTCCGGTAACGGTGCTCAGCAGGCCTCACCTGCATGGCCCGGCCGGACCCGACCCGACCGGTATTGTCTCTTGCTTTGAAAAATCTGAAAACAAACGAAAAGGATGCGGGACTGACACGCCTCTATAAAAACCAACACAGGCCAGTGCACTATCCCGCAAAGAGGCACGGGTGCAGAGAGGTCAGGTCAGGTCGGCTATGTGGAGGGAGGGGGGGAGGGGGAGTGTTCTGCGACGAGGTGAAGAAGTATAGTGTGTACCTTATTATTCCACCCTTGCAAATTTTATCTGATCTGGATTAAAATGACGCAATGTGGGTCATAGTTATGCCTTGTTATGAAAGTTGGTCGGCCGCGTGTTCCGAGCGCAGCCGCGACCTCCTGGCCTGCCTGACGCGAAGTGACGTGACCTCCATGATTGTCACGCGTATGTGCCACCCTGCCGCGCTGCGCCACGCCGCGCCACGCCACGCCACGCCGCGCCACGCCGCGCCACGCCGCGCCACGCCACGCCACTACGCGAACCGAACAGCAGCAGAAGCATTGCGACCGGATGGACGCACTCGCCGGCGGGCGCGGTGAGGCGGGGCGCGGCGGGGCGGGGCGGGGCGGGGCAGAGCGCGGTGAGGCGGGCGGGGCGTGGTGCGGTGCGGCGCGGCGCGGTGGGGCCGGCGGGGCGTGGCGGGGCGTGGCGGCGCCGCGGCGCTGCTGCGACCCGCCTCGCGGTGCTTCGCATAGCTCGGCTCGGCTCGGCGCTCAGTCGCGGGACGCCGTCCTGGCCGAGCTCAGCACCACGGGCGGAACCCACCTGGAGCAGAAACGCCAGGCACACCAGGCAAGTAGCGAGTCGGATATCACCCGACCACGAGGCCATATCGATGCTTTGCACGAGTGGCAAAAAAGTTATTAGCGGTACCAAAATTATTTTGCTGTTACCACAGTAACAAAAGTGTTTGCTAAACCAGCTTACCGTTTTTTTGCGTGTGTGTGTGTGTGTGTGCGCGCGCGCGTGCACCGGGTGTTTCTTTCAATGGGTAACAGTGTTGCGGGATTGCATTATACAGTGCTCTCCAGCGGCGCGCAGGGGCTATGATGCCTAACAGGCGAATGGGGTAGGCACACCCGCAACACTGTTACGCATCCAAAGAAACACCAGGTAAATAGCGCCGCATGGCCCTTATATAGTCACTGACCCGCCTGCAGGCCTCCTTGTGTCTCGAGTGCCGCCGTGGCTCACGCCGTAATCCGCCGTAATCAGCTGGGGATGATTAGGCACTGGCCCACTTGGTGCCGCTTGGGAGTATGTCTTCTGATCGCATGTGTCGTGTCGTGCACAGTGTGCTTCTGTACCGCTGATGATGCTAATGCTCTAATGCCCCTGCCCGCCGAGTGCAGTGATGTCGCACCGCATGACCGCGAGCGACCGCTCCGGCCGAGGCGAGGCGAGGCGACCTTCCGTCGCGGTGTTTAGGCCCGCGGCAGTGCGGTGCGGCGCGGTCCAGAGCGTTACCCGCTGCTGAGATCACCGGAGCCGCATGGGAGGGAACAAGTACAGGAGCAGAGTTATCAGGCCGGTGCACCGCGGTGATTGTCTCGCGAGCGGCAGCGCGCCGCGGCGCCCGCGGGGCTTATCGGCAGTTAGACACGGGCGGGGCGGGGCGGGGCGGGGCGCGGTGAATGTGTTGCACGGTGGAACGGAACACGGCGGAGCAGGGCATAGCCCACCAAGGTCCTGGCGCTGCGCTGCGTCGCGTCGCTCCGCGCGGCTCGCCGGCCCAGCACGGCCCGGCCCGGCCCGATGGGATATATGTCCTTTCAGGATCACCAAAGCGGCACGGCTCGGCGCCGTGAGAAGAGGAGAGGGGAGGGGAGGGGAGGGCGGGAGGGTTATGACGCTGTCCTGGGGGCCTACCGGCCCGCGCCGCGCCGGACCCTGTCACGCATGCTATGATGCCGGACCATCAGGCTGCGCTGGCGCTGGTGCTGGTGCCGCTCCCGCCGCGGATGGACGGGAGGGAAGTGAGCGTCAGCGTTGTAGCCAACGGTCCGTCCCGCCACTACCATTATTAGCCAAACGTGAGCGACCTCCGCAGAGCGGTCCCGCCACCGGAGCCACTGTGTCCTCCCCGCCCCGCCCGCCGCCCGCCCCCGCCGTACCTGTCATGTCATGGACAAAATAACCGAAATAACTCGGTTTATTCACCGCAGTTCCTCGGTGCATTGTTGCTCATCGCTGCGGCGCGTGCCAGCCAGGCCTGGCGCCGGCCGGCTGGGCCGACCCCCTCTAATGTCTCTTATTACATTGGAGAGATAATCGCGGTGCGGTCCTCAGCCTGGCGGCCCCGCCGGGGGCACGTACGGCGTACGGCGCATGGCGGGGCGAGGCGGGGCGGGCGGGGCGGGGCGGGCGCCTTATTAGTATGCGACAAAAGGAGCGCCGCGACGCCCCTCCCCCCACGAGCGCCCGCTTAGGGAAGGACCCCGCCGCCACCCGCGCCGCCACCCGCGCCGCCGGTCGTACGCGCAGCCCGATGAAGCCCTTATAAGAGCGGGGAGAAGTTTTGTTGCTTGTACTGTGCTGTACTGTACTGCTGCAGGTGGCAACAACGACGCACCACCTCTCCCCCACAGTGTGACAGCCACCGCCACACTGAGCCCTGAGGGGGGCCTGAGCAAGGGTCCTCCAGGGCGAGGGGGCGCGCTCCACGGGCAACAGACTCGAGCCGGGCGGAGCGGGCGGGGCGGGGTGGGGCGGCCCTCGCCTCACCTCGCCCTCCTCCCGCCCCGCCCCGTACCGGCACTCAGGCCGGAGGCCGGAATCCAAGCCTTCCATTGTTGAAGTAGTTGTTATGAGTTTCTCGGGATTTGGTGCGCGAGGAGTTCGACGTCCTTATCCTCCCTGCGCTGTGCGTGCCTATGTGGGTTCGGCAGGGCTGGGCGGGGGCGGGGCGGGGGCGGGGCGGGGGCGGGTCGGGGCGGACCGGAGCTTGGGCCTTCCTCGAGCGGAGGGCAGGGACTTGTCCCTGTACTGGGTTAGGTCGAGGAACAGAGACAGGCGGTGAGAACGGCCGGTCGGGTCGGGGCCCACGCCGCGCCCTGCTCTGCCCCGCTATGCTTCCTTCCGCGATCAGCAGACTCCCGTGCGCCCTACTCCGCGCCCCGCCTCGCGCCCCGCGCCCCGCACCCCGAACCCGCTCGTCTGTCGTGTCGCCGAGACTCCGCACCGCAATTACAAATGTGACACGAGCGCGGCCACAAGTGGGGCGCCGGGGCTCCGAGCAGAAGTGCCCCCCCCCCCCCTCCTTTCCCCGGCCGCGCCCAGGAGTAGGGCGCGCGCCGCGGCCGCCGAGGCGTTCAATTAATTGATCAATTATTATTTCACCGAAAAATGAGTCCACCAGTTTTTCATCACACATACACGAGCGCGCGCTGAACCGCCGGAGGGTGTGCAGGGTGCTAACCAGAGCGTCACGGATCGCCCGGCTCGGCTCGGCCCGGGCTGCCATCCCGCGGATCTTCCTGATTTTGCCACCGCAGAGCAGCGCAGCCGCTCTGGCCGGCGCGGCGGCCGCGGGCCTCTCCAGCGAGAAACAGGAAACAGGCAGGATCCTCCACAGCACTCGCAGGCTGATGCGTTCTCCTAAGACAGGACCAGGATTAGTGCTGCCAGAAAAATAAGGCAATAAGTAGCCTAAAACGCAGTGGAGTTAAGCGGGCTGCATCTGCGCCTGCCTACTACTAGGCGTACAGGTGCGTACATGTTGCCTAGTAGGCAGGCACAGATGCAGCCCGCTTAACTCCACTGTGTTTGGGCGACTTATTGCCTACTTTTCTGGCAACACTGATGGAGTGGAGGGCCGTGGGCTCGTGGGTGGAGGCCTAGGTCACGTGTGTACGCCAGGCCAGGCCACGTGATCACTCGTGGGTGTCGGGCCGAGCCGGGCCGGGCCGGGCCGTCCGGGCGTGGGTGGGTGGGCTCCAGGATGCAGGCCGGGCCGGGCCGTGCTGCGTCGCCTAGACGCCTGGTCCACGTGACCACGCGCTCACCCGAAAACCAAGGGGTGACTTTACATTTTTTCCAGGGGCTTTGTGTTCACGATAGTAAGAGCGTCATGCATTTGCAAAATAAGGCTTTAAAAATTCCCAGAGGCCTTTAAACCAGCGCAATACGTACGTTTCAAAACTGATACCGAAGCACACAGTGATACAGTACAGACAATTACTACGCGCTAAGAAGTACAGAAAACATGCCTGTGTGCTAAATTCAGTATGTAATCAACGAATCCAAATATGTTCCGTTTGCAGATAAGGAAAGAGACGGCTGCGGGTACGGGGGCGGGACCGAGAAGGCCATGTCTGCAAGCTCTGGAGCTATACGACGTCGCCCGCAGACGTGTATATCCATTGCTGCATATGGAGTATTTTTTTTTTAAACACGCGCTACGAAAATGTCAGAGAAGTAATACAATACGGGTTGTCAAATGACAAAATATCACCAGGACGAGATATTTTTCGTTTTGTTTGTTTGTTTGTTTCGTTGGGAAGGATGCGAACATCCCAGCGACAAGACTCTGCTCTATGTGACTCTCGACTCTATGGCTCAACGGCGCGGTGTGGCGCACAGCCTGCGCGGGCGGAGAGGAGAGGAGAGGAGAGGAGATGAGGGGAGGCAAGGGGGCCCCGGCAAAACAGTTGATGATGTTACTACATCAAGCGTCGCGGTGCGGCGCCAGCTGAGCTTCAGCGGGGCGGGGCGGGGCGGGGCGGGGCGGGGATGCGTATCCCGCGGCAGAGCGGAGCAGAGAAACCAGAGGCGCCGGCGCCACGCGGTAGCCGCCAGGCGTGCTGGAGCTGGAGCGCGCACTCCTCTCCACTTCAACTTCCAGCAACATCTCGCAGTGACTTGCAGATGCGTTGCTTTATGCGTGAGGCGGTGGGCGTGCGTCGAGGTGGGGTGGGGCACTACGCTCCCCCCACGCCTCGCGCTTGTCCCACGCACGCCTGCTAAAAGCAAAATAAAAATATCAAAAAGGAGCAACATTTCTCAGGTGCGAGGCTAACGGGTGATTGGCGTGTGTTCGCAGGTGCAGCGGTGCGGCGGTGCGGCGGCCACGTGACACCACGTGATACTCGCCGGCCGGCCGGCGGCGATGCCCCTAAGGAAGTGAAAGTTCGTGCGGCGCGGTGTTCAAGAGAAACAAAAGTGAAAATATGTGAGGAAAGAAGATAATACGGTGGCAATAAAAGGAAGAGGGGGCCAGTCCGCCCTTAATCTGTTCGACGCCGAGGATAACACGGCAGCGGGTGGCGCCGCGCCGACCTGTCGTATCGGACCCCGTGCAAGCCCCCGCCCGCCGGGCCCTCCTCCTGCAGGGGCGGTCCAGCCTTCCAGGAGGGGAGGGGAGAGGGCCATGCCGGCGCTGACCTGACCGCATCCCGGTGCCCTCGAGACCGTCACCGCCATGGGGGCGGGCTGCTGCCGCGCCCGTGTCCTCCCGGGCCCGGGGCCCCACGCCCCGCCGCCGCGCCCCGCCTGGGGGCCTGGGGGTCTCGCCTGGGGCTCGGCCGCCCCGGACCCCAGCATCGCCAACCTGAGGCCTGGCGACAAGTTCCACGTGAGTACTGTACAGTGAAAATCCCTTTAAATAATTGGTGCCTCGTTTCTTGGACTCCGCGATCACCTCTCTCTCTCCCTTCGCTCTCTTCTTCGGAGATGCGTATGGCGTCGGTGCAGCGTCAGAAGCCTTACTTCCCCTCTCAGGAGCCTCTGAGGAGCGAGAGAGAGGGAGAGCGAGAGAAAGGGGAGAGAGAGGAGAGGAGTTGGTCGTGATAATCTCCGAGACGGTGTTTACCCCCACGGTGCGCCGCCTCGCGCCGCCACGCCCTGCGGTACGCGCGGGGCCCGGCCCGGCCCGGCCCGGCCTGGACCCCTTTGAGCCTCGCCTGATAAGGCCCTCCAAATCCACCTGTTGAGCTGAGCAGCTCTGTACCGCCCCGCCCCGCCCTGCTCCGTCCTGACAGCCCACGGGCGACGGGCTGGTTGGTTTGTCCTGTCGTTATCCCCAGTCCGGTGGTGCGGCGTGCACTGTGCACCGCTCCCTACCCCTCTCTCCACGGGCAGAGTGCAAGCAAAAACCCCTCCCTTCTCTTCAGACGAGACGGGTCGGGACGGGGGACGAGGTTGGGACCCGCTTCAGCTAAACCCATTCAGCAGCCCCGGCCCGGGACTTAGAGCTCGAAAGATCCCACGGCGACCTACGTCCACGAAATTTGCCTACTCCCAGGAATTCGCGCAACAATCCTCTCTTCTACTCCGAAACGGAAAGTTTGCGCGCAGGTGGAATCCGCTGACGTGGTTGGCTAGCAGGTATGAGCTCCGGGGAAACTTTATATCCGCGTTACCGTATTCCACGCGGTGAAAGTTCATTTGAAAATGTTGACGACAGCGTCGCGCCGGCGGCCTAATGCCGCGAGACACCTCGGCGTCGCAACCTCGCGAAGTGTGCTCAGAGTGAACTATTAGCGCTCTGTGTGGGGTCGCGGAGCACAGCAGGCTCCTCCCCACCCCGCCCCGGGCGCCTCACCCCACCCCGCCCCACCCAGCCCCGCCCCGCACATAGAGACGCCTCTGCCGCAGCCACGCTCACGCCCCCACCAAGCCTCAATTATTTGCGAACTTACGCAGCAATGGGCAATTTAGCGGCGTTGGTTTGGAGAGTTGTGCCTCGCGGTCGTGGATCTGCATCAGCCAGTGAGCCGGCGTGGTGTGGCGTGGCGTGGCGCGGCGTGGCGTAGCGTGGAGCGGCGTGGCGTGGCGCGGCGTGCCAGCGATACAAGGACGCGGACTGCAGGTCAGGGGGTCAGCGAGTCGCTTATGTCTTCTTGCCGCCCCAGCCGACGCCTCGCCTCGCCTCCGCCGCAAACAATGGCACTGCCAAACAATTCTTTTTTCCCGTCGATATTTGTCACGTTCAGCTCGTCCTCCCGCTCTGGCGTTCGACCGCGAGCATAACTGTACCGGGTGTTTCTTTGAATGTGTAACAGTGTTGCGGTATTGCTTACTCTCCAGTCCTGCAGGGGCCATGGCGCCTTATGGGCGAATGGGGTAGGCAAACCCGCAACACTGTGACGCATTCAAACAAACACCCGGTACTAACACGCACGATTACAGGTGCGTGTTTTACTTCTGTAAACGTCTGTCCAGCCAGTTTCGACTGCAAGTCTACTGGTACTGGTTCGGAGGAGGAGAGAGAAAGGAAAGACGGAGTGAGGGTCGCGGTCGGTGGCCGGTGGCAGTAGTGCAGTGTAGCTTTGGAGTAGGCGGGGAAGGACGGGGCGGGACGCTACGACGGGCGTCGACCGCGTCCAGACCAGGGCAGTGCAGGGCGCTGGAGCAGGGGCTGGAGCTGGAGCTGGAGTTGCGGGTTGGAGTTGGAGCCGGGTCCCATCGGTCCCAGCTCAGGCTCGGGCTCAGCCCAGGCGCTTCGAGCTCATCCATTCCCATCCGGACGGAACGACACTCAATCACTCCACTTCACTCCACTTCCAGGTCCATTGAAAAACGCGGCGGCCGCGGCACGGTCGGTGGGGCCCGGGGAGGACACCGGAGCGGGACCAGCGGGGCGGGGCGGGGCGGGGCGGGGCGCGGGCGGGGCCCGGCGGGGAAGGAAAGGCGAGGGGACGAGGACTCGGGCTAGAGCCATCTATTCCCCGAAAGTTTGATGACAACCTGATGGGCAGGGCAGGGCAGGACTATCGCCGCGGGAATATGGGTAGTGCGAATGCGACAACATTGGCACGAGAGTCCAGAGGGCCCCCGGCATTGCTCTGGGCGGGGCGGGGCAGGGCGGGGCAGGGCGGGGCGGGGCGAGGCGGGGTGCCGGGGACAGCCTTTCACCGCCGCGACCGGCCAACTACAATTCGGCGAGGTTATCCTTGTTGAGGAAGCGACGGCACCGCCCCCCGTACGCCCCTCTGCTGCGCTCCAGGGACTGCACTGCGGTGCACTCTGCGCGCTGCGCTACTCTGTGTGCTCCATACGGGGCGGCGCGCTTAGTGGCGCCCCCCGCACTCCCCCCTCCCCCCGCCCCCGCTGGCGCCGCGCCGGCGGGAGCGGGCGCGTGCAGGGGTGGGGCGGGGTGGGGCGGGGTGGGGCGGGGTGGGGCGGGGTGGACAAGTTTTCGGAGTCCTGGCGCCACACCGTCGTCTTTCAAAGGCGCGTCTACCTGACCATAGCCGGGTAGCCCTGCGCTGCGCTGCGCTGCCCCGCTCCACCTGCCGAGTCCTCGTGCTCCGCCTCCGCTCCCTCCAGCTCCTCGCCTCGAAAGCTCTGCCCTTTAGATAAGGAGCAGTCACGCCCGCCTCCATGGGCAACTTCAACCTGCAGGAGCGACGCGACGAGATGGGCCGAATGCAGCCAATGCAAAAGTGTACGCGTTCGATCGGCCTTGTCGGCCGCGTACCCTCCCCCGCCCCGCCCCGTCGCGACGCCCCCGGCCGGGACTAATTAGCGTCGCTCCCTCGACCTTGTCCACCCCGTCCTAATTGTACGAGCGGAGGGACATCGCGACACCGCTCCCCGCCGGGGCCGGGCAACAGGTACGCGCACCGGGAGCGCATCGACTCGAAGGTGAAGTACATAGCGCCCCTGCTGGCGCAGCCCCGCCCCGCCCCGCCCCGCCCCGCCCCGGCCCCACCCCGCCATGCCGCGAGGGAGCAGCGGCGCGGCATTACGTATCGTCATCGAACTTGCCGTTAAGGGCGAAACTTTGTTGATGTCACCGCGGCGGGCGGGCGGGCGCGGCGCGGAGCGGAGCGTCGCAATGGCGTCGACAATACAGTATCCTGTGCAGCCTCTCGCGCCTATTGACGACGGGCCCAGGCCGGGGTTAAGGCCGCCTTGAGGCAGAGCGGCTGTGTAAGAGAACTAGTAACTTTGAGTGGGCCCGGGGCCGGGGCTTTGTCAGACCAGCACCGCTATACGCCCTCCCCCTCTCCCGCCCCTACCCCACCCGCGGAGCTCGGCGGAATGAAGGCGCAACACAAACCGCGGATGAACGTCGGATTTCAGCTCGGGTTTCTGCACGCTACACCGGCGTGCCCCGCCCCCTTGCCTCCGCGACTTGAGTTGCCGCGGTGCGGACGGAGCCCGGAGAGGAGGAGGAAGGGGAGGAGGAGGAAGAGGGGGGCGGTGGAGCGACACGCCCAGCTCGGGGGAGAAAGCCCGCCGGCTGGGAGAGGGCGGGTGCTGGTGCGGGTGCGGGTCGGCCCGGTGCGTATGCGTTGGGATGACTAGGGAGAGAGGGACTGGAATGGAATCTCCCCTTTCCCGCGCCAAAATTACTCTCAATCTTTTAATAATTTCGTTGCCAAGTCTAAGAACTACTTACTTTCCAAATTGCGCCATCTTTCTACCATACCTACCTGTCCACACAATAAATATTTATTTTTTTGCTGACCGCCTTATCATTCGCCGCAGCGCTGCATGCCAACCAAGTCTGCCTCTGCCGCTCTGCGCTCGAGATTCCTTGCAAGGTATTGGACCAGGCCCTGGGACGGGGCGCGGGGCGCGACGGAGGGTGGGAGGTGTCTTTGTCGGGCTACCTGTTTATTTCTGTCCCGGTAAGGGTGCCCCGGTGGGTACGTGAGTAACCGGGCGTGGCGGGGCAGGGAGTGTAGCGTATCTCGGTCGAGGTATGCGCGGCGCGCGGGGCGAGGCGGGGCGAGGCGGGGGGGCGGGGCGGGGCGGGGCGGGGCCGCGTCGGCAGACAGAGCCCTCCCTCCAGGGTGAAAGCTCATCGCCATCGGCGCCCATCCCATGCACACACCCGATCGAGGCGAGGCGCTCAGGAACGCCCCGGGCACACCCCGTGCGCCCGGCGGGGCGGGGCGGGGAGAGAGGCACGGCACGCCCTCGCAGGTGAGGTAGCAAGAGACGCCCGCCCCGCTCCGCCCGGAGTGGAGGACGATGACGGGCCTGGCGTGATGTTTCTTTCCATGATCTTCGCAGGGACGCAATTTAGGCGCGTTCCCCTCCCCCTCCCGCTACTTTACGCCACGCCAACGCCCCAAGTTCCATTCCGCGCCTCCCCGTGTCCCCCTCGGCAAACAGCGACGCTGCTGCTTTTCTCCCGCAGGAAAAGCAATTGCATCCTCGGCAAGCAAAGTAAGTCGTCATTCCCACCAGGGCGCCGGCGCTAGCGGCAGCGGCTCATAGCACCCCGCCCCCCTCCCCGCCTCCTCCCCCTCCTCCCCCTCCTCCCCGCCACGCCCATCTTGCGCCGCGCTGTCGCATGTCGCCGTGGTGCTTGTCGCCGTCTCTTCAACCTTCTCCAATTTCTCATTCCCGCTTGGCCGTTGGCCCAATCAGCGATGAGGGTGCTGAGCGCGGGGCGCGGGGTGCGGGGCGCGCTCGCGGGCTGAAGTGTTGAGTAATATAAATGGTTTTGAATTTTTGAATTACACCTCTGAGGATTCTCCGGATTCTCCTCCGTGGGATCTCATCGACATCGGAGCGGCCAGTGGTCGGACGGAACGCGCGCCGCCCGCCCGCCGCTCGGCCTTGCGGGCCCATGACGCAATGGCCCCGCCCCCCCCCTCCCCCCGGCGGGACCGTATTCCCACGTTGGGTCGAACATAGGACACTTGGAACCACAATGCTATGTTTTCCCGGAGACGGCGAGGCGGAACCAGGCACATGAGACTAGAGCGGCGCTCAAAATCAGCCTTTGCTGTGGTTGCGATTTGTCGAAATCGCCGTCCCATTTTATGTCCCCAAAAAAAATCGGTCGGGATAATCTAACTTTCGAGGTATTGCGTCCGTCTGCCACCGCCCAGGCGTGCAGTAGAAAGAGGACAGGAGGCGGAGGAAAGTAGAGATGGAGAAATGGGAAGAGACAGGAGAAGAGTCGCAGTGGGTAAAGGCTGGAGGAGGAGGGGGGGACTTGCCACTTATTTATTTTCGCTTCGCGGATGCCATGCCTCGAGCTGACGGGCAGCATGGCCAGCGCTAGCACCCTACCCTACCCCACCGCCCCGCCCGGCCCACCCGCGCCCGGCCCAGCGGCGCCTCGCTGTGCTGTTGGCGACATGAAACACCCCACTTCACCCGCGATATAATTTCATTCCACTCAGCTAGCTGTGGTGCCGGGACGGGCCGGGGCGGGTAAAAGTACCGTAGCGCGCTCATGCGCTCGCAGTTCTGGGAGCTGGCTCGATTTTTTCGGTAGCGAAACGACGCGGTGCGCAGCGCAGGCGCAGGACACGGCTTAGACTGACAACAAGTGTTTATTTCTGCTGTGCTTCCTTCTGTCTCCAGTTTAACCGCGAGCAGTTTATTCGGCAGCACCTAGTCGTACCCGAGAAGGCCTTCTCGTCCAGCAATGGCGTACACAATCCAGCATTCACGTAAGTTGACAGAGCCCAACAGCCTGGGTCACTTGACCCCCTGCTGCGTAGGCAACACATCGAACACGAACGTCTAGCGGGCCTTCGCAGAACGAGGGTGCTGTCAGGGGACACATCGCATGAGATGTTGTTCTGACAATGGCGATTCGGCAATTTTTTATTCACTGCAGACCTTTTTCCGTGCCCCTGGTCAGACAAATTGCCTCCGAGGGCGGTTCTTTTAGAAACGTTCTCGCCTAGGCCTCCCCTAACTTTCCCGTGTCGCGTAAAAATACGGCCCAGCTACCACGCGGGAATCGAGACTCATTAATCAACCTCTGAAAAAAAAAGAATGGGAAAGAAACATCGCTTTGTAGAGTGAACATACAAGGACACCGGTATTTCTGAAACTGCGACAATGAAGTGAAACGACTCCGCGATAGGAAAAACGAATTGAAGAAAAATGAGACGAGAGAAGGTTGCCCGATCATTATTTTGTTGGTGCGTCTTTGACCAGGTCTGACGGCGGTGTCGGTGTCCTGGCGGTGCGGCCCGCGCTCCCCTCGCTCCCCACGCCGCCGCCGTCCCCCGCGCCCGTGCCGCCCCCGCGCAAGAAGCGGCGCGCGCGGCCCCAACAGCAGCTCGGCCCCCACGGCCCCCACGGCCCCCACGGCCCCCCTCCCCTGCCGCCCTCGCGCTCCAGGGCCGGCAGCAGGGTGAGGGGCAAGGAGGGCCAGCCCGAGGACGAGGAGGAGCTCGCCGTCAACCCCAACGACTCGATCCTGAGTCCGGCTCACACCATGGAGCTCCTCAAACGGATGGCCAAGGTCAGGGGAGTCTCACTGCGCCCCGAGCGCATGCCCGCGAGCCTAGCTGAGGGTGACTTTCTTCTGCAGGTGGAGGCTCGCCTCGGCGGCGCCCGCGTGGGGGCGGGGGCGGCGCCGCGGGCCAGGAGCATGGACAGCCTGGACGTGCTGGACGCCGGCGGCGCGGCGCGGGGGCGGTCGCTGCCCGGGCGCGGGCGCGGCTTGGCCCAGGACCACTACGACGTGCGGCCCGAGGGCCCGCGCAGCCTGGATCTCGACCTCAACAAGGAGGAGGTAGTGTACGCCGGTTCCCTGTGTGATGTGACGTACTAACTGGGCGTCGATTCCAAGCGTTCCGCGCCTCGTGTTGCAGGGCGTCGTGGGAGTGGCCGGCTTCTCTCTGCAGAGCTGGGAGGAGCGCCGCGGCCGCTGGAGTGCGAGTGCCGCCGCCCCGGCCCCGGCCCCGGCCCCGGCCCCGGCCCCGGCCCCGGCCCCGTCCTCGCTCCTGTGCCCGCGGCAGTGGCGCCCGCTCAGCCCGTCCGACAACGCCTCGCCGTCGTCGTCCAGGGCGTCCAGTCCGCACCAGGCTGCCACCACCAGGGCGCTCTCCGAGTTCATCAGGGACACGTACACGGCGCAGCTCGACGGGCCCCCCGGCTCGCACGCTGACCCCGCGGCCCCGGCCCCGGCCTCGGCCCAGGCCCCGGCCCCGGCCCTCGTCATATCCAGCCCGCAGGAGACGGCGGCTGCGCCTGCGGCTGCACCCGCGGCCCTCCTGACGGTGGACCCCGTGCAGTGCTCGGCCGACGACGAGACGGGGGAGTGCGTCCCCGGGCGATTGATCCGGGATGCGAGCCCCGACGGGGACCGGCCGGGCAGCTCGGCCTCCTCCACCACCGAGTCCCTCGAGGAGCTGGGAGACGACATACTGCACATGCTCAGCACCACGTCGGACAAGGCTGAGTCCGAGGCCGGGGACGAGACGGGTCCCGATACTGACGGGGTTGAGCGGAGGACGGTGTCGGCCTCGGCAGCACTGCCGAGCAGCGAGCTGGTGCGGCAGCAGCAGCGGCAGTACTCTCTCGCGGAGGCCGCGGCCGGGGTCGCTAGCAGGGACATCGTGCCAGTGTCCTGAGACCACCGGGGAGTTTGAGGTCTCAGCTTCAGCGTCCATCCAACACTGCGTGGCGTGGAGAACAAGATACTGTATTAACATCTTTGTATGCTTCATAGCGTAAATGAGGAGTGGGTTGTGCTGTTATTTATGTGTTGAGCGGTGCGTATGTTGAAGTTGTAACCCATCGAGAACATAATGTCAAAATTGAGTCAAACTGAGGTCCTTGGCAGTCATTATGACGTCTAAGTCCCTATCTGTAGGAACTATATTTCGACAAAATAGGTCAAAATGGCATCACTTTGAGGTAACTTGACTTCAAGTGTTCTCCTTGGGAAACTTCCCTATGCGATACATTGTTTTTGAAAACACTAGTCGGTGACTAATTCCTATTAATCACATTAAGTTTTCATCCCTCGAAATCACGTGCATTAGTAGTTTGTTGAAGTGGGAGCACAGAAAATACAAAACACACTTGTTAGTGGACGTGGCAAATTTGTGTCAAGTAACGCTGCTTTGAGAGGGTTGGATATGAACCAAATAAAGTATTTGGCCCGAAGAGGCTTCCAAAATTTCCCTTACGGTACATTTTATAACCCTTCTAATTTCCCATTGCGGCTTGAGGGAGGTGAGGGTAAGCAAGCCACACCCTCCCGTCATTGTGGAGCAAAATTTTTTTTTCGACCGAAAATTGTAAAAATTCAAAGGCTATAGCCTTTGCATTTTTACGATTTTGGGTCGAATTTTTTTTCCTCTCCAAAATGACGGGGGTTGTACAGGGGGACTCTAACGTACCCCTAGACCCACCCCCAAGGGTCAGTTCGTCCGAAAACCCGGTTTGTCTGCGAGGGAATGCAGTATTCCTAATAGCGCGCAATGTGTTCGGGCGAGGTGGCTTAGGGGCCTATTTTCTCACTAACGAAGTCCGGTATAGGACTCCTAGGACTTGCTATGTGTTTTTTGGTCCCAGAAGGAGGTAACCTGTGAGTTTGGTCGAAATCCGAGACAATTTTTTTTCGACCGAAAATCGCAAAAACGCAAAGGCTATAGCCTTTGCATTTTTACGATTTTGGGTCGATTTTTTTTTCTCTCCAAATTGACGGTAGTTGTGCAGGGAGACTCTGGAGGGGCAAAGGGCGAAAGCAGGCGAAAGCAGGCGAAAGCTGGGAGGAGAGCACAGCCTGCTCTACTTTACTCTTCCCTCTGCCTCTCTGTAATTCTTACGGCGCTTCTCCGGTTTAAATTTTCGCGCGGCGGCAGCTGCGATTTAACCATTGGATAAATTTTCGCGGTTTCCGGCGGCCATGTTGGCGGATGTGTGGTTTCCGCGCCACCTGGTGGGCAAACTTGCAACTATGGATCTGGCATCATGGCGGCTGCGTGTGGTTTTGCGAAAAGTGTGAGTGAAATTGTGATAATATTTGTTTCCAACGTAATATTTTTTAAATAATCAATTAGGGGGAGTGTGATAATTTCTTTATGATTAAATTCGATATATTTTATTGTGCTGGGGAGGACAAATTGAACGTCCTCGCTTCTAGGATGGCTGATGGTTCGTCTTTCTGCTGAGCGCCTACTGTAAGCCTAGAATTAACCACCAGCATTGGGTGTAACTTTTCAATGATATTCTTCTTAGCGGAATGTCGTTATTTCCTTGAAAGGCTGTTATTTTCTTGTAGCACATTATGTAGTGCCCAAGGGAGGTTAGCTATGAAGGTTAGGCCACCTCATGGCAGGCTGAGGGTAAGGATAGGGTTATCCATGAAGCTCTTAATTTGGGCATTAGTGTGAATCAGAAATCTATTTTACGTTGCGTTCTTGTTTAAATGTGAAAGTGGGGGTGTCCTTAGTACTCTCTGTGAGGAAATCTTGGACCAGATGGATTCCGATTAGGCGACAGACAGCCCACAACAGTAGTAGCATTTTCTATCAGGCACACTTGCCTGTTCATTTCAAAATCAAAGGGTTTTGTATAAGTTAACATTGGGGGGAAAATAGGGAAGCTTGGACTCTTGGCTGAGTCAGTAGGGCTTGTTGCATTAGTGGGTATCCTTCCACTTGAAATCGCAGTTCTGTGCTCATGATGATTCTTCTTCTTTGAACAATATTGCATCTTCGTAGTGAGAATAATTAAATGTAAATGAGATCTTTTCTTTTTCAAGAACTGAAAGTATTGTTTAGATATTTATCATTTGGAGTAAGTCATGTTCATTCTCAAAACGCCTTCTAGTTTTCAAACAAACTTAATAATACAATAGTCTTGTGTAGATTTATTTGTTTTCAATGCAATATTGTTTAAAGTGTATGGCCAGTCACTCGTCTTTATCCAGAATTTGTTTGTCAATTGTATAAATACTAGTTGTTCACTTGTTGATCTAATTTATGGTTGGTATCTTGCCAACTGATATCCATGAGAGAATAGCATTTTATCGATGTGCAATTACCTTTCTAAGGTATTTGGCTTTTTAAAAATAAAACTTGTTCACTTTTCCATCCATCTTATTTAAGGGTGGTATCTTGCCAACTAGTCAGATGCTGGATGCATTTAATAATTCGGATAGAGGCTTTTAAAGTAGTAAATCTTGTTTTGTTGAGAACAGAGATGAGTGACGGCTTTTGCTTACTGATATATGAGTGTTGCCCTGTTGCCCCTGTGTCTGCTGTTCTTTACTTGCTCTATTGCAAAAAGTATCCATTGAATGCTTTGTTTTGCGCCATTTGGCCTGCCTGCTTCCTCTCACTTTGACCTCGGCCAGACTCCTAAAGGTCAGGGTGTGAGGAGTAGGCATTTTAGTGGTAACCTTTCAAATCTAAATTTTTGCTTGCTTCCTCGCACTTTGACCTCGGCCAGACTCCTCATGGTCAGGGTGTGAGGTGTGGGTGTCTTGCTCTTGTACTTTTGAAATGTAAATTTTTGCTTGCTTTAAACTTGTTGTAGTTGCCCCCTCTTGCTGGCATGTTGACCCAGGCCAGACTCCTGAAGGTCAATGTGTGGGTGAGAGGGGGCGAATGAGAGGGGATTCCTCTCTCTTTGCTTTTGAATTTCAACTTTTGAATGGATACTTTTTTTACTGCTCTGTGCTCTGCTGTTTTCCCTTCTGGCTTTGGTATAATACGGCCTCCTGGAGTGGGACTTGTCTCACTGCTGGGTTCGAATCCCAGCGGGTCCTATGCCTCGCCTTTGTCTGCCTTCCTTCTCTCTGAATGTATGAGAAATTTAGAGGAACACAGTGCTTTGTTTACAATTTTGTTTACACTTGTTTACAATTTTGTTGACATTTGTGCTGCTCTGCCATTGGCCAATTTCTTCTTCTCTTTTTTTGGGACTTAGTATTTGGCCTTTGCAGTGTTCCTCTCACTTTCTCATCCTCTGTGTCTTCTGCTCTTTGTTGTTGTTGACATTCATGCTTTGTTTACTTTTCAGCACTTGTACTTTTTTTTTTTTTCCCCTCCTTGGTTGTTGGCTTCGGCTTTCCTTGCTCGAGCTGCTCATTGGTTTCCACCAGTGAGCTGCTCGAGCAAGGAAACCCAAAGCCAACAACCAAGGAGGGGAAAAAAAAAAAAAAGAATTGATTTGTTGCCGATGTTCCACTGCTCCAAGTCCTCTGAGCTCAGCTGCTGCGCATCAAAGGCGCAGCAGCTGAGCTCAGACTTGGAGCAGTGGAACATCGGCAAAAAAAAATAAATAAATAAACAAACAAACAGTTGAATAAAAAAAACAAGCTTTATTGGAAGAAGAACAAAAAGGAGCAACAGCAGCTGGCCAATGGGAGGCCTGCAAAAAAGGCCCTTTTTTAGGCTATCTCGAGACCCCTATGTGATGTGGCCCAAGTAAAATTTCTGGGGGGGTCAAACAAAGTTCCATCTGGAAAAAACTAGTCAAATTAACTGTCAAGAGGAGTTTAATTAAAAACCCCTCATAAACTGACTCTACGCAACAATCACTTCATATGAACTCAATCACAGCCGACGAGATGAAACACAGGACCCGAGAGCAAGCAGTGGCCTGGTGAACCTTCAATAACATGTCACTAAAGGAGCCCGAGAAATGCGTACCAGGACCTCGGGCCATTCCATGTTCCACTGTGACTGATCTCTCCTCCACATGAAGCAATCGTTGCTCACATTAGCAAAAGTAAGTTCAAAGTAAGTTCATTTCTTCATGCCGACATCCTCGTCTTGCGTCTCGAAGAATCTTCACAGTCGTCCTTTCTTGAGTTGGTTGCTTGCTTTGAAGAATCGTCAACGGCTGCACATTTGGTTCTGCTTTCCCCGTAACTTCGTCTTGTAACCTGCAAAAACAAATGTGTATCAGAAGCAGTTCAATAAAAGAGTATCATTATTTCACGATTTGGTTGACTTTATTTAGGAAGACATGATGTGAAAAAAGTTATCCAATCCGTCTTTAATAGAGAGAACATGCCAAAATTTTCCATCTTGCTATGGTATTTCAATTAGCAATCAATATATATTCAGCAATTGGAAGGTGAAGCTAAAATGAAGTCAGTTGCATCTATTTCAACTATAAATATTAGTTTTAAAAAATTACCAGAAGCAAGTAAGTTCATTTCTTCATGCTGACATCCTCGTCTTGCGTCTCGAAGAATCTTCACAGTCGTCCTTTCTTGAGTTGGTTGCTTGCTTTGAAGAATCGTCAACGGCTGCACATTTGGTTCTGCTTTCCCCGTAACTTCGTCTTGTCACCTGCAAAAATAAATATGTATCAGAAGCAGTTCAAGAAAAGAGTATCATTTCATCACAATTCTGTTGATTTATTTAGAAAGACAAACAAAATAAAAAAAAATATTCTACAATCCCTCTTTAATTCAATATGGCAGGTACAAATGATGACTTGCCAAAATATTACATCTTGCTAAGGTATTTTAATTTGAAATCCAAATATAATCAGGAATTGAAAGAAGGTAAAGCTATAATGAGCCCAAAGTTACGTCTACTTCAAATATTTTATTGAAAATGATTACCACAAACCAAAGTGGCAAACAGACATAAAATTCACTCCTACCATAAGTTTGCTTTCAGTTATTGGTAGCTCTGAGCAGACTAACACAGCAGCAAGTGATTCTCTATGAATGGTAATAAAATCAATTAAACTATCAAACAAATGCGTGATGTTATTCACCATTATACAGGTAACTTATTCAACATGACATGCATCTCTGTTTTAGTCACTATGGCAGCAACTCAAAAACATTCCACGATTTTAGTGTCAAAATTTACCCACTATGATTTCTAGTATTTTAATGGAGACCAAAGTACTAGCAGCAATATTGCAATTTTCTATTGATTTCACAACCAGCAAAGGTGGAAAGTGGCAGTTAGTTTAATTTTGAAAGCCAATTGCCTTCTACTTCATAGGTGAGTTTAAGAGATATTCTGATTCAGAACAGTGGTGCAATACCAAGTGAACTTTTCAAATGAAAGGAATGAGTAGACTTTCATAACTTATGTCAAAGCTTCCCTCGACAGATATTTAAAATACAAATAACTCAATGCTTTTTCACCATTCTGCAAAAGGGAAATATTTCTTACTGCCTGATCTTAAATTCAGGGCACTGAATTTCAAAATGAAAGAAATCAAAGTAACAGACTAGACATTAAAATTCACCACAGGAGTGGTGCTGTACTAGGCAAGCTCAAAAAATTCATTGTTTATCAAAGTTACTGTCATGAAAGGTCTACTCATACTAATAGAAGTTAATTAAAATATTAAATTGCTGAATATTATAATTCCTTTACTATAGCTTGTACAGCAGCCCAACCAAACAGGTGGTGCTGTGCCAGGAAGGCAATTCAAATGTAAGGATTAACTCAGTTCCTGTTGTCAAAGGTCTGTCTTCCCAAACCAATCACAGTCTGCTAGTGGCAAACTACCTTTGAGATGAAACCCTTAAGTGCTCAATTACAAATTGCAATATGAACTACTGCTTTTACTACTACAAATGTTCTCCAAAAGAGACTAGCAGCCTAATTTCTTTTATTTTGAGAAAAAGTTCAATAACCTGATCAGAGCTATACAGTATTAAATCCTTACTCCAAAGGATAAGATTCAATGAATCATCCTTGAAAGCATGTCCAGTGTACTGGTGAGGCAGGAAATGAAAGTTGCCAAAATGGCTATTTAGCTTTAAGATCTGAATTTTGAATCCAAATGGGAAAAGATCTTTGAGGCAGCAGCAACAGCAATGTGCTGTTCGGCAGACAAAGAACAGGATCTCTCTTTGGGCAATCATTTGCAAATGGTATAAATATAAATGCACCACTCTTCATTAAAGGTAAGCCATATTTGTCCCAGTTACAAGTTTGCTCAAGTTAGCAGATGTGTGTGGACATAAGTCTTAGCCACAGGAATAGCCAATTATAAGCAAAGACGCTTCAAAAAATTATTTGAAGTGGGTGCAAATCAAAATATACAAGTCTTTTTTAACTTCTCAGATTTCTTTCAAAGATCACACTTAAATAAGACCACCTTGATCAGCTCCACTGGGCGTTCCGCTGCGTACAGAACCCTGACAAGACTAAGTCTGAACGTGCCAAAAGAAAGCCACTCTGGGAACCCCCCTCCCCACAGCCTACAGCCAGTGGTAGCAAATAGCTCTACAGTCTCCGCCCGAATTACTGCTCATGATTGTTGAAGTTGTTCATCACACAACCAGATGAAAATATTCTCATATAAATTAGGGGAACAATTACATCACTTTAATTGAAACTAAATTCAGAAAATTTTATGTTTTAAATAAAATCTCCACTATGAGGGTTAACAATTCTTTAAAGGCTCTGATGTAGTTCCAAAACGTCCCTAGTCCCTTCCACTAAGTGGTGGAGCCAGGAGGTGGGCTTGGGCGAGGCTTGGGTTTAGAATGCGTTTTGAGAGGGTATCGTATACAACAAAACGTCCAGTGTAGCTGATCAAGTAGGTCTTGCTCTTAACATTGCTTACCTTCACATAAGCAGCATGACCACTGCAGATGATAAGGTTGCAACAGCAGAGGAGACCAGGGATGGAGATTAAGAGGTGAAATAACAGCTTCAGTACATTATGCAGAACATGGTGAATACCTGAAAGAATTAAGAAAAACCTATTAGCATGAAAGAAAGGAAAGAAGGGCAAGCAGATAGCAACAAATCTGATGTATAAAAGAGCACAGCTGAACCATGAAATACCCACCATGTGCTCAGCAGAAGCACCAGACATGAGACATGACATCACAGATGAAAACAGCTTATCAGCACTGCGATGGCAGACAAGTAAAGATCTAAGCAGCCCCGTGAAGTCTTTGGAAGACAAGTGGGAGCCGTCAAGGGCAGGGTTCAACAGAACAAATGCAACTTGGCAACCTGAAATTGACAAACAATACTTATTAGTATGGCAGGAAAATCTGGGGACTGACAAGCAGGTAGCAAAGAAATGTGATGGATAATAGAGCCCAGCATAAGCCAGTAAATATACACACCTTGAGCTATTGGTCATGTTGCCATGCAGCCTCAAACATCGCAAAAGGAATTCCAAGCAGGCCAAAATATTCGAGCATTCATCGGCAGGGTCCAAGTAAAGGTGGCCCGTGTCCCCTGGCCCCACACTTTCAATCAGCATTCAAGGTACTGGATAGACGAAAGAATCAGCATCATCCTGAAGAAAAACAAAAGATAGCACTAAATTAGTATGTTGAATGTTTCAAAATAAATGAGAAGATCCCAAATTTAAGTGAGTTATTCCTATCCTGCCCCATACACAGCTCTATACTGAAATACTGAAACACGAGGCAGGCATTCTAACCTAGGTGTCCCATACACAGCTCTATACTGAAATACTGAAACACGAGGCAGGCATTCTAACCTAGATGTGAACTCAGAGCAGCCCTCTCTTGAACGCGAATGAGAGCAAGTTACGCGACGCCTGCATTTCGGAAGAGTCAAGTGCGACCGAGAAAAACTCGAGCTGAAGGCCAACACCGAGAACCCAAGAAGGAAATGCGCAACCGTTCGGAGAATCTGAACAAAACCTCTACACACCCCAATTCCAGTCCAGACGGACACAGGAAACGCATGTAGCTCCCAACACGTGGTGTTTCCATTCAAACCCAGCCAACCTACAGCGACCTTGAACTTTAATACATCTTACCTCTTTAACCCGCAGCAGCCAAATGAGAGCCGATCCTGGTCTGACGGTGCGAGGCGGCGGTAGGAGGGAGAGGGGAGGGGAGAGGTGGGAGGGCGGTAGCCAGCGTTGCCAACCTCTGGCCGCTACAGGGCGGTACGCGGCGCTCGCCAAAGCGGTATTTCGGCCGCCAAGGCGGTACTTCGGCGCGCAACTTCAAAACGGAAGACTGAATGACGTTACCCGCGCGCCAACCGCGCAATAATTCAAACAGCAAAGCAGCAATTACACGTGAAATTCACCCTTCAACTCATGTATTTTGGCACCTTTAAACCGAGGTTGAACCAGGGGACTCTAATGTACCCACAGACCAACTCCCTGGAAACCGGATTTTCCGACGACCCAACCCTCCGGGGTTGGGTTAGATGTACGTACATCAGAGTCCCCCCGCACAACCCCCGTCACTTTGGAGCAACATTATTTTTCGGACGAAAATCGTAAAAATGCAAAGGCTATAGCCTTTGCGTTTTTGCGATTATCGTCCAAAAAATAATTGTCTCCGATTTCGACCAAACTCACAGGCTACCCTCGGGGGTTGGTCTAGGGGTGCGTTAGAGTCCCCCTGCACAACCCCCGTCACTTTGGAGCAACATTATTTTTCGGCCGAAAATCGTAAAAATGCAAAGGCTATAGCCTTTCCGTTTTTGCGATTTTCGGCCGAAAAAAAAATGTCTCCGATTTCGACCAAACTCACAGGCTGACCTCGGGGGTTGGTCTAGGGGTGCGGTAGGGTCCCCCTGAACAACCCCCGTCACTTTGGAGCAACATTATTTTTCGGCCGAAAATCGTAAAAATGCAAAGGCTATAGCCTTTGCGTTTTTGCGATTTTCGTCCGAAAAAAAATTATTCCCGATATCGACCAAACTCACAGGTTACCTTCTTCTTGGACCAAAAAACACAAAGCAAGTCCTAGGAGTCCTATACCGGACTTCGTTAGTGACAAATTAGGGCCCTCAGCCACCTTGCCCGAACACATTGCGCGCTATTAGGAATACTGCATTCCCTCGCAGACAAACCGGGTTTTCGGACGAACTGACCCTTGGGGGTTGGTCTAGGGGTACGTTAGAGTCCCCCTGTACAACCCCTGTCATTTTGGAGAGATAAAAAAATTCGACCCAAAATCGTAAAAATGGAAAGGCTATAGCCTTTGCGTTTTTGCGATTTTCGGGCGAAAAAAAATTGTCTCGGATTTCGACCAAACTCACAGGTTACCTCCTTCTGGGACCAAAAAACACAAAGCAAGTCCTAGGAGTCCTATACCGGACTTCGTTAGTGACAAATTAGGCCCCTAAGCCACCTCGCCCGAACACATTGCGCGCTATTAGGAATACTGCATTCTCTCGCAGACAAACCGGGTTTTCGGACGAACTGACCCTCGGGGGTTGGTCTAGGGGTACGTAAGAGTCACCCTGCACAACCCCTGTCATTTTGGAGAGAAAAAGAAATTCGACCCAAAATCGTAAAAATGCAAAGGCTATAGCCTTTGCGTTTTTGCGAATTTCGGTCGGAAAAAAATTGTCTCGGATTTCGACCAAACTCACAGGCTACCTCCTTCTGGGACCCAAAAACACATAGCAAGTCCTAGGAGTCCTATACCGGACTTCGTTAGTGAGAAAATAGGCCTCTAAGCAACCTCGCCCGCACACATTGCGCGCTATTAGGAATACTGCATTGCCTCGCAGACAAACCGGGTTTTCGGACGAACTGACCCTTGGGGGTTGGTCTAGGGGTACGTTAGAGTCCCCCTGTACAACCCCTGTCATTTTGGAGAAATAAAAAAATTCGACCCAAAATCGTAAAAATGCAAAGGCTATAGCCTTTGCATTTTTTACGAATTTCGGCCGAAAACGAATTTGCTCCAAGTCCTAGGAGTCCTATACCGGACTTCGTTAGTGACAAAATAGGCCCCTAAGCAACCTCGCCCGCATCACCGTGAAGTTGAAACGTCAAATAACCAAGTCCAAGTTTTTCGAAGTTTGGTGGAAGGGTGGGTCTTAGATTCCCAACCAACTCCAGTCCAGTGTGTTTGCCGATGAAACTTAGGAAATGCTTGCCAATGTCAACAAGAAAAATTCGTGCACAGCTAGAGTTGGTTGGAGAGCTGGGTCCTTAGAAGCTTGAAAGAGGAAGGAGTGAAAAACTTCAACAGAAATTGATTATACAACTTGTATTTATTCACTTCCCAAAAGCCAACCAGACAAAATAATTAACAAATATGATAAATATCAAACACAAGTTGTAATTGTCTTAAGAAAACAATTTCTGTCATTCTAGTGTGTTACAGGCAGTTAGTTCACTGGGAGTTCTGACGCACCATGTATTGGCTTGCCAAACCACCACATGGAAGATGTTGTTAAGATTGTGAGCACTGACAGACTATAGTCAATAAAAAGAAAATAAATAAAAAATAAAATAAAAAAGGATAATTATGAAATTTTGAGTAAAACTTGGGACTTCTGTCAACACAACTAAGAATCAGTTCAATAATAAAATTGTTGATTTAGAAATGTTTCTATAAGTGAGCAGGAAAAACAGAAGCAGTAATAGAAAATGAAGTTGCTGACAAAAATCAACTAAGAAAACTAAGAAAAATACACATAAGGATAAAGTGTTAATCACTATTCACTCTAGGCCATTTTCCTATGTGCTAAAATAATTAACACAGCAAATAAATAATTACAATACGTTCACTCAATATATACATGTTTAGGTAACATATACAATATATAAAACTTTTCCTGTGCACAGCTTCTTAGTCCCTTGTAAAAGTTACAGAAGATATCTTGGAAAAGAGATTTTTTGTCATTTAGATGATATTTAAAAAAATAAATTAACTAAGTAATTTGTTGGACCAACTCAGAAATCAGATTAGATTAACTTTCAGCCCCCTTAATTTCTTTTCTTTCACATCTTTCAAAAAAGGAGTTACAAAAATATTTTATATTGTGTTTGATTACCCTATGCCATCAGACTGCACAAACTTTTTCATCACATCTAAACTAAGCGTAACAATTTTATCATTGCAGTACAATGAAGCAAAAAGTCTCCAGTAAAACATTAGCAATATGCCCTCGACAAGTCCAGATTTTTCCCCGTACGTATATTACAAAAGTAACTGAAGAAGAATTTCCAATTCTTCCTCTTCTCTTCCACAAAATATGACACAGTGCAAACACTAATGTACGCTTTTAAGTCAATACATGTAGTTCTCCACTTCAAACTGTAAAGATACATTTAATAGAGATAAGCAAGCAAGATTGCATATATAGAAGCAATGTAGCTTACTAATATACGAGGTTTTCTTCTTAAAAGCCGTACTTTCAGACATTTCCGTATACATTTGCAGTAACCATGAGCAGTTTCTTCAGAAATTATCTCAAACTCTATACATACAGATGGGGAAAAAGAAGGAAAAAACAGGAATTATTTTCACATAACCAAAGTCTTGATTTGGCAGTCATCAATACAATAAAATACTAGCAGAGCTTTAGAACACATCTTTTCCACAACTTCAAAACTGAGTTATTTTTTCCTGATTTTCTCAAGCTATGATCACAGTTTGTAAAATGACTGCAAGCTCATAAGTATGTAATTGCTGGCAAGGAGATCAAATGATTAAGTCCGTTTGAAGAAATGTGCTCTCAGAACAATTGCTTTGAGCTTGACTAGGTGATTATCAATTACTACAAAACCCAAATTAGAAAAGCAGATGAAGTGTAGAATATGATGCAATACTTAATACGAATTTCAGAAAATATACTACAGTAGTAGAAAATATAGCTTACTGTTATTACATTGGCAAAATATGAAACTAGATTTCTAGCATAGTTTACAGAAGCACCAACTCTTAAATATAGCAATTTATGTTTCATATACACACAAACAATAATAATAATGATAAAAAAATAAACCCACATGACAACTGTTATTGCATAGTGCAAAAGAAAAATTAATCTGTGGAGATTGAACTAGCTGAACCAGTGAATACAAATTTGACCTCTAAACCTGAAGAAAAGATTTACTGTGCTCCCAATAAACTTAGAAATTTGATTTTGGCACTGGTTAGGTGATAAACGAAATAGAAAGGAAAGAAAAAGGAAATTGGTCAGTTAAATATGCCTATTTAACAATTCAAGCTCTTCAATCATCACTTGTACATGCACATAATCAATATAAAATACTATTGTCGATTGATATTCTCTCTTCTTAAGTATCCTCTCACTTCCCATACTAACTCATAAATAAAACAATTAAATTCTGAGTTGGCCCATACAATAACAGGTGAATTAGCTTGAAGCTGAAGAATGTGCTGAAAAAGTTTCTAAAAAGTATACTTCATACAAAAGCAACTATGTCTACCAAATATTCAAGTATATACATGATCACTAATTCCAGCATCCAATATCACTCATACATAATTTAAGCACCAAGTTTTTAAACAGTTCACATACAATACGAGGAGAAAGCCATCTACATACATTTGAAGCATTCATGCAGTAGAATTCACTTTTCACAATTCTTTTTATACAGATCAGATCTTGATCTCAAAGTCAATACTAATTGACTTCCCACAGTCATTTTATAGGAAAGATATGTATTAATAGTCTTACATCTTGTAAGTTGATCACAAGGTTTTCAATTATAAACTAAACTATCAGCTAGGAAAAATATCTAGAGCTTGGCTAGACATTTGAGGTGCAACAGGGGTTTGACATTTTTGTCTTGTGATTGTCAACGATGATAATCCTGAAACAGCCACAGTTTTTGGCAATGGTGGACTCTCCTTGCGTATCTGAGTCACTGTAAGAGCCTTAGGAATTTTTGGTAAGCTTTCAACAGTTATTTCATGTTTACCAGATATTATAGGGGAGATTTCAATCACTGGTGAAGAAACAGAAATGCTCATACTGGAGTCACTATCAGATAAACGAGATTCATCACTCCACATGGCTTTGGCTTGATCACCAGAAACAACTGCACTGATTGTGGGTAAAGGTGAATGTTGCATGTCAGAGTCACCATCATGTACTTCAACAACCTCTAAATCATCTTTAGCATTTACGGAGCTAGCTGTAGTAGAAGTAACTTTCTTTTCTTTTCGCCGCTGCTGCCGCAAAGCTTGCAATTTCTTAAACTGGCTAATTGTGAGAGCAAAAGACTTGCCCCCTGCTGTCACATGCACCTTTCCAGCTGGAGCTGCTCGGGGTTCACTCTCTATAGCTGTAGATGTAGCAGGTAATCTTGAAGCAACAGAGGATGTTACACTCACAGGGGCTGGTATAGATTGGGATGTGTAGATAGGTGTAATTGATGCAGGCTTATTCATCGAAAGAGTGGATGGTTTTGAGAAAGCTGCCTTGCTTGAAGAGGTAGGTACAATACTGACAAATGACCCAGATGAGGCTCTTGAAGGTGTGACAGTAATGCTGCTTGAACTCATTGGGAGTGACACAGTTGGTGTACCTGGCGAGGTCCTTGATGTTGTGACAGTAAGGCTGTTAGTGCTCAAAGGCATAGACCCAGATGGTGATCTATTTGGTCGAGCTGAGTTGATTGGATGGAGATCAGGCACTGATGGTGGAGATGATGGAACAGCAGTTAGACTGATTGAACGAGTCAGATTCACAACAGGTGACATGGGAAGAAATTGTGTCCGATTAGATGGTGGAGATGTTGCTTCCCAAGTGCTTGAATTACTTCGAGAAGTCAAAGTAAATGAGCTTGATGTATTAGGTGATTTTGACAATACAGGAGGTTTAGGTAGAATTGGTTGAAGCTTCCCAAGAACTGATTGAGATTTGTCAATGGTTGATTTCACACTTGGTTCTGGAGTGATAGTAACTGCAGACGTCATTGATATTGGGGTTGATATAGGAAGAGAATGACCCGCAATAGAAATGGCTAGTTGAGTCTGCGCAGAAGTTGGCTTTGGAGTTGGCAGGACTTCTTGGACTGGTGTTGGAGGCTTGACTGTGAGCCTCACTGTTGGAACACATGGTGCAACTTGTGAAGTTTTCACTGGCGAGGTGACTGAAGTCACCACAAGGGCAGGTTGAGTAATAGCCTGGGGCATCTGAGCCGCCATGACTGGCTTCACCGGGATAACAGGCTGGGTTTTGCCCGGCACTTGCCTTCCAGGGGGACCCTTGCAAGCGCCGGCCTGAGTCTTGCCCTGTTGAGTCTTGTTTGGCACTGCCTTCCACTGCTGCCCCTTGCCCTGGTGGGCCTTCCCCTGGAGAGCCTTGCTCTGGGGCTTAGCTGGTTGTTTCTGCTGAGCCTGCTGAGAGCGAGGAGTAAGTCCAGCTTCGCCAGAGGGAGAGAGCGAAGAGCTCAGGTGCACCGCTGTGACGGCAGCTGCCGCAGCTGCAGCGGTGAGCACGGTACCGCCGGACAGCGCGAGGGCTAGGTCCTTGACGGGTGCGGCGGGCACTGTAGGCACTGTAGGCACTGCGGTCGCGATGGGCAGGACTGCCTGAGTAGGAGTGGAGGTAGGTGCGGCCAGAGACGCCACCAGGGTAGGCGTGGGGGACACGCCAGGGCCTGTAGACGGCACTGGGGAGGCCGTCGCTGGGGGCTGGGGGGTCGACTTGATGGTAATTGTCGAACCGTAAGCCTTTAGCCTGTTCTGAACACTTCTGGTATAGGAGGTAGCCTTGGCACTGGCGTCTGCAGCGAGCACCAGCTCACCCTCTCTCCAAAAACGTTCCATGAGCACTAGATGGCGGAGAAAGCTGGACTGGCTGCCATAGGGCCGCTGGAGCTCCTGCCACAGCTTCTTTGTGTCCTTGTCGAACTGCAGCGTAGAAGTACACTTCTCCCACATGAGGTTTTCGGAAGGCTTATCTTCGAACTGGAACTTGGCATGCAGAGCGAGTTCATCCTCTGCAGGGTAGAACGGCGCTAATCCTTTTCGGACAAACTCCATGGCGGTTGTATTCTCAACCTCCTGCTTGTGCTTGGAGGGCCTGCCAACCTTGTGGCTCCTACCTTGGGTAGTGTCACTTACAGAAATAGTGACAGGAGGCACAGTCTCCCGCACTGACTCTCGTTCGCGTGAGCGACCCCGCGCGGTTTTAGGAGCTTCTAGCTTATCCTTTGACTTAGAAGACTGTTCACCATGACGAGACTTTTTCTTGGGCAAATCGGCAGCTTCTGCAGTCTCTACTGGCAGGGAAGCATTTGATGATGCACGCTTCCGCTTTCCTTTAGGCAGACTCTCCTCTGAAGTTTCAGAGTGAATGAAGTTGGTTTGTAACTGGGAAGTGTTTTCCTCTGCACTTGCGTCCGCTTCTCTATCACCACCGTCTCCATCGTCATCCTCTTCACTGTCCGAGACTTCAATGTCATGATTACGAAGAATTCTGAAAATAACATCAGATTAGAAATGTGATGAAATCTAGTCTTTTTTAAACAAAGTATCCACTAAGTATCCATAAATTACCTTTTTCTGTAGCTGTGAAAGAATTCACGTTGATTAGAAGATAAGTTGAAATGTGAGCCAGGGTGTTTTACTCGCAGAGTTGCATAATACCGACAAAGTTTACAAACAAATAGTTTGTCTGAAAGTCTAGCTGGTATACCTAAAAAGCAAAATGTTAATGTCATTAAAATAAATAAATGAATTTTAAAAAAACAAAATACACTTGGTTGACATAAAATTTTAATTTTGGAAATATTCACTTACCATCATGCTCAAGACAAGTATTTATTTCAGAAGTGTTATTCAAGTTATACATGTGACTGCGGGAGAGTCTACGCTTGCATAGACCACAAACCATAAAATATTCCATGTAACTAAAATGTTCTGGGCACAGTGGTAAAGGTAAATGTTGCTGCATCAGCTCTAAATCAATAGGACACTGACAAAGAAAGCAAGAATAAGTATTGCAATAAGAAAAACAAATTAAAATTACAAATAAATGATTACATTAAAAATATCAAACCTTTTTAACAACACTCTTCTTGATTTTCAGATACCATTTCTTTCTTAATGAGTGTCGCGCAGGTTGAGCACAACTAGTTACACTGCAAGTGGCCATGGAGCCTTCAAACTTTCCTTTCCCCTCTTTTCTATGAGAAGTTTGAGGCTTGGATGATGGACAATTTGCTTTACGATCCACATGTCTTATGCAGGCATCACACAAACATGAATCAAGTGCAAGGTGCGTCTCCACTATGAAGAAAAAGCAATCAAAGTTAGAGAGAAGGTAGAAGGTACAAGCAGTGAAATATATGTAGGGGCATGAGTTGATCCTATGAGAAAAGGTGCAGCTGGTTACCTGACATTATTTTCATTTGCCTTTCCCTGCCTTTTAATTGAGCAACATGGCAAGGTGTATCTAATAAACCAAACTTGCCAAAGCAATAGCTACAGACATCGGAACACAATCTCCCCGGATGAATTGAAAATGATGAGCTCTTCTCAGGAATCACAAGATTAGTGCCTGGTTTTCTGGGGAGCATAAAAAATAGAAAAAAATATAGAAAGCAGAAAAAATTTGTTACACAAACAAACAAAAAAGGTTGTAAGAACTTACGCCTTTCCATCGGCTTCAATTGCTGAGGCTGTTGCATCCTCATGTAAAACACCATTTGTAGCAACTGTGGGATAAAAATAAATAAAATGTTTTAATTGTTTTGAGCAGAGAAAAATGGCTAATATTATATTTCATATTAATTTTTGAAATTGAAATGTATTTTTTATTACCTTGAGCATGAAAAGCTGGAGCTCCAGATAGCTCTGCAGAAGTGTTACCCTGGAAAGAAATAAGATGTTTAACAATGCATAAAAAGAAAAATGATGCAAGTCTCAACAAGATGAAGCTTAAGAGCAGCTCACCTCTATTCTAAAAGCTGGGTCTGTATCGGAATTCCTCCTTTGTCCAGCTGTATCTTCAATACCACCAGAGTGAACTTTACCATTCTTGAAAACCATACGTAATGGTTTGCGGTTTCCTTTCTTATCCTTCTTGCCATCTTTGGGAACTTTTATCACAGCTTTCAAACGCCCAGATGATGGAAGTAATCCATCTTGGCTTCGTCTTTTACTTGGACGACCAGCAACTGATGCTGCTGCAGCAGCAGCTGCTGCCACAGACTGCAATCCTAAGGAACTTAAAACCCTCTCTTTTATGGCTTTTTTCTCGGGACTCTGTTCCTCCTCAGTTATTTCACGGCGTTTCTTTTCAATGTCATTAACATTTAACTTCAAATTGAGTCTTTCAACATCTGCTTCAAGTCGTGGAGAGAGAAGACCTGGTTGTTTAACTGGTATATTTGAACACTCTACTGTCATATTTGAAGAATCGTCTCTTTTCATAACCGTGTCTACAACAGCAACTTGATTTTCTATGGTGGAATTTACAACTGCTTCTTTCAGAGTATCTAGGCATTTTTCAGGTACATTTTCCTTGGCATCTTCGGCCACTTCAACAGTGTTGACTCCAGTATCCATGTGATGATCGTCTTTAGTTGACAAATCATTATTGTTTTTCACAACCCATATGTCTTCATCATTAGCAAAGGCTAGGGCAGATGGATTGCAATCAGCAGAAAGGCTACGTGGTCTGGAGGTGCTCTTCTTGAAAACAAGCTGTAATATTGGTTTCTCAGCCCTTGACATTTCACTTGAACTTATTTCAGACAGTTCAATATTTTTATTTTCTTCCCGCAACCCTGCCCCCATTTCTTCAAGGATGTCACTCAGGTTTTCGTTACCCTCTCCTACATCTACTGATACAGCATTCTTTATCTCCGCAGTATGTGACACTTCTTTCCTTGGAATGGAAGAGCTATCCTTCACAGGAGTTAAAATTATAGAGTGATTTGACTGATTGAATTCATCCTTAGTTGGTGTTGGTGAGAGTCTAAGACAAAATGATTCATCATCGAAACCTTTATCTGGAGTACACTCTGTATCAATTTGGAATCCAGATAATTTCTGGTCAGGGGTCTTGCAACGTTCACTAGTGACTTTAGTAGCTTCAGTTACTTCATCAATCTTTTTGGTTTCTGTAAGGTGTGTACTATTCTCAAAAGAATCTTCCCCAATTGGAGTCTTTGCTGCCGAACCAACAGAAATATTCTCTGTTTCCACGGGAATTGCTGCATCTACTGTCTTAGAATTATTTGATGGAGTCTCTTCCACATCAGATGGCTGCTTTGCAGTGGCTGCAAGAGTACTGTCAGATGCAGAAATTCCATTGGAGACTGCATTTGTCTCCTCTGATTCAATGATAGTATTGACTGAATTGTCATTCCTCACTTCTGGAGTGGTTTTTACAGGAGATGATGATGCTGAAGATGGAACCTTAGGCATACAACTTGAAGGGGTTTCCCTTACTGGAGACCTTCCGGGGCTTTGCTTGGGAGATTTCTTGACCAGTATATTCTCCTTCACAGAACTGCTGCAAACAGAGGGTTGGGCAGATGCAATGACTGCTTCAGGCACATGTTTGGGAGAAGGCTGATTGTCATTTTGTATTGATTCCATCATAGGTTTCACAATGGGCAAATTCTTATTCTCCGGGTTTTCAGGCTTAGTAAGTCCTTTCTCAGGACTACTGACAGTCTTTGGTATGATTGGTTCTCGAACTGCTTTCACAGTCCAAACAAGAGAAGCCTTTCCGTGTAACTTATTTGGCTCCACAGCTAAAATTCGTTGGCTTTGATTTTTCTCTGGGAGATCCATGTTAAAGCTCATGGACCTCTTGGTGCGTCTTCGAAGAAGCTCAAAGTCAATTCGTGGGTTTTTCTTGGCAACAAAATCTACAGAATCAGCAAAACCATTTTTGTTATCACTAGTCTTGAGAACTATTGGTTCTGGTATTTTCTTTGATGAATCTGCAGATGAATCATCAGGGTCAGTAGAAGGCTGGCTGGATGCAGGGGATTCAATAGAATTTTTTGTTAATTCTGAAGGAGTATTAGGGTCTTGAACAGTGTCCTGCTTCACTTCAGACCCAACCTCCATATCCACTTTGTCCTTATCCAGGGCATCCACTATATCTTTGTCCAGGGCATCCACCATGTCTTCATACTTGCTCACAGAATTTTCTTCATCATCAATTTTGGTCCCAGAATCCTGTTTCTCATTACTCTCACTAATTTCAGCCTCATTTTCAGTAGGCTTACTAACATCTTGGCAGCTGTCAACTGTATCAGACTTTTCTACAGCTTCACAAACACTAGATGAATCCTTATCAGCAGCAGGAGGGTGGAGCAAGGGTGAATTTGATAGCAATTCATCAAATGCAGAGTTTCCTTCCTTTGGTGATCTTGAAGCTGCTTCTTCTACATTGGTAGTTTCACCATCAGAGTCCCAATCTGATTGGATGTGGTTTAAAATATCATTACTTTTGGGAAGAGCCTCTGAGACAGAGGGTGCTTCGGAAGGCAAGGTCTTACTTCTAGAGCCCAAGGCATTCTTTGCAGTTGGAGACAATTGAGGAGCTGGAGAAGATACTCCACCCAAACCAATGTCATCTTCATCGTTGCTCATTGATCCTGGGATATCTTCTGAATCCATTTTGTCATCCAGCCCATTCTTCTGCAGTCTAGAGAAAGTATCTATGAAACTCGATGAATCACTTTCTGAAAATATACTAGATTGTTCATCTGAAAAGTCACTTCTACTATCCTCAATTTTATCATCATTATTTACCATACCAGCATAAACTCTTTTCTTCTTTTTGGAACCCGATAATAAATTTTCAGATAGAGTAGATCTCTTTAACTTTCCATTTCTCAAGGCACGTATTCCACTCTCAGATCGTGTAGTAAAGCTAAGACTGGAGCTAGTAGTTGTTTTTGGTGAATTTCTTAGTAAGACTAATGACCTTGTTGATTTTTGAGATGCTGGGCTTCCAGAACGAAGTCTGTTGGATGAATCATCAGATGGAAATAGCTCATTTATATTTTTCTTTGTAAGTTTTGGGATAAACTTTTCGCTATCAACATCATTTCCATTTATTGCTTTGGACGAAGATTCATCTTGTTCTGGATTTTGGGAATCATTATCTTCTATATGGGATCCTATACATGATTCATCATCATCTAATGCACTTGAATCATCCTCATTAACTTCCAAACGTTCACTAGCTACTTGGCTAGACGTGACACTTCCTGAATTCACACTATCAGGGGAAGAATTTATGGGCACCTCAGTTTGAGACTCGCATTCTTCATTTTCAGGATCTTTCTTTGAAACCTGGTTTGTACTCTTGCTCCCAGAGGACCCCTTGCTTGGCAAAGTTTTCTTGGGGAAGAATTTCATAATTCCATGTTTAGGGTTTGTGACAGGGCTTTTGCCTTTTCCTTTATCAGCAATCCCTTTTACCATCTTTTTTGCTTCTGCCTTTTTATCCACAACACTGTTTGCTGAGGAACTTCTCGAAAGTCTTGTGGTGGCAGGAGATTCAGATCTCTCTGCAGTTTTCTGAGGTTTCTTTGATCCTTTCTTTTCAGGTTCATTTGGAGATTTTGAAGAACCTGCCTCGTTGTCAGCAGCATTTCTTCTACCTCTAGTTGAAGCCACAGAGGCTGTATCACTATCTTCAGTATCAACAAGTGCTTTAGCCTTTGGTTTTCCTTTAGTTGCTTTCAAATTAACTTTCTTCTTACTTGCAATTACCTTGATCTTTTTAGTCTTTGCTTTATTTAAAACAATCGTAGGCATCCCTTTTGATTGGTTGTCACTGCGCAGAGGTCTTGACTTTCCAGTGGCTCTTCCTCTCTTTGAAGCAGTTGGTTTCACCATGATGAGCTATTCTTTATAAGTGTAGCAGGTTATAATATAGCATTGCTTGAGCATTTGTTTTGCCCAGGCCCTGTTGACAGAAAAAAGATGTAAAAATAAAGGCATTTCATGATGAAAAAAAGACACAAGACGAAACATAATTTTAAAAACATATCTAAGAAATTTGTTCATTAATAAACATTACACAAAGAAGTGCTACGATGTTGCTTGAAATGAGCTTACAAGGTAGGATACTTTTAGAGCAATAGTATTAAGAATAAAAGCTTGATTCTTTTGATTACTATAAATTTTCTTCTAAAACCAAAAACTAGTCTCAAAAAGATAAGATACAAATGTCAAAAAATTATTAGATCACATTACTTTAGTGACAAATAATGTAAGTATTTACAAGAAAAATAATAAAATATGAAATTAGATATATTAATATGAAAATTCTAAAATAATCAGAATAATGAGAGATTTAAAGAAAAGCACAGTGTCAAAAAATTCCAGATTACTTGAAATTGGTGGTAAAGGACGAGTAAAGTAAACCAGGAACAAGAAATAGAACTTACAGGGATTGTTATGAAAAAATATCTTTGTTTACTCTGTCAAGTGAAACAGAGCACAGGTTAGATTTAATACATTGACACAAATCCTTAAATATATTTAGAGAGTTAAAACATAATAATAATCAGGAGATAATTGTTTGAAGATAATTGGTTTATACCAATAAAGTTACTGAAAAAATATTGAAGTCTTTAAACAATTTCATGAAACTGACCTAACCACTAACATAAATACTAGTGTATTAACTGGTCTACAGTAAATAACAAGAGCACCAATGTAGTGCAGAAATTACTGCCAATTCAGTCAGAGAAATGTTCAAAAACGGCTTGAAATAACATGATGGCATTAAAGCAAAAAAATTAGATCACGATATTGTGCTTGACATGTCTTAAATACCTACAGACGTAATATTAACTTTAATACCATCTCACTATCTCAATTGAGAACAATAACATGACAAACAAAGCGTTTCTATGTTCGGCAAAATAAACCCCTAAAACCTAAAGAGAAACAGATTTCCAAAGTACACTCACCTTTCTACCCTTATCCTGCAGCGAGAATGTACCGCTACCTAGTGCCAGGAGTCGACCTCACAACCATCGTCGAAAAATCCTCTTTTCTGCACTCTGGCGGCCTACGTTGGCCTTCTTACGGCTAAATTCAGACAGAGCAATCGTTACTGGTCCAAATCCAATACACATTTCAAGTGTAAAACGCCTAGAGACACAAGAAAATCGTCTTTAAATGAGAAAATCCTCGTGAACGTCCTACATGTTGCGCTTTCGTACCATCTTTTATCGCAGAAAGCACGAACGAATCACAACGCGTCCGTCGCCTTCGTAGTGGAGAGGGGCGGTGGGGAGAGCAAAGGCGCTACCAAAATGGCAACTATGAAAACATTGGGGCTTGTGTCTGGCGCAGGATTAAAGTGTTTTAACAGAATACTTGGAATTGATTTAATTTCAAAGACCCTGCCAGCGATTAATTCTGTACCAGTGAGTATTTCTGTGCCGCAAGACACGGGTAGAACCTATTATTTTCCGAACTTGTGTATATTACAACCCCCAGCAGACGCCGCAAGTTCTTTTTGAATAGATTTTAGTCTTTCCTTTAAATAAGAGGAAGTTTCATTACATTCTATGAGTGAACAAGTATTTGTTTTAGATCTTTTCTAATACATTCATTTTTATGCCAATCTCATCGCACTTAAATGCTACAACCGAAAACCTAACCTACCATTCAGTCAGTCACATGCACAATTTATTTTTTATTTTGTTAAAGTTCAATTGTTCTATGCAAGTTCTCAGCCTTCATCATATAAACGGTTATTATTTTCTTATTTTGGAGTGAATAAGACAAAAGCTATATTACATTAATTTTCTTTTAAGTCCAGATAAATACTATTTTGAAACCAACATTTATCGTATTTAACAGCATACGATAGGAGGTTTTGTCTGAGCATCATCTATTTTATTTCTTGTCAAATATCAGTTCATTTAAAAATTATGTATTTCGCAGCCTTAAAGCTATCTCAAATAATATTATAACCATGCTGAAAACCTTTTCTTTCTAGGTCAGGCATGCACGGTTTAAGGCGAGTCCTCTCATTAGTGATGATTCCACCCAGTATACTGGCTTTGAGATCTCTCGAAACCCAGAAGAATGGAAGTTTGTTCAAGACTTATTACCACAACCGGTCATAAAAACTCCCTCACCTAAGCCTGAGTACCCCTCTGGCTGGAAGCCTCAAAATCGTAAGTGCAATTATTTTAATTTATTGACTTCTTCTAATATACAGTCCAATCAGCCTAAGGTCTCATTCCTGAGGGCTCAGAAGACATAGAAGCTTACAGAAGTAAATACGTCCAGAGTGAGATGCTTATTTATTCCCTTTGATTTAGCGCAGGTGGATGACCACATAGTGGTCATGCCACACTAAGTGTGTTAATTTTTACTTACTTGCCTTTCAATTCACCCCACCTTGCTCAAAAATAATCTGTCGTTTACATACTTAAATATTGTACATTTTTGTTGTTTTTCTCTGTGTATGAACGTATGCCTCCCCTGTCACCCCCTCTTCTCTCGAGGGAACAGTACTGATCCGCCCCCTATGTCATGTCATGTCCGCAGCGCCCGCCAACTCGCCCTACTTCATCCAGCGCACCGCCAACCACATGCTGCCCGTGTACATAATACGGTCGGGGCCGCGCGGGACGCGGCTGCGCACCGTGGTCCGCTACATCCAGGGTGACGTGTGGGCGCTGGAGGAGGAGCTCCGGGCCGTCGTCAAGGAGGTCTACCCTAAAGACCTGTTCAACACCATGGTCAACGAGGTCGCCGGACAAATCACCTTCCGTGGCGACTACGCCAGTGTCCTCAAAGCGTACCTGGAGTCTAAGGGCTGGTGAACCGGCTGCTCACGGGGTGGCCCACGGGGTGGCCCCCGCCCCGCCCTCATTGCCAGCCGTGCCTTGGACTATAGGGCATAGAGCTACGGCCTTTGAGAGAGGGAAGTCAGGGTTGGGCCTGTTTGAGCATTTTCTTTTTTGTTGTTGTAAATATTCCAGTGATGACATGTTGTGCGTAATGTAATGTGATAGTTTGAAATGAAAATACACCTATTTCTATTGAACCTTCTCGTGTTGCATTTGGTTAATTATCCCTATAAGGTAACGACTGTTTGGAATCTCCATTAAAAAGTACAACAGAGAGAATGGTCGGGGCGGCGGAGCGAGAGACCGTAGACAAGCGAAGGATATCGATATTCGATCCAAACAGCACGCACACATGTCGCACGGGTCACACACGCAACCCTCGAAGGCGACACTCGTAAACACATCGTAAACGAGACGACAGAAAATTTAAACTCTTTCCGAGCACATAGTTCGGTGGTCGTGGGTCCGTCGTACATTATTGAGCTGAAATTCCGTTCCGACCCTCGCGACTCGCGAAAGCGAATTTTGAAATTCCTGTCGTAGGAAGGGGAGCCTGAAAGAAACGCTTTTCTAGAGACTTTCTCCTCCCCGTCCTAGAAGGCTTGCTTCACGAATTCCCCGCAGCGCGGCGGAGCGTGGCGCAACGTCGCGCAACGCCGCGGTGCCAAGTCGGTGACCGGTGAGCGCCGAGCCGAGCGGCTCGCGGGGCGGAGCGGGGGCCGCGGGGGGCCGCGGGGGCTTAGGCCGTTAGGCCTGACTCGCCCCCCGCGGCCCCGGCCCAGCTCGACCGAGGTGGGTGACAGGGGGCTGCGTAGGGTAACTCAGCCCTACCGGAGACGAGAGGAGACGGGACGAGTTGCATGCTTTAGACAAGCAGCAGGCTGTAGCTTCCGGTAGCTGCCCGTCCAGTGCCGTCCCGCCGCAGGTTGGGCAGGGCAGCTGGACGGGACGGGGCGCTCTGCTCTACGCGCCACCGGCTCCCTGGCCTGCCTGGTCCCGCTCGCCCGCGCCCGGGCGTAAAGAGGCGGAAGTGGAACGGGGCCGCGCCGGGCTGGGGCCGCGCCGGGCAGGCATACAGTCGTGGCGGCCGGGGCCGGGCCGGGCCGGCCCAGCGCTCTCATGGTGAATGCTTTACTTGAACTTCGACCTCATCGGGCGGGCGAGCGGGGCGACAGGCGGACGGGCGGTGCGGGGCGGGAGAGCACGACGTGGCAAACTCCTCGTGCGGCAAATCTCTGTAACGCGACGGCGCCCCTCGAGGGAGCCCCTTCGGAGAAAGGGGACCTTGCAGGGAGCTGCTGGCCGGTGACGGAGGCCTTCTAAGACAGCTTCTATCTGTGGGACGAAACTGAGAGGAGGTGCTTGTCCAAGGGCGGAGGCCCTGAGGGACGCACATGTCCAAGGGACGCGCCCGTCTAAAGGAGGAGGCTCTGAGGGAGGCGCCCGTCTAAAGATGAAAGCTCTGAGGGAGGCGCCCGTGCAAGGGAGGAGGCCCTAAGGGAGGCGCCCATTCAAGGAAGTAGGCCCTGAGGGACGCGCCCGTTCAAGGGAGGAGGCCCTGAGGGACTCGCCCATCTAAAGGAGAAGGCCCTGAGGAAGGCGCCCGTCCAAGGGAGGAGGCTCTGAGGGACGCGCCCGTCTAAGAGAGGAGGCCCTGAGGGACGCGCTCGGTCTAACGGAGGAGGCCCTGAGGGAGGCGCCCTTCCAAGGGAGGAGGCCCTGAGGGACGCGCCTGTCCAAGGGAGGAGGCCCTGAGGGAGGCGCCCTCCTGAGAAGGAGATGCTTTAGCGGCGAAGGAAATGAACCTCGAATATTCGGAATATTGGGAGCTGACCTTTTGGGAAAAGCGCTCCTCTGCATGTAGCTCTCCATTCCCGCCCCCTGGAGCAGAATCTTGCCCTTTCCCACCCTGACTTGCGGCGTACTCCCGACCACTCATGCGACGGCATCGCCTCTCCCCTCCGCTATCGTATCGTGGCCTGCGGCTGCGGCACCACCCCAACCCCAGGGAGCCTCTCCAGGCCCCCTACCCCAACAACCCCACCCCACCCCGCCCCGGGCGCCTGGGGCCTGGGGCTGCTGCTGCTCATCTCACGGGGTCTCACGCGCTCCGTAAGGCACAAGTCTGTGCGCCGCGGCGCGCAGGGCCGGGCAGGGCAGGGCAGGGCAGGGCAGGGCACCGGCCTCCACGCCAGCGACCAGGTCGAGGCGCAGCCGCACAGCACAGCGGCACATAACGGCCCGGAGCGTGGCGTGGCGTGGCGTGGCGTGGCGCTGGTCGCGCGCCTGCAATGAGGAAAATGCGCAGGATGAATGGCGAATGTATGAATGCAGGTCATGAATGAGTACCGGGCGATGCCGCGGCACGAAGAGGCTTGGCTTGCGTAGAGAAGGGGATCCCCTTTCCGACCTCCCTATCGCTCTCTGCTCCGTCCCCATCCCCTCGACCCACTCCGGCCAGCTCAGCTGCAGCGCGTTGTAGTCTGTGCGGGGCGGGGGTCGAATTACACCTGAACGCCTCCGGCCGGGCAGGGCCAGGGCTGCTGGTGGCGGCTCCAGCTTCGCTGCGAGTTTGTGGGTTTCGAGCAGTGTTGCCAGACAAGTAGACAATAAGTAGCCCAAATCCGCCCAAACACAGCGGAGAATAGGGCTGCGCCTGCCTACTAGGCTACACCTTGGCACTGGTGCGTGCACGTTGCCTAGTAGGCAGGCGTAGATGCAGTTCGCTTTACTCCCTCGTGTTTCGGCAACGTATTGCCTACTTTTCTGGCAGCACTGGTTTCGGGTGGGTTTTGTCTTTGTCGTGAGGTTCCCAACAGGCGCAGGAGGCCAGGTGGACAGGCAAAAGACGATAATACTTTCCGCCTGTAAGTAGGCCAAAAGCAAAACTTGGACCCCCGCCCCCTTCGGGGCCGCGGTCAAGCACCAACTACAGTATTCCAAGTGTGTTGACCTTGAGGAGCTCTGTCAGCAACCCCTCCAGACGGACAGGCGAGGCGGGGCGAGGGGCTGACGCTGACGTTTAGAGGATCGCGTCGCATCGCGTCGTGGCCTCACAACTCCAACAGCAGCTTGCTTCAGCAGAACTCCCGGCCCGGCCCGGCCCCACCCGCAGTGCTCTTGAGAGTGTGTGCGCCGGCCCGGCCACCTGCTGCTGCCTGCTCCTCCTGCCCCTGCCGGAGCTCCTGAGCCCTACGGCCTGCTGTCAGCCGCACCGTGAGGCGGGTTGAGTCCTCTCCCCTCGTTCACAATGAATAAAGCACCCCTTTGAGAGGCACTGCCCTGCCCCCGCCCGCCCCCGCTGCCTAACCGAACTACTGCCCTTTGCGGTTTCAAGAATAAAAGTTTGAGGGGCGAAGAATCAGAAGAATCGGAAAAATTTCTCCGAGTGTGACCGACAAGACGGAGGAGGCCCCCGCCCCTGACACCACGTGTGTGCCTAGCGGCGCTCCACACCCCCGTCCCGTCCCGTCCCCGCCCCGCCCCGCCCCGACTAGAGCTCTCGCGTGCCGTGCCATCGGCCTTTCATTACGGGAAACGGAAGAGCGTTTCGCCGGCCACAGGTCCCTGGCGTGGGATTTGCGCCCGGATACGCTCATCTGACAAAGCGAGAGGGGAAGAGAGAAAGAGAGAGGAAGAGAGTGAGAGAGGGAGAGAGGAGCAGCCGGTTTGCTGGGCGTCGGTGTCGGTGCGGCGGCCGGGCCGGGCCGGGCCGGGCGGGAGCGAGGCGTGGCAGGCGGGCGCCCCTGGACGGTATGCAGGCCCGCGGGACAGCCGTGTACGCGGGTTGCCTACCCCGGGCCGCCGGCTGGCAGCGGGCGCGCGGCGCTGCCCCACGCCGAGCCCAGCCCAGCCGCTGCGGGCGTTGCGGTGCGGGCCGCCGGCTCTCCTCTCCTCTCTTCTCCTCTCCCCCGCTCTGCTCCGCTCCGGCCCGCCTCGGCCCACGACCGGCGGCTGCTCCACGCACCGGAGGGTGAGGAGGAGGAGGAGGAGGAGCGGGAGGGGAAACCACCCGTCCTGTGTGAAATGACGGATAGGGGAGAGGCGGTCGGAAGGGCCTGTATGCTTCGACCAGCTGTGGATTCCATTTCTTTCCCTTTTTGCCTCTCCGCTCGAGACGGGCCGGACCGGACCGGGCGACGCTCAGACAGAATGAGCGTAGAGATATCGTTTGTCCATCGACCTAGCCTCGCGTTTCTCGAATTTTCCATGAGCACTAGTGGTGTCGGGGCCATGGCCGGCAGGGTAGGGCAGACTGCCACTCCAGAGCCGGCGGGGTGGAGTGGGCAGTGGTCATATTTAGAGCAATTCGATCCGACGCCGCTCCAGATGCCCTCGAGCACGACCGGACGAGGGCGTAAGATACTCTCTGGTCATGAGGGGTCGAAAGACGAGGCGAGGCGAGAAGAGAACAGAGTACTTGCCTCCCTCGTAAACACGATTAAGACAACTGGAAAAGAGGTGGAAGTCGATGCTTTTTTCAAAACCACCCTTCTTTCCATAGCGATAAAAAGAAAATCTCGAGCGGTTTTCCAAAAACAACAGACCCCCGGGCCGCGCGGCCCCATCCCCCACCCCACCCGGAGTTCGCCTCCGCCCCTCGCTGGAGGTCACTCCGCGCGGGATAGGTTGCGGCAGCTGCCTGTAACTTCGCCATCCCCACGCTACGCCAGTTTGCACTCATCTCTCTCTCTCTCTCTCCTCTCAGCGAGCGGGGCACAGAGCTGAGTGCCGTGCCCCTCGGTGGCCCCGCCCCGCCCCCTCTCCCCTCGGCCGTCCGAGCGCTGTTGCCGCGCTAGGCCCAGCCAGACGGTGCACGGCACGCCGCCGGACCCCGCGACGCCCCCCTACTCCCCCGCTCCCCCGCGCGCTGGCAGCCACAGTCTGGTTTGCGATCCGCTGCTCCGCTGGAGAGTCATGGAGATAGAGGAGAAATGGGAAAGGCATGACGGGCGGGGCGGGGCGGGGCGGGGCGGAGCGTTCGGCGCCAGCGGTATCTCGGTCTGTCAGCCACGCGCACAGCAGCCGGGATAGAAATGTTACAGCAGACTGGAGCGGAGGTCTAACCGTAGGCATCTCCGCGGGCGGGGCGGAACGCGGGGTCAATAAAATTGAGCAAAAACGCGATGTTAAAAGCTCTGAGCAGAGCCATGAGAGCCCAGGGCCGGCTGCAGAACGCAACTTTCAACGGACTAAGGACGAAGGGGTTGTTGGAGCGGGGCGCAGGGCAGGGCAGGGCGCGGGGCGTAGGACCTAGACCTATTGGCGTCTCTCCCTCTCTCTCCCTACTTGACCTTACACAGCGCCCAGCCTGGAGACCAGTCCCCCCCCCTCCCCTGCAGCCTCCAGGTAAGGTCAGGGCGGACTGCAGCTGGAAGCTGCTCTGCGCTGTTTCACCTCGCCTCACATTTGCCTGTGTGGTAAAGTTCAGCAGCGTGCTGGCAGGGTCTAGCCTAGCCCCGCCTCTGGCCCGCGCGTCCCGGCGGAGCAGAGACATCCTCCGGTGCAGGGTGTCACCAGGGTGTCACCACGCTCGAGAGCTCCAGGGCGACGCGACCAGCAGCGAGCCGCGCACCCGCACGCGGCCGATAATTAAACTCAAGCGGAATTCGATGCGACAGCAAATCGATAAGGTGTACTGCTCGTGCGACTGCTGAGGGGGTGAGGGTGCGCCCGGGGTGCGCGGCCGGGCGGTGGCTGAAGGGAAGGCCGCCCCGCCCCGCCCCGCCCCGCCCGGACCTGCCGGCCGGACTGGACCGGACCGGCCCGCGGCTGCGTTTGAGTTGCGCCCGTGGAAAGGGGTGATGTTTTCGAGGACGCGGTTCCGTTGCAAGGACAGGCGTGGGCAGGGGGAGGGCGCTCCGCCCCACTCTGCCCCGCCCCGCCCCGCCCTCCCCGCCCCGCACAAGACCCACGACGCGCCGCTGCGCTCCGCACGTTTCGCTTCTCATCGTGGTCATCTTTTATTTCTTGGCTCGGCCGCAATGCAGTCGCCTGCCTCGCCTCCTCGCCTTGCCTCGCCAGCCTGTGGGTCTTGGTCTTGGCGCGGTGCGGTGCGGCGGGTAGGCGAGCCGCGCCACGCCGAGCCGAGCAGCGCGGAGCGGAGCCCAGCCGCGCCATGCGCGGGGCCCGAGAGCCGAGCCGAGCCGGGCCGGGCCGGGCGGCCCAGCTGGCTGTCAGGGCAGCAGCAGCAGCCGCCGCTCCGCTCCGCTCCGCCCTCTCCCCACCCCACGGCGTAGCGCTGGCAACCGCGCCGCCGCCGAGCCGCCGCCGCCCACCGCACACCGCCCCCGGCCGGCCCGGCCCCGGCGGCGGCACGCCCGGCCCCCGCCCCGCCCCGCCCCGCCCGGCATCATGGCCTCGGTCCGCCCCGCCCCGCCGCCGCCGCCGCGCCGCCTCTGGCCCTGGCACGGCGCTGGCACGGCATGGGCGACTCGCCTGCCTCCGCCTCTGCCATCCGTCCAAGTTGTTGCGTCGTTGTGCCTGGCCTGCGCTGGCGCTACTCGCCTCTCCGCGGCGCCACTGGGCTGGGCTGGGTCTCTACTTTCGCGCATCCGGTTTGCCTGCAAATGTCTAGGCGGCATTTGGGTCTTGGGAGCGGGGCGTCCTGGGCGCGGACGCAAAGGACGTCGTCGCCGCCGCCAGAGCCAGAGCGGTCGTTCTGCCACCAAGGCCTGCTAGGGGTAGGCTCCCCGAATAGGAGCAGGGGCGCATCCGCGGCCAGCCTGGCCCCCTCCACTACCCACCCCTTCCACCCTCGCACTTCCTCCACCTCACCCCGCGACAGCCCCGCCCCACCCCGCCGCGCCTTACCCCGCGCGCTTGGCCGTCGCGCGACGGCGCACCCTCGCCGCTGCATCCCCAGCGCGGAGGGGTGCGGCGGGGCGGGGCGGCCGGCAGGAGGCTGAGGGCTGGAGCTCTCAGTCCTGTCCACCACCACTCCAGGAAACTCGTTCTGAGTGACGGGCTCGAGCTACGTGGCGGAGAGCACGCCTGCCATGTGCCCCGCCCCGCCCCACCCCGCCCCGCGCTTCTCCGCGGTGCGGTCGCATTCCCAACACTACTCTCTCCTCTCTCACCTCTCTATCCTACGCCTCTCCCTACCTCCGTCGTCTTTTGTTCTCCCTCGCTCTCCTCTGGTTCTCCTTCCTCTTCTCTCCGTCCCGCTCCCCGATCCCTCACAAAGAGGTCGGCTCGCGCGGTTCTGTTCGGTGTCTCGCCAGCCCAGCCCAGCAGGGGCAGGAGCAGGAGGACCCACCGGGGCGGGGCGGGGCGGGGCGGGGCGGGGCGGGGCGGGGCGGGGTCTCGCCAACTCCTCACTGCCACGCCATGCTCACCATTGCTGTCTCATCGACATTCTCCCACGCTACGCCATACGCGTGCTCAGCGTATTCATCGAAATGCCACTCCCGATCTGATTACAGTCCGCGTAGGAAGCGAAGTAATGGAGTATAAATAAATAAAGTTCGACGGCGAGAAGTTGGAGCTTCAACCCGAGGGCTACGAAAACATTGATTTAAAAGGAATATCATACCTTAAAGTGTAGTAATTTTTCTTCTCTTGCCACGCGAACACTCTAGCAATGGTCAAATTAAAAGCACACAGGCGTATTCTGGCAGAAGGCGACACCGCCTTAACAGCTGCCCGGTGATGGAAATTTAGTCGCGAGTGTACGGCGACTGTATTCTGACGTCCGGCCGTGCTGAGGGGAGAGGGGCGGGGCGGGGCAGGGGCGGAGGTGGCGGAAAGACACGAGGAAGAGGCCGTAAAACGTACATTCAGTGGCGTCGCGCGCACGGTGACCTACTTAGGGGACTTGCATGTTCTCGTTTGGCAGAGAAAGCCGGCCGAAAAGCTGCTGATTTCGTTTTAACCATTGATTGCGTTTCCTTACTATTGTGTTTCGGTCATCATTGCCTACCGGTCTGGCCCACCTCCCCGTTCCCATTACGGCTTTTTTATTGAGTTCTCTTTCGATTGCCTTCACCCAGGTCCACCAAGAAAATATTATACTCAGACCAAGCAATTTTACTTCAAATAATAGCAATTCTGCTTTGTTTCAAAAGTAAATTTGATCTTGGGCCGGATCAAGAAACTATTTTTCTCGGTGTTCTTTTAGTCCAAGCTAACGTGCGTTATGCCTGAAGGTACACTCACCGTATTCCCACTGTTTGGACCCCACATGTCTACCCTTACCTGTTCCTCCGTCTCGTATAAAGTCCGTCAATGAGCTTGAAATTCCTCCTGCAGTCGCGGGTATCGCGTACATGGTTTTTGTAGTGCCCCTCCACCTAATACCGCCACTGCTCCAGCTCCACGGGGTCACCGGAGCCCCTGCAACAGTAAAGAGAAAGTGCATACAGGGTACATAAAAATTATGTGCGTCCTGACAAAACAGGCGTTAAGACGCAAAACAGATGTTTATTGTAGAGCGCGTGAAACGGTCCCCACCACGCCATCATGGGTCTCAAGATCGTTGGTTAATACGAAGCGCGCAGATAAGACCAGATTGCGGCGCTGCGCGGAGGGCGCGGGGCGGGGCTCCTCTCCGCAGCTGCGCGGCGCGGAAAGCAGCGTTGAGCCCGTTCTCTCCTCTCTCCTCTGCGTCCCCGTGCTCGCGATGCGCCCCTCCGAGTACGTACGGTGCCGCGGGAGTTATATACATCCCAAACGCGCCAACCACAGCGATGCCATGTGGGGGGCAATTTCTCATGCCACTGTTTCTTTATTCCGAACGAAGAGAATAGGAATTTTTGCTTTAAATGCGAGAACACTGTACACACCCGCGCAGCTTTATCAGACGGCCACTACTGCACGCAAGGAAGATTTTGGCTCTCACAGCTAACCGGTTAGCAGATTCCGTGATAGATGACGAGGGTGACTCTGGCAGACAACAAATTAGCTGCTAGAGCTAATATTTAGCTTTAGCTGTTTCAGATAAAAAGTAGCTACAAAAGCTAATCTTATACTCGGATGCCTAAAACCAAAATGTTTCTCGACTTCACCTGTTACTACTGACCGAGCTAACAGATCAGCTATCGTACCCGATTCTTCTCTCACAGCTAAATGTTGGCTCTTGCTCAAAATATTTCGGCCATCGGAGATCGACCTGATTATCAATCACGGAATCAGCTAATCCGTTACCTATCAGAGCAAAAACGTTTTTTGCGTCTCTGCCGCAGGTCTGCTACATGCAGGTCTGCCGCCCGCAGGCCTGTTGCCCACAGGCCCACCTTGCAGATCTGCCGCCCGCCCCGCAGGTTTGCTGCCCGCAGGTCTGCCGCCCGCAGGCCCCGCAGGCCTGCTGCCCACAGGCCCGCCCGCAGGGCAGCAGACAGCCAGAGGCATGGGCATGGGCGAGGGCGAAGGCAGGGCCGGGCGAGGAGGGCGAGGCGGGTCTGGTGAAGAGCGCCGCGAGGGGTAGGCAATCCGCTGCTCAGGGCTGCAGCGCGGGCCGAGGCCGCTGCCTACCCTCTGGTGAACACGGCGCCCTGCGGCGGGCAGGGCCGGGCCGGGCCGGGCGAGGCAGGCGAGCGGGTCTGGTGAAGAGCGCCGCGAGGGGTAGGCAATCCGGCGCTCAGGGCTGCGGCGCGGGCCGAGGCCGCTGCCTACCCTCTGGTGAACACGGCGCCCTGCGGCGGGCAGGGCCGGGCCGGGCGGGGCAGGCGCGGCGGGTCTGGTGAAGAGCGCCGCGAGGGGTAGGCAATCCGGCGCTCAGGGCTGCGGCGCGGGCCGAGGCCGCTGCCTACCCTCTGGTGAACACGGCGCCCTGCGGCGGGCCGGGCCGGGCCGGGCGGCGGGCGCGTCGCCTCTTCAGGGCTGCACATGCACCACTGCGCGCATCCCTAATATTGGACACGCCCGACCCCGCCAAAGCTCGGCTCGGAGGCGCAAACCTGAGCAGCACGGATTAGCAAGGCTCCTCGATACACTATCAAAAAACAAATGGAGCTGTAAATAATGCGGTGCTGTCCGCCCGGCGGCAAAACGGAATAGAGTGAAAATAGCCCTACCCGTATCCTTCGCAAGCAGCCCATTGGCCAAGTGGCCCGTGGCTACAGCACGCACCCAGCCCTGAGCCTCGGCACGGCAGAGGCGGGCAGAAGTAATTAAAGACAAGGGGCGGGGTGGGGCTGCGCTGCGGGGCACAGCTGCCCCGCCCCACCCCACCCCACCCCGCCCCGCCCGCGGTGTTTTCGCAAAGAGAAAGCTTGTTGGCAGCGCGGAGCGCAGCTCGCCGGACTGCTCCGCGCCGCATCGCATACCTCGCGGTGGGTGAGGCTCACCGGCTGGCTCCGGGCTGAGAGAGAGAGAGAGAGAGAGAGAGAGAGAGAGAGAGAGAGAGAGAGAGAGAGAGAGAGAGAGAGAGAGAGAGAGAGAGAGAGAAAGGTGAGGTCAGCGCGGAGCTGCACGGGGAGAGCGGCCCCCGCCCCGCCCCGCCCCGCGGCCCGGGGCTCGGGAATCATTTAAATAAACTAACCGAGGAGGCCTTTCGGTGGATAACCACCGGTTTACTTACTTATGGTTTACATTATTACTACTAAACTCCCTCCAGAAGAGCGGTGGCGCGACACAAAATTTTCATTTATCTCTTTAACACATTGAATGAGATATGACACTATGCTAAATCATACGCCCCGCACTGAAAGTGTTAATTCAAGTCGCGCGCTCAATCGCAAATTTGACGGAAAAGCGCAGTCCAAAGACCTAATAAATGTGCACACACTACTCTCATGGTTCGACAAAACGCACTCCCCACGCCAGCAGCGCAAACCCTGCTGCCCAGCCCCGCCCGCACCCACCAGGCCGCGGGGGGAGGCAGAGCGCGCGGCGCGGAGCTGAGCGGGGCCTGCATCCTTCCGCGTCCCGGCGGAATCCTTGCGAGTAGGCAACCCGGCGCACACGCCTGCGGAGCGCCGAGTATCGCGCAGGGGCGCGGCCGGGTGCGGCGCGGGGCGGGGCGGGGCGGGGCGGGGACCGGCGGAGCGTGACTGGCGTGGAGCGGCAAGGAGTGGAGCGAGGGCGTCGCCCGGCCCGGCCCAGCCCGGCCCGCACGGAGCAGGAGCAGGCCTACGTGACGATGTGGAGCAGCCCGGCCCGGCCCGGCCCGGCCCTGCCGCGACACCAATACCTCTCTTTGTCTCGCTGGACCCGCTGGAGCAGAGAGATAGACAGACAGGAGAAGAGAGACAAAGGGAGAGAGACTAAGGAAGGAGAAACAGATAGAGAGAGGCGGGCCAGCAGCCGGCGAGTAACGGCTTCGCGCCCCGCGACGCGACTTCGCGGGGAACCGGACTCGGTGGGCGCTGGCAGCGCAGGGCGGCGCAGGGCGCAACGGAACACTTATCGTTTTAGGTATTCGGGGACACGACTCTCCTCTAACAGTTATTTCTGCAAAAAGTGTATCTTTTTCCTTATTTCAGATCGATGCTATATCGCAGACATTCCCACAAAGATGCGGAGCGACTCGCGTGGGATGTGTAAACCTCACACGTTCTGGAGGGTTGGAAGTTTGGAACCGATTCCTGAGGGATTTCCCTAACACGTGCGATCTACCGGTCGGACTACCCTTCTCGTTAGGACGTGTGTGCAGAGGGTTGAAAACACGCGCCTAAGTACTGTGAAGAGGCCACAGAGGGCCTCGGCGCCGGTGCTGGCGACGAATTTTTCAGAACAGTTTTCTTGTGTTGGGCGCGGCCGGGGCCGGGCCTGCTGGCGGCGAGGAGCGCGCAGACATGATCAAACACGGCCTGGCCTGGCCTGCGTCTCTCCTGGTTAATCTTTGCAACGATAAAGGTGTTTGCCAGTCAATGTCCGCGAGCCCCGGGCCTCAAGGGGGCCCCACACATGTAGCCGCGCCGCGCCGCTCCGCGTTGTCGGGGGAGCCACCCCGCCCGCGCGGAGGGGGGCGCCCCCGGGGGGCGGGGGCCCGGGGCGGGGCGGCGGCGAGCAGGCCCCCCTCAGCCAGGCCCCTACCCGACACGGGCGTGAAGCACAAGAAGGATGCCGAGTGATGACGTCAGCCGCTTCAGTGCTGCACAACGTGGCAACACCGGCGGCCCCGGCAACAGCGCCGCGGGCCGGGCGGGGCGGCGCGGGGCGGCGCTCATGGTAACTGCCATGGCGGGGCCGGGCCCCGCTGTACTACGCCGTGTGCGACACATCCGCCTGTCGGTCCGCAGCGCGCAACCCCCGGCCAGGCCAGGCAGGCCTCTCCACCAGAGCCCTGCACCGGGCGGGCGTCGATGCCTACTTGGCGTCCGAAAGCGGCAAGTGGAAGTGAGACGCTCGCTCCAGGCCATAGCTCCGTCTCACTCTAACTCGTTTTCGGACGCCAAGTAGGCATCGACGCCCGCCCGGTGCAGGGCTCTGCTCTCCACCGCAGCGCAGCGGGGCCGGGGCGGGGCGGGCCGAGGCCACCTCCCCCGCGGGATGAGCAGTGCGCCCCGGAAGCTGCCAAATGGCCCCGGCTAGTTCTGCCCCGCCCCGCCCCGCCCGCAGTGCACTAGGGCAGGGGGGCAGGGCAGGCGGGAGGCACCCGCTGGGTTGCTGCCCCCAGCCGCTCTTATCGCGGGCCTCGCAAACACGCTCGCAGCAGAGAGACACGGTTGTGCCTGTCCCATCCCGTCCCGTCCCTCGGGAGCGCCACTGGCAGTGCTCCTGAACTGTCCCCTGCTCTGCCTGCTCCGCTTGGCGGGCCGGGCCTGGCCTGGCAGGCCCGGGCCCCAACACGGCCTCACCTCGCCGCAAACGTTGAATTTATTCATGCGGCGACCGACCGCCTCGTCATCATCGCGGATGTCTGACGTCCGCCGTGTTTCTAATGCAGGCCCGGCGCGGCGGGCGGGGCGTCCTGCAGGCGCGGGGCGGGGCGGGGCGCGAGCCTCCCCCGCGCAGTGCGCACAGCTAGCAGGCCTGCAGTGGCTAGCTCAGCTCCACCCCCTGCACCGCCCCCAAGCGGCGCCCTCGCCCCGCCTCGCCTCGCCTCGCGGAGCCTCGCGGTCGGCGTGGAGCTGCCTCTCCTCTGAGCCCTCCTCTCCTCTCGCTCTCGGCGCGGCCCCACACCACACAGCCCGCGCGCCGGGCCGGCCCGGGCCGGCATGGTTGGTTGAACCATGAGCGGGTAGGCCAACCATGCTGGCGCGACGCTCGCTGCCCTTGGTGCGGCGGGGCGGGGCGGGGCGGTCGCAGCGCGCCGTGGTGGAACCATGCTTGGCAGTGTCGTGATGCAGCGGTGTTGCCGTGCTGCCTGCTGTCCGCCCCGCCCCGCCCCGCCCCGCCCCGCCCCGCGCCAGCCGGCTGCTGCTGCTTGCTGCTGCTTGGCGCGCTTCTCTGCAGAGGTCGCTTGGGCCGAGCCGGTCGACACCGCAACGATCTGGGAGATCTGCGAGATGCGGCATCTCGACTAAAAGTCCCCGCATCATTATATGTCGAGTGTTTCAAAAGTTGCCAGCTGGCCTCTACCCGCGGGTCCCCTCTACAGCCTCTTTGCTCTTCCGAACCCTCTCCAACACTCTGAACACCACCCCTGTAGGGTAGAACGCACTGGCGCCTATCAACGAAATGTGGATAAAGGCAAAGGTCAAACCAAGTAGAGAAACAACTGAAATCTTAGAAAAGGCGGAGCGTTTGGAGGAAGCGAATCCGAATCCGAAACTACCCAAACTTCACCCTCCATCACGGGCATATTGTAAGATTTCTGGAAAACTAGAATTTTCCATGTATTTAGTTTACTGAATACCCCTATACACATGCAGAAGATAATGAATAGCGTGACTGGTACACACTTCGGAAGATAGCGTTTCGTAAAGGGTTCTATGGGCTATGGTAATCATTTACCTCTAACATAAAAGAACATAAATGGGAGGTATTCAGCAAAAAAGGCATACTTATTATTAGCGCTGTATTACTGAGTACACAATGTACACCCTTAAGTCTCCAGAGAGCACACAGAACGAGTAGACCCACAACACTTTTATGAATTGTCTACAATACGGCTCACTCATAATATATTGCACTATTGTTTCCGGACTACAAGATTAGGCAGAACAACTGTTATGACTCATTCTGAGTACTGTAATTGGCCCCTTTCAGGCGCTACGATTCTGAGTCATAGGGTGCCATGGGTTGTCTGATACCTTAAAGTCACCCAGGGGAGTTAATAAGGGGCACAAATTCAAATTACCTTACGAAAATGACTTGGCTCACCATTGGTGCACCAAACAGCTCTAACAGATCGAAAAGAAGTCATGGCTGAGTCGACTCATCCCCTTCTTCCGCTTCACGGCAGAGTTATGACTCATTCTGAGTAATCGCCTGGTCCTTTTCAGGCGCTAGGATTCTGCTGAGTCATAGTGAGTCATGAGTTTACTGGTACCACTGTGACGTCAATGGGCGAAATCAAATAATTTGTCCCTAAAGTGGGGTTTTCCTACTGGGACACTCCCAATAATAAAGATTTATAGAAATTACACCCCAACCGCTAAAATCAGCATCAACCTAATGACGTCAAACTTGCTAGCCCACAATTTTTAAGTTTTTTGTTTAAAATAAGGCTACTTCGTGCTTAAAAAACAAGAAAAATCGGAACGCGTTACAGTATTTCCGAGGCAGTTCGTACACGAAATGGCTTGTGAGGTTCTACATTTTTCTTGTTTTGTTCTGCACTTTCCTGTCACAATGTTGGGTATATCAGAGTTTTTTTTGCCGGCAGCCAGGAGACACCAAACATCGTCTGCAGGGGGCGGGCCGGCCCGCTCGACCCACCTCCACGGTCTGCGGGCGGGGCGTCGGTGGCATCAGTTCGCCATTCGAGTAAATTTAGAAGCAAACCAAATGGGCCTCACCGTCGCGTTCTGCAGCGCACCCCGGACCCCGGTCCCCAGCCGCGGTCTCATGCAGTTAAGTCTCGTCGAAACAAACGCCTTTCAAAGTCCGTTAAAAAAAAATATAGGTTTCAACTTTGATTTAACAGCAGGGTCCCATATTAAGGCCGCAGGGGACTCTCAATGAAAATGACCAATCATACTGATATTCTTGATACAACTATTCCAAAACACTGTGAAAAATTGTCGCACACAGTACAGGAAAATTTTCCATGGAAAATGTCGTACAATTACAATTCAAGATTGTAAATGTACAAGCGTTGCGTAATCGACTTGGGATCGAATGACAAGCAAGAGTGGCAGGTTGTACATGTACAACACATTTTGAAAATGGCAAATTACAAACTATATCGTACATGTTCGGGCATATTTTTCACAGTGAATATGCGTAACTCGCATCTGACTGAAGTTGCTACTACATACTGCAAACCCTAGAATCCAGATTCTCGCCCGAAAAGGGAGAGGACACTTTTCCTTGCTTATTTAGAGTGAGAATTTCAAACCTCACTCTCTTTGAGCGAGATATTTTTTAGCCTCGCTCTATGTGAGTAAGGATTTCTTAGCCTCACTTTATTTAAGCAAGAATCTTCACTTTATTCGGTCGAGATTCACAAAATTCTTTCTCAGATAGAGCGAGGAAAAAAATTCTTACTCTCCCGAGAGTAATAAAATTACCCTCAAATTCTCGCCCGTGTAGGAGCGAGAATCAGGATCCCTTCATTTTCAGTGCATGGCACTGTTAGTTCCTTACAAACAGCGGTGTTCGTATTACGAAGAATTCGGTTCGTAACGTACAAAGGATTCGAAGCAGCCATATTACAAACTACTTTTCTTTATATTAGGAACACCCCTGGTTCGTACTACGAAGGAGCCTCGTTTGTACTACAAACCAGGCTCTTCGTACTACAAAGAATTTGTTTGTATTACAGCGGCTCAGATTCTTTGTACGTTACGAAGAGCAGTTCTTCGTAAGAAACTTACAGCGGGCGATATCTTTATGTAAAGGTCAGAACCATCGGTCCGGCCCGGCACAGCCACAGCCTTTGGCTCTGCTCTACCGGGAGAGGAGAGGACGGGCTGGGCTGGGCTCCTCGCTGGGCGCGCCTCGCAGGTAGGCCACCAGTCACTCCGCGGTCCGCGGCGGGCCTGCCTCCCCGCCTGCAGGCCGGTGGCCTCGCGGCGCTGCGCTGCGCACCGCCCGGCCTGCCTGGCCCGCCGAGGCGACGCAATACATACCGCCATTGGGTAATGCAAAACCCAGCCGCTCCGCCCGACTTCTAAACTTAGAGCTAGCGCACCGCGAGGCTTTCATCAATGCTGCTGTTTTACCCGAGGCGGCGTGCGATTTGTTTTTCGTGACCGCCGAGATCACAACTGTTTTTGCACGCCCGACGTGGTCGTGACGACGAGAGTAGAATGAAAACATCGCAGTATGACGCGCTATTGTGACGTCTGTGACTAATTCGATGGTTTTCGGCAGCGAAAATAATGTTCCCGATGTTGATGAAAAGACTGACATTAATGCGTGGAGTGAGGTGCGTCTCTGTTTGTCGCGTTGTTGCGAATTGTTGCTCAAGACGGGCTTAAAAAATTGTGACTTGGTATTTGGCACCACTTAATGCACACACCAACGATCCTCTGCTATTTTTCTTCGTGCACTACTTATTTATATTTCATTGCTGATGTTACACGAAATATGCGGATCTTACATCCGCACGGCAGTTGTTTTCACTTTGATATCCGCCAACGCTCTGTAATTCTCAGCAAGCAGGCTGAGGGGGGCGAGGTGGGGCGGGGCGACTAGGCGGAGAGCAGGCGAGGCGAGGCGGGGGTCTGCAGGCAGGCAGGCAGGCGCGCTGCTGGTCGCCCCTCAGAGGTAGACTGCAGGCGCAGCGCGCGTGCCGTGCGGGACTGCAGCGGTGGAGCGCGCCAGGGGCCCGGCCCGGCGCAGCAGCAGCAGCAGCCCGCTACCAGACGACTGTTCATGACATGACAACACTTTGTTTTAAGACAGTTTTCCACCTTCTAGGCTTTTCAATTCCTCAAGCTATTCTTAAATTTCTCTGAAAACATCGGTTAAGTTTGTTTCGATTTAATGCTGAACGAGCTCCTGTACCTGTTCTGTTGTACTGCTTGTAGTGTTGTGTGTAATAAAAGTGGTGAAAAAGAAAGATTATTGATCATGTTTTCATTTAACACACCCTTTTCTCAAGTTGAAATCACATTGACCTCAAATTCTACCAATTTAGGGCATATTTTGTAACACTTCGCTATTATTTTAGACACATTACAGCGTTATAGATGGTTTAGGCTACCGGTTTACCCTTCGAACTAACCCCAATTCTTCCAGGTAAATTTTCCATTAATGCAACGCGATTAGGTTCATTCAATGAATTTCGCACTATTACATCTTACGTGAGAAACAAGTGTGATCACACGAGAGTATTCATCTTCAAAACTAAATCACATCAAAACTCTCGCGCAAATAAAGTAAAAATTATATCCAAAAGGTAATTCAGCCAACTCAAAGACTTCAAGATCACCGCCAGCAAGGCAACGCCGCCGCGCCGCTCGGGCCCCGTCAGCGAGCGAGAGGCGCCTGGCAACGGGCGCATCGCCTGTCCCGCCGGCCGGGCGTGTCGGATGGGTTGCCTACCTCTGCGGCGGCCCGCACAGAACGCAGAGGAGCGAACTGGACGTCACGACATGCACGCGGGCCGGAGAGTTTTACTGGTAAGCTTTACAGGCCCGGTGCGGTGCGGGGCGGGGCGGGGCGGGGCGGGGTGGGCCTGGAACACGATGCGAATACCATAACTCGCGCCCGTTCCTGTTGATGAGCGGGGAGCAGCCAAGGTTTAGAAGTACGTCACATAACCGACTCTTTTTGGGATCAGCCGGCGGGGCCGGGCGGGGCGGGGACCGGCGGGCCGGGCCGTAAATATAACAATGTTATTGCTCGTTACGGACCCCCGCGCCCAAAGCGCTCTGCAATGAGGAAGCTCGGCCCGGCCCGGCCCGGCCCGGCCCTGTGAGGTCCTGGCCGAGGTGCTGGCCGAACTGTTCCGTTATCCTCCGCAGCGCCCCGACTATCGGCGCACAGCTCTAGCACGAGGCGAGGCGAGGCACTCGACAGGGTCCCAGAGAGTCACCTTGCCGCCGCACCGCCTCGCCCGCCGCGCCGGCCCGGCCCGGCCCGCGGGGGTCTCATAATTCGCGATAACCTGCGCCGTTTATTGGCGAACCGGATTATGGGCCAATGCGGATCCGAACCGGATCCAGTCCCGCCCGCCCCGCCCCGCGTCTGCGCCGTCGGATCCGACTGGCCGTGGCCGGTGCGATACAGCCGCAGCGCGGCGCGGCTCCGCCAAACGGTTATGGAAAGTTGTGAAACAATCGCGAAGGTCAGTCATCCCCGGGGGCCGGGCCGGGCGGCGCGCCGGGCCTGGTCATGGAGGCCGTGGGCCTGGACATAAGCCCTTGTGGCACCTGCCCCACCCCGCCCCGCCGGGAGAGCCCACGCGATGCTGAAGACCAGGAAATGGCTCTTTTCGGGGACAGAGGATCGGTCCACCGGCTAACACGCCTCGCCCCGGACGGCAGAAAAGTAGGAAATAAGGCGCCCAAACACAGTGGGCTGCATCTGCGCCTGCCTACTAGGCATCATGTACGCACCTGTGCTAGGGCGCTGCCTAGTAGGCAGGTGCTTTTCCACAATGTTTGGGCGCCGTATTGCCTACCCTTCCTGGCAGCACTGCCGGACAGAGTTCATGTTGAAGTTGAAGCGCCGGAGCCAAAGCGCTGAGCGCCATGCAGGGCGCCTGCGCGCGTCACCAGCACCAGCTGACTCTGCCCGGAGCTGGCAGCAGACTCAGCTCCCGCCGGGCACCGGCTCTACTGCCACATAAAGTGACGACGAGAGGTCAGTGCCTGCGTGCGCGCGCGCGCGCTCTCTCACTCACTCACAGCACGGCTAGAGCGCACCCCTCCTGCTCGACATTCGACATCGTACCCCCACCGTACACCCGCCCCGCGTCGGGATCGAATGTTTTATCATATGAATCGTCTGCGATCGCCAGTAATTTATGGAAGACTTAAGACGGCCAGCGCCATTAGCGCGTTGTTTCTCCTCGGGGACGCAGAAATCATTGATTTCCCCGCGCGAGGGGACGTGACGAACGGAGGCGGGGATGTTCATGGCGGATGCAACTTCCGCAATACGTGCGGACGGCACGCTGCACACGTCGCTGACGTCAAAGTGGTCCTCAGCCTGAAGGCGAAGGCAAAGGCGGCGAGGCGGGGCGAGGCGGGGCGAGGCGGGGCGGGGCGGGGCGGGGCGGGGCGGGGCGGGGCGGGGCTGGTCGCTCCTCTCCCCGCACGCCCTGCACAATAACAGCGCAGCCAGTCAGGCGCCCCGCCCCGTCTCGTCATATCGGTGTCATCGACATCACCCCCTCCCTGCCCTCTCTTTTACGACCCGACGAATATTACAAGATTTCAATCCGGGACTCCCGAAAAAAAAGAAGAAGAAAACAAAAAGCCTTAAAATGTTGCGAGTTATTTTCATCGTGGTGAGAGTCCTTCCGTCGTCGTTGTGGTCGAAAAGTCAAAATTTCCTCGCGTTACGTCTTGTAGTATAGCCAAAGTGGAATAAAATGTGGTCTAAACTCTAAGAGATATCACTCAAAATTCAAGGGAGACTGAACACATTCGGTGCGGGACGTCTTCATCCCCTATGGTTCAACACGGGAGCGTGACCATACAGTGGCCATGCCACACTGAACGTCTTTAGGCCAGTTCTTAGACTGTCCTTCAAGTGGCAAATAGACTCCCGCGGGCGTCTGGCAGTGCCCCGCTGGGCTGTCCTGTCCTGTCCTGTCCTGTCTCACCTCCCTACCAGCCGGCCGGCCGGCACTTGTTTGACGGTGGCCGAGTCAGGTCAGATGAGTCTGGCCTGCGGGCCCCGGGGAGCGGGGAGGGGGGCCTCAGGGGGCGGGGGTAGTTATCGGAGGGGCGCTAAGGGGCCGGTAGCAGTGACATGCCTATCCACGGGGCGTGGGCCGCGCACCCAGTCAGAGCTCCGAGTAACGGCAAGGAATCTGTTTTTCCCCCTTAAAAGATAAGAATAATAATTTTTGATTTTAGTATAAAAACATTCACTCTCCGGGATTTTTTAAAAAAGCGAATAACATTTGATTTTTAATAAAAATATACATGGAATGAATATATACAGTCAGTTTCAGTTTCTTGACTGCGTTCCAGAACTTTCAGCTCATCCGCTCTTCTGCCTTTGAAATTTAATTTGCCAGACAAAGATGCAGAAGTTTACGACAGTAAAAGTATGATAGTATAGTGATACTTTTACCAAGAGGAGAGGGCACTTTCTGGACATACTCATTATGTCAAAAACTAGAGATAAGATTTAAGGCGGAATGGAGCAATGAGGATTTGCGCTATCATTACTTTAACTCCTATGATAAACCTGCTCAAGCAATTGACGCATTAATGATTAAATTGTGTTGAGTACTATTCCAAATTCCTTAAACTTCTTTGACACAGTAATGATACCACCACCAGAGGCTCAATGTAAACATTCTTCATGACTCACCCTTGTCTAAACCAATAGGTTCAGAAGAACATATGGAGATACAGCAAAACCTAGTTAAATAGAATTGCAAGGTATAGTCATCTGCAGCATATAGGATCAATATCATGTCACAAATTAAAAATAAAATATTTCTTACTGTAGATGGCCAATGACAGTAATCATGCTGAAAATTGTTATTAGAGAAGTAATTTTCTATAACACAACAAGACCAAATAATCACTAGAGAGAGAGAGACGTTCAGATGTTTTTGGCCTATGGTGTGACCAATGGAGGGCCAGGAGAAAAATAATCACTAGCAATGGTGTCGTCTGCACCCATCCCAAACAAGGTATGAGAAATTTTACACAACCCAATTACACATAGAAAAAGAGAAAAGATAGATTGTTAAAAAAAATATTTCCCAATAGAACAAGTTATGAGAGGTGCTTGAGCGAATGGGATTCGAAAAAATATGTTAGAATTTATTTTAAGTAAAAATTACTTCGAAAAAAGGGAACACAAAAATATAATCCACTCTCCACCCCCCTCCCCCTGCCGAATGGAGTAAGATGGCGATCAGACAGCGGAGTTGGTCTGAAAGGTCTGAAAGGTTTGAAAGGTCTAAAAGGGCGCACCGCACACCGTGCTGTCTCGTCTCGGCATTGATCGGCCCGGACCTCGCTGGGACCCCGCTGGGGGACCGGGGTAGCGTGGCGGGTGGTAGGGAGCAGGAGGGGTGAAAATTTAGCCTCGCCCCAGCCCAGCACAGCCCCGCCAGCCAGCCCGCGCCCCCGCCCCCCGCCATCCCCCTGGCCTGGAAACAACCCTACACCCGAGCGTGGCGGTGCGGGGCGGGGGAGGGGGGGCATTAGTCACGGGCGACATGAAAGAAAACAGAGCCATACTCGAGGGCGGGGTGGGGCAGGGCGGGGCGGTAATCAATGATTTTCTCCTCACATCTCGCCGACTCGGTTCGACGTGGCGGAACGGCGGGCGGCACGCGTGAGAGGCGCGCACACTGTACGCGACAAAAAGAATGAAATAAAACTATGTGTTCGTGGAAAGTGGTTATCTTTCGTAAAGAGGTTTTATGAAAAATGAGGAGCTGATTTTGATAAGGTCGGATGCCCATAAGTCTGAGGGAAACGCGTCCACAACCACAACGCCCCGCTGACCTGCATTCGCATCAGGGATTAGCCATTTATTGCGATGGGAAGTGAAGTGATGGACGCGCTGAGCTGAGAGGCGGGGCGGGGCGGGGCGGGGCCTCTGGGGCTCCGTATCGTTAAGCTTGATCCTCCTGGGCCTGGGCCCGCCCCGCCTTTGAACGCTGCGTACCTGAAAGAATTTGAGAAAGATATACTCGTCACTGTGCTTTCCGGATGAGGTGATTGAGCGGAGCGACGTTTGCCAGAGAGCACTTTCTGCCAGAGCGCGCATGGTGTCGATCGCTGTCGCCGTCCTGGACACTTAATGAAAGAAAATGAGTTTTTCATCGCTTGTGTCGAGTGACCCCCGCCCCGCCCCGCTCCGACCGCTTCCCTCCGAACCAATCTCTGGCATCGCGTCGCACATGAATGCTCGAACAGGAGAGTTCGCCTATGTCCTGCAACTATTTGCAGGCGGTGCAGCAAACAGCACAGTGGTGCAGCTTTGTTGGGCGGTGCATGCACAGTGCAGTGCGGTCATCCGCGCCGACCTTTTCTGTCGACGGGACCGCCCTGCCCTGCCCTGCCCTGCCCCGCGCTGTCCTGCCCAGCCCAGCCCGACTGCACTGCTGACGCTTTCTGCCTTGTTACCAAAAAATAGAGTGACGTCACGTCCCGGAGTCGCGCTGAACTGCTGTGGGCGGGAAATTTCACGGGCTTCTCGGAAGGGCGGCGGGAGCACGACGGACTGCTGGAAGTATGGTTGTGACGTTTGGCCTACCTGAGATGCGTCTGCGATCCGCTGTCCATGTTCCGTATGCCAGAGCTGCGGAAGAGAAATAGTCTGTCCAGAGGAGTCTCGAGACACAGGAGAGTACTCATGTCCCTGTGGTGTCCTCGAAGACAAAGGCTCGCCCCGTCATACGCACCACACCGGGGGCAGATAGGCCACGCGGAAAAATAGATAAGTTATGACAGCCAAATGTAAGCTACATTAGCCGACGTGTCGGCTGATACCGCAACTAGTAGCTTCTGAAGCTACTGTACCGAAAAGTTTGCTGTGGTAGTCACACATCAGCAATGAGATCTAATGCGTCCCTCCAGGAGTCCAGCTGCGCATTAGTCGTCATAGCTAATATTCGACTATCAAAACTAACTTTTTGCTATGCCAGCATATAAGTTGCTTGTCACGGTATTAGCCTACACGTAAGCTATGGTAACGCAGATAGATTTCCCGTGCGGCGAGGATGTGGCCACTACAACATCCGCGCGACCGCGACGGACCGTGCGCCCCGCCTCAAGTACGCGAGAGATAGAGAAATCGAACGCTCTTTACTCTATCTCACTCTCTTCGTCTGTCTCTGTCCGCCGCCCTTCTCTCTTTCTCTCTCTCTCTCATTGGCTCTGCCCTGCAGCGCCCCGGCCCCCGGCCCCGCCGTGCAGTGCGTCCGAGGAGAGCTCCGCGGCGGGGTACGGCGGGGCGGGGCGGGGCGGGGCGGGGTACGGCGGACGGGGCGGGGCGGAACGGGGCGGGGTGTCGGCATGTGGGTACTCCTGCGGCCATACCGCCACGCCGGTCAGTTGACGCTGCTTTTTGGCGCGTCGCGCCTCGTCGTGAACACTAGCAGGGCCCGGCAGGCAGGCACGGCAGGCACGCTCGCCCGCCCGTCACGACGAGCACAAGGCACTCTGTGAGGCCGACCGCAAGAGCAGCGCGTCCAACAGCCAGCAATACTCGACGAGTCCACCTTCACATCACCCGCCCCGCCGTCGAGGAATACTACATTCAGCACGGCAACGTGAAGTGAAGTGAAGTGAGCCCCGCAGAAGGACTCGGCCCGGACCGGCGCGCGGCGCGGCCACCCTGACCAACCTCAAGCTCCTCGGCTGCGCGGCGCGGGCGCCTCTCCCGGGACTTGTCCTTCCCCTCGCCGCCCTTGCTCGTCTTGAGGTGAGGTGAGCCGCAGGCGTCGCGTCGCACGCGTCGCACTGTTCACTATCAGCGTTAATACTCTCTTCCCTCGAACACCCTATCGGTTTGCTGCTGTCACTGTCACATGCCGAGCGAGCGCGAGCGGGTCAGCGGCTCCCGCCGCCGCGCCGCCTGCCTGCTGACACGGGAGCTTTCTGGCCGTCCCGTGCCGTCCCGTCCCGTCCCGCCCGCCAGACAAAACACCTGCAGGCCCATGCAGGCCCCGGCCAGGCACATAATTGTTGGTCAGCGATGAATGACTTGTGTGGCAACGCATTAGTCTAAGCCCTCCTGCCTGCCCCGCCCGGCCCGGCCGGCGCCGTGCTTGTGCACCAGAGTAATGTCTAAACTGTTGTTCTCCCGCCGGCCGCGCCGCGCCGGCTCAGACACCTGAAATATGTGTCACGTGGAGCAAAATTTTGATTTTTACTGCCTTTAATTCTATGTACCTGTACGATGCACGCCATGCCGGGCCGGGCCGGGCACTACAGGGCTAGTCCCCCAGCCCGCAGCGCGCCCCGCGCCTCACGCGCACTTTATCAGGCCTTTTCTTATCAATAAAATAGTAGTCGAGCAGGGCAGGCCGGCCTCACATTGATTTACACATGTATTTGCTGTCGGTTTCTTATCGACCAATTACCCGGGCCCGCGCGGGCCGGGCCGGGCCAGGCCGGGCTGCACCCTGCTTAGCATGCAAAGGGCAATCGCGCGCGTTGCACTTTAAGCGGTCGGCCACTTTTTGTGGATAAGTTTCTACCCAGGACGGTATAAATGAAAAGAAAAAAAAGCCCACAGAAAAAAAATTAAAAGAAAAATGAATACGCGATATTTGAACCACTGCCAACCTGGTGGTAAGAACAGTGTCGATACCAATGACGCTACGCGGCCGACCTAGCAACCCATGGAGAGCAGGCGCACTCATGACACCGGGTTAGTTTCCTCGGTGACTGTGGCTTCTCGCGCAGAATGACTCCTAGTGGTCCGGCTCCTGGTACCATGGCGTCGTAGCCGTGCCGGCATAGTGTCCGCGCGGAGAGTCGCAGGACGGAGGTTCGAATCTTACCAAAAAATTTAATTTTTCTGAGGACAACAATTTGGAGAGTGGAATTCAAGCCCCCCATTTCAACCGACCTCCCTCGTGGAATAGCCGACGGTCTAGTGGTCTAGTGGTGCCGCGAAAGCCGTGGGGTGTCTGTGAGACTCGGCACATGGGGCCTGGTTCAAACCCAGGTAGGTTCTTCACTGGTAGCGACAGCGGGTTGCCAGGAAGTTCCGTCTCGTGCCCACGACTGGTGGTCGGTCGTGGGGTCATAAGTCCTAGAATCTGGCTCCAAAAATAGCTATTCCATGCTCTGGGGACAGGGCAGTTCGGTTAACCACCGTACGACTAAATCTGGCAGTACGGGGATCAAATCTGTCGAATTGCGCGACAGGATCGCAGTCCAAAAAGCACCGGTTCCCATAAGAACACCGAAGTAGTTGGCTGCCACGGGGGGTAAAAGCCCTGTGCCTGGCGGGAACCGCAACCTCCTTCGGGAGGTTTACTGTCGCAAAAATTTTCCATGTTTTCACTCCACCCTTTCACTTGCAGAGCACGTACGTAATTTTTCAAGTTTAAGTCGGGATTGAGCTCAGCATTCAAGCCGAAGGCTTGCCTGGCTAGTCAATAATCAAGCCAAACGGAGTGTGTGTAATATTAAGGTAGGATTGTTCGGAATATAGTGATTTGTAAACTAGGATGGCGTCGCCTGCGCACCTCTAGTTGCAGACCTGTGGCAGATGTATCAGAACGCGTGCGACATGTCCTGTCCGCAGCTCCTACCACACATCAAGGAATGGAGAGGCGCCATGGCAGGCTCGCCCTCACCGCGCGTCGCAGGTGACCGCCTGCTGGTCCTGCAGCGCCCGGCCTGCTCCTGCTCCTGCCCCCCACCATCCTGCTGCGCGGCCGGCTCCTGGAGCGCCCACCTGACGTCGAGGACGCCGACGCCATCCCTCTGCCCTTGTGCTCAGGTACGTGACGCCATGCAGCCAGCGCCGGCCGGCCGGCCGGACAGGACGCCGCAGGACTTCGCACCCCGGCCCGGCGACCAGCTGCGCCCTTGTGTCCGGGCCGCGCCGGCTAGGTAACGCCGAGGCCCGAAGGACTTTGCGACACAATTTTCGGGCCGCCGTCGAGAGCGCGGCGCCGCGACGCATAACGACGACGCCTCCTCTTCGCGGGGTAATTTTGTGAAGGAGGTACTCGAAGACGTAAAAAACCATTAATGTATCGCGCTTCCTCGTCGCGCAGGTCCTCACCACTATCGCCGGCTAATGGGTCCGTTATCGGGGCGTTACCACTCTGAGGCGAGCCGTCGCTGGGCTGGGCCGGGCCGGGCCGTCCACGGTACGGTGGTGTCGCCTGAGATGTGATGGGACGTCTCGCGAAATTCTATCTGTAACCAAGGGGGAAAAAATCATAGCGCAAATTTCCTCTTGGTAGATTTTTCAACGAGTGCCAGTAAGACCTCGCCCTCCTCGCGCTGGTCGCGACGAACCTCTACGCCGACGGCTTACCTCATCATACGGGATCTTGACTTGACTTGCCCGCGTCGAAAAGACGGTCGAACAGACGACGGGCCGGGCCGGGCGTAATCGGCGTCGGGATCATCGGGACGCTCAGCTGGCCAGCCCGAGCGGGGGCGGGGGCGGGGGAGGTGCGGGGGTGTAGGGGGCCGCCCGCCCCGCTCCGCCCATCTACACCTTTTTGCCGCCTCCCTGCCAGGGTCGCCATGGCGTGGCCCCACAGTCGCGTGGCCCACGCCGCCCCGCGCCCCGCCCCGCCCCGCCACGCCCCGCCGATCGCCTCTGGGCCTAGGGCACAGTATGGTGTACTGTTGGTTACGCCCAGCCCCGCCCTCGCGCCACGCCCAAAATGACCGAAGCGAGTTTAGCCCGATGGGAGATGGATGTGGACGGGCATGGCAGAGGGGGGGAGGGGGGAGGGGTAGCGCGCGGGTGACCGCTATTAGAACTGCGCTGTGCTGTACCCGTCCTGGCTGGACACTGTCAAAAATCTTGGTTATTTTTTCACAAAATTATTGAATCGAACTCAGCGGCCTTCGCTTGTGTGCGGCGACGCGCTCCTTATCCACGCATGCCCAGCTCTGCCTGCTCGCTCTGCTCCGATGCAGTCGAGGCTACTCTCTGTTATCAAGCCGCTAAGCCACACGCCGCCCCGGACCTAAGGCTGCTTCTCTTTGCACGTGGTCTCCGAAAAAATCGCACGCAGAAAAAGAAAAGAATAGTAAAAACAATCGCGCGCGGTTGTCTGGCTGGAAAATTGCAAACACTAAGAGGAATGATGAGGAAATCGCGCGTTTTGTTTTCTTTTTTTGCGAGCTTGCACACTTCTGCATTCTCAGTTCACGCAGGTGGCTATCGGAACGGTGCGTTGTTATCCGACAGATAGCAGCAGGAATTCCGATTCAAAAAAAGAGTCGGGAAAAAAATATTTTCCTGTATCGGTCAGAGAGGCCGTTCGCTCTCTCCAGAGTTATCGTTTCTGACGACACGTGCACTTGCTCGTGCGCACATACTTCGAACGGCATGATTTTGTCTTTGGTTTTCATTCTTGACTTCCGCCACTGTCATTCCCCCCCTCTGACCTTTTGCTTTCCTATACCAAGTATATAGTCCGATCAGCCTAACGTCCAACTCTACGAAACGCACCAGAGGCTTTGCAACGAGTGAAGAAGTGTCTTGGCCCGACTATAGACCAGCCGGCCGTGAGCGAATTACTAATATCGCGTTATGCGACCCTCCTCAGGGCCGCGGGTCGGGCCGGGGCCGGGCCGGGTGGTGCGGGACTGGTATACGCGCGCCTGCGCGCCCGCGCCGCCACAGCCGGCTGCAGTGCCGTCCTCTACGCAACTTTTCATCAGCCACCACTCCGAACCGCCTCACCTACCACCTCCAACGCCACCTGCAGCGTAGCGTCATGTATTATTCCCAGTGGCATCCTCTCCTCCCTCCAGCATGCCAGCTCAACTGACCTGTCCACGTCCGCGACGCGGCGCCATGGCCGCGGAGACGCACGCGCGCCGCGCGCTCTACACTGTGAGACGAGCCGAGCCGAGCCGGTCGGGTCGGATATCACATTTCCTGTAGTGCGTCTCAGCAGGCCCTTTTCTTCTAGCAATCTGTCATTTTGAGCAGATTTTGCAGATGTATTTTAAATGTCCGCGGGCCTCGTGTAGCATCCGCGTTGTCGCCAGCAGGCCGACCGCGGCGCGTGGTTGTCACCCTGGTGACGGGACGAGACAGGATGGGTCGTACGTCTCCCCGGCCACCGCAAGGCGCGGCGCGGCGCGGCGCTTCTGTGGTCTCCTGGCCCCTGGCCGCCGCGCCACGCCACGCCACGCCGCCCCGCGGTGGCAGGCCAGGCCCGTGTCCTGGCGCGTTAGGGTGTTTGGTTTCGGAGGGCCGCCCGGCCCCGGCCTGGCCCGCCGTGCCCACCGCGGGGTCAGAGGGCACTCGGGCGCTCTGAAGGTTGTCGAGGTGACGGCGCGGACCCTCACTTCACTGCTCCTCTCCTGATTGCAGCCGATGACGGCGCGCCGCCGCCGCCGCCAACATGTCGGGCAAGCAGTTCCTCGTGCTGCTGCTGCTGTTCCTCGCCTACCTCATGCTGGGCGCCGCCGTCTTCCACTACATCGAGCAGGCCAAGGAGATCGAGCACCTGCGGCAGGAGCGCCGGACTGAGGAGGAGATCGTCTGTAAGTTGCAGTCGCCTGCAAGCCTCCCCCCTGCTGCCGAAAGGTCGCGCCTGAGAGAGAGAGACCTGAACGCAACGCGCCGCCCCGCCCCGCGCCGGCTGAACCTCGACCTTCCCTTGTGCGCCGCCCCGCCCCGCCCCGCCCCGCCCCGCGCCGAACGCGTCCTGGGGAACACATTCATCTGCGGGGGCCCCACCTCCTCACCTCGCTCTGTAACACACGTGACGCAGTTCCCCGCCGCTCTGAAATTCATTGCCTCTTCCGTCTCCTGCGCGCGGGACAAGCACACGCGCAGCTTCCGGTCCGGTCCGGCGGCTGCCTCTCCGCGCCGCGCCGGGGGAAACAGTAACACTTTCGCCCCGCTAGGCGACAGGCGACACGCCGCGCTGACGCGCTGACGCGCACGCTTTCCCGCGCAGCTCGTGCCAAAGAGCGCATTATGGACAGAATCCAAAGAGGTGGCCGTGGGGCGGGCCGGGCGTAGAGAGACTGTAGCCGGGCGCGGCGATGTGCGAGGAGCGGACGGAGCCCCTACTCGCCTTGGCGCCATGTGACAGCGGCGCTAACACTCGCCCCCTGCCCTGCCCTGCCCGGCCCGGCCCGGCGGGACCGTGTTGTTGCGGACTAATAAGTTGCCAGGCGTGTTCATTTGCACAACGCGATGACCGGCGCGGTGGCGGCGCGGGGGAGGGGAGGGGGAGGTCAGCGTCGTGCCTCTGCTGTGCGTGAGCGTGAGCCCTGCCCTTCGGTCCCGGCCACGACTGCGTCGCTTTTCGCTCTTCCGTCTCCGGCGTCGCGCGGATTCACTGATGATTCATGCCGTTCTTCTTTTGTAGCGAAACTTCATGACAACCTGGACAACAGCACATACGAGGACGTGATTAGCATGCTGACAGACTACTGCGGGAAGTCGTTCAACCGGGACCCCAACAGAGCCGATCCTTACAAATGGCATTTTTACAACGCGGTCTTCTTCGTCATTACAGTGGTTAGCACCATAGGTATATAACACTATTAATATATTTGCATCAACTGTAGCCATTAGAACTAGGGCAGACGCTTCTCTGAGATCAGAGTTACAGTAGTTATGTTTCTGTGCCCACGCTGCCACTTCATTCGTTGTAATAAAGGACTAAAGAGGTAAGGTACATTATGTTGGGAAAAATGTGCTATGACTGACGGCAGTTGTTGTCCTCGCAAATTTCTCCAACATGTCCACGCACCCGCCTTAACCCTCCTCTCGGTCCGTAGGATACGGCAACCTGGCGCCGACGACCATGCTCTCCAGACTACTCATGATCCTGTACGCGCTCGTGGGTATCCCGATGAACGGTATCCTGCTCAAGAGCCTGGCGGACTACTTCGGACATTTCGTGAGTACGTTGCTCCCGGGAGCCGCGGGCCGGGCAGGCCGCGGCGGCGGGCGGGGGCCGGTGTCCTGACCGGCGGCCTTACCTCTCTGACCTGCAGTTCCTCCGGGCGCGCGACAAGTACCGCGCGCATCAGCACGACGGTATGAGCCTGGCGGGCAGCATCCTCATGTACTTCTGCCTCGGGTTCTTCGTCTTCATCATCAGCCCGTCCTTCATCTTCATGTACTTCGAGGGCTGGGCCTTCGACATGGCCATCTATTACGCCTTCGTCAGTCTCACCACCATCGGCTTTGGTGACCTCGTGGCCGGTAAGAAGGCCGCGAGGACTGCATCAGTGCAATACGCGATTTTCACGAATTTTCAAGTGCGCGTCTTCAAGTGCGCAGGTATGACGAGCACCTCATGCATTTCCCCCTTTGCAGGCCAGGATCCGTACAAGACCGACGTCTCGTACACGCTGTACAAAGTCTTCCTCATCGTGTGGCTCGTGTTCGGCCTCGGCTACCTCTTCATGGTGCTGGGCTTCATCACGGACGCGATGCGCTCCAAGCGCATGGCCAAGCTGTCCAAGGGCATCAAGCTGACGCAGACCAAGCTGTGGAACGGCATGGTGCACGAGATGCCGCACCTCATGCGCCGCGTCCTCAACGAGCTGTACCTCCTCAAGGTCAAGGTAGGTGCGCTGCAGGTGGAGCTCCGTGTGGGCGGGGTGGTGGACTGTGGGCTGACGGGACGGCCTCGCCCTGCTCTTCTCCGCAGCCCGTGTACCACGACGACGACGACAGCCTGTGCTCGCTGAACATGGGCGAGCGGAGCTCGTCGTGCCCGGACCTCTTCTGGCTGGACGAGGCCTACGCCCGGACGCCGGCGCACCCGTTCTCCGTGGTGGTGGGCCTCCCGGGCGCCGGCTACCGCCGCTCCTCGCGGGCCGCGGCGGGCTGCCGTCCGCGCGCGCTGTCCGAGGTGCTGCCTGGCCTCGGGCGCCTGCTGTCGCGCCGCCGCTCCGAGACCGAGCTGGCCAGGATCGACCGGCGCGCCACCTTCGCCGACACGGCGCCGCCCACCGACAGCGCGCTCGACCCGGCCGAGCTGCTGCACGAGTTCATGAACGCCCTCGTCAACTGGGGCGGCGGCGGCGGCGTGAGCAACGACGAGGTGTACAGCACCATGGTGAGTGGGTTACTGCGGCAGCTGCTTCGAGGACCTGAAAATTTGTTACCCAAAAACTTACAACTCCCGCTCCACGAAACAAAGGAATTTTTTTAAAAGCATGTCGTGTCTACCTGTCATGGTCATGGTTGCAGCACAAGGCGCCCGGCACGGCGCTCCCCAGCGGCGGCTACCAGGGCTTCGCGGACGCCGACATCCTGAGCAGCGAGTGGTCGCAGCAGCACCGGCTGACGAGGCAGCGCGCCAAGAGCCTGGCGCCCTTCACGGCCGCCACGGACGCGCTGGCCGAGGCGCACTACGGCTACGGCGTGCAGCAGGGCCGCGGGGACGAGGACTGGGACCAGGACGACAGCTCGACGCTGCCGGCCGACGAGGCGGAGCAGGACGGCGCCGCCAACAACGCCGAGTGGACGTGGTCCGGGACGGGGGCCTCGAAGCGCGTGCACGAGCTGATCCGCGCGCGCCAGAACAGGTGGGTGCGCCTGCGCCCCAGCCCCAGCCCTAGCGGCGCCCCGCTCACGAGACGGCCTTGAGAGAGATAAGAAAGGTTTTCCTCCTCCTGCTGGCCCAGCTCAGCCCCGCCCCGCCTCAAGGACGGTAGGCCGCAGGACCTGTAAAAACACCCCTTCCTTTCCGTTTCAGGAGAGCTAACCAGAGGAGGCAAGCGAGGCAAGCCATCGAAATGCCAACTGTCGTGATTCACAGATGATAACACCCCTCCCCCTTCCGAAAAAAGTCCTCTTTCCCCACAAAAAAAGAAAATTGCAGATATTTATTGTAGTTTTCCTGCTTAATGCAGTCTGAAATGATTGCATTTTAAGTGTTATCATTTGACCTGTAATACAAGAAAGCACGAGTAGCGGGTCTAGTGTGGCTATCGGATGCAGTTTTCCACTTTACAAGCGTTGAATTCATAGGTAGGACTCTGCTCCTCCCGAAAAAAGGGGAAATTCGAATTCACAGCACGGAGCACGGAAGAGGCCTCACCATGCCTGGTCAAGCGGTGCCCGGCCCGGCCCGCTTGCACTCGCTCACGTGAAACGGGAAGCAGGAGGGCACAAACCACGTGCATTAGTTATTTATTATAAATAATACGTGCTTCGGATCATATTTCACGCAAAAACCCACCTAGCGCCAATTTGGATCAAAATCTATTCCACTACTGCCGTATACAAGCTATTGTCCCGCACGAAATGTACTAATTTTGCTTCGCTCACGTCCAGCTCATTGCGCCTGTAGATACTGCTGCGAACATGTTCGCCATTTTGACGCCTTTGCTTACCATCAGGAGGAAGTCCGAGGCCGTGAACCGCAGGCAGCTGCGGCACGACCGCCGCCTCCAGGAGCTGCAGGACTTCGAGCGCCTGCGGGCGCTGGAGGAGATGCGGCAGATCGCCAAGGAGGCCCGGCAGAAGGAGAAGCGCCTGCGAGCCAGGACCATGTCGACCGGTGCGGCGGAGACGGGTGAGCAGAGTGAGCCCTGCCGACTTATTGCGAAGATCGCTCTCGTGCCTCCGTCCTTGTCGCACCTATGGCGGTGGCCTATGTTGGGTATGGAAGTGTCCCCCAGGAGTGCGACAAGGACAGAGGTACGAGAGCGATCCTCGGAATAAGTCGGCTGGTCGCCCTTGTCTTGGGCAGCCTGCAGCCCGCACTCACTCACCCACTCACTCCGCGCGTGATGTGATGATTCTCTCTAGGTTTGGCGGGGACCGCGTCTGCGCCTCGAACCTCAGTGAGCAGCCTGATGCAGCGCCTGGCCATCCCCCAGCGGCTCAAGGACCTGGCGCGGCGGCGGCGCTCACTGCAGCCCCCGGACCTGATGGACCCGGACCAGGACGACGCCGGCCCGCCGCCCGTGGAGAAGCGGCGCTCGCCCAGCTGCGACCCCGTCACCTCGCCCTGGACCTTGCCCTGGTCGCAGCAGGACGCGCGCTCCCGGACCGAGTCCATCGGCGGCAGCATGCTGGGCCTCGGCGCCGCCCCGGCCCGACGCGACAGCATCTTCAGTACGTATTTCGCCTTTGTTGAGCAACAAGTACGCGATCCCTTACATACCAACGCCACTTATGACCGGATTACTTTCACAAAATCGCGCAACTGACCGGGAGCTGCGACGCGAACAAGATCGAGATCGACGCCGCCCCGCCCACCCGTCCAGAGCCCCTACAGCGCTCGGGGTAGGCCACACTGCACGACACATTGGCTTGGCGGGACTGCCTACCTGTCAGGGCCCCCGAGGCTCTGATCACCACACACTACTCAAATTAACTACGAAAGCCGGAGTCAAAACTAACGCAAAACTACCCCTTACCTTACGTCTCTTACACTATAAGACGCAGAGAACAACGTACTCAACAACGTTACCGTCCAAGTAAAATGTTCTCTTACAAAACGCAACAAAAGGTCTTGAAAGTAAAGCAATCAAGGGCAGTGTTTTCTTGCCGGCCTCGCGAGCTTATTACCGGTTCTCCCCACAGTCCTCTTGGAGGAGCCCGAGCCCCAGGCCAAGGCGCGCGCGGACGGCCCCGGCCCCACCCCTGCACGCCAGGAAGCCCACGTCACGTTCGCACCGCTTCCAAACGCACGCAGCCGCAGTCCGTCCCCGCCCCCCGGGCCGCCCCCGGCCCCGCCTAGGGACACCCCGCCCCCGCCCTGATTGGGCCTTGGTCTGGTTCCAGGACGGAACAGCGCCACGGTGCACCCCGTGCTGGAGAACACGTCGCTGGCCGAGTTCCTGCACGTGCTGCAGCTGGTGCAGCGCCAGCAGGGCGGCCAGTCCGCCTCGCCCACGGCCACGGCGGTGCCGGCCACGCCGGGCAAGACCCGCAAGCTGGGCACGGCGGGGCTCACCACGGGCTACTACGCGCAGCCGAGCTCGCCCAACACCATCTTCAACGTGTTCCCCGGGCTGCGGGACGGCAGCGGCGGCGGCGGCCCGCCGGAGAAGAGGCGCTTCTCGCTGCGGCCGGCCTCGCCGCCGCCGGGCCTCGGCGCCACGGCCGCGGCCGCGCCTGCCGCCGGCAAGCGGCGCATGTCGTTCTGGCCGTCGTTCGGCTCGGGGTCGTCGTCCTCCGACCCGACGCAGGTGGGCCCGGGCGCGGGCGCGGCGCCCGCTCCTCGCAAGAGCTCGACCGCCAGGCGGCTGTCCACGTTCTTCGGCGGCGGCACCTGCACGGACCCCGCGCCAGACCAGGACTCCAACGACGAGGCGGGCGCCGCCCCCGCCCCCGCGAGGGTGACAAAGAAGCGACGCTTCTCCATCTGGCCGACGCTGGGGGTGATCGGGCGCGGCGCCGGCGAGGCGAATGAGAAGTCCGGGAACCTAAGTGCCATGGAGGACGGCGTCGGCAACGGCGTCGACGCGGTCTCGGCCGGCGCCGGCCACCCCGCGGTACCGCAGATCACCGTGACCTACATCGACGACGTCCTGCCCCCGACGGTGCCGCCGCCGGTCATCCCCGCCCCCAGGGAGGCGCTGCGCAGGATGGCGCTGACCAGCAACCTGCCCACGGCCCCCGCCTGCTCCGCCTCCGCCCGCGGCTCTGGCCGCCTGCGGCACCCGCGGACCTCCGTCGGCAGCGCGAGCGCGGCCCGGGGTCTGGCTAAGGGCTCCTTCCCCGCCCCACTGCCCGGGCGGAGAGGGCCCTCCACGCCCTCCCCGCTGTCCACGCCCATCGCCTCCTTCAGGCGGAGGGCCATGAGCGAGTCGACGCGGAGGGACGAGTCTGTGGAGGACACAGACAGTGAACGGCTGTGAAACGGACTACCGCAAGGGCCCGGCGGGGCGTTGTGCCTGTGATTAAGAGAAGAGTAAATGACAGTTGGTGGGATAACGAAAATGCAGCGTACAAAATAACAATAGTTCATCATTACATCATTTCTTATTTATTTCTAATATATGTCAACATTTTGAGCCATTTCTACAGATTCATAAATCCAAATCCACATTGTTAAAAGAGTACAAGGGACTTACCGGTATTTAATAATAAAGCAGTTACTTCAATCTTGACTAGAAGTGATAGGATATGAGGTACATTTGGCACCATTGAATAAACTAACTTGAGATATATTCTCTCGTGAATTTCTAATTTTACAAACAGAGTACTTACATATATGTGTGATAAATGAGATCTACATGCATTTAGGCATACTTAACTTGTAAGGCATCTAATTTGATTCTAAAAAAAAAAAAAAACACAACTTAATTTAAAAAAGAAAAATACACATCACAGTCAACAAAATTTGCGGTCATAAGTAAATCAGTCTTTTACTAATGTATCAGTACATACCATAACTTGAAACCGATTATTCTTTAAGTTTAATTCAAAGACTTGACTTTCAAAAGACGTACAAACTATGCAGCACCTCACAAGCTATATGTCAAGGTGTAAGAATAATTTATACAAATTCGGTTCAGTATTTTGTCATTAAAGCAGACAACACTTCACTGGGAAAACAATACTCCATCAGCCACAGGATTTCTTTCTCAAAGTTCGGTAAATTATTGGTGTCCTAGGATCCATAAAGGCGGCAAGTTCGTGCAGTAATAAGCTGCAAGAGAATGAATACTGGTGACAATATTTCCGAGTATTCAAGATTATTATTACCCATTATTTTTCGTATGAGTAGCACCTCAAATACAGTCATAAGAAATAAAAATGATAAGCTCCAAATTGTTCTGATGAACGCATGTTTCCGTAAACCTTCAAGGTACATTCGGATAAATCCAATCACACAAAAATACGCACTGAGTGTGTTACCGACAAAGAGAGGTGAAAATATAACCCACCATGACCTGTCCAGAATACCATCCAATTTTAATGTTAAAAAAAGCAAGAAGACAGTCAGGCAAACAGTATGAATCCATGCTTCAAACAGTGTTATTCCAATCCATACAACAATTTCCTCCCAAGAAAAAAACATGTCTGTAGTATCAGCTGGATGTGTTTGAAACCCGTAATTTGTGCCTCTGTAGACAATCATAAGTTCTTTCAAAAGAGTAGGGGATTTTTTGGATGCCCCATAATATTATTTGCATTCTGAAACAAAGAAAACATTTTTCGTTAGAGTAAAAATGCCACAGTAATAAAGCAGACTGCTTATCAAAAGCTGTTTTACAGACATACATGCAAATACTGCAGAATATAAAGGTAGAGGGAGATGATAGAGAATCGGCTAGGAAACTAAAACTTTGAATAAATCGGTAGGAAGAGAGGAATTTTGCACTCATTTTACCTGGACACTGGTAGAGAAGAAAGATCCTCTATGAAAATTATAATACCAACTAGAACAGCTTTCAAGGGTGAACACCAGGGTCTGCATAGTTGGTTAAAGTGTAGAAAATAATTTGTGATCGAAACAAAAACCAGTTCAAAAGCACAAATTACAGTTTTTAAAGATGTTGTGGTTCAGATCATAACAAACAGACGATAAGCAGACGCTACCCACGCTACCCCACCTCGACTGCAAATATCGACCTAAACAAATGACAGCTGGACGGTAAACAAACAAATGCTGTCATGCCTTCTGCTACGGTTTAAGGATTTACTAGTTTTGCCTCGATACTCTTCTCAAGCTCATGTCACTTTAAAATATTTCTGTTTCGTGTGTCCAAGAGATAAGTCTTTCAAATATATGGTGCAAGGTTCTCACAGTTTTGCGCGTAAATTTGGCTTTTCTTGCCGATCAGTCGAAGTGAGGTTAGTGACCCGAGTATAAGCTCAAAATAAAAATTGTTCAGACAATGCTATTCTTCATTATGGAGAAGCTACATCCTAAAAGAGGAGAGTTAAAAGGAGGAATATATTTTGGTAAATATTGATTGAATATAACCTAGAGTTCCAGTTTGTTTGAAACTCTATGTAAATACTTACATAATTTTCAAATGCTGTGAGATAAGTTTATTTGGAGGAGGGTTTCTCAGAGTCATGGAAGAAAACAGACTGGTGCTATCAATTTTTAAGTGAGCAAGATCACAAGATTTCTTCTGCTACAATCTGCATTCCTGTCAAAATTAAAATAATATGGTAAGAGAATTTTTTTAAATCAGCAAAACACACGACTTACTATTTTTGGGACCATAAGACATTGCTAGAGCAAATGAGGTAAATAGGTTCAAGCCAGTCATCTTGGAAATTTATTGTTATTACAACAATCTTTGTATTTAAACAGTAATATACAGACAAGGCTTAAACAATAATGAAGTACATACTATGGTAAAACACACTCGTATTGCTCTGCACATAACATAATAGCCTATATCAACATAGTAGCACCTTATTTTTTTTTACATTTGACTACATATTGACATTTTACTACACTAAGCCGAAGCCAAATAACGTTCATAAAGTAGTACTTTCAGGTTCTAGTTTGACTTTCTTCAAAGCCATCCAAGGTTTTATTTTTTTCTACATTCTGCACATGGCACATATTTGGCTTGAGCACAAACATCAATAATTCTAGTCATAAAAAATAAAACAGTCTTACGTACCTTTTCTCTACCATCGGTAAACACTTCATGAAAGTCAAATGTTGTGAGCAGGTCGAGTGTCCCTCGCTATTTCATGTGAAAATGGCAAAGCTTCATAAGTAATTTTCAAAAATGGTACAAAATCAATGGAAGTACAAAAATGAGCTTGTGACAAAACTTTACAGATATTCAGAAAAGTTCATTATAAAGATTTAAAAAACAAACAAAATTTTAACATTACACAGTACAGGCAGTACAGACTAGCAGTATAGTAAAAGAAATAGATCAGTCTAAAAATAGATAGCCTCAGCAATTGGGAACTAAAGTAAAACTTACCTTACTGAAACAGTAAAAAAAGAAAGAAAATAATTAAACAAACAGATAACTGCATTTCGCAGAATTAAAATAGCACTAAAAATTCAAATTTTCCATTTATATTGATAAATTTATTAATTGTCTATGTCATGGCTTGTGTTGGGAATATTTCTTAAAAGTAAAATAAGTAAAAACATGTATCTACAGTATATTATTCACATCAAAATCTTTGGTTTGAAACGTGTTGAAATACAGATAATATTGACAATTTTCTGCTTCTTTAACATAAAAGAAGGTTGTCAAGTCTATTAAGTTTTATTACTTAGATCTTTACCTAATATTTACACTTGTTTAATAGGAAATTATTTGTAAATAATTACCTATTATTTACTATCAGTGAAGAGGCTTATCTAGCATTTCTTTACGCCAACACACATGTTCAGCAAGTTCAGCTTTGCTGTCAATAAAAAATGGGCCAGATCCCCTAGAAGGTGCTAGATGTGAAAAATGTGAGAGAGGATCTGGGGCCGTTGCCATTCGAACAGAATGGGTGTAATCACGTGTTCCTCTTCTTCTCAAAGTGTGATCCATTTTGTTTGCTGGTGTAGCATCCCTCCATTGCATCCAACAGTGACGGTAGATAGGGTCAGCAGGACCCCAATTTCGAGACGGTTTTACAGCACTTAAAAATTTCTGTGAATAAACATTAGAAGATTGTATTAGAATAAAAAATTAAAACAACAATAAAATTTTCAAAAATTGTACCTTTCTCCACTTTACCTGACAAATATTGTAGTCAACCTGTATGCAAATCTGACGAACAGCTGTTACACAGATTATGGCCCATCCAGCAAAGTATAAACCCCATCCAAGCAAGACTTGCCATGGTGGGTCATGCCTACCAGAAATTCCGTCCCATGGTATAACTACTACGGACCAGGCCTCCACAGTCTGAAACAAACAAAAGTTCAAAATTTTGTAAACTAGATCATATTGATTTCCATGCTTGTGACAGACATTTGTTTGCTCTTACCAAAAGATACAAAGGTGCTAAGCACCATAAAATTTTCCAAAGTGGCCCCAATTTGCTCCCCACAACAAACTCCAAGTCAGTGTACAAAGGACCACAGCCATATATCCACACAAATGCAACAAGTTCAGTAACAGTACATGCCAGTGCTAAACGTCCAACAACATAGTGATCCAGTACATGGATCAGCGACAAGGATTCCTGGCAAAATTAGTGAAATCCAAGATTGGTACAATAATTTTTTAGAAAATAAATCATCATTTAAATCAGATTGCAGTTGATACGTACTGGAAGCATACACAGGGCCCCCAGAACAAAGCCAAGAATACAGCATAGTGCCGCAGCTTTCCACCACTCCCAACGGCGCTTAGCTTCCACATATATTGCAGAAAGTACAGTGTCTAGCAAAGGGACCTAAAAGAGAGGAAGAAGAAGAAGAAGAAAAAACAAACAAAAAAACCAATCAATGAATAAAAGATAAGTATTGATATTTTAAAATATTTTACTTATTTTTTGCTTACCATTGAGGCAAAGCCAGCACATACTACCACAAGGAAACCTACAGCAGTTACAATTTGATCAGAATTTCCTTTGGCTGCAGTGTCATACAGCAATGTTAACACCATCGTTTCAGGTATATCTGATGATACCAGCTGACGTAACTGATTGGACTGAACTAACTGGCCAAGTCTCAGATATATAATAACTACCCATAGCAGACCTACAAGTAAACTGCACACAACCAGTGCTAACGCAGTCCTGAAACCACAAAGAATATTGTTAAAAAAAAACAATGAATCTTATAGCCTTACCACTGTTTCAACCAGCCTTAAAAGCTTACCACACAGCATTGCTTTTAGAATAAAATCGCCCGGCCCCAGTCACAATACTGCCAAGTCCAATATGAGTTGAGAAAAAAATTTGTATTGTAGCAAAATACCATGTCTGAAAAAAAGGAATCCGTTAGACATTCTCCAAAGTGTACTTATGTTCCCAAAATCGCTATGCAATTCACGCCTCACCTCCACGTTGAGCAGAGCGTCCCAGTCAAACTTGAGCAGCTGCTGCAGTCCCGCATCTGCCCCGGGGAGCATGGCGCTGTCCACCAGCACGGCCACCAGCCCGGCCACCAGGGCCACCAGCAGCACGCTCAGCACCCGGCGGTAGGCGCGCGCGCCTCGGAACACGCTGCAACACCAGAGGGAATTACCACGCGGGGAAGAAGGTGCTCAGAGCGTAAGAAACCCGGGAGCAGCGCGTGGCGTGCAACGCTAAATTCTTATGAACATTTTTATTTGTACTTACGAATTTTTTTGCACATGCATTTTTTAATACGCAAGTATGAACAAAATTGATCATAATTAAGAATAATTATAAAAAATTGTTCATAAATGCGTATTATAAAATGCATAAGCTGAGCATGTGCCAAAAAATTCATAAGTATGAATTAATAAACACGTTTATAAAAATTTCGTGTGTGCGACAAGAGTTGCCTAGAGGCAGGGCAGGGCAGGCCTCCCCTCACCAGAGCAGTGTGATGGTCCACAGCAGGAACAGGAAGGTGGCCGTGACGCTGAACCACATGGGCTCCTCGGCGGGGCTCTTCAGGAACGTCCGTCTGCGAATGAGACGGAATAGGATAGAGTTAAGTCATCGGAGGGCGCAGCGCGGCGCAGCGCAGCGGCGCAGGCGCACTCGCCAGGCGAGCTATCGACACGTCACCGACGTCAAAGGACTCACCTGAGGCACGCTTCTCCGGACGTCCGCGAAAAAGAGTGTCCATCCTGCCCGAGGAAGAGACGAACGTGGTCGTGAGTTTCAAATATTTTCCATGTCCGCACTGCGCAAACTCAAGTCAGGTCAGAAACAAGCACTCACCATTCCGTCGCTGTACTTGCACTCGCTGAAGGGGAGGGGGCCCTTGGCCGTCCACACGGCGAAGAACAGCGACAGGGCCATGAGGACGGGCCAGTACACGGCCAGCATCGCGGACAGCAGCACCTTGACGACGCCCACGCCGGTGAAGAGCGGCACGGCGCGCCACACGCGGGTCACGCCCTGCTCGCAGAGCTGGCCCAGGCCCACCTCGAGCAGAGCCAGGGGCACGCCCAGCAGCAGCGACAGCCCGCAGTACACGGCCAGGAAGGTGCCTGCAACAAGTGTCCCTGACGTTAGCCAGCACGAGATGAGACATTTCACCTGCCCGACCCGACACTCCCCTGGTCCTGCTCCGTCGCCGTGCCGTACCCCTTCGCCCCGCCCCGCCTCGCTAACTCAAGGTCCTGATTCGCTTAAATCCTTTTCAAGCACTCCGGCCCCGCCCCGCCCCGATCAGCCAAAGTGAATGGGCAGTTCAGTCTCAGTCCCGACCGCGTTGAGCTCACAAAGCTCCTGCGGCTCTTCCCACCGCCAAGCTCAGGGCAGTGAGGGGCGGGGCGGGGCGGGCTGCTCTTTGTGAGACTGCACCGCTACCCCACCCCATCCGTCAGGAGGGTGTCGCTCAGCGGCCCGCTGCGCTGCCGACTGATTCCGAGGATCGCCCTCGTACTTCTGTCCTTGTCGCACTCATGTAGCGCTGCCATGCCAACCATGGGGGACCGCCATAGGTGCGACGAGGAAGGAAGAACGAGAGCGATCTTCTGAATCAGTCGGCTGCGCTGCGCCCGTGGGCAGACGAGACGCCAGGCCTCAGGCAGCGCCCCTCCTGTCCCGTCCCTCCTTCTCCCTCTTACTGCAGGCAGCACGCGTGGCCACGCGCCTGAGCCGTCAACCGCCCCGCCCCGCCCGGCAGGCCCGGCAGCCAGGCCCCCGCCAGGTTATTACCATGCCGCTCGCCGCGCCCCGCCCCGCCACGCTCCAGGTCTTACAGCTCTGCTTACAGCGTCACGCCACGCCACCGTGCGGGGCAGCGCAGCGCAGCACGCCGGCCGGAAGTGCAGTAAAACTGCGCGTCGATAGGTCCGTCTGGTCCTGCATCCTGGCGGGGCGGGGCGGGGCGGGGCGGCGCCCGGGGTGCGCTCTATCCCTCCCGCCGTACTTTTATCGACGCATAATGACGCGGTCCGGTCCGGTCCGGCCGGTCGCGCTAGCCAGGTGGACGGGACAGTACAGTACAGCACCGCCCCGAGAGGAGTATGGCGTAACGACAGCCAAGGGCCCTACCCGCGCAATGAGCGGCAGCCCAGCAGCCCGGCCCAGGAGGGGAACAAGGGAAAATGACATTTTCTACTGTCGCTTTCTTATCTTGTTCTTCCTCGTTGGCGCCCGGTCCCGGTGCCGGTGCCGGTCGGCTTGCCCAGTCCCAGACCAGTGCGATATTGTTGTTATTATAGTTTGCTCCCTTCCTTGCTGCTGCGCGCGGGCGAGCGCGACGCGGCGCTGCACGGCGTGGTGGCCAAGCACCTTGTCCAGGCGGGCAGTCCTCCTGCAGCGGAGGCCGACGGCCGACCCGGCCCGGCCCGGCGGCGCCCGCACCCGCGCCGGCGCCGCGGCGCCCAGCCCTGGCAATGAACCCGTACTGTTCCGGCCGGCCGGCCGCGCCGCGCAGCGCCTCGCCGGTGGCGTAGGCAGAAGGGAAGCAGTCCCTTTGGACTCTCGCTTCGCTTCGTTACTGCTCATAGGCGGGTCGGGTCCTGGCGGGGCGGCTCTCGCCTCTCCCTCCAAACGACCTCGCATTACTGTACTATACAGGGTCGCGATTGGCACATGAACTCTCTCGATAATCCAGGTCACGGGGGACGTTTGTCTGTCGCGCTCGTCCGGCCTACTGTGCGGGGCGCTGGAGAGTGCTGGAGCTGGAGAGGCGACCTCGTGGTCACACGCGCGCTGCCCGCCCTGCGCACAGTCGCGAAATGAAGCGGTGGGTCGGGTCAGGTCGGGTCACTGCACAGCACACCACATCCACCACCGCCCCGCCCCGTCCCGCGCAAGAGGCTCAAACAGCCTCCCGCTGACAAACATGTGGGGGGGGGGGAGGGGGGGAGGTGGAAGTGACCGATGCCGCCGCGCCGGGCTGGGCCGGCAAGTGCAGGGGTCAGGCGAGGGGCGGCCGGGGCGAGCCAGGCCGAGACGAGAAAGTCCTCTGCGGTCCCGAGCACCCTTCCTCCTGCAGCAGCCAGTTAGTTGCAAGTGCCTGGTCGCGTACCGGACCGGGCCAGCGCGGCGCGGCGCACCCCGTGCCCCAACAAACGAGTACCATTAGCCAGAAAAAGGAAACACTCTGACAACCTTGCGAAGCAATTTCTTCGTAACGTTGCGAAGCATTGGTCTGGTATGTATGATACGAATCAGTTGCTTCGAAAGCTGACAAAACCTTTGCAAATTTGTCTGTTAGCTAACTACAAAGCAAATGCTTCGTATTGCGAATCAAATGCTTTGTAAATTGCGAAGCTGTGCTTGGCAAGCTTTCAGCAGTGAACATACATGCACGCGACAGGGAAAAGGGCCTTCACTTAACATCGCACGGCACGACCCGCCGACCCGTCCCGTCCCGGATCGGATGCTGCGGATGCATGAGGAGCCGCTGGACCACTTTCGAGAGCCCCAAAACTGGTCGACTTTTCCCCCTCTATAATGAGCAGCAGAAGCAGCCCACTCCGGGCCGGATTGAATCATATGGCCGATGTGATGGAAACTAAAACTTGTCCCCGCCCCGCCCCGCTCTGTCGCCCGGCCCGGGCCTGTGCCTTCCTCGGCTGGGGGGCCCCGCCCCGCGGGCGGGAGCCAATCGGGGACAGCCAATAAATACGCGCCAGGCCGGGCCGGGCCGGCCTCTAATAGCTGACGACCTACTTCTTCTCCCTCCGGCCCGGCCCCGGCCGGTCGCCTTGTGTCCCACAGTGTTCTCACTCACTTTCGCACTCCATAAAGGACAGCGATTACTCAAGGCTCGCGGGGGGCCGGGCCCGCCCCGCCCCGGCGCGTAGCAGGTCCTGGCGCAGGTGCCGGTCGGGTCGGGAGTGCTGGTGCGATAAGTGCAATGTGCCGAACTGGGAGGAATGGCGATGGAATGAAAAACGGCGGCGGAACGGTTAGGTGTAGCGCAGCGCACTGCTGCACGACGCTGGTCCGGCCGGGGCTGGTCAGCAGCTAGCTGGAGCGGGCTGGAGCCAGAGGGAGTGGTCTCTGCGCTGGCACGACCTCCAGCAGCCCCCGCCCGACCCGGCCCGGGGCCCGGGTACAGGTATAGGGTCGCCTCGCCGGGGCGAGTAGAGCGTCTACTGTTGCACCGGGGCGGGGCAGTATTGCACTGCAATGCAACCCTGCCCGGCCCTGCCCTGCCCGGCCCGCGGCCGGCGTACTCTTAATGGACAGGACAGCCACACGACGGGCTGGGCTAGGGCGGCTAGCAGTAGCAGCCTCCAGCCGCCCCGCCCCGGCCCGGCCTGGCCAGTCATCGGCCGCGGCCTTGAGTTTGTGTTTGTAGTATTTGTCTTGAGAAACCTCTCCTCTCCTCTCCAGCGAGGCGGGGCGCATTGTGGCGGCACAACGAGGCGATTTAAAAAGGCAGCAGTAAGTAAGCGCTGCCTACAGGCCTGGCGGGGCGGGGCGGGGCGGGCAGGCTGACTGGACACTCTGAGCTGAGCCCCCGTGGGGCCCCGCCCCGCCCCGCGACCCTCCCCATGTCGTGTTGCATCACGCGCCCGCCGCGCCGCACGCCGGAGCCCCGCCGGGGGCCTCAGGGGGCTCGTGTCGCGCATTCCATCTCACAGCTGGTCGACGTGGACGTCAAGGTAATTAGCACGCCAGCCGAGCGTTTTACTCCTCATTTTTGTGTCGTGGGGGAAAAAAAGACAAATGACGGAGGCAGAGGAAAAAGGCGACATGATCCATGAGAGCTTACCTCCACCGTACTGCAGTACGAGCCGCGGCAGGCGCACCAGGTTGCCCAGGGAGGCGGCCAGCGAGAGGGCGGCCAGGGCGGCGTCCACGCCCCACAGCCCGCCGCACTGCAACAACAACAACATCACCATGAGCACAAACAAAAACAACAACAAGCCACACCGGCGCTCACCTATCAGCCGCGCCGCCACTCTACTACATGCGACCTCTCCTCTCCTCACTGCTCCTCTCCTCTCCTCTCCAATTCATATTTCAACACACCACTTTCTCTCCTCCTCGCGGGTCTGGTCCGCGTCCTGCGCGTCCGGCGGCCCTAGCCGCGCCCGGCCCGGCCCGGCCCGGCGACAAACCGGACGGGAGCGCCTGGCGGGTAGGCAACGCGGGCGCAGGGGAGCGCGCCGCCCGGCACAGGTTGCCTACCCGACAGCTGGCAGGCGCTCGCCCGCGACCCTGCCATGGCCCCATGCATGGCGCGGGAGCTGCTGGCTGATGGTTATTGGCCGGCCCGGCCCCTGCAGGACGACCAGCCTCGTTAATTCAAGGATGAGGAAGAAAGCGGGCGTGCCGGGCGTGGCCGGTGCGTCCTGCAGCCCCTGCAGCGCGCATGTCCTTGCAGCAGGCGGTGTAGCAGGACGCACACAGGCCCGCCCGCCGGCCGGCCGGCTCCACGGGGCTCGGGTGCTGCTGCACACAGCACAGGGGATATCGCTGGGAAGCGCGGCAATACTGCGTGTGAGTGCGAGAGAGACAGCGAGAGCGGGAAAGAAATAAAGAAACTGGAGGCAGCGGGAGGGAGGCGCGGCGCGCTTCAAGCGGAGCGGCGCATCCAGCCCGTCCCGGCCCGGCGCAGCAGCGCGCAGCACGCCTTGTCAATCACTTGCGCGGGGCGGGGCCCTGCCCGGAGCGGCCCCGGAGCGGCCCGGAGCGCACTCTGCCCCTCCTGTTCCCGATCTTCCCGGATCGCAAATCAAACATGTACAGACAGCGAGTCACGTTTGGAAGGGAAGAGGGGGGAGGGGGTTCTTCATCCTGGGCGGTATGATGGCGTGCGTGAGCCTTGGCGTGTTACATTGCGACCTCCTCCCTGGCGGCGCCCCGCAGGCGATACAAAGAGCTACAAGACTCCGACCAGTTCCCATATCGCGCCGAGCCGATCAGCCTGCCGGTCCTGGGCCTAGCCTAGGCACACACACACACATGAGCCTGCCGGGTCCTGCCCCGCCCCGAGTGACCGCCGCTCCCACACCCGCCCCGCCCCGCCCCGCCCTCTGCGCCAGCCCTCCTGTGGCCTGATCGCGCGCTTCAATTATAAATCCCCGTTTTCTTAACCACGCTTTTGGCGCCGCCTGCCTGCCTGCCTAGCCGAGAGGTCAGCTCACACTTCCCGCCAGGTTCCCATCCCCTCCCCCTCCTCTTCTTCACGGCGCGGGCGTGCCAGACCAAACTTGTGGTCTGATATAATCAGCGGGCTTAAAAGGATGTCGATTCCTACGAGGCGCACACACGCACGCGCGCACGCACGCGCCGGCGCGCCAAAGCCTTTGCCGCTCAAAAAAAGTTCGGAAAAAAATGTAGCGTTTCTTTACGACGCGGGGCTGTGCTAGCGAGCGGAGATGTATAATTTTCCTTTTTTCCTCCGCCCCGTCCCGCGCGCGGCCCCTGCTGAGTGCGTTCAGAACGCTGCGCTGCGCGGCGAGGGCGAGGGGTGGGGCGGGCGGAAGGGACTTGGGGAAGTGCGAGGGAGAAGTGCAGACTAAGGACTACTTTAGGGTACTTTCTCAGAAATCGACCCTCCTCTATGAGCGCGGGTTGGGCGCGCTGTACTATCGTTCAATCACGACTCTCGAGTGTGAAGCGTTCGATGTATCGGCGCGGGAGAGGAACCGCCCAGCCCAGCCCCGCACGCCGCCACAAAACAAAGCTCAATTTGGAAAAGAAGAGGTAAAAAATTAATAAGGTCGTGCTCGCCACTGGTGCGTGCTTTACGGCTACAGGCATAGCCTCAAGCCGGGGGTTAACGGGCCCACTTACGAGAAAATGAATGGAATCAAGAGAGAAACGGTAGACGGAAGGTTCACTTTCATCACACGACTTTTTTTTCCTTTTTTTTTTTTAACGTGTAGATATGTTTTTGAGTCGGGCAGGGCAAGCGCGGTCGGAAAGTCAGTTTAGGTGAACCGGCCAGAGAGGCTCTCATTTGGGAGGGGCGTTCTGATCAAGTTGAAATGAGCGGGGTGGGAGGCTGCCAATCCCTGTCATCGCACTGCATGGCCCGCCCCGCCCTACCTGCCAGGGTAATTAGCAAAGCCGAGGAGCCGGGCGTGGCGGGACGTGGCGGGGCGGGGCGTGGCGGGGGACAGGAAAAAGAGAGAAATGCGGTGCGCTGCAGTCCTTTGAGGTCACGGGGGATGAGGGGGAGGGGGGTGCAGGTGCATCCAGGAGCAGGAGGGGGACATGTCGGTCCAGGAGAAAGAAACGCGGACGCGGCGGTAAGCAGGAGGTGTCGCCGATCTCATTACGGCTCGTAATCAAGTGGGCTCCGCCGCAGGTCGCTACTGTTGGGGGCTCACCGCGGCGCGGCGCGGGGGGAAAGCACTGCGGGGCGGGGCGGGGCGGGGCGGTCTGGTTATGGTCTACTCCAGCAGCGCCACTGCTACTCACAGGGCACAATGGCGCGGTGAAAAGTCCACTATACGCCACGGAGACACGCGCTGGTTATCGAGTTTGACCACGAAGAAAGTTAAATAATGCTTTCGGACATCAGATGTAGATCCCCAGGATCCCCAAGCGCCCAATTAAGTATATATATCTTGCATGACAATTTTTTCAAAACTTAGAAAAGTTCCGTGCGCTGAGTAATTTTTTTTTGTCGAGGTACAGACCACGCCTAACCTCTACTGGTCCAGGGAAAAAAGGCACTTTTTGCCAGCTTTCGATATGTTAGAATGGCGGCAAGAGGAGGGGTTGGAGAGAGCCAGAGTAGCCAGCCGAGGGGAGGGAGGGCCTAACGATCTCGCTCATGTCAGCCCTGTTGTCGACGCCGCCTCCTCATTGTCACAGTCGGGGGCGGCCAGGCCTCAGACCAGACCCAGGTCGACAGCCATTGTCCTGCCCTCCTCCTCCTCCTCCTCAGCGGCGGCGTGTCGCGTGGCGTGGCGTGTCGTCTGCGCCGAGCATTGTCACGTGACATGGAGAGGCGACGCGAGGAGGAGCACACCACTTCCTATTTTCTGCTGCGCAGTGCGGAGCCTCGTCGGGACGAGCAGAGCAGTGATAAGCTAACGGGGTGGCCTTGCCCGGGGCCGGGGCAGCGCTTGTCCCTGGCCCCTCCCTTCAAGATTTAAGAGGGATTATAGCCGCTCTGGGGAGGCTAGGGGGTGTTAGTGGGGGGCGCACGGACCGCCGCAAACGATAAGCCTTAGTAATTTCTCATTTTCACATAAGCCCCGGGGCGGGACGGGACGGGGCAGCGACAGCCCCGGCCAGCACTTTCACCGCCCCGCCCCGCCCCGCCGGTGGCCCAGGGCCGTCCGACCCGACCTCGGCCCTGGGCGCATCATTTTATCATGTTCCTTTTGGCGCGCCAGCAGCAGGCTGAATTAATTAAACAACAAAACGGGCAGCGTCGGGGGCGACGACTTTTCGCCAGAAAGCAACAGGCTGGTCAGGTTCCTGCCCCGCTCCGGCAGCAGCCATCATTTATTCATGTACGAGTGCCAATTACGCTGCCCCCTCCCCTCCCCCGCGGGCCGGACCGGGCCGGGCCCCGCTCTCCCGCCCTGGCCCTGCACCGGTGCGGCTGCCACTGCCCTTCCGTCTGCAGGCGATCCGCGCACTACCTTCATCCCACCCAGGTCATACCGCTAAGAGAATTTGAGCACTTTTACGCCTGCGGGGAAATCGTATAAAAATCATCTCAGATATTCGCATACGGGCTTGCTTGTCGCCCGCCGCCATTGACGACAGCATCTTAATATAATAAGCGTGCTTAGAGGCCCGCAGCTCAGCCAGCAGAGAAACAGGTCCAGCAACTCAGTAATAAGTTTACATTGTATGTACCTAGGATACGTTTAGGCGCGGGCGCGGCGCGGACAGGGTGCACAGCGCAGCCTGCCAGCCAGTGCGGAGCCGCTGCAGATGCAGCTGCACTGTCGCCGGAGACGGCATGGCAAGAGGGTTTATGCACTTCCTTTTCCTTCTTTCGGACCACGCTGCTGCCCGCCGCCCCCCTCCCGCAGGGCAGCGGGTGGCGATGGTAATGACGGAGCGTACTGGCACGCCACGCCACGCCACACAACCCGCACAGCATCGAATAGAGGATAAAGAAAAGGCCAAATGCAGCAGGAAGTGCAACAGGACGGCGCTGCGCGGCGGGGCGCACCGCAGCAGGTGCAACAGGCGAGGCGCCTGTTGCCGTGTCGTGTGCCTGATGGGTGTCAGTCAGTCAGTCAGCCGCCGTCAGAAGCGCAAAGAGGAAGAAAAAGAAGAGGAACACGAAGGAAAAGGATATCACAATCTCATAACCCCGCGCACAGGCAGCGCGTCGGGTCGGGCGTGACTGTGAATACATGCTCGCAGGCCTCCTGTCGGGCCGGCCGCAGGCCTGCTGGAGCCACAACGAGTCACAACTTTAACTTCCAGATCCCCGGTCTATATCGCACACCGCCGATGTCCTCCCGGGTGCGGCCCGGTCAGGTCGGACCCGTGGAGTGTGACGTCCATGGCGCGCGGGCAAGGCCGCGGCCGGCCGAGCACCCCGCGGGCGCGTCCCGTCCCGCCGCTAATGACACCTAAACCCGGAACACTACTCAGCGGGGACACTTTTCCGTCTTTGCGAAGTAACTCTCCATATCTCCGCGGCGGAAGCACCATTCGCCCATGTTTCGACTAAAAAGGCCGCTACTAATGCAACCAGCACCAAAGCCACATCGTAATGGGGTTTAAAAATATGTATAGTAGAACAGTTAACTGGCAAAAATTAGCGAGCGAGAAAACCCGAGTAATTGCCCTGCGATACCGTACTTGTGAGCGTGGTGTGGCGGGCGCGGACGGCGGGCGGCGGGGCGGGCTTCTAGGCCGCACTACGCGCCGCCACGCCACCGCGGTCCGGGCAGCAGCTCGGGCCTCATTAAAGTATGAGTAAAACACGCAGTCCGCTTTACGTTGTGAGTGGCGCCCCGCCCCGCCCCGCCCCGCCCGACCCTGCCCATCCCGGTCCGTATTATTATTATAACCCGCGCCTAAACTAGCGGACGATTAGCGATACTTTCTCCACGCCTGGCCACGCCCCCACCTTCACGAGGATCGACACTATTTTTCCGAGCGCCGCCCCTGCTGGCGCATTGCTCACCCGCGGCGCTGGCGCTGCTGCAATGCCGGGGCGCGCCCGGTATCTTTGGAATGGCAGAATGTCGGCCCTGGCCTAACCTGCCCCGGCCCCGCACAGTGCTCGGTACTCCTGACATAACGGTGGTATCCTGGGGGTACCCACCGGTCGCGCGGCGGCCAGCGCCCAGGGCGCGATGTGCACGTCGGGAGGCTGGCCGCAGGACGGGCACAGGGCGGTGGCCTCCACCTGCACCGCGAACGGGGCCTTCTTGACCAGGACGAAGCTGTCGCTGCTGTTGGTGTTGTTGTTGTCGTCGACCAGGTGCTGGTACTTGCTCTTCTTGTCCGGCTTGGGCCGCCTGGCGCGTGGCGCCGCCCCCGCGGGGGAGAAGGCTTGCGGCCGGAGGCACAGCGGCACGGCCTTGTCCGGCGGCGGCGGCAGCGGCGTCTGCTGTCTCAGCGGCGTCGGGGCGCCGCGCTGCTGCACCGGCCGGGGCGTCGGCCGGGGCGTCGGCGCCGCCACCAGGGCGGAGGTGGAGGCGGAGCGGCCCGGGGGCGGCGCCGGCAGGATGAGGCCGGGCCTGCCCCCGCCCCCGCCGCGGTGGCTGCTGCCGCGGTGGCTGCGCCAGGACGCGCCCCAGGACTCGTCGCGCCGCAGCGCGAGCGGGGGCGGGGGCGGCGCCCTGCCCAGCGCCGGGGTGCTGCCCGGGGGCGGCGCCACCACCACGGAAGCCCCCACCCCCAGCCGCACGTTGTCCAGACTGCTGTACACGGGCTCGGGCTTGAAGCTCCACAGCGGCGGGTCCTGCTGCACCAGCGAGGTCCTGCTGGCCGCCGGCGTGCCGCCCCCGCCCCCGCTCAGGTCCTTGAGGCTGCGGTGCAGGACGTTCTCAGCCGAGGTGGGCCGGAAGGGCTTGACGCTCTGCGGCGCGAACTGGCGCTTGAGGGAGTTCTCCGGCGGCCAGCAGGTCGCGTCCCGGCGCCGCGCGTCCCGCCGCACGTCCTGCAGGCTGCTGTAGATGTTCTCGTCGCGGCGGAAGCTGCGCTGCAGCACGTCCCCGCAGGGCAGCGACACGTCCCGGAGGCTGCTGGCGGGCTGGTGCTGGTGCAGGGGGGACGCGCCGAACGCCACCCTGGCCCTGTTGAGCGCCATGTTCTCGTACACGGGCGCGCCGTTGCCGTGCGGCTGGAAGCTCCTGGCCAGCGCGTGCTCCAGGGCCTGCTTCACGTGCGCCACGTCGGGCCGCCCCAGGCTCAGCTTCTCGTAGGACCGGGCGGGGGCGGGGGCCGCGTCCTGCTGCCGCCCCCGGCACCGCCCCCCAGCCCCAGGCTCCTCGCACAGCAGCACGTCGCGGGCGCGGTCCGCGCTCACGCTGCGGTACTCGTGGTACACGCGCTTGGGCAGCTGCTGCTGCTGCTGCTGGTGCTGGGGGCGGCGCCGGCAGCACTCCTTGTCCTTCCTGTGGCCGGCCGCCCCCGCCTGCCGCCCGCGGTGCACGCACGGTGGCGGGAGGACCTGGTGCACGCAGGGCTCCGCCGTCCTGCCGGCCCCGGCCCCGCACTTCTGCCTGCCGGTCCTGTTGCCGCCGCCCTGCTGGTCGCCCTGCTGGCCGCCCTGCTCCGGGGAGCCGGCCGACGGCGACCTCCGGGCGCGGTGCGGCCGCTTGTTGTGGTGCAGCGCGCTCTTGAAGCAGTTGTGGTCGTACTGCTGCATCCTGCTGGCGCACACGGCCTGCTGTTCCTGCGGCCTGCTGGCCAGGCTGTCGTGGATCCTCGTCATGAGCTGCGGGTCGTACGACCCGTTGTTGGCCGACACGAACCACATGGTCTCTCCCTCCGCCCCCTCAGGGACGCATCTCTGCACTCCGCGACGCCACGCGACGCCACGACACGACTCCCGACGTAACGCCGCTCGACGGTTTGTCACCCGACTCACGCTCGCACGCACGCACGCACGCTCACCCGCGCATGTCCCGCGCACGCTCTCGCCTGTCCTCTCGCGCTGCTGAGCCGGACCCGACGCGACCCGACTGACCGGACTGGACCGACTGGACTGAGAGGCTGCGCTGGACTGGACTGGCGCGGAGCTGAGCTGCGGCGATTCGGCGGCCGAGGCGGGCGAGGGACGCACGGGACGGGTCGGGTCGTGGAGAGGTGAGTTGTGCCCCGTGGGGTCGCCCCCTCCTCCTCCTTACCCTTTCCCTTTGACTCACACACACACACTCACGCGCGCGCGCGAACATCCGGAACAGCGAGGTCCCGGCCCGGCCTCCTCCGCACTGCCTAAGCCTCTGGGCACCTGGACGGGCCGGGTCGGGTCGGGCCGGACGAGTCGCTGGACCTGTCACCCGATCTATCCCCGCCGCGCCGCCAGCCAGGTGCGCGACGACGTGAGGAGAGAGAAAGAGAAAGAGCAGAGAGAGAGAGAGAGAGAGAGAGAGAGAGAGAGAGAGAGAGCGTGCTCCTCTGGGTCACTGGGTTGGCGTCCGTGTTGTTGTGTGCGTCGTGGTCAGTGCTACCGCAGGACATCCCCCCCCTCCCTCCCCCAGTCTCTCTCTGTCTCAGAGACACAGCAGGGAGCGACTTCGAGTGGGAAAGTGGAAGGACGCGTGGTATCGGCGCGGTGACCGCGAGTGACACTGGGTCCGTCCCGTGCCATACCGCTCCGCGCCGCGCCAGGGCATCAGCTGAAACGGGTCGGAAAGAAAGTGATAGGCAGGTCCAGGTCCTCCGATGGGCGAGAGCCGCCTCGGTTCCCAAGATGCCAACATTGCTAATATCCCCCTAAAAAAGTCGCCATTAGGACATTCCAGCAGCGCGGCATCGCCAGGGAGGATACACTTGTGTACGCAGGGGAGGAGGAGGGGGCCACCACGCACGCGGCGCGGGCGCGCACATCCACACCAGGACGCCACGCCGGTGGTGCGGCGTTGAGGGATGTGTTTGTTTCTCCTTACGCCTTCGGATTCCTTTTCCCCTGTTCCCGCCGCCGCGTCGCGCCGCGCCTCCGGCAGCCGTTTTTGCCGCGAAAAAGGCGAGGCAAAGCGAAGCACGGCGGCGGCCGGGTCAGGCCGGGCCGAGCCGGGCCGCGCGACACGCGTAAATATGTCCGCACCGGTCAGCCTCAGCGTGCGCGCCTGCGCGCCGCCGGCCGGCCGGCCGGACCCGAGTGATTTGAGAGTCGCATCGGACGTCGCGACGACAGGCGTCCTGCCGCGCGCGGCGCCGCGGCGCGTCCTCGTGCCGTGCCGTCCCGTGCCGTCCCGCGGTCGCCGACAATTATGGCCATTTCTAAGCAAAGAGAAAACAAGCGGTGGCGCGGCTGCCGGGCCGCGGCCACCGGCAGCGCAGCGTGGCGCGGCGCGGACCCCCCGGGGCCCGGGGGCACCGCGGGACTGCCGAGGGGTGCCCCGCCACGCCCCGCCCCGCCTGGCAGCTTGTTCTACCCGACTCACGCTAGGCGATATTGCTGAAACGCGAAGAGAATGCCCTCGTAATCTGGAAGAACACACACCACTAGAGAGGGATAACCGGAAACAAAAACACCCAGGGGCGGCCCCGGGCGAGACACGCGCGGTGCTGGTGAACATCCGCGCCGATGACGGAAGCGGGCACGCCTCTCGAGCAGCTGATCGAGTCGGGTAGGCAGGCTCTGGTGTGTCGCCACGCCCGGCCCGGCCCGCCGGCCAGCGTCCAGCGGCTCCCGAACATCTCGAGGATTGGGCAACTCCACGCGTGGGCCCAGGTCCAGGCCCAGGCCTATCGCTTCACAGGCGCCGTTTCCCAACGGCCGGCGCGGCGGGGCGGGGCAGAGTCATCAGGCCGGACGCGGCCGCGACCGCATGATCTGCGCCTGCACTGGACAGCCTCTGCCTCCTCCTCCCCGGACCTCGCGCGGTTTTCGGCTTCGGACCTGCTTAACGCCTTTACTTGCCTTCATGTCGTTCACCACGCGGCGTCACACACCCTCCCTCCCGTTGCACAACGAGGCGCACGCTGCTTGCGCCCGCGGCCCGGCCCCGCCCGGCTGACCGGCTCAGCTCCCGTCCTTCCCGCTTTACCCCGCCCCGCCCGCCCCGCCCCCCAGCGCCCAGCGGGCACCGCACCTCAAGACACGAAAGTGCAGGAAGCTAGATGAGAATGTAATGCGGTTGTCGTTTAGCCGCCTGGGCAGCGGCTCCATCGCGCGCGCGCGCTCGAAAAAACAAAGCATCCCCATTTTTCTCTGTTCTCCTGGTTCACGTCCCAGTCGGGGACCACGTGGTCCTCGTCCCGTCCCGCCCCGCAAACTAGGCAAACAACCCAACGACGACGACGACGACGACGACTAGACACACATTAAAACTGATGCCGCATAGGCCTGCCTGTTGTAGGATTGATGAGAATTTCACGATAAATGCATCATATGCAAATGCAAACAACGGCCGGGCGGGCAGGCCGGGCCCGCTGCACCGCGGGGCCGTGCCATGCGATGGCACATCCGCGATAGTTCGGCCCGTGCAGCCCGTGCCGTTGAGTCACAGCGCGACACGGCACAACACAGGACACCGCAGGAGAGCTCCCCGCCCCGCCCCGCCCCGCCGCGCAGTGTGGGTCCCTAGCCGGACTTCATATATGCAGAGATCTGCCGGTGGGGAAAAAAAGTAATAAAAGCAAGGGGGAAAAAATCGAAATACGTAGCAGGAACCGAAACGAACGGCGACTAAATGGGGACACGCGACACGACTAACAAAATGATGTAATCCACGCCTCGTGCGCAAGGCGGCACGGCGGGGCGGAGCGGGGCGGAGCCTACACTGTAAAACCTGGGTGTTCCCTGAGAGCACGACTTAGTCGCTTGCCTCCAAAAATGGCACACCTTTTGTCGCTCTGCCACAGCACACCTTAGTCGCTCCCATGTAGAACACCTTTGGGTCCTGTGGCTCCAGGGGAAGACAGGGGAAAGGTGCGCTGTTACTGCACACCTTGGACCTTGCATGTGGAAAGAACAGTGGGGATTTATCCCATCAATACCATGCAGTTGTGAGGAACTCACAGGCCCCAAAAGGTGTTTTTACGTGGGAGCGACTAAGGTGTGCTGTGGTAGAGCGACAAAAGGTGTGCCATTTTTGGAGGCAAGCGACTAAGTCGTGCTCTCAGGGAACACCCAGGTTTTACAGTGTAGGCGCGGCTAGACCCGCCACACCAGCCTGCAGGCGGCGGGCCTATACTGACGGTGCCAATTAAGATCAGACGCCACCTCGTCCGCGCCGCGCAGACAAGACGTGAGTAAGACACGCGGACCCAAAAACAGTCAGTCGCTATAGGTGTTTTACGATTACGAAAAGTCGTAAATGTACCTATAGGAGAATCAACTCAACAGCTGGTAGACAATATACACGACAAAACTCCTGTAAATACGCTCCCCTTGCTCCTGCCTGTCGAGGCATCGCCTGGCGTTACCTAACATCTATGATCCGATCGTAAAACAATACCGCACAAAATCGTTTCATTGAATTTCCTCGCGCTCATTTTCTTATCTTTGCCGGGGCACGGCGGGGTCGTGGTCGCTACGGCCGTGCAGCGGCGTGGCGGGGCGTGGCGGGGCGTGCCGGGCGGGCGCAGCGGAGGTCACGCCTATCCTATCGCCTATCTCTGCGATCCGCACCGCACTTGCCGTCAGGCTGTGGTTGTGTCCGGCCTGCCCGACCCGGCGCCGCCCTGCAACTTAAAAGCTGCTCCTTCCGCTACAGACGTGTTCAGCTATTTTGCTTCTGCCCGACGCCACGCCGCGCACCGGGCTTAGCAAAACTCACCGCCCGGCAAGTTACAAACTACGTACATTTTATTGCAGCGGTTTTCAAAAGCTCATTGCAGTGCGCTCCGGCGGCTCCTGCTCGCTCGGCTGACCTCGCACCCGCACCCGAGAGTGCCTCGCCTCGAAATACAAAACTCTGCTCGTACGAAATGTGCTCTCCGTCCGTCCGGCCCGGCCCGGCCGACGACCATCGCAACGACGGGGGGCTCGGCCGAAGGTCGGAGGCGACTCGTCCCTTATGAAACCTTTCGCCGCGGGCGGGCGGGCGGGCCGCGGGCCGTGCCGCAGGGCGGGGCGGAGCAGAGCCAACTGGAACACCCCGACCGCCACGCCACCTCACCCGAGCCCGAGGACCAGCGGACCGGCACCGCAACAAGTACCTGTACTCGTCAGGTACTCGACAGGCACCGCCACCGCTACGTGCGCGCACAGCAGCGCATGGCGGGGCGGGGCGTGGCGGGCGGTCGCAGCTTCCCGGTCGCAGCTTAAGGTGGGCGGTGGAGGTGTTACCCTGGTGGTTACAGCGGTAACGACACGACACTTGTCCGGGCGGCAGTTATACGTCCTGGCGCCGGCGACTGGCACCTGACCAGGGCTATAGCACATGGGCGCGGCGGCCTCGTCTGTCGCCATCTGTCGTCCGGATGCATGTCGCGGGGCGGGCCCATCTATCTCGATGCAGCAGGCAGCAGGAAGCAGGCGCGTCTATCTCTGCGTTAGAGAGAGACAAACCGCAGGGCAGCTCCCCGACAGCTGGATAGATGGCCCGGCCGAGCTAAGACTCGGATGCGTCAAGACACGAGTAACAGCAATTACTGCAATCACACGGCGCCGCGCCGCGCCGGCCTAGAAACATCAAACAACGCAACGCGGCGCGACGCGACGCACCGGCCCCCGACCCGCGGCTAATCGCCCATTGTCCGGCTGTTCGCGTGATTGGCCGGCAGGGTGGTCGGAGGACCGGGGCTGAGGAGCGCCGTACGGCGAAGATGAAGAAAAATGCGCGCGGGGGATCCTCGCAACTCGCAACTCCGTGGCGGTGGGGTCGGGGGCGGGTGCAGCCGAGGGCTCCACCACTCTGATAATCATGTGTACACTCTGTTCGGTAATCGTTGGTAAAAATATGAAAATATGCAAATATGCAAAAAATTACATGGGATAAAAAAGTTTCTTCAAAATTTTCACTGAGAACTGTTGGTAATCACTGGTAATCGGTAATCGTGTGTACGCCCCAGAAGCGAGTGATGGACCCCTCGGTGCAGCACGTACGCTTACCGCTGGCGGGTCGCAGGCGCACGGGTGCCCCGGGTGCAGCGCGCGGTGGTAGGCGCCGTCCCGGCTGCGGCTGCGGCTCCAGCGGCACCGGCCCTGGCCCTGCAGCACCGGCCCTGGGCGGCGGCGGTCCATGCGCACGGCTCACATGGCGGGGCCCTCGGCGGCACTGAGCGGGCCCCGGCGGCTGGGCCCCGGCGCGGCGCGGCACCACACCGAGCGGAGAGGAGAGCTCAACGCAAGAGCGCGCAAATGGAGTACGAGCGGGGCCGAGCCGGGCCGGGCCGGGCCGACTAGCGGGCTGTGCTGCAGCAGCACGAGTGCCAGGCGCAGCAGGCGCCACGCCGCGCAGCCCGGCGCAGACCCCCCGCGCAACGCAATGCCCGGCGGCGGGGATCGGATTAGATCGATATTGGAAACCGAACCGGCGGAGGGGAGAAATCAATCAATTGGTGCCGTGCACGTCGTCGCGACGGTGCAGCGGGAGGCTGTGGGGCAGGTGGACGAGGGTACTGTTCAGGTGGGCCGCCGGCGTCACTGCGCGCCATGAACAGGTGAGCGGTAGGGAGACGGATCAGCCCGAATAACCAGCGGGCGTTAGCCGGACAGAACATCCTTATACAGCGACGCCCCTGTGGCGCAGCGCAGTGTACTCACCGTGGAGTGCGGGCGGGCCTTGCCCTGGATGAGCTGCGTCGTGGAGCCCATGGGGGTGCGGGGCTGACTCCAGCCGCCGGCCGCGCTGCCCGCGACGCTGCCTCCGGCGCCCGCGCTGCCGCCGCCGCTGCCGCCGCGGTGCCGGCCCAGGGTGAGCCCCGCGGCGCTGGCCCCGGCGCCCAGGGAGGACGACGTGCCGGCCACGGAGGAGCAGGCCGAGCCGTGCGCGTCGCTCAGGCTGAGCGCGTCCCCGCCGTCGGCCACCTCGGTACGGAGCGCGTCCGCGGTCACTGCCGACGCCTCCTCCGCAAACGAGTGCAGAGCATCTGCGCCGCGGCGACCCTCGGCCGGCGCCGGCGCCGCCCTTAGCTGCGCCGCGGGATCGTCCGACGCCGCGAAGTTGAGAGCGTCGCCGCCAGACTGCAGCACCACCACGGTGGCGCCCACCAGCGAGTCGGGACTCCGCATCTTGCCGGTAGGAGCGCTAGCGGGCAGGTGGCGCCGCGCGGCGCCGTGGCGCCCCGGCGACGCGACGGCCGACTTGCTCCGCGAGACGCCGGCGGCGCCCAGCCTGCGCGCCGCGACGCTGTCCTGCGCCGTGCTGGCGGCGCGCGCGACGCCCGGGTGTTTGGGCGTGGAGCTGGCGAAGGGCGCCGGGAACTCCGGCGAGGGTGCGGGTCGCGGCGCCGGCCGGGACGGGCGCGGGGTGGGCGCGGCGCCGCCGTCGTCAGACAGCCGCCGGAACACGCCCGGGCCGTTCGAGTCACCGAACGCGTCCGCCTTGGACTTGTAGGAGAACGACAGCACACGCAGCACCTGCAAGCAGAACAGGATCTGTTGAGTACATTACCAGGAAGATGCAAACGGCTTGCTGTCCTCAGCCAGCAAGGCGGGTGGGTGTGGGTAAGGCAGTTGGGTGGCCTAACCGAAAGGCGCAGAGCGCCCGCCACGGAGTCGGATGGGTTGCCTACCCGCCCGGCGCTCCCGACGCCGTCGCAGCGCTGGTACAGTCCTTGTGGCTAAGGGGTATGATCATCGTGCATGATGATGATACCCCCTTGGCCTCCTATCATGGCTGGGGGAGGAGTGGCTCGCAAGCGCTACAGATCACAACCGCTACAGGTCACAAGCGCTACAGCTCGCTAACGCTACGGGTCGCAAGCGCTACGAGTCACAAGCGCTACAGCTCGGTAGCGCTACGGGTCACAAGCGCTACAGCGAGAATCCGCGCGTCAGGCGGAGCCGAGCCGAGCCGAGCTAAACCTTGAAAAATTACGCACTTGGCGTGAAAACATGGAAAATTTTTGCGACAGTAAACCTCCCGAGGGAGGTTGCGGTTCCCGCCAGGCACAGGGCTTTTACCCCCCGTGGCAGCCAACTACTTCGGTGTTCTTATGGGAACCGGTGCTTTTCTGGCCGCGATCCTGTCGCGCAATTCGACAGATTTGATCCCCGTACTGTCAGATTTAGTCGTACGGTGGTTAACCGAACTGCCCTGTCCCCAGAGCATGGAATAGCTATTTTTGGAGCCAGATTCTAGGACTTATGACCCCACGACCGACCACCAGTCGTGGGCATGGGACGGAACTTCCTGGCAACCCGCTGTCGCTACCAGTCAAGAACCTACCTGGGTTTGAACCAGGCCCCATGTGCCGAGTCTCACAGACACCCCACGGTTTTCGCGGCACCACTAGACCACTAGACCGTCGGCTATTCCACGAGGGAGGTCGGTTGAAATGGGGGCTTGAATTCCACTCTCCAAATTGTTGTCCTCAGAAAAATTAATTTTTTTGGTAAGATTCGAACCTCCGTCCTGCGACTCTCCGCGCGGACACTATGCCGGCACGGCTACGACGCCACGGTACCAGAAGCCGGATCACTAGGAGTCATGCTGCGCGAGGAGCCACAGTCACCGAAGAAACGAACCCGGTGTCATGAGTACGCCTGCTCTCTGGGCAGTGCTGGGCCGGCCGCGTAGCGTCATTGGTATCGACGCTGCTCATAGCACTGGGCGGGAAGTGGTTCAAAAACCGCGTAGGTTTTTTTTCTTTTTATTATTTTTTTTTGTTCGGACCAAGTGCCTTTTTGCAGTTGCCCAAGTCACAAGGACGGTATAGCTGGAAAGAGCACTTGGTCCGAACAAAAAAAAAAATAATAAAAAGAAAAAAACTGAGATAAACGCTTGCATGAAAACTTGGGCAAACCGACATGAGCCCCGCCCCAACCTGAGCCCGGGACGGTGGCACACCTCGTTTGTAGAGTTATTTTCCCACTCAGGCCGCCAGGCCCCTCGGAAGCGCCAATTCTTTTCATGACACCCAAGTCGCTCTCACAATTACTCTGGCTGGCCCAATGAGTTTGAACCTGAGATAAACGCTTGCATGAAAACTTTTAGCCGAATAAACCACGTGCTTTCTTTTTCATCAAGAGTCGCTTAGGTTGTCGCTTGGTTCGGAGCAGACAAGGGGGCTATGGCAGGTCGTCCCGGCCCCGCCGTTCCTGCGATGAGTCCTTAGCGCCCTAAATGGGGCGCGAGTCGTTACCGCGCGCCGCCGCAGCGCCACGCCACGCCACGCCGACGACGAGGATTTGGTCGATTTATTTTTTATTTCACTCCCGCAAACTAACGGCCTGGTGCGAGGGGCACAAGTACCTTCGGCCCGGCCCGACAGAGGCGACGCGACGCGCCTTTGGGGCCGGAACAGACGAGTTTTCCGCGAAGTTGGTGCAGCAGCGGCAACAAGGCAGCAGGCGAAATGGGCAAAGATTTTTCGTGCCTCGTGGAGGAACAGCGCAGCGCAGCCGACTCCCGCGGAGGACAACTGTCCAGCCGTGGGAACGCGAGAAGAGACTCAAGGACTCGAAAACTCTTTCATGCATGATTTACTTAAAACTCTGCTGACTGTGAAAAGTGTTCCAAAAAAAAAATGTGACACGCCACTGGCATGCAGCCTGCAGCCTCTGGACCCTGCGAATAACGCCGCAGACCGTACGGCGTGCTATCGTGTCGATAAGCCCAGTGTTTGCTTTGTTTGCGCGCGTACCTGACCCGGCCCAGCCACATGCGCGCAGTACGCGGGCCTGACTTTTGCGTCGCAGGCCGGATAGTCTGGGTCTGAGAGCGCGTCAGCGAGTGCCCGGCGGGAGCCAGTGTTGTCCGCAAAGCAGGCAAAACCCGCCCAACACACAGTGGCGTTGAGCGGTCGGTATCAACGCCCGCCTAATAGGCAACATCATCACAGCTGTGCAGAGGGATGGCCTAGTAGGCAGGCGTTGATACTGACCGCTCAACACGGCTGTGTGTTGGGCGGGTTTTGCCTTCTTTTCTGGCAACACTGCCCGGAGCTCCTTCGCGCCGGGCGGGTGCGGCCGCCCTGCGCCAACCTGGAGCTGCATGGCGACGCCGACGTCCTGGAGGCCCTATGCTGTCCCCCGCGCCGGCCCGACGCCGTGCCACGTGCGCCGTGCGCCCGTCGCCCTCCCCCCAAGGCCCGGCCGGACCGAGTCGAGGAGAAGACAAGACGACGACGTAACTGCAGCAATTTTCCTCACGAATAGTTTTCGGCATCGAATCAAGAGCGCTGGTCCTGTCTGGTCTCTTCCCGCCCCGCGGCCAGGCCCGTCCAGGAGAGGTCCTTGCTCTCGCAGCGCAACGCAGCGAAGCGCCGTGCTTTTGTTTCCTCCTTTCGCCCATTTCTCCTCATTTGCGCCGAAAGCCCGCGCGCTTAACCGACCTCATTTGCAGCCGTTTCGTAACTGCCCGTCAGTGCAGCATGGTCAACTCTATCCTCTGCGAGCACGACGTTGTGGGGGCTGAATAAGACACTATGGGATCGGAACGAGAATCTTCCCGGTTCATAGAGTTAAAACATTTTCTCGCCCGAGCCGATATTGATTTTGAAAAAAAGTTGTGATTCGCCTCACCCTAGTGCAGTTACAGAGAGGGGACCGATAGTTGCCAAAGGCTCGCTCAGCCCAGCGCACAGGTGTCCGCAAAGTGCCTTCCGCCCGGCCCACCCGGACGCGCCACGCCACGCCACAGGTGCCCAGCGCCAGCAATGACGGCATCGTCACGCCTGTCACGCTTGCGTCACAGATAACGTGACGTGACCATGCACGGCGACGTCATGTGTCGTGGCGCTGCGCAGCTATCATCTTGCAATACGCGAGCTCGAGGACCGAGAGCGGGCGCGCGCACTGGCGTACTATCGAGATGTTCGCCTATTTTCTCCGTGCCCGCCCCGCCCCGCCGCTCCAGTGGAGCAACAAACACGATGTAAGAGTCGGTAATGACCTGCGAGCCCCGCCCCGCCCGGCCCCGCCCCGCAGAGATTCCACGCGCTCCCACCCTCGGTGTACTCTCGCACGGGCGAACGATGAACCGCCAACAGTGCACAAGTTGCGACCTTTCCGCTACAACAAGGTGTATTCTACACTTCTAGCGAATATACATCCGCTTCGAGGTTGAGTCCGGCTCAATGAGTGAGCCCCGTCGAGCTGCGCTGCTTTCGCACGCGGTTGCCACCGCGCCGGCCGGGGTGGGGCCGGGCTGCTTAGGATTCTCCCGGCGCCGCACCCCACCCCGCCCGTTCCAAGATAAAGGCCAGGTGAGGTGTGCGTGGGATGCGTTCAGGTTTATCACCTCCTCCTCCTCCTCCGCTTGGTCACGACTGGTCACTGCGCGCAGCGCTGCGTGGCGGCCGCGCCGGAGCGGGGTGGGGTGGGGCGCGGCGGGGCGCGGCGGGGCGGGGCGCGGCGGGGCGGGGCGCGGCGGGGTGCAGTCACGCTGCTGGACGCTGCGGCCCCTGCCCGTCAAGCAGTCACGTTTCCGTCGTCGTGCCCAACTGCGAGGAGCGCGACGAAGAGGAGCTACGGGCGGGGCGTGGCGGGGGGCGGGGCGTGGGAGGCGTCCGATGCACCTTGCGCGAGAGCTGGGCGGAGGGGTTCCGGGTCCGAGGCTCAATCCTCCCGCGTGTCGCGCCCTCCATGTCCGACCGGAACCGCGGGGAAAGGCAAGCTATGTTTCTTCACAGGCTGTTCGTCTCGTCTGTCCGCCGGCCGGCCGGCAGGACAGCGACAGTGACAGTGTCACCCGTGTCACCCGGCCCCGCGCGGCATTGTCTCGATTGTGTCTGCGCATCCTGACGTGCACTGACGTGGGAGCCGGCCGGTTACCGCTGGTAACTCAATGCAGCATGCATAAGAGCTCGGGCGGGGCGGGGCGATGCTGTTATGACCTCCCTCAACCTCCGCCTACCGACGGACACGTTCTCAACAAGGACGACAACGGCAGCGCGATGTAAAATCCTCCACGCGGACACGACGCCAGTTCCAGGCAAGGGCGCGTCGCGGCGACGCGACGGCGCGTCCAATCTCCAGGACCGGCTCGAATCCGCCACCGCACGCGGCGCCGCGCCTGGAGCTGGAGCCCGCTGGAGCCTGAGCCTGGTCCGGGGCCCGCTCGCCTCCAGGAGGGCCCGCAAAGCAGTGGCGGATCCAGTGGCTGTCTTTGGGAGGGGCAAAGTGGCACTTACTGCCTTCTTACAGGGGCAATGTATGGCCTTTTGCCTACCTTTAAGGTGGCTATCTAGGTGTCATGGGGGGGGGGGAGGAAATTGACCCTTTGCGCACACAACTCTTCTCCTCCTCGAGGAGCGGCGCGGCTCGGCGCCCCGCCCCGGGCCTGGCCTCACTGGACGTGCATTAACAATACATTAACGTCACTCGCGGTCACGACCGGCCACGGCGACTATTCAATTCCACAGGCGGGCAGCAGGACGCCTGCAGGGCGCCTGCAGGACGGCCGCAGGAAGCGTAGTAAAAAACACAAACACACGTCCATTACCGCGGCGATTATCTCCCGAAACGCCACTCAGCGCCAGAGAGAGAGGGAGAGAAAGAGAGAGAGAGCGAGCGAGGAGGGGGGGGGGCGGAGGTGAGAGCACCAGCGAGGGAGGGGAAATGAAGAGGAAAAGTAAATGCCATGGATATTTCGAGAGCGCTTAGGAAGCCATGCATCACAGCTGGACCGCAGCGCAGCAGCAGGCGGAGGAGGAGGAGGAGGAGGAGGTTATTGTTCCCGCTCATGACGCTCATGCCGGCGACCTTGGCCGGGCCGGGGGAGTGCGGCGCCGTGCCGTGCACGCGGTCATGAGCGTCGCGTCGGCGCTCTTCGATCACATCGCGGCGGCGGAATGACGTGACATGCCGGCGCTAATGCGACCGGGCCGGACCGGACAGCACGTCGAAATAATGACAGCGCAATGGTGCGCTCCGAAAATATGAAATGACGTACACCTTTGCCATCACTTTCACTGGGCTGCTGCTGCATCAGCGTCCACGCCGCGCCACGCCGTGCTCGCCAACGGGACCGGGACATCCTTCCCGTTCACAGACAGTACAGTATCCCGCCTCCCCGTCCCGCCTCGGAGCTTCCCACGACCATCCGCGCGCCCGTTTTGTTTTACGCACTCGCGTGTGAGGTGAGGTAACGCCCCGCCCCGCCCCGCCCCGCGAGGGACCTTGAAACACTACTCGCTAATAAAGTGCAGCGCGAGTCATGGAGATGAGACGCGAGGGCCGGGCCGGGCGGGGGCGGGGCGCCTCGCCGTAACGCGCGTAACGACGCGTGCCTCTTCTTTCACCCAACGGCGCCGGCTCACGCAACGCCAAGCGTTAGCAGCGCTACCATAACGTTAGCAGCAGCGCTACCATAGCGTTAGCGAGGGGAGGGCGACCGTTAGCGTCGCTGCTGCGCTCGCGGTGTGGACCCGTGGACCCCCGCGACCGACTGTTTGCCGAGCGGCTAGCGCAAATTCAAGGGCTCATTTGCTCTTAATTTTTAGGCCACCGTGGGGTGTGCCTGCCTGCTGCTTTCACGGGCAAATCTTCGACCAGGTTTCCAAGCAGACAGAATTTTCTTATGGAGAGTATGCATTGCAACGTCTTGGTTTTTTCTAAAACTGCTTGAAAACCTGGTCGTAGTTTTTACCGTGTTGCTGAGGTCCAACTCTTTACGATCAGGGAAAGATTGCCCTCCTCTCGGGCTGCAAGGCGAGGGACTCGGCGCTCTCCTCTCCCACCGCGCGGGGCGGCCCAGCCCAGAGGTGAACACCCGCGCGGTAAGTAGAATTTCGCAATATTAAAAGAGTGCGCGCCGGAACAAGAACGAGCGCGCGCGATTTAAATACCCGGCTTGTCCGGGCCGGGCGGGGCGCACCGCGTCATTGCGTCATCACGGTATAACGGTTTATCAACGAGTCTACACAGATAGCAGCCGCGAGGACGCGACGCCACCACGCCACCGCGGCGGGGCGGGGCGGGGCGGGGCGGGGCGGGGCGGGGCCGGGCGGGGCAGTATTCAGATCAGGTCAGAGCTTTTAACGTCCACTTTTAAACCTAAAGGGAGCACCACTCAAGAGAGGAGCAACAGTCTGTGGAAGCAGGAGAGACATTTTAATAAGAGAAAAGGGAAAAAAACTCGTAGTAAAAGTAAAAATAATGAAAAAAACAGTGATGGAGAACAACGACATTACAGCACGGAGCGCCTGCCTATATCCCTCCCCTAATTATCGTCGGTAATGACTTAATCGTCTGAGCGGCAGCGGCAGCCCCACGTGAGCCAGTGACTCTGCGGTCAGCCCCGCCCCGCCCCGCCCCGCCCCGCCCGGCCCGCCGCGGACGCTGCGGTTTTTGTACGGCGACATGATGAAGACGCTAGGCTGGTCACTGCCTCCGGCTCCGGCCAGCCAGGCCCTTTCCTTGTACTTGGTGTTGTTGTTGTAGTTGTTCGTGCTGCACGGGGACGTATGCCCGGTCCCACACACACCACACGCGGAGTGGCTCGCAAGCGCTACAGATCACAACCGCTATACCGTCCTTGTGACTTGTGCGACTGCAAAAAAGGCACTGGAGAACTTAGTCCAAACAAAAAAATAAAAAAATAAAAAAAAATCACGCGGTTTTTGAACCACTGACCACCTAGTTCTATGAGCAGCGTCGATACCAATGACGCTACGCGGCCGGCCTAGCACTGACCGGAGAGCAGGCGCACTCATGACACCGGGTTCGTTTCTTCGGTGACTGTGGCTTCTCGCGCAGCATGACTCCTAGTGGTCCGGCATCTGGTACCGTGGCGTCGTAGCCGTGCCGGCATAGTGTCCGCGCGGAGAGTCGCAGGACGGAGGTTCGAATCTTACCAAAAAATTTAATTTTTCTGAGGACAACAATTTGGAGAGTGGAATTCAAGCCCCCCATTTCAACCGACCTCCCTCGTGGAATAGCCGACGGTCTAGTGGTCTAGTGGTGCCGCGAAAACCGTGGGGTGTCTGTGAGACTCGGCACATGGGGCCTGGTTCAAACCCAGGTAGGTTCTTCACTGGTAGCGACAGCGGGTTGCCAGGAAGTTCCGTCCCATGCCCACGACTGGTGGTCGGTCGTGGGGTCATAAGTCCTAGAATCTGGCTCCAAAAATAGCTATTCCATGCTCTGGGGACAGGGCAGTTCGGTTAACCACCGTACGACTAAATCTGGCAGTACGGGGATCAAATCTGTCGAATTGCGCGACAGGATCGCAGTCCAAAAAGCACCGGTTCCCATAAGAACACCGAAGTAGTTGGCTGCCACGGGGGGTAAAAGCCCTGTGCCTGGCGGGAACCGCAACCTCCTTCGGGAGGTTTACTGTCGCAAAAATTTTCCATGTTTTCACGCCACGTGCGTAATTTTTCAAGGTTCAGTTCGGCTCGGCTCCGCCTAACGCGCGGATTCTCGCTGTTGCGCTTGTGACCCGTAGCGCTAGCGAGCCGTAGCGCTACCGAGCTGTAGCGCTTGTGACTCGTAGCGCTTGCGACCCGTAGCGTTAGCGAGCTGTAGCGCTTGTGACCTGTAGCGGTTGTGATCTGTAGCGCTTGTGACCTACGTCCACGACACGGGGCAGACATGCACACCACGTGGTGTCCCATCCATCACACACACATACACAGCTCAGGGGAGAGACTATGGCTGCACGCCCCACTTTCACGAAAGAAAACAATTTTTTGATCTTTCCGGCGGTATTCAGACGCGTGCCAATCACGTCGATATATAATTACGGGCCCGCTCGGCTCGGCTCGGCGAGCGTGAGTGCGTGAGTGCGTGTCGGGCAGCAGCATATCTCCGGGGGCTGACATTGACAGTGAGGGACGGGTCATGAGGGGGCGAGGCGCAGACTGGGCCGACATGACACAGCAGCCGGCCCGGCCCGGCCCGGAGCGGCGACGTGGAGAGAGTGTGTCATTGTCGGGCAGAGCAACGCGCCCCGCCATCAGCTCAAGCTCAGCCTCCCGCCCCGCCCCGCCGTGTGGTATGACTCGTGACAGAAACGAACGGTGCCTGCGGGCCGGGCCGGGCCTGCGCGGGGGAGGAACAGGACGAGGACGACGAGGAGGAGGAAGCAGTTAGTACGTGGAGGCGGCAGGACGGGGCCGGACGGGGCGGACGGATGTGCAGCCGCGTCAACGGTACACTATTGTAGGTAAAGCAGGGCGCGCGCGCGCTCCCCTGGCGGGGCGGGGCGGGGCGGGGAGAGGCGCCACGACGACGACGCCAAAAGCGGCGTGGTGGCGCCCGCGCGCAAAACCGTGGCGGCGCCGTCGCGTTGCTGGCCTTATAGCACGACTTACAGGCGGGCCGGGCCGGGCACTTACTCGGTGAAAACACAACGGGTGCGCACACCCTGCACAGTACCCGGCCGCCAGCGCGCCGCCGAACCAGTTCGGGGACAGTCACACCTGCACAAACTGAAAACTCGCTCGCGGCCGCAGCGGCATCTGCTCGGCCCCGCCCCGCCCCGCCCCGCCCCGCCCCGGGCCAGGGCAAGGCAGCAGTAGCACCAGACCCTCTCATCTCAGGTCGTTGGGACGGGACGACGGCCCGCCTGGCCCGGAGATCACAGCAGCAATTTCGAGCTTGTCTTTTCCCTACGATTATACCTACACTACGGCCACGCCGTGCCACGCCACTCTGCGGCCGCTGCTCTCGCCGCGACGGGGGGGGGCGAGGGGTAATATAGAATCAAGCGCTGGAAGAATCCATTAAGCTTATAGACGCAGCGGGGTGGGGCGGGGTGGAGCGCGGCGGCGGAGAGCAGCCCCGGTGGTGGTCCCGGTCCCAGTGCCAGCGTGTTCACGTGACCTCTCCGCCGTGCTCGTGCTCCGGGCGAGCCCTGCCCGGCCCGGCCCCGCCCCGCTGCGCGGCCGCACCGAGTAACGGGCCACGACGAACAACACTTGCTTACGAGTGTGCTCCACATGAGTTGTGTACACTTGCATACAAGTACGCTACCCTCAGCAGGGCTCCTGCAAAGTAGGCAGCCCGCCACACCGCGGCACTGGTGTAGCAGAGCAGAGCTAGAGCTACGCCCGAACTGAGCTGAACCAGGACACCCAACCGACAGCACCACCGAGTTCTGACCTAATTTACACGGCCGCCACGACCCGTCGCGCTATAGTTGTGGGTTCATCTTTGGCCCCGGATTGAATAGGGTTGACTCACCACCATAAAAAAAGAGAAAGAATGAAAAAAAAGGAGAAAGAAGATAGTGAGGCAGAAGCAGCACAGGGTAATTATTAAGTACGCGCGCGCGAAGGAGTGCTGCCCTGATTTGAGTGCTCGGGGCGGCGGCGGCGGGGGGAGTGGCGTGGCGAACCGAGGGGAGTAGGACCGCGGGCAAACACAGTGAGTCACGGCCACACCTGTGCGGGGCGCGGGGCGCGGCGGGGTGGAGAGGGGAGGAGAGGAGACTGACGGACGGTAGACTTGCGCAGCTCCAAGCTCAGCCCTGGCGAGCTGCGCCGCTGCGCCTCCGGGACGGCCCCCCTGACGGCGAGGTGCAGCACGCGCCCTGGGCCCCGCCCCGCGCCGCGGTACGGTACGGTACGGTCAGGCGATGCTGAGCACGGGGTTCATGCACGCCGTCCAGCGCGACTCGCGTGCGACCCTCTGAGGCCCTCTAACGGGGTTACATCAGGGCAGGGCGCGCCGCGCGGCCGCACAGGGGTCGCCCACGTAACCCTCTGGGGGCGTGTGTGAGTGTGTGTGTGTCCCTATTCGGGGATAGAGAGAGATATACACTGTACACACCACACACGGCCCGGCCTGGGATGGCAACGTGAAAAGAAATCTTCTCCTTTCCTAGGAGTGCAGCGAGGTTAGGCGAGGCGGCGCGCCGGCCAAACGGTTTCGTCATAATCACTCTCCGGCGAAACACTAAAAGCGAGCATCAAGTGTGCAACGGCCCGCTGGCGGGGCGGGGGCGCGCACGTATGCACTGATGGCGGGGCGGGGCGGGCTAATCGCACCAAACACGTCGCTAATGAGACGCCGTCACGCCGCGTGCGTCTGGGCTGGGGGTAGCGACTTCCTTACACACTATTGCCGCCGCAGGGCGGGGTGGGGCGGAGCGAGACGAGCACGACGACAGTCGGCCCCGGGCCGTGGTGGGGCAGACGACACACGCGGACACTAGCAGGGCGGCGCGCGCACTGCGACTGAACGACCCCCGCGCCGCGCAGACCACAGCGGCCCCACCGCACCCGCCGAGCCCCGCCACGCCCCGCCACGCCTCCGATATCGACGCCGGCCAGATAAGATCCGAGAGGAAATTGTGCGCGAATAATAGGGGCGTCATTGGTTTGCCTCCGGCTCTCTACGAGGGTGCCGCGCCGCCCCGCCGGAAATAACTCCTGGGGGCGGGGCCGGCGGGGCTAAGGTGGGGCCCGACAACCCCGCGCCCCCCGCCTGTGCTCCACCCCCGCCCCCCGCCCCCCGTAGGTCGTTTGGCAGACGAGCGGCGGTCAGCCTCAGCAGCCTCACCGGTCAAACCGGCCGCGGCCGGGCCGGCGCGCAGGCAAACCTGACCGGCTCGGCCCAGGTACACTGTACCCCGGCACGACACGTTACAGGCCCCCGGCCCGCCCCGCGCCCTGCCCGCTCCGCCGGGTCCTCCTGACGTCCTGGAGCAGGACTGGAGTCTGATGTCAGCGCCGAGTCAGGACCGAGCCATGACGTCAGCAGCCGCGCGCTCACGGCCCCCCAGCCCCGGCTGCTGGAGGCGATGCGGTATCTCACCGGCGCGGCGGCGGCCCCGGCCCAACAGTGTTTTGTGGTCGCGATGACGCTGTCAAATTCTGCGGAATAATCGGAGGTTTCTGCCGAACCGCGCGGCAGCAGGCGGTGATGTCTACGGGGCTGAAACCTCAGGTCCGGCTGGCTGGCGCCGGCTGGCGCGCTGAGGTCACGTGGCCGAGCAGAGGGCCCGCGTCCTCGCCTCGCGCACGGCCGCGCGCTCGTTACTAGCGTCGCGTCGCCAAGTCTTTCGGGGCAAGCGGATGTGGTTTAGATGAGATTAGCCACCAGAGACTCCACCCCGCGGCCCAATATGAAGCGCGGGCTGCGACCAGCGCCGCCCCACGCCCCACCCCGCCCCGCCAGCAGGAATCAATCACATTCGGGAAGAGCTCGCGCTCGCGGTCCTTACACGGGCCGTTCAATACCGATCCTACTCGTACGGGTACTCACCGCAGGCGGGCAGGCAGGCCTCCTTGTGCGGCGCGGCGCGACACTGACTACCGGGCGGACTGTGAGGCACCCGGGCCAGACACACACAACACGTACGGGTATAGGCGCGACCCTGGCACCGCGGAGACTCGCACTCAACTGAGCAGCGCGCGGGGCGGGGCGGGCCGCTCGGGCCGAGGTGGCGGCGGGCGGGCGGCCGGATCATCAGCGACAAACAATAACATTACGCGCGCGGGGAAGACAGAGGCAGATGTGTCGGCAAGACAAGGAGAGAGAAAGAGAGACAGAGAAGGCAAAGCAGCAGCGGGGCATAAACGTGGTGAACGCTTAAGCCATTTTTAGAGGTCCTCTGTCCTTCCATGCACAATGTTACAAACTATTTCAAATTCATACGGACCAATACGGACACGGGTCTTTAATAATAAAAAAAAAGAACAGCCCGAGTAAGAAATAATTTAAAATTGACTCAGTGTGTATTTTCCCGACTTTATATCTTGCTAGTCAACAGTGTACTTAATGGGCGAGACCCCCAACGCGTACGGAGCGCCTCGGGGCCGCGGCCGTGACCTTGTGTCGGGGCGAGGCCGTGTCGCGGGCAAGGGCCTCATCGCTTCGCGACATGACTTGACCCCGGCCAGGCAGCCACGGTCCCACCTGTTGAGCCAGACGCAGCGCGGGCCGCGTTAAGTCTCGGGGCCTGGGGGACAACGCGGTCTCCGGCGGCATCCCACTGATAACAAGTTGCCTTGGCTTTCCGCGCCGCGCACTTCGGGCTGTCGCGGATTTTCGCCGGCTCTCCTAACTTGTTTTCGGGGGCGCGCTTCCCCTCCCGCCGTGGCCGGCCCGGCCCGGGGTCCAGTTGTTTCGCTCACGTGCGCATAACTTCTACTGCAACGCGGTCCGGTCGACAACCCTTTCGCTTGCTGGCTCAGCCCGGCGGAAAAACAAGTAAACAAAACCGAGTGCAGGAGGGGCGAGTCGCGGGCCCAGCTGGGCCAACTGAAGCGCCCACCACGCCCCGCCCCGCCACGCCCCGCCGTCCACAACAAGCCGACCGGTCCGGTCGCTCGGGGCGGGCTGGACCGGCACGCCGAGCATGCCGAGCCGGGCTGAGGGCGGGACGGCCCTCTGACAGCCCGAGCCCGCCCGTCCCGTCCCGTCCCATGCCCGCTCGGTGGCCACCTGCTGGTGTCACTTATGCGCCCCGGAAGGAAGATCCCGCGGGCGCTGAGGGCCTCCAGGACCATGCAGGCCAGGCGGCGGCCAGCAGCAGCCAGGCCCCGTGCACCGCGGCCTTGCTCCAGTGGGCCCAGTGAAGCGGCAAGCCCCGCCCCGCCACGCCCCGCCAAGGTCACCCGGCCCAGCACAGCGACGGCAAGCATGGGCCCGGACCCGTACGTGCAGAGGACGCAGGACAGGACAGGGCCGGCCGGCTCCAGACACGCCGCGGACAACTCCAGGACATTCCGCGCACATCTCATGGAGCGTGTCCGTCCCTCCAGCGGACATACCTGAGCTTCATAAACGCACCACAGCCCCTCGGCCGCGGCCTCCGCATCACCGTCGAGTGAACCAGCTCCTCCTCCAGTAGGCCCCGCAGTGCCTCGGGAGGCAGCTCGGGCCCTCGCCAGCGGGTACATGAGGCGGGGCGGGGCCGATGCACTGTGTATTTCATCGCCATCGCGACACGTCGCGACGATTAAGTGCTTAGTAGTTACCCGGGAGGTACCCGCCGGGCCGGGCCGGGCCGGCACGCACTGCGGTGTCGGCGTTACAGCGCGCGCGCGTGAGAGAGACGAGTTGACGGTGCCATTCCGCGAAGCTTTTAAACGGGTCTGAGGGGACGCAACTGCACAATGGCAAGGGGAGAGGAGGAAAGGGGAGATGGAAAAGAAGACGTTAAAAGTCCGTGACATCCGTGGGATCGTCCGGCGGGTCAAGGCTAGGATTATGCATATGCCGCCGCCAAGACAATGGCGGAGCGTACCTCGGCGGGGCGCGGCGCGGCGGAGATGGAGGAGAGGAGAGGAGGCTCGTGTAGCCGGCGGCGAGTACCAGTGGTACCGGCCCGGCCCGGCCCGACCCGGGAGGGGAGGGGGGCGGCGGATAGTGATCAGCTGCACGCCATTGCAACGGCCCGGCAACGGTAGCGCCCACCGCCCCGCCCCTACCCGCCGGTACAGTATTTGGACCGAGCCCATTATGTACTCTAAGATCGCAGTGACAGTGCGGGCTGCGGGCCGGGATGCGCTGCGGCCCCTATGGTCTGATAGCAGCGCAGATTGCGCGACCTTGCACCCGTGACTCTTGCTTGCTACGCACTAAAATTTTTTGCACTTTTTTGCACCGAACTGGCTGGGCGGTGTCCGAGGCCGGACTACGTCGTCGCTCGGTGCTTCGGCAAAGACTGGTGTGGATTGCGCAAGTCCGGGTCCCGGACGCCGACGCATTGTATACGCACTCAGCAGGACGCCCGGCCCGGGCCGGAGGCAGCGCGATTGGGGGATTTAGGCGGCTACTCGGCCACGGCCAGGCGCCATTGTCTACAGTACAGTAGTCCCCGCGGTGGCATGGCGTGGCGTGGCGTGAGCCCGTGCTGGCGGGAAGCACTCGACTCCGCAGGTCCGAGTCCCGCGACGGGTCATGAGCGGTCAACCGCCAGCCTCGGTAGCGCAGTAGGCAGCGCGTCAGTCTCATAATCTGAAGGTCGTGAGTTCGATCCTCACCCGGGGCACACCTTTTGCGATGCAATTAAGGCAATAAATGTAAATCCCAGCAATCTACTGTACATCGAACCTGTGGCAAAAGAGCAGGGGTCCAATTATTTATTTTTAAACCTTAAGTATTCATTAAGTATTCATTAAAATGACGATGCAAAGAAACATTGTCAAAGAAAGAAACTCGCGATCAATTACGTCCACATGAGCAAAAGGTGTGCCCCGGGTGAGGATCGAACTCACGACCTTCAGATTATGAGACTGACGCGCTGCCTACTGCGCTACCGAGGCGAGATAAAGGAGGTGGGAGCGCTCATCCTTAGTGGGGGCCAGCATAGAGGCGGCCGGGCCGGGCCGGCCCGAGCAGCACGTCGGCGAGGGGTTCGGCCGAGCCCGAGCGCTGCCGGCGCGGCGCGGCGCAGCGCGGCGGCCAAGGCCGAGCCCCAGACCCCTGAGGTAGGTCGTCCGGGTCCTCAGGGAGGCGGCTCGCACCACACCCCGCCCCGCGCCGCCCAGCCCCGAGGAGGCCCTCCTTGCGCCTCATCCCTCGGGATACAGCACCGCCCGCCTCGCCTGACTCATCCTCCGCCGCGCCCAGCCCGGAGAAGAGAACTTGCAAGTACGCCACCGTAATTGTGCCACGGAGGCGGGGCGGGGCGGGGTGCGGACGTGACGGGCTGTTTTTCTGCGGCCCACTCGGCGGAACCAAAGTACGTAAACGCGCGCAGTGCGTGTGTGTGTGTGAGTACATCGCCGGCACCACTGGGTGTGAGAAGGGTTCCCACGGCCGCCCCTGAGTGACCTTCGCCTTACGATATGAGATGCCACGGATGCCAGTTACGCCCCTTACCTCCAGCCCGGTCTCGGCTCGGCTCGGCTCACACGTCAACCAGCGCTGGCGCTGCTTCCTCGTCCCATCAGTCGTCCTTTTTTCGCTCGCTTCACCTTGCCGGGCCGGGCCGAGGCGAGGACTGGCAGCGCCAGGGGGAGCCAGCCAGTCCGAGCCCACCGCCCACCGAGCTCTCCGAGACTCCAGGCCCGGGCCGGGCACGGCAGCCTCGAAACCTGGAAACATTTCATGTAGCTCCGGTCGCTCCGGTGCTGACATTATGTTGCAGGCAGGCACCTCCTCAGGGGCTCAGCGGCGGGCTGGAGCACGGCGTCATCGCGCTGCTCCCCGGGGGAGGAGAAAGAGAAAAGGAGCGGGGGCCAAGGGCGTCCCGCGTCCCGTGCATCGTGCACTGGGCGACCGAGCTCGTGTGGCCCCCCGGCCCCGGCCGGGCCCAGGCCCGCCCCTGCGCCACGCTACGCCACGCGGCCGCCGCCGCCGGGGGTTCGTGTCCCTCTCCGCACCGCGCGTCAGCACGGAGGGAGGGAGGAGCATGCAGGAGCAAGGGGTCACGGTTTGAATTTAAATCACGGCTGGGTATCTCATGTTCCGATCGCCCGCACATCCCGCAACGCGTCGCCGTGCAGCGCAGCGCGAGTCCATATCCAATCACCCGCGATACAACGACCTGACCCGCGCGCTGCTCCCGACCGACCACGAGCGTCTCGACCAACACCAACTCCCCTTCCTCCCACCTCAGCGAAGGCAAGTCGGACTTTCTTCCTCTCGTTGATGACCGTCCGGTCCGGCCCGCGTCAGCATCCGTCGGCTGTGTCCTGACGGCGCGGCGGCGCGATACGGTCAACACGACGACACTATGAGAGAGTACGGAGGCGCTCGCTTTTTGCTCGCCTCAGAGCGCGACGCGAGGCGAGGCGCCGGGACGCCCTGCGTAGTAGCGGGGCGGAGCGGGCAGGCCGCCAGGGCAAGGGCCCGGCCGGGCCAGGGGCGGGGCGCCCCGAATAAAATAATTATCATTTCCGTCGCGCATCACGTCGACAGCGCAGCGCAGCGCGCTGCAGCGCCATGAGGGACGGCCTGAGCCGACGGGCGGGACGGGACGGGGCGGACGGAGAAAGGGGCTTCGGGATGACAAATGCGTCGGACGGCGGTGAATCTTGGCGCTGTCTTTGTTTTTCATCCCTTCCTTTCCCTTCCCCCTCACATTTCCGAGAACGGCCGCGAGCAGCGGCGCGGCGCCCGGCCCGCGCGCTCTGAGAACCCTTCCCTGCTACACTTGGACTTCACAGGCGATCGATCTTACACCGCGCGAGCCACGTAACAGCGCGCATCTGCATCTGCAGTTACGGGGCGGGGCGGGGCGGGGCGGGGGGATGATGAGGCGGGTATGACAAATCGCGTACTCATCACCATCAGCGTGAGCCTCGCCCGCGGCGGCCGGGACGTTGCGGTCTCAGGGAGGGGGGGGGAGGAGGGGGTCACGGAGGCTGGAGGTGGAGGTGGAGGCGCATCGAGCAACCGCCCACCCCGCCCCGCCCCACCCCTCGCCCACGCCCCACCCAATTGAAAGGCGGGCGTTCCTGCTGCACGGCGGGCGGTGTGCCTAATTGGCGGCGGGGCGGGGTGGGGCGGGAGCCCGTGTCCCCCGGGGCGGGGCCTATTGCCGACGCGAGGATCGGACATGCTGTGCGCAAAGCCTTATCGCGGGGCTCCGGGGGGCGGGGCGGGGCGGTCGGTCATGGCCAGGGCCGTATGCGCGCAGGTGTCGGGTCGTGGCGGCGGGGTGGGGTGGGGTGGAGCGAGGAGTATCGGCTGCGGGCGCGGGGCGGGGCGGGGTGGGGTGGGGCGGGCGGGCGCTCCGGTCGAGGTGAACGCCCCGCACCGTGCACGTCCTGCAGGGCCAGCCTGGCCAGTGTCCGCCAAGAGGTTGATGCGGGCGTTTATTCCACCGTGAGAGGAAGAGGGCGGGTGGCTTAACGGGAACAACAAAGGTAAGTGGAGGAAGAGAGAGAGCGCGAGAACGCGAGAGCGAGGGACAGAGACGGAGATAGAAAGAGAGGGACGACAGGAGTGGACTGAATCCGGTAATCACGACTTGGTCATTGATATCCAGGCCAGCAGGGAGCGCTTCTCTCGCTCCCTTTGGCGCTCGGCGGCGGACGATCACGCTTGTCACAACTAGAGCCGCGCCGCGCGCCGCAGGGGAGCTCCGGGAAAATATTCCAAGTAAAACCCGAGTCAAGTTCATTGCATTAAAATTGAACACCTGAATGTCAAGTCCACGGATGCTTCCCCATTCGCTGCCTCCCGGGCTGTGGCTTTTGAGCGGGGAAGGACAAGAGCGCGGCGGCCAGGCCACCCATCAGGGCGCGGGGCGGGGCGGGGCGGGGCGGGCAAAGGCGAGGTGGGGTGACCCTACGGCACAGAGTGGACTCATCACATCACCGCTTCGCGGAGAAAGCTTGGGTGCAGCATATATGCACTATGGGAACGACAAAGAGGTGCTCCCGCGCAGCCGCTGCACATCGGCGGGGCCGTGGTCGCACCAGGGTTAGGGCCATCACGGCAGGCGGGACTGCGGACCGGGATTAAAAAAAAAGTCGTGCAACCACAAGGGCGGTGCACAGGGCGGTGCAGGCCAGCAGCCTATAGTGCGGACAGAAGAGCGCGGGGGTAACGGCGAAAGAAAGAGGAAGAAGGCCGTGCTCGCAGCGCCGCGCCGGACTCAAACATAATCCCTTTCCATTTGCTTTCAGCTGCTCGCGCCCGCCCCGCCCCGCCGTCTCTTTTTATTCTTTTTTTCTTCCTCCCCGGCGAAGAAATAGTAATAACAATAATGCGGCTAATGCATATCGCATCGAGAAAGCCTTTCTCCTCCGGGCGCGCGCGCCTCCGCCATTGCGCGGTAAAGTAATCCGGAGGAAAGCCTCTGCCGCCCCGCCCGCCTCGTCGCGTGCCGCCCAGTGCCGCCCCGCCCCGCCCGAGCATGACACGCAGCATAATTACGAGGTGCTATTGATTTTTCACGCCCGGCTATCGGCCCGCGAGTAACAGCGATCAACGACGGTGATTTCCCATCTGATTTCGGCCCTGGTCTAGGCGCGCGCGGGGCCCGGCCCGGTCGCCCTTCCTTTGCCGCCTTATGAGGCTCAGAGTTACATGACGGCAGTGGCACCTCCTCGCCCCGCCCCGCCCCGGGGGAAAGTACTCTAATGGGACTGGAGGACCAGAGTCAGGGTCACTCGCGTCGCGTCGCGACTTACAATGGGAGAGGGACCGGACTGGGCTGGGCTGGGCCGCGCTGAGCCTGCAGGGCGAGTCGTGTGGGTTTGAATAACAACAATAATAATGATACTGGTGCGCGTGAGCCAGGAGAGAGAGGGGCCGGGAGGAAGGACAGAGCGGAGACTCGGCTCATCCCTGCAAGTGGCGCGTACTAATCCCAAACAGGATTAAAGTTGTCGGTACTTTTCAAATAGGGTTTAGGTTAGGAGGGGCCGGGGGATCTTAACGGACTTTCAGAGCAGGAATTAGGAACTTCACCTGAGAGGATTTGCAGAAAGGAGTGCACTCTACTCACCGGTGTGCCGTCCTCCACGTCCAGGCCGGCGGGGTGTCCTCGGGGCTTCCTCATGGCGAGGCGACCGTGTACTCCGAGGGTAGTCCAAAGGGCTCACGCAGACTCACTCATGCCGACAGGACCGCACAATCACTCACTCACTCCCTCGCGCAGGGGCGTCTAGAGCACACCGAGAACACAACAGCAAACTCGCGCCGGCATTGCAGGAGGACAAAGGTGGGCACCGCGGAGCGCCCTGCGCTGCGACCAACCTTTCTCACCGGCGTGCAGCCGGCAACTGGCTTGGGCCCGCCGCGCCGCTCCGCTCCGCTCGCCTCGCCTCCTGCCGGCCGCGCCGTGGCGTGGCGTGGCGCGGCGTGGCGCGGCCTGCGGGACGGGAAGGAACGATCCGGCCCTGCTTCTTGTCCTTGCACCTTGCAGGAGAGGGGCGGGGGTACAGACAGAAGCTCCCGTGTGTCATCGAAAAGCACGCCGCGCCGCCAGTGACCGGGTGAAAGGTCAACCAGGACGGCGCCGCGTCGCATCGCGCCAGGTCCTGGAGGAAGGCGAAAGGTTGCTAGGAAGCAGGGAAGGGCCGGGCCAGGCGGGGGGCAGGGGCAGGGCAGCCGCTCGCCCTACGCGAACGCGACCGCCACGCGCCTCCTGCCACGCGCTGCGGCGGGCGGTGGGGTTGTGTCGTCCCCGCCCCGCCCCGCCCCGCCGCACCTCGCACGCAGTCCGGCGGGAGCACTCGACCGGAACTCGGGTGGGGTGCGTGCACGGGGGAGAAAGGTGAGGGTAGGGTCGAGCGGTCGGGCTCGGCGGCGCTGCCGGCGGCTGGCTCGCCGGAAGTTCACTCCAACGACGACCGATGCGCTGCCGCTGATGAGATGAGTCCTCGTCCTCGTCCTCCCCTTCCTCCACCAGGACTGGGATCTGCTTGAATGAAGCGACCAAAGGAGTGATTTGAAATTATTTTTATTTTGAGAATACACGGGTTGTTGCGCCATCTCCAAATTTATTGCTATACAGTACTGTGAGGAGATGACTATTGCCTACTCAGTATGGGCCTTCGCTTCCCTTACCATACCTCCCCCCAGTTCAAACAAAACCTCATATTAACGGTGAAACATCGGGCGGCAAAGCCGACAGATTTGTCATATTTGCGCAAAATTGGCTTTGCTGGCAATAACAAATATGCCTGAACCCCCATTTTGAACAGATTTTAATCCTACACGAGGCAAAGATTAACGAGATCACTGAGTGGGTCGTCGCCTGTTCCTAATGTAGGAAATACTGCATCGGAAACATTAAAACTCAGAGGTGGCGCACGACTAAGGGTTGGCAAAAGATGGTGACCACACTGCCAATATAAGTCAATGGGAAGCCCGAAAGAAATCGCTGTCACCGTGTCAAATGGGTTACGGCTGAAATTGACTTCTGTTGACTCAGTAAAATGTTCAATACAAATATACAATTTTTGATGTTCATAATTTTAAAATATAGTGAGCGAAAATTACAAAAGCCTCACTTCCCACAGTAACACACGTTCCAAAAAATTTCTTTCTTCCGAAACACTCTTTTGCTATTATTTAAATTTTGCAGCAGATCACATTCTGTTGCGACAGTTAATACATAAGTTGGACGCTTTGACGCGCGTCCTTAGCTTGACAGACCACGGGCATGTAGATCTACTAGAAACATGTTTGCGGTTCGCGGTCGCGCAACATATCCGCACAGACGTTTGCGCGAAATAAACAAGTGACATTTGAGCTTGCTACGATAAAAATCACAGGAATAATGTTTTACACGGCTACAACAATCACTCCGATCATCTACGATGAAACTTCACTCACCGATTATCATCTAGTTGGTAGATGTACGATAATTTTAAACCACACACATCTACTGGATGCTTGCGTTAAAAAATAGGTACATACATCCATATATTTAAGTATTTTTTGCGCTTGAAAAATAACAATTGCTTTGTATTTTGTAACACAGAATGACGCAGTTCCTATTTTTCTATATATTATTGGTACAGTTGCTATAAGCAACATTCCTGCACCCTAACGCTAACGTACGACAACCAACAATAAATCATTTATTCGGAATACACAAATACATACATCTAATCTCTCGATTCGTATGCAGTTTAAAATAGTAATAATATTGAACACAACCCACAATGGCACACATGGATATGAATTACATCGTCGTATGTACTGCAATTTCACACCAGTGTTCAATCAAAAAATTCAATTTCTTCTGAAAACGGAAATCTATTGTTTTACTTATTAAATATTAGCAACACATTTTAAAAAATAACTGCTCATTTAAGACCAATCGACGACTAATTATCGCGATTTTCTTCCTACAACGGGGTAACATAATGCAGGCAGCCTGGATTTAATGCAAGATTGCGCTTTAAACCGATACTAAAACTTTGAACCCCCAACAAATAGAATACCCATAAGTAATGTGCAGAACGGACGAAAATTTTATGACAACATTTTTCAATTACATGTAAACCCAGGGAAGTTTGGTGTCCCTTCTCAGATATCCATGTTTCTTTCTTGTACAGTTTCCCTTAACTGTTAACCACGACTATCTACAGATAAAATTAGTAAATTAGAGCAACTATGTTGTGGATTCTCCTTGCTTTCCATCAATAATTGATTCCATGTTTTACCCCTCTCTGTCGGCATATGACGTGACAAATATTCCCCACTTTTAACGCGCCCCAAGTGAAAGAAAAAAAGATTTAAATGTATAAAAATATGTCTCAGTTCTTTGTATTTACGTAAATCACCGACTTTACACTCGTGTAGGCCTTGCAGACCTCGAAGTCAATACTTTTCTTCGAGGAAAGCATCTTTATATTGTCTTCAATACGAAATATACGCACATCAAGCCTCTCTTCGCGAAAGCATCTGGAAAATAAATATGAAATGTTTTCTAGCTGGACATTTATGAAAACGTTCTGTTTAAGCTAGGTGCACCATTACTTGGATTTTAGGAATAGGAACTATTTCTGAGTGTCATTTATTGCCCATCTGGCCGGTGCACGCATCCCTGCCCCTGCCTGGCATAAGTTAAACTTTAGCTCTTGCAAAATACAACTTCTTACAAAAATATCATGTATTGTCATAAGAAATAAAAATTAATTTAAATAAATGTTAGCTTAACTCGTGATGCAAATTCATTCTTCCCATGATATCACGACATCTTTATAGGAACTCCAATAACCACTGAAAGAAGATGGTGGAAAGATTTACATGCACGAAAAGAGAAAAAGCATTTTCGCACACAAGGAACCAATGCATTAGATAATGAGAAAAAATAAATGAAGAAATGGCCGATGTTTATCGAATAACCATAGCCATGCCTGCAGGCAAGGGGTATTCAAATCACAGAACGGAATTAACAAATTTGCTATAAAACTTGATAGACCATATCCAATGTATGCAAGACAAATTCTTCATGTTAATTTTTCCTGGTTTGAGTAGCACCCATCATTCCGTGACAAGAAAAGGAATAACACTCAAGTAAAGGGACGCAGAACAGAAACAAGCAAGAGTCGCGAAATAGGATTATCGAAACGATATGGAGACGATGTCAAAAAAAGGCAAAATCTAGGTGTTTACGGTTTTGCCTAGGGGCTTCCACAGTCATTTCGAGCAAGTTAGGGAGATCAACGCGACGCGATCAGCCTTACAGGAGAAAAGACCTAACGTAATATACTGTTGTATCGCTACCGGTATTTTCTAAAATTCACATAGAAAGCGAAGTGTTAGAAAGCTTGAGACGTTGTTAAACAATGAACGCCACACATTTGGCACAGTCGCTACCAGGAAAGCAAAGTGGCCTTCAAATGTGAGCTGCAGAGTCGCTACACGCTGCAACACTCTCCAATGGAAAAACGACAGGAAGGTTATGATAATTTAAAATAATGGAAAATATTGAAAGTGGAATTCAATCTCTGCCATTTAGCGGAACACCGAGCACAAAGAAATGGATTGCACATGTCTAAGGGAGACAGGACAGAGCATAGAGGAAAAGAGCACATCCATCCAAAGCAATTACAGTTAATCTAATAATTTTTTGTGGGAAATTTGTTTCCCAGTGATACTTCTCAATTTTCAGTCACACTAAAAAAACAACAGATATCAACTTAACGACATACGCAATACGTATAATTAGTAAATTTTACGATTTGCATACCTAAAACAATTCCTAAGGCAACATCTAATCAATAATTAGATGTAATTTTTAGGTAATATCACCAGCGCGAAGCACTGACAACACGTTTGGTATACGATCACTCACTATTTACATCAGTACAAACATTATGGGAATTTTTTTGTTGGTAGGGTGGAATATTTATAAAAGTCCGGATTTGTTTTTCAAAAATAATTACCCTGAACGGGAATGCGGACGCAATGGGTTTAACGACACCAACGTTATGATGGCGCGTGATCTTGGGGAACATACTGAAGTATTTTTAAGGAATGCAATACCTGGCAATTTTGCTAAAATAGCAGTAGAAATAATCCCACGGTTTTGTCTGTACCCTGCATTTTTGTACTAATTGCAAGTACTTGACGTCTTGTAACATTGGAAGTTCTACTAAATGCATTATATTTAGACAACTACACATACATTTACACGCCCCTTTTTAAGAAACAATCAAAATACTTGGCCAGAATAGGCCTACTTAATCTCCTCGCGGAGTCAACATGAATTACTTAGCTTACTTATCACTTGTGACACATTTAGTTTCTTCCCCGACATTTGGAAATCGAAGTGTCGTGTCGTTTCCCCCGTCTTTTGGCGATAGAGGGGGTCAAAATATAGGCAGCTTCTACCTCCATTTCAACGCTATATGTGTGTGCCGTAAAGCACAACTTTTGTACTCAGACACTGGATATCACACTTATCGGTAAAAACGTTAGTCTCTATAGCAGTATTGTAATAAATTCAAGACGCGGTATAACCTATTCGATTACTGTCAACAATCAACAAACAATTATTTTATCCCGCCTGACTGCGACCTGATTGGCTCGCCGTCCCGGCCCCAGTGCGGCAGTGCTGGTCGACGCGGCGGCGCGGCGGGGCGCGGTGGGGCGCGGCGCGGCGCGTCATGTAGTCCGCCTCGCTCCTAGACGCCGCCCTGGAGCCGGGTCGTTGCTGTCTGCACCGTGTGCGTCGTCAGATTGTTCTCTGCACAAAAGTACACAGAACATGAAGCGCACGGGTGACCTGACAGGGCACAGCTCGGCTGGCACAACCCTCACGAGAGGCCCCGGGCCCAGGCCCCCGCGGTCAGCGGGGCCTACGCCCGCCTACGCCACGCCGTCGGCGAGTTTGGTTGTCTCGGACGGCGGCTGCTTGGTGTCCGTCACGCCCTGGTTGTCTGCGGACAGAACGAGGCGCAGGTGAGACGACAAGCCGTGCGCTGCGGGGACTGGGGGGGTGGAAAGCGTGGAAAGCAAAAACGGAATTTGAAGGAGGCTGTGACTGACACTGGTATTATGGTAATGGTCAATATGGGTCATGAAAAGCTTGATTTCTAAGAGACTTTTACATAAAAATCCTTGGCTACTTTTTTTCTTGAGTTCCTCTAAAGGATGTGTGATACAATGATAATGCGGCCTAAACGATAAAGCGTGCCGATGATGACATAAACAGCCACAGAGCAAAGATGGAACTGTCCTTAACGGAGACACTAAACACTATTACTACGTCTCCCTATCATATGAACCGAGGTTTGTACTTTTTTTTATTTCTTTTCAACTACGTCAGCACACTTATTTTACTAATGTATTTCGCACATCTAGCGGGTTACACGCTTTGCCTGATAAGAAAGTGCTATTTAGAACACACAGTGTGACTGCTGGGAAGAAGCGGAAGAGTCTAAATGCACCCGAATCTACGGGTTGAGGGTAGTACACTAGGGCGCTACAAGCAGACCGCCGAGACCGCCTCGCTTCACACAAGTCTCCGTCCAGACAGAGGTAGGTGTTCATCCTAAAAACTCCACAGGCAAGATATTCGGTAAGGATTCATCCAAGCACAATTTTTAAACTCACTATGGTCTGTGACCTTGTAAGTAACTGGAGTACCAAATAACTTTCTAAACTGTGTGACATATATGCACACAAGGTAATACAGAACTTGCTACGTATTACATCGGTACAGTACAGTAGTATCGCTCATGAAGTCGATCAATAATCGCTTAAACTAATTCAAACTTTAGGCCCTACTTAAAACTAATGGAACCTATAGTCTACTGCTTATTTAATGTCACGTGGCATTCTGGCCTTTCCAGATCTTTTACTAAATGGGTCTTGGGATTATTTTAAAATTGTAGTTTTAATATACTCTCCAGAGCACACATTGTACTTACCATTGTGGTGCACGACCGAGTTGAGGGTGATGCCGGTGGGGCTACTGCCCTTCTGCATGGCCTTGTACTCCGCGGTGAGGGACAGGTCCGACGGACCCCAGTCCTCGTTGGGCACCAGGGCCTGTAGCACTTTCTACAAACACACCAAAAATCACTCGTGAGATAGTGAAAATTACAGTTGATGTTCACCCATTATTTGTTCCCTTCACCCACCTCCTTGAACGTTTCGCCTGGCTGGCGGAACACCTGTATCAAACCCCAGAAGGGGATCTGGATCATGGAGGCAAGCGCCAGCATCCAGCCAAGGGCGTCCGCCCAGTCCGGGTAGTCGTAGTCCTCATACTTGAGGGGCTTGTAGTCCACCAGAGAGTAGACGAAGATCACCTGCAGCAGCACACGGTACCGTTTAGCGCGCCGGCCCGGCCGGGCCCTCCGGGTGCGGGAACACCTACCCTGCCACCGCTACACTGTCAAAACTTACAGTCAAAATGATGGGCGCGAAGAAGCCCCAGGTAACCCGCCAGTAGAGGCCCGGTTTGTAGCCCAGCATGAACTCGAGGTCGGAGCACAACCGGCGCAACCCTGCGGTGAGAAAAAAATAATTGAAGCTTGTGTTGGTGTCGTTAAGTATACGAACGGGAGGGGACCGCGCCATCAAGACGACCTCATCCGCCATTACCATAAATCCACACGAGACTGCAGCACTCGACGATGGCGATGAAGAGGACGGCCAGGCCCCCGCCGTACACGTCCATGAGCGTGAGCACGTAGTTCCCTCCCTGGAATAGGTACCAAAGAGTCAAGGGGGAGAATGTAGGGCCTCATACAGGGGGTGGCACACCGCACGTTCCCACCAGAGACGACGGTGTGAACCCAGCAGGAACCCCTGCTCGTGTTCAGTGCCGTGCTGGCGGATACCAAGACTACCCAGTGAAACGGACCAAAACAGTGAATAGAACGTTAGGAAAGTCAAGTAATACGTAATACGTACGTAGGTGACGCAGGAGAGCCCGATGACGTAGCAGACGAGGGCGGTACCGATGCAGAACATGAGCTTGTGGGTGCGCAGGACCGTGAACTCATCCGAGATGCTAGTCAAGACGTTCTCCAGGAGTGCGAACTGCAAACAGAGGCGAGTATTATTCGCAGAGTTATCATCTTTGTCACGTCGCCGCAGCGTCTCTCACTCCCGAGCTAATAGCCCGGCCACGTGCCTCTAATACGGGGCGCACGGCGGGGCGGGGGGGCGGGTGCAGCGAGCACTGGGGTATGCACTGCACGCTGCACGGGGTCGTTCTCAAATGAGGCTGGGGCGTGAGCAAGTTGTGCATACTGTAAAGAGGCTCGGCCGGGCCGACAGGGAAAGAGAAATAGTAACGAAAGAAGAAAAGGGTGAGAGAATTACATAGAAAGAATGGAGAGGAAAGATAATTAATGAAACAGAGGGGGAGTGTCTCTGCAGAGAGGCGCGCGCACAGCAGCACAGTGCTGTCGTCGGTGAATACCGAGGGGGTATTCACTCTTAAAATCTGTGGCACGAGTATTACGACTATTAGGCCGTATTACGCTCTGAAATCGTACAGAATTAGGCAAAAATAGGCAAAAACGATGCAAACATAGGTAAAATATGGAGAATTTCGGCTATTACGCTCCTATTACGCTTCTATTACGCATACTACTAGGCCGTTACGGATAGTGACCCGACTATTACGCGAGTGCATGCCCCCTCGGTGAATACCTCGCTGTCAAGCCCGAGCACGAAGAGCATGAGGAAGAACAGCACCGCCCAGAGCTGCGGCACGGGCAGGCGCAGCAGCGCCTCCGGGTACGCGACGAACGCCAGCCCGGGGCCCTCCTTCACCACCTCCTGGATCGGCACGTTGAGGTCGTGCGCCATGGCGCCCAGGATGCTGAACGTGACGGTGCCCGAGATGATGGAGGTGAGCGTGTCCATGACGCTCACCACGAGCGCGTCCCGGTACACGTTGTTCCGGAAGTCGTTGTAGCTCGAGTACATGATGAGGCCGCCCATGGACACGCTCAGCGAGAAGAACATCTGCCCGGCCGCCGCCTGCCACACCTGGATGTCGAGCAGCTTCTTCCAGTCCGGCAGGATGAAGTAGGCCACGCCGGACCACGCGCCCTCCTGGCACAGCCCCGTCACCAGCAGCGTGAACAGGATCACGTAGGGGAACGTGGCGGCGAAGTACACGACCTGCGAGGCAGAGGGAAGTCTTAGTGTCAGCGGCAGCGGCGTGCAGCGAGAAGTTGCCAGGGCGTCGTAACGTAACGCCAATAATAGACACCCACAAAAACTAAAATTAAAACTTGCAACTTCGATTTATTTTTATCGCAGTTTCTAAATCTATCCAGCGTTTTCCCAAGGAAAACGCTTCAATAACGCCGGGGAATCGAAATTTTAATTTTCGTTTTGGTGCGTTTCTATTTGCGTTACGTTACGTTACGGCGCCCTGGTGACGCCGGCTGGTGACTTACCTTCCCGGAGGTCTTGATGCCCTTGACGAGGCACAGCACCACGATGCACCACGAGAAGAGCAGGCACGCCGCCAGGTCCCCCTTCACGGGCCCCATGTGCTCGATGCCGTCCGACAGGTGCAGTACGTGGCGCCTGCAACATGCGAGGGGTAGGCCGGGCCGGGCCGGGCCGGGCCGGGCGTTAGCGTTAGGGTCGGCGGACCAGGCCGGTGCGGGGGGGGGGGGGTTACACTCTGCCAAACCCCCGCGCTATCTCCCAGAGATTACGCTTGGCGAAGGCCGCACGCCAGCAGGGCTCCACCCCCCTCAACCTCCCCCCACCCCTCCGCACCTCAGCGCGCGCCAGGATAGCTTTCGGTTCGGTTCGCAACCGCCCCCAACAGCGATTGAAAACAGTTTCCAAGTCCCAAGCCGTAGACCCCCGTAATTGCCTGGGTCGGCTGGGGCAGGGTGGGACACAGGCTCAAATAGATGTGTTTACTGAATGCCAGATGAGGAGAGGGGAGGGGGCGGTGCCCGCGGGCGCGGCCGGGCCGGGCCGGGGCCGGGGCCGGGGCGACACTCACTCCCAGTACTGAAGGGTCGCCGTCTCCTTGCCCGAAGCCGACGGCGCGGTGGTGTTCAGGGTCCCGTTCACGTTCTCCAAGGCGGACGTCCGCGTGTAGCACGTGGCCATGTCCGCCCAGGCGGGGTCGCACTTGGCCCACGGCACCTCCTTGGCGAACGAGGCCACCATGTAGTACACCGTGTAGGACATGATGACGTTGTAGTAGATGCACACCACCAGCGACACGGTCACCATGGCGCAGCCCACGCCTGCCGAGCGGACAGAGATGCAGGCCGTCAGGTCAGTCAGGGTCTAAGGCTCCGCGGGCGCGGCGAGCGCCTGCGTGCGGGCGGGTAGGCTGTCCGGGCCGGGCGCACGGCCGTGCACGATGTGCTGCCTACCCCGCGGGCGCCCTCCGCGCAGAGACGCGAGGCAGGCACTCACCCTTCGCGATGGGACAGCAGTTCCACATGGCCAGCGGGCCCACGCCGCCAAACTGCCCCATGGCCAGCTCCAGGAAGTACATGGGCTTCCCCGCCAGCGCCATCATGATGAGGTAGGGGATGAGGAAAGCACCTGCAAGCACACGAAGATGAGAGTCACAGTCAACACCAGCGGCGGCGGTGGCACCAGCAGAAAGAAAAAAAAAAGAATATAATTAACGTACATCGTTTGGGTGAGCGGGGAGGAGGGGTGGTTCCCTTCTCATTTCGTCGTTAGGCACACCACGGCTGAGCCGGAAATGATTTCGCCCCGTTCTATTGGGTGACACGCCACTCCCGGTGAGGGTGAGCCCTTTCACCGACCCCTCTCCCTCTTCTGCTCCCGCTCCACCCCTTGACGAACAGCCCGTTAAACTCAAACCCGTGATTAAAAAGAATATTCCTTTTTTTTATATTTTCGATCCAATCAGCGGCACGGGTGCGTTCACGCCTGACGGGTCGGGCGCCACACGGTCGCGGCCCTGCCCGCCCCGCGCCGCGCCCCGCCCCACCCCGCGCCGAACCGCCGCCCAACCCCGCCCCCGCGACAACTGGAGCGCCTGTGTATAGAACTTCATCGCTAATTCCCTTCAAAACAATAACTGCAAACGGAAGGGGAGGCGCAAACAGAAAAATAAGCCCTGCATATCTTGGGAGCAGAGACAATATCCCGGTTCCTGGCAGAGGCATTTTGACTTTTATTTCTTTCCGCGGCGAGGCGAGGCGACGCGAGGGGAGACTCTTTGCTCTGCTGAGACCTCGAGGCCCTCGCTCCTCCCCCTCCCCCTCTCTCTCTCTCTCCATTTCTCTCTCCCCCGCCCCTTCCCTTGGGTATAAGTGGCGAATGCCAACACCCTCCTCCTCCCCCACCCCCTTCTTCCAATCCCGCCACCACCCACCAAAACTCCGCGTGCTTACTTTTCCCAGCCTCAGCCCGCGGAGCTCCACCGCGCCTCCAGCCCCGACCCCAACCCACCCTCTTTCCACTCACAGCCTAGTTCTACACTCGTCTGCTTATTCAGATCCGGATTGCGGGGCGGAGCGCGGCTGCGGCTGTCGCCGCCCCTGCGCCTGAGCACGTTTTATTAGCTGAGCGTCATTAGCCCTGCCTGGCGTGCTGGGCTGCAGCGCCAGCGCTCGCCCCGCCCCGCCCCGCCCCGCTCCACCCTAGCCACACTGGTGGCTGCAGGGCGCTGGGGCGCGCGGCGCGGGCGCGGGCAGGGCTGCACAGGCTCAAGCGGCTGCCAAGTAGGCTGGCTATCGCCTCATTTGGCAAGCCCGGCAAGCCTCCCTTCGTGGCGTGGTGGTAGGGCGGGCCCGGGCCGTGACAGCAAGGGCCGCCCGAGGAGGCTGGCTGATGGGGGCTGCTGTGCTCTGGAAATTGCTCCATCGTCCCGACGCCAAAAAACAACATTTCTTTCCTCCCCGCACGTCTCAGGGGCGCTCCTTCCGCCGCCGTGTTGCAGTGGCAAATCGTCGGCAGTCCGGCGGAGGATCCGAGGGCGTGCTGCAGGAGGTAGCCGGGGCCGGGGAAGGCCGTCCCCCCTCCCTCCATTCCGTTTGGTTTGGCGACGGCCAAAGGTTATCCCTATCCCAGCCCCGCGCCGCGCGACGCTCCCGATGCTGGAAGGGAAGGGCGCCCGTGGTGGGGGGAGGGAAACGGGTCGGTAACGTGGTAAAGGGGGTCGCTCTGACAGCCCCAGCCCATGCCCCAGCCCCAGCCCCAGCCCTCCAGCCCAGCCGACCAAGTTTCGCGAACACGACTCCTTCGCAACAGCTCCACAAACACCGAGGCCGGGCCGGGCCGGGCAGGGGCACGTCCTGGGGCCCGGGACGGCCCGGCCTTGGGCCTGGCTGCCTGCCCATGGCGACGCCCCTGTCCTGTCTGCCCCCGCCCGGAGGACGCTGACGGACACCGCGCCAGGGGAACGCCGGATCCGGATGTGTGCGCGTGCGCGCACGCGACCCCGGGAGGCTCGTGCAGGCGACGCGAGCCGCACGGGCGTGACTGCACGACGAGGACCACGCCGTCCTTTTTAAAGTTCCAGCCAGCCCGATCGCTGTCCTGCTGTACTCACCGCCGCCGTTCTGGTAGGCCAGGTAGGGGAAGCGCCACACGTTGCCGATGCCGACGGACAGCCCGACGCACGAGAGCAGGAACTCCCAGCGCGAGCCCCAGGAGCCCCGCTCGGCCACGGCGGCCAGCGACGGCCGGCGGATGGCCGCGTCCATGGGCGTGCCGGCGCCGCTGGAGCCGCCCGCGCCGCCGAACAGCGACTCGCGCCGCGCCCCGATGGCGGCCGAGAAGCGCCGCTGCCGCCCATGCTGGTCCCGCTCCCGCTCGCGCTCGCGGAGGGAGCCGCCCCGGGGGGAGGCCAGCCCCGGGGGCACCGCCGTGGCCCCTGCTGCAGACACAGAGAGAGAGAGAAAGCTGAGATTAGCAAGTCAATCCTGTGGCGTAGCGGCGACATTAGCATCACAGGAGCCTAATTGCAGAGTGCAAGCGTGGCGGGGCGGGAGTCCGAGGGTGGTGTCTGCGGAGCGGAGGGGGGAGGGGGAGGGGGCTGCCCTGCGGGCGACAGGAGGGCAGGCGAGGCGCGCACAATCAGAGCCGAGGCATGGCCATCTCCACGCGCCCCGCCGCGCCCCGCCGCGCCCCGCGGGAACAAAAGAACGCGACCAGACCACTCGACGGGGCGCCGCGGCGCGCCGGGGGCGGGGCGGGGCGGGGCTGGGGGAAGCACAAGGTCTGGGGTGGCCTCTGGCCGGCGAGGCGCGGCGCGGCCCCGCGGGACATGTCGGCGGCCTCAGCGCCACCGCCACCTCGCCCAGCCGCGCCGCGCCTCACCTGTTGTAGAGAGGGACTCACCCCTCACCTACCCGATGGACCGGGACGGGACGGGACTGTCTGATGCGATCGCCTCCCGCCCCGCCCCGCCCCGCCCCCCAGAGACACATGATAGTATGATAGCCCCCCGCCCCGCCGCGCAGCCCCGCCCCGCCCCGTGTGGGAGGATGACGAGACCTAAATCCGCTTAAATCAGAGAGCGAGCTGGAAAAACAGCGGGAACCGGAGAGGGCCCCCGGGGCCCCACACCCCACCCCTCCTCCTCCCCCAGGGGATCCCGCCGCCCACGCGGGGGGAGGGGGGGGAGGGTGCGGACTGTACCTCCTATGCTTCCCGCATTGTCGGCCCTGCCCGGGGGCGGGAGGGGGGGAGTCTGGGGGGAGGGGGTGCCAACGCGGACCCTCCCTACTTCTTTGCCGCCCCGCCCGGTCCGTCCGTCCGCCCGCAGTGACGTCACTCCCAACTGCCTCTCCCCGCCTCGCCCCGCCCCGCCAAAGTTTGTGAAAGGCAGGCCTGGTCAGGGGCAGGGCGGGCAGGGAGGCCCCAAGGAGGAGGTTTGCGCCCGTCCCGTTTTGCCTCGCGCTCTCTGTTTCCTGGCGGAGTGGGAGGGGGAGAGGCGGGGCCGCGGCGTGACCATGTAAGTCAGATAGAAAGTGAATGGCGGCTGCGCTATAGCTAGATGCTTATAAGCATTTCCCGGGGCGCCGCAGGGACAGGGCAGGACAGAGGACAGAGGTACTGAGGACAGCTGCTGGGGTTAGGCACGGGACGGGGCTGTCCTGCCTTTCTGGCCCTTTCACACCTCGTCTCCCCTCCTCTCCGTGTAGGCCCCGCCCCGCCCCGCCCCGCCCCGGCGGAACACCTCACCGCGCCCCGTTTGGGGCCCTTCACGTCCTCAGCCCCACTCCGCATGTACACACACAGGCGGACGAGGGGAGTACCGGGCGTGTCGCCCTCGCGAGGGACGGCGCGGAACAGGGCGGGTCAGAGCGGGGGTAGCGCTGTAACGGACTGTTGAATTATATGGCGAAATTGTAGTGCATTCTGCGTGTCCGCCAGTACAGTACAGCCCGCGCAACAGAGAAACCACAAAAAAAAATTCAATGAAACACAATGAAAAGAGGGGGCCCTTTTTCAACAAGAAACGAGCATCACCAGCAGGCAGGCGCGCCAGTGGTTCAGTGGCGCAGTGGGGGCGTACGGGAATGCGGGCACCGCGGCTTGTGGGAGTTGGCATGCACATGCTCCCGGCATGAGTGCGGTGCGGCGCCCCGCCCCGCCCCGCCCCGCCCAAAGCAGTGTTGTGTGTAGGTGATGTGGGGCCGACATGACTGGCTGCTGCAAACGGCTATTCTCGGAGCCCCCTAGCCGTCGATGTGCATAGCCTGAGATGTAGACGCCGCCCCAGCCGCCACGGCTGTCGCCTCGCCTCGCCTCGTCGTGTTTATCAAACTCTGTGTTATATTTCACTCCGCGCACCACCTCCTCAAATAGCTTAATATCTGAGAGAAGAGGAGGGGGGGTGTAGGGGAGCCTGGAGGCCCTGGACAACAAAGGACGTCGAGTCCGGGCGCCGGAGGAGCGGCCAAAGTCGATGGCGGCCTAAAAATACAGACGAGAGACGAGAAGGCCTGAGTGGGCCTCGGCGGCATGGCGGCAGCAGCCTGGACCGCCCCCGCCCCCGCCCGGCCCCGCTCACCAAAGAGACAAATTAAGTTGGAAATTAATTTACCGCCACGTCATTGTCGGTAAGTACAGTAGGGGTTGGGGCGGGGCTCCGGGGGCGGGGCTCCGGGGGCGGTACTGGGGTGGGGCTGGGGGTAGGACAAGACCGACACCACTGTACGTCACGAGTAATAAATTTGTAGAGTAGCTCGGTTCACTCGGTAGCTGAGCACAGCACAGGGAGCATCCCCACCGCGGTCACTCCCCTCTACTCCTAGTCGAGGTGAGGTCAGCGGGGCAGAGCCAGAGCGCGCTGTACGCGGGGCCTGTTGTGTGCGGCTGTCGGCAGGGCAGGGCAGGGCAGGGACGGGACGGCGTGTAAGGGGGCGCGGCGCGGCTTGGTAAAGACGCCTCAGGGGCCGCTGCGGGAGGGAGCCGGTGGGCGGAGGGGGGGGGGGGTACGCCATGATGAATGGTGCGTGACGACTGCGGCCCCGGGCCCAAGCCCACGCCTGGGCAGGGCACCCCCCTCCTGAGCCTCTCTCAGGGTGGGGGATGGGGTGGCGGGGAGCGCGCCGGTGGGGCTAGGCCCAGGCGGGGGGCGGGGCGGGGCGGGGCGGGGCGGAGACACCATCTCGAAATGCTTTGAGGAGGAGTCGCGCGTGCAAGGCGACGGCGGAGGAGGTCGTCGCGTGGAGGTCGAGAGGGTTGTTGGTGTGCGCGAGGATCAAGAGCATGGAGCTGTGAGAGGCGCGAGGCCAGGCCCGCACGGCGAGGGCGAGAGGGTTGAACGGAGGCGACGGGGCTGTGCGTGACAGGCGGGGCGGGGCGGGGCGGGGCGGGGCGGGGCGGGGCGGCCCTGGCATGACCTGCGCCACGCCTCGCCCGGCCACGCTGCACGTCAGGATGTCTCTGCCAACCTCTGCCCGGCTCCAGCCGCTCCCGCGCTGAGCGGAGCGGAGCGGAGCAGACTCAGCATCGATTTTCGATGGAGGACCCACCACCCGCTTGTCCTCGGCCCGCCCCCGCCCTGCCCCCGCCCCGCCCCCGGCCCGTCCTGGCCCACCATCCTAGGCTGGCGGGCGGCCCGGCCCGGCCCACCCCCACTGAGCGGTACGGCGTGCTGCTGGCTGGTGGGCTGCCCCACCCCCACCCCCACAGTGATGGGGGAAAGTGAGGCCGGCCGCGCGTTGCGGCGCCCTCCTCCGGCCCCCGGACAACGTCACCACCGTGAACGGGACTCACACCTGCTCGAGGGGAAACGTGCACCCCGGGGTCCAGCCGGTCTGGTCCCGGGGCAGCAAACCGACTCCGCTGCCCGCACTCGTCGCTCTGTCTCTCTCGCTCTCAAGGAGTCTGGCGTAGGGTGGGGTGCGGGAGCACTCTTTCTCCCTCGCACTCAAGGAGTGCGCCGACGAGTGCGGCGGGGGCGGGCAGCGGAATCGCTCTGCAGGTGAGGCGCCAGGCGCCAGTAGCAGGCTGCACGGCGCGGTGTGGGGGCCGGGCCGGCGATAACGGGGGTGAGGAGAGGAGAGGTGAGGAGGCTGGTACACAGCCAACTCTCTCGCATGCTCAACTGTCTAACGCACTGGGACAAAAAACAAACGACCGTGGGAAAGGAGAGGAGTGAGAGTGAGAAGGGTAAAGGGAGAGTGAGGTGAGAGACAGAGAGAGAGAGAGAGAGAGAGAGAGAGAGAGAGAGAGAGAGAGAGAGAGAGAGAGAGAGAGAGACAGACAGAGAGACAGAGAGAGAGAGGAAGGGGGTGGTATGGCACGGCGCGCGTCTCCGGAAGGGATGGGTGCGACCGAGCTAGAGGGGTGGGTCCGAGCCGGGCGGGGTGGCGAGGTGGCGGCGCGTAGTGGGTCAGTAGGTCGCCACGCCGCCCCGCCCCGCCCCGGGCGGCGCGCGCAGAGCTGAGGTGCGTGTAAAGAGCATCTGCCCTCCTGGCATCGCGACCGCGCCGCGCCGCCCCCGTCCCCTTGGCTCTTGTCTTCTTCACTGTCTCGGAGCCACACCAAGACGAGCGGCCGTTTAAAAAAAAATTACGTTTAAAACATGCGGGATACAAGCTAATACTCATCACATCATCATCAATCTGGGTCGGGTGGGGAGGGGGCGGGCCCTGGAGCAGCAGGAGCGACAGCATCGCTGCCATTCAATATCCGGCGCTAGCGGCCCGGCTCGGCCCGGCCCGGACAGAGTCGGGGGAGGATCGGTGGAATTGATATCTGTTCACGGCGAAGCCGCGTTCGAACGTTCACAACGAGCCTCCCGGCCGCACCAGCAGCGAGGCGGAGCGTGTACCTCCCAGTTCGGGCGCAGCCCAGGCCATTGGCCGTCTAAACACCCTTACGGCCTCACTTTATTACGGGCTGATTGGGGGCGTGGGGGTGTGAGGGGGACGCTGGGGGCGCTGGCTGGGCCTTCATCCTCACCCTCGCGGCGAAGGCCGCGCGGTGGTGGTGGTGGGGATTGGGTGTGGGGATTGGGTGTGGGGGTGGTGTGGGGGTGGTGTGGCGGTGGTGTGGGGGCGGCGCGGGGGCGGCACGCTGCGCTTCTCACACTGAATAAACACGGGCTCGGCTGGGCTGGTGGTCTTGGCCGAGGTCAGAGCGCGGGCGCGGGCGGAGAACGGGGCGGAGAACGGGGCGGGGCGAGCGTGGGCTGCTGGGGTTTGGCGGGGATGGGTTGGGTGGGGCGGGGCAAAGGTGAATCAAAATACTTGGTTGCCCTGCTCTGCTTCCCCGCCCCGCCCCGCCCGCAGGCCCTGCAGTGTTGTTGTACCGCGTGTTTCAGAGAACACGAAACAGTACGCGCGGGGTTGCCTGCCCGCCCCGCTCCAGCCGCAGTCAAGGCTCGGGGTAGCAGCTGCCAGTGTTGCCAGAAAAGTAGGCAATAAGTAGCCCAAAACACAGTAGAGCAAGGCGGGCTGCATCTGCGCCTGCCTAGTAGGCAACACCTTGGCACATGTGCGTGCAGGTTGCCTAGTAGGCAGGTGCAGATGCAGCCCACCTCACTCTACTGTGTTGTCTAGTTACTGCCTACTTTTCTGGAAACACTGGTAGCAAGTGAGGCCAGCAGACTGCGCTGCGCCGCACGTCCGTCGGCCACGTGGCAGGGCAGGCAGGCTAGCCCCTTATTCCAAACCCCGACCCGACCGTAATCCGCGTAATCGGGCAGGCAGCTCTACTTGGAGCCAGCGCCACGAGGGGGAGGGGAGGAGAGGGGGCGTGTAACTCGAGGGAAATGATGTTAGCGGGGAGGTGGTCCGGGCGGGGCGGGGCGGGGGCGGGTTGAGGCTGCGGCAGGTAGAGCGCCAGATGGGAAGAGGGGGGGGGGGGGTATAGCCCAAGCCGGCAAACCAAATTAACAGCCGGGGTCAATAATCCCGTGTGTCTGTGATTGAAACCTGCTCCGCCCGACCTGGCCCGCCCCGCCCCGCCCCGCCCAGCTCGCCCACGGTCACGAGCGTGACGCTATTGTGGCCACGCGTGTTCAACTGCTCAACACTTGTATGCGGCCAAAGACAACCCCGCAGAAACACATACTGTACGTTTCTATTCGGTTCGCGCGCTCTGCTGCAGGCCAACGAGTGCGTGGAGCAGGACGGCGACCGGGGCGCATGGGGTGGTCTCCCTGCCCTACAACTTGCGCGTGATCCCGTCCCGCTCCGCCCACAGGCGCCGGCGCCAGGGCCGGCCAAAGACAACCCCGCAGAAACACATACTGTACTTCCGATGGGGACCTCACCACGGAAACAGGTGTACACTGACTGGAAGTGAAATGGTTGGAAATAACTGAGATATGACTGGATGTGACTGGAAATGACTGGAAGTGACTGAAAAATGACTGATTTCGTCAAGAGAACTGACTGGATGCGAGGTAAAAAATTTTCCACGACACCAAGCACGAACTATTCCGCGGTTTCCACTCTATTTTGAATTATTTAAGGAAAGTAGGTGACTAGTTTGACTTAATTCTCCTTGACTGGATATGACTGGAAAATGACTGGAAGTGACTGGGTGTGACTGGAAAAGTGACTGGTGGAAGACGTTTACACTGACTGGTCGCAGTGAGGCCCCCTCGGTGTCATCCCACAAGCGTAGGCAAACGGGCGCGCGCGCGTGCGCGGCGGGTCTGCCTACCCGGGCAGTGGCAGGCGCCCCGCCCCGCCCCGCCGCGCCAGGACACATGCCCCGCCCTGCTGCGCCCTGCTCCCTGCGCCACCCGCCCCGCCCCGCGCCCTCCGCGCCGTGGCTCCCGACTTGTTTTCGTGCCACCGCGCCGGGCCGCGCCGGGCCGGGCCGGGATGACCCATTTTCCCCCCGGCAGGGCGCGGCGCGGCGCGGCGGCGTGTGCTGCCACCCACCTCACCTACCTACCCACCTCCCGGGCCAGACAACGACGCAAAAACGGAGACTGGAGCGGAGCGCCTCGGCGGCGTGCTCTCTCTGTCTCTGTCGCTCCATTGCACACAATACAAAAAAAAAAACAACACTTTTTTCTGTTAAAATAAAGCAATAAATTCCGATTTTGATTGAGTTTATTTATCCGCGTGTGGCTGCCGTTATCACCTCCACCATGCGTGTTCCGGGGGCGGCTCCGGGCGGCTCCGGGCGGCTCCGGGCCGGTCTGTGTTGTTGCGGTGTCGCGCCTGATGGGATGAGCGTCGCGGCGCTGAGGGGAACTGGGGCCGGATAATCAGCCCCCACCCCAGCCCAGCGGTGACAACATTTTAAGTCGATTGTGTGTAACGCAGCGGGCGGGGCGGGGCGGGGCGGCCTCAGGAAGGGATCACTCGGATGCTGGTGCTGCTGCTGCAGTACGTGGGTGGGAAGGCTGTTCGCTCCACCCCGCCCAGCCCCGCCCCGCCGCAACCCCCGCACGCAGGGCTGAAGTGGGTCGTTGAACGGTTATTGAAACACTACCCCGCGCTGTCTGCCCGGGCTGGGCCGGGCCGGGCCCCGTTCGCTATTAGGGCCGATCCCTGAGGAGGGGCTGGGCTGGGCTGGGCTGCCTGGTCCTTCCACTCCCAGCAGGCTCTGCGGACAGCGCGCTTGAGCCGGGCCGGGCCGGGCCGGGCGGGGTCCCACAGGACCTAACCACCACGCACCCCAGCCTGGCCCGACCCGACCCGGCCCAGGGGGCTGCTACTGCAGAGGTTGGAGTGGCCGCAGAATTGCGACAGATTCACAAGTATGTGATTCTCTCTGACAAAAACCTACCATATTTTAAACGTTTATTTAACTTCGTAAACTACAAAACCATAAAAAAAACTCCCGTTACGTAAAAAAAAATACTATAAAATGGGACTATTTTGACTAAGGTGGTGGCACTTTTTCCTGTCACTTTCGTCCGAAATAATTGTCATTTTCTTTATTATCGTGAGTTTTATTCAAAGTCTTTTACCGATTCTGATTCTACTGACACGTTGGTAACCCCGGGGGGACTGCCTCGTCTCCCTCACCATACGATACCCGTCGACGCTACCGGGGAGCAGGGGTGTGGGGTGCGGGCGGGTGCTGAGTACATGTACTACCTACATCCGCCAAGCGATGGGAGCCATGTGGTCCTCATGAGCGTCGTACATCTCGCGCGTGTGTAAGCGATAGCACCGTGGAGCAGCGGTAGCAGTGCACGCCACTTTGAGATATTTTTATACCGCCCGGCCGGCCCGGCCTCCTATTCATCTCCGACCATGCCATACGGGTTGAGTAGACCCTCTGCCCGCCCTGCCCTGCCCTGCCCTGCCCGCCAGCTGACTCTGCTTTCTTTATTGCCCGCGCTGGGTGTGGCAGCCCCCCCCCCCCCCCCCTAACCCCCAATCCCCACTCCTGCGCGCACTCCCGAGCCCAGCCGCTCCGTATTGCCCTTCCCCCGCCCGTTCCCTCCTCAGTTGTGCGCCCACTCACCCAGTTGGGTAGGGTGTAAGCCCCCCACCGCCCCCTGCTCCAGCAGGCTCCCGAGGGACTTAAGGACTCACGCGTTATGGAATGTCCTGGTTCCGCGGAAACCGGAAGGGTGAAAGGGGGGGAGGGGGGCGAATGTCCCGGGCGGTGATGGGGCATTCTGGACTGGACACGTGTACCCGGAGGTGTGCCAAGAGCTCCCGCCCCTGGCCCTGCCCCCCTATCCCTGACCCCCCCCCCCCCCCCCCCCACGAGCGCGTGGGAGTGCGAACGGCGAGCGGCGCCGAGTTTACCGTGCTAATTAGTTTGTACTTCGTGACTCCGCCCTGCTGGCGGGGCGGACCTCTCCCAACCTCACCCCCCCAGCACCCGTTCCCTTCTTGCGCCCCGCCACGCCCCGCCACGCCCCGCCACGCCCCGCCACGCCCCGCCGGGCCAGCCGCCGGCCAGACCAGTACCAGAAGGGGCGGGAGCGGCGGGGCGAGATCGAGACAACTATATATTTTGAGAGTAAATTAGCGGAAATAATACATTTAATTAACTTTGGCCGAGACCAAGATGTCGTTGAGAGGACGGGGGTGGGGGTTGGGGATGGGGCCTGGAAGAGGGGAGGGAGGAGGAGGAGGAGGGGAGGAGAAGGGGGGAGGAGGAGGAGGAGGAGGAGGAGGAGGAGGAGGAGGAGGAGGAGGAGGGTGGAGCAGAGCGACCTTCCGCTGGTACGGCCCGGCTGGGCCAGACAAGTGCCGGCGCAAGTCTCTCTTTCCTACACGATGTAGGCCCCCCCGTCCCTCTCCCAGGGGTGGAAGGGGAGGGAGGGGTAGGGGGGGGACTTGGAGGGACAAATGAAGGGGGTGGTGTTTGTGGGGCTCCGTGGGCGCGGCGCCCCAGGCGAGGCCGAGCCGAGCGCCACACCGGCGTAGTGGAGGAGAGGTGTGACCACCCGGGGCCGGCCGGGGCCGGCCGGGGCCGCGCTATTCACCGCGTGCGTGCCGCCCCCCCCCCCCAAACCTCCGCCTTTGAAACACGACCATCCCCCTCGCCTCCGCCTCCTCGAATGAGACGCCGACCGCAGAAAGTGTTTTCCCCCAGCGCCCGCCCCGCCCCGCCCCGCCCCGCCCCGCGCGCGGATAGAAGACCCAACACCGCGTCGTCTGTTTTCCTCCGACTCCGTTTCCCCTTCCTTCACCGACGCCTCCAACCCCAACAAGGCCCCTCCCCGTGTTTCCATTCGCCGTGATTTTTGAAGAGCGCGAGGCCGCCGCGCCCGTCGCGTCCAAGGACTCGCGAAAATGACTGACTGAAACGCAAAACTGAGAGAACGTATTGCAAAGAGGAGGCGGGCCGACATAAAAAAATTCTAACGTTAAAAATACATTTTTCAGTGAATCGCTTGCGGGTGGAATCAGCTGCGGCCATAATGGGCCATCGTCAAGAATAATAAATAAACTTTCGGGCGAAAGCAATAGGCAACCCTAACAAAGGTCTATTAAAAAAAAAAAAAAAAAAACCTTGCAGGTCTGTCAGTCTATTAGCAGATTATACCCACAACCTTGTATATCAAGACGGTCCCTCCCTCGTTCCCGTTTCTTTTTCCGCCAGTTAGTGAATTCTCATTCATCCTTCTTTTCTCTCTGTTTCAGCTCCAGCCGAGCGGCAAGATCACGGCGTTTGAATAGCAGAGAAAATAGGAGGAGGCCGACGTAAGGTGGTGCGGCCCGGAGCACGGCCGGGGGGCCTGCGGGGCGGGGCGGGGCGGGGCGCAGCCCTCAGGCGCAAAGCGTCTACATACAGCCGAGCCCGGCCCGGCCGCGCGGGCCGAGACTTCCATGGAGCAGTAAAATGTTGAGGCTTGAGAGTGAGTCGGGAAACAGGGGCGGGCGCAGGAGCAGCGGAAGGGGGGGGGGCGGGGGGGCTCAGACTGAGGAGGAGCTACGCGTGTAGAACCTCATAGCTAATTCTATTCAAAGCTGCAATAACTGCAAACGCAACGGGAGAGTGGCGAGGCGCAAACAGAAAAATAAGCCGTGCATTGCATATATCTTGAGAGCAGAGACAATGTCCCGGTTCCTGGCAGAGGCATTTTGACTTTTATTTCTTTCGAGGCGAGGCGACGCGGGGCGAGACTCTTTGCTCTGCTGAGACCTCGAGGCCCTCGCTCTTTGCTCTCTCTGTCTGTCTGTCTCTCTCTCTCTCTCTCGCTCTCTCAGGGGAAAAGGGGCATGAGGACGACGCCGTGCGTCGCAGGCAGACAAAGACTGACGTAAAAAAAGGCGAAGAGCAGCAAAGGCAGCAGTGGATGCAACGCGCGCGGTAACAGCGGCAAGCAGAAAGGGAAAAAAAATATATATCTTTAAAAATGGCGAGAGCGCATACAGCGTGTAGCTCTGCTCAGCTCGACTCACCTTTCTGGGCATCGCGCGCATGCTCCGTGCGCACCCGTCGCACTGACATGTCTTTATCCGGAGAGGAGTGGTCGCCTCATGCTAGCTCTGAAACACACACACACACGCACGCTCTAGTGGAGGGAGGCGAAGGCGCCAGGCGCCAGCACGCGCGCGCTGCGGCAGCTGCCCTAGGCCGAGGGGCGGGGCGGGACGAACGGAGCAGGACATACGCAACGGGCGGATAGGTTTCAATCAAAACATTTTTTTTAAGGAGGGTAATTTTAAGTGCGCGTTTTAGGGTCAAGGTGGACGCCGCCGTCAAGGAGAAATGAAATGAATGAAAGTCCTGAGAGCTGTATCGATTAAATGATGCGACTCCTGGTCAGCACGGGCGGACGAGGTGCGTCGCTTGGAGATTCAAGGCGTCACCTATCGCGCTACTCGACGCAGCCCTCAACGGCGGTGGCCTTGGCGGGGACCGCGGGAGGTGAAGGGCAGGAGAGGGCAGCGCAGAGCCCAACGGGCCACGCTTTTTTTTCGGAGGCCGCGCACCCGGGCCCCTGCCCGGGCCGGCCCTACCCGCCCGCGTCCTTTTGTACACGATGTCCTTTAAGGGATAATAGAGCCAAAACCTCGGGTGCGGCGGACAGGACAGAACAGCGGCCGGGCCGCAGCGGAACACTGAGGCGGGCCTAGCCAGGCCGGGGCGGTCAGAAAAGGGGCGCCCGGGCCGGGCCGGGCCGCGGCGGGTCCGGCTCTGGGCTGGGCCCGGGCCGAGCCGCCAGAAAGGGGGAAGTTTGCTCCATCTATCAAGCCGCGGGCGACGTCCACCAAAAGAGCAAAGGGGTCAATGGAGGACAACAGCGAGGGGTGGCGCGGGGGCGGCGGCGGGGGCGGAGCGGTCGCCGCAAAGGAAGTGTGTAAAAGGCGAAACGCGACACGCAAATTGGGCGTCCTCTGGCCGCTGCGCTGCGGTCGGGTCGTTCGGACCCCGTCCCCGTCACGTCACGCGCGGCCATCTCGCTAACGGGTCCCGGGAACAGGGCGGTGCGGCGGGGGCGGGTGGGGGCCGTGGGGGCCTGAGCCGGAGTTCGAGTGGGGAGGAAGAGGCGGAGGCGCCCTGCCCTAGTCCCGTCTCTCTCTGCGGGCAGGCCCCCGCCCCCGCCCCCGCGCCCGCATCCGTGGCACGCCGTCCCGTCCCGCCGCCATGCTCCCCGCCACGGCAGCTGCGCTGAGCGCCGCGCCATGCACCCGCCCGCCGCCGACGCAAAGGTGGGGAGGAAAACAAGCAGGCAAGGGTTGAGGGGGGAGGGGGAGGGGCGCGGCCCTCACTTGTCAACGTCGCGGCCACACTCGCCGAGGACAGATAATGTCACCACGCGGCGGGTAGGGCGGAGGGAAGGGGGAGGGGGGACTGCTGCTAGGGGCGCGAGGGAGTGGGGCGGGGTGGGCTGGGCGCCGGAGATAATCTGGCGATACATCACCGGCAGGTGCGCCCCACTGCGCCCCGCCCCGCCCCACCCCGCCGTCACGTGACGCTCTGACAGCTGGACACGACCCTCCGGGGGGCCCGGGGCCGCGGGGGACCTCCGTGTCAAAGGGTAGGGGCGTGGGAATTACCGCCGGGGGCCGTGACCCTGGACAACCGGAATGGGAGGCCTTGCCGGGCCTTGCTGCTCAGGCTTTGACCGCGAGGTGGACACCCAGAGGTCCCCGTCACGGCCGTGATAGCCGGGCGCACGGGCCGCAGTGACGGCGGCGTGACGGTCAAGTGACATTCGCGACGGCGCAGGCGGGGCGCTGGGCGGAGGGGAGGGGGGGGGGGGCTACCTCCAGCGCGCGAGGCGAGGGGCCGTACCGAACACGAGGCTGGCTGCCTGGCTGGCTGACACGTCGATGGGCCTTGCGAGGCGAAGCGCTTGCGTAGAGCCGAGCCGAGCCGAGCGCCGCCAAGCCCCAGCCGAGCTCCCGCGCTTTCCGGACCGAACGCTACGGAATCCCCGGTGCAACTGGCAAGGGGGGCCCCGCTCGCCTCGGACCACCCGGCCGCCCGCCCCCGCGCCCCGTCCCCACCACAGCGCCAGCCTGCGCCCACCCCCTTCCGCGCGACGGGGCGGTGCGAGCCGCCCCCGCTGTGCCGCGGGCCAGGCCGGGCCGGGCGTGCGGGCAGGCGGGGCCCGGCCCAGGCAGCCAGCCTCCCCACGGGGCTGAGCCCTCCCGCCCCGCCCCGCCCCGCCCCGCCACGCCCCGCGCAGCTCGCCGCGGAGCGAAGCGGAGCGATGCTGCGCCAGCGGCGGCCCACCGACCGCCCCACCCCGCTCCACGCCGCGGCCCTGGGACGTACGGGGGAGGGGGAGGGAAGGCCCTCCGATATCCATGCATCCCGCCATGAAGAAAACCTTGGCCATTGATCCGCCGTGAGCCGCACCTCTCGGCATGGCCCGGGCCCACGGCCCTACGCCACATGGCACCAGCGAGACCCGCGGGCGCGCGCCCTCCCCGCCGCGCCCCGCCCCGCCCCGCCCCGCCCCGCTACGCCATCACTCGGCTCGGATTAAACGGCCTTAATTGCGCCGCCGCGCCGTGCCGGTCCGGGCCGCCCCCGCCGGGTGGATCGATGGCTGTCACTCTTTTATTTCATCTCCCCGGCCGGGCTTTACTCGCAGCGCGGGCCCTACGCCTCCGCACTGACCCGAAGCAGGCGCGGGCTGCCGCGGCCTCCTGGAGCCGATAGCCGGAGCCCACCTCAAGCACGAGGATAGGCATACCGCAATCCGGGAGTCTGCAGGCGATGAGCCTACTTTAAACGATAGATTTAGAAAGGTTTTTGTCGAGTACAAATTCTCCCGAGAAGAGAGTCGAGGAGCACAAATTCTTCCAGTCAGAATCACTCAAAGCGCTACAATTGGGCGGTGGAAACGTCAAGCCCGCACCGCCCAATTTAGATTTGTGTTAGCATCGCTAATATCCTAGTACAAATTCTAAAACTATGATTGGGTGAAAGTGAAAATTGAGTACAAAGTTTTGGCGCATAGTACAAATTTTGATCGGCACTGAGCGGAGCGTGCTTGACGGAGCTGCAAGGCGAGGAGCGCCGGAGCGCCGGGCGGTAGACAGCCCGCCCGCACGAGTGCGAGTGGGTTGCCTACCCACAAGGCGCTCGGCCGCGCGGCGCAGAGCAACGGACTTGACTTGACATGAGTTTGCCTGGCCACATATGACCTATGCTAGCCGCAGTGAGAAACAGCTTTCTTGCCAGAATGCTAGCGCGTCGGGGGAAGTCAGCCTCGTAGGGCGGCACAGTTTATTTTGTCCTTCTTTCAGGTGGCATTGGTCTTCATACACTTGTTATATTGTCCCCACTTCACTGACCGCTCTGCCGTTCTGCCCCGTCCCCTCTCCCCTTCCACCCTATATTACAATTTTTTTTACCGTCTTCTTCCTTTTGTCATCGAACGGCGAAAGAGCGATAGAAACAGACAACATGTTTGTGTCGCCGCCGCCGCCGGCCGCCGCGCCGGGCGCACAGCGCGAGCTTGACGCGACGGGGACCCAGAGGAGTGACGACACGCACACACACACACACACTCATATTGGCGCACTCAGTTGTGGGAGTGGGGAGGGAGAATGGGAGTTTGGGGAGTGAAGAAAGAAAATAGGAAGGTGCGGCCGCGGCGCGGCGCGAGGGGAAGGGAAGGGCAGGGAGGGAAGGGTGGAGAAACAGTGACGAAGATTGCCGTGTAGTTTGGCTTGGCCCGGCCGGCATCCGGTCTGCACGGTCCGGCCCGAGTGCTAGTGCGCCCGCCCCGCCCCGCCCCGCCCCGCCCCGCCCGCCACGCCCCACCACGCCGCAGAGCACGCCGGGGGGGCCGGGCCTGGTCGCGGACACCGACAGCGACGGGACGGGGTCCGCAGTGGCGTTCCGCGGCCGTCCGACGCACATCGCATCGCCCCGTTGTGCCGACTGCGCGCGACAGTACCCCGCCCCGCGCCACCCCGCGCCACCCCGCCCGGCCCTGCTCGGGGTGTGCTCCGGGTACGCTCCGGGCCCGCCCGCGGCCCGCTCCGGGTGCGCTCCGTTCCGTGCCCGCCCGAGGTCTGCGCGAGTCCACGAGGTCGCACAGCGGAGGCTTGAAGGTGCGCGTTCACCAGGATGCCGAGGACGCCGTCATCGGCGTCGCCGCAGTGAGGATAGCCGAGCGGCGCCCCAGGTGAGCACGTGCCCCGCCCCGCCCCGGCCCAGCGCGGGAGCCCCTGGACATCTCGGCCCGGCACGGGTCAGTGTGTCAGGGCCACCCCGCCCCGCCCCGCCAATGCGATGGCCCGGTGCCAGGCATCGGCTCACCCCGCCGCACCCCGCGCACGCGCGCCCGCCTACACCGCATGTAACCGATGCGCAGCCCGCGCGCCCGGTTCAAGGACCGGGCCGTCCATATTCGCCTTTTCGTTTTTCTTCTGCCACCACGGGATAACCCGCGGATAGCCTCTGCGGGCGCTGGCGCTGGCGGCGGGGCGGGGGCCCGGGGGCCCAGCCCGGCCAGCGCGCCTTGCCATTCCGCGAGGCATAAGTATGTCGTTGCTGACCGGACTGGCGAGCGGCGCGGCGAGGCGCGGGGCGCCCCCTTGGCGCAACAGGTTTTCCCTGCACACGTGACGACGTGAGGCGTGCGCGACGCACCCGACGCGTGACACCGTCACCTTCACCGCGGTGTGACGTGACGTGACGTGACGTGACGTGACGCTACCCGGCGGTGCGGGGCGGGGCAGTTGCATGCAGTTGCCGCTGTGACCGCGCAGCACATTCGGGGCACGGCGCGCGCACGTGCACATGACGGCTGGCGTCACGGCGGTACAATAATATCGCGAAAACGGCCCGGCCCCGCAGCGGCAGCGGCATGATACACGAGTGACAAGTGGGCCAGCATTCTAAGAATAGCGGCCAGAGGACCCGTAAGGGCAATAAAAAAATAAGAGCGAAAATGGTCATGATAAGCCATCACGCATGTAATTTCGTTGTGTCTCAATAACAAGAATATTTTTCTCTCCCTCACTTTGTCGCCTTTGGGTTGAGCAGTTTTCCCAGTGGGCCGAATGCAGTATGCAGTATGCAGAGCAGATAAGCTGCCACCCCTTGTGCAGGCTGGGCGCGCTGGGCTGGGCGGGCCAACTGAGCGTAGCCCAGCGTCATCATACCGGTGTGGGTTGGGGCGCCGGCCGCCGGCCCGGCCGCAGCCTGGCCCAGCCCAGCCCAGACCCGCGCAGTGTGGTGATAGGGGGCCTTAACGTCCGCCCTCACCGCCAGCCTCGCCCCGCCCCGCCCGGCCAGGTCCCACACGGCCCAGACCGATATATGACCTGTTTCTTTGAGGCCGATTGCCGATTGTTAGTTTTGGCCCCGCGACGCGACGGCTGACGTTAACGCCGCACTTTTTACGGGCACGTGGCGCGACGTTGACTAAAGGCCTCCGGGTCCGGGCCGGGCGCACAGCGGTGGCGTGACGCGACGTGACATGAAGTGAAGTGACGTGAACGTGACTTGACGTAACGGTACGACTGTCGACATTTCAACAGCCAAACAAGCAGAATGAAAAGTAAGCGGGTTAAGCGTGGATTGAAAGTGGCGCCGGGGCGCACGGTGAGCTTGAATCGAGAAGGGCAAACGGGTCTACTACATCTCTTGCAAGCCACGGCAGCTGGCGCTCAGAGTGCCTCCTGGACTACATTTCACTCACATGCAGAGAAGCGGAACAAGGTCGAAAGGTAAAGGCTAATTAAAAAATTGAGTGGTTAGCGAGGGGGCTACCATTCTGTTGATGGACGTACACGCAGGATTACAAGATTACATCCTCGGTGGTTAGGTGTTGCCTAACCGTTGTGAGGACTGAAGCAACGAATATTCCACGAACGATGATCGGCGCCGCGGCCCGGCCCAGCCCGGCCCGGCCCGTTGTGTCACCTTTGAAGTAGCTCACGCAGCACTTTCAGAGACCAAGACTAAGCAATGACCACACGTCAGATGATAATTCAGCGCAACACGGCGCCCGACGGCGGCCCACTACCCCACCCAGCACGGGCCGCAGACCGCCCGCCGCGCCTGCACACCGAGTGCCGCCCGTGCCGCCGTACGCGCCCCGCCCGCCCCAACACCCCACTCCGCCCAGCCGGCCGCCGGCCGGGGACGGGCAGCTGCACTGGTGCCCGCGAAGGTACCCCAAAGTCGTGCGCGCGCTCGTCGCGTTTTACGAGGTGATAGTTTTGGCGCGGCTGCACGGCGCGCAGGTCGACGTTGTAGGAAACTCATCGGCGGGTTTCGATCCGCCCCGCCCGGACATTAGCGCCGCCGGCTGTCCGCTGAGCCGGCCCCGCCCCGCCCCGCCGCTGCTTCTGCCGCTACTGGATTGAGTTTTTACGGCCGTTTACGCAACTTGCCTGCTATCCGCGCAGCGGCAGCATCGGTCGCGCCGCGCCGCGCCGCGCTGACCCCTTCGATAAGAGTGCATTTCCTGCGGCCCTGCGCGGCCCTGCCCGGCCCGGCCCGGCGCCTCCGACACGGCCTGCATCACCAGCTGCGCGGCGCGGCGCCTCGTTGTGTAAGGGGCTGGCGCGTGGCGCCTCATGTCGCGAGCCAGCAGGTTCACACACAGTAAAACATTTATACACTTCATATTTTTCTCCGCGCGGGGATTTGCGATATGACGGCTCTAGGTTATTCGTACGGTATTTCTTGTCAAACTGTGCATGGGCGGTGAATATCGCGTTCCCGTGCATTGCCGTGCGCGATACAGTCTGGCGCCCGCCCCGCCCCGGCTCACATGTGTTATTGAAGGGTGTGTGTGTCATCCGTCTTGTCAGCAGGCCTCGTCGTCGCCGGAGCGGCAGCAGCCCCCGCAGCACGCCGCCACGCCCCGCCACGCCCCGCCACGCCCTCCCCCCGTGAGCGCGTCGGAGAAGGAGGAGGAGGCGGCGCCCGCCTCTGCCCCGCCCCGCGCCCCCGGCCCCACCATGGTGTGGGTTCGCGACCGCACGCCCGCTGGAGCCACCTGATATCTCCCAGCCAGCGGTAAGCAAACCATCATTCAATTTGGGCTGTGCTCTTTAATGTCCTGACCTTGCTGGGTGTCCGCGTGTCCGTGTCCGCCCGTCCGTCGTCCTGATCAGCGCGGTCCTCGGGGGAGAGGCCGCCGGGGCGACTGGAACGTTTCTCTCTCCGGTAAGCTCTCGCTGGAGACCGTCGCACCGCGCCGCGCTGCAAACCGGCAGTGAAATGAGCTCGGCTGCGCAAAAAAAATAAAAAGTAATTCCATTATTTTACGTAAAATCAAATTAATAACAGCCTTTCGGACTCGATATGAAAATTTTTGTGACAAATAGATAGTACTTTTTTTTACCTCATTCATTCGGCGCAAGCCCCTCATCGGCATTGGCTCGGGGCGGAGCTGGCGGGGCAGAGCACTCCGCGTTTCCAGTTTTCAGCCGCAGCGGCCAGCAGTGCTAGGCGGTGCGGGGGCGCGGGCGCGGGGTCGCTCTCCCGTCCCATGTATGCATGATCTGGGCTCATTAAATCGGGGCCGCCCAGCCCCGCCCCGCGGCATCACGTGACCCGTGACCTCTGAGCCGCGGCCCGCCTCGCCCCGCACGTGAGTGAGTGAATCCGACCGGTCATGTGATGACTGGAATTTCGCGGTTTTGCAACTCGGCACAATATGACGGGCCCGGGCCCGGGCCCGGGCACGGCGTGGCGTGGCGCGGGGCCCGCTCCGCTGCCGTTGTGTTGGCAGGCCGGGCCTCCCGCGAGTCGAGGGGGACTGTGATTGTGTCCAGCACGCCAACACTGACGCGATTTTGCGAACACGGTCACCAACTGACCGCCCCCGTCAGGCCCGGCCCGGCCATGAGCCATGCCACTCCATTCCATTCCGCAGGAGACGTCAACAAACTCCTGGGTTGGCGGAGTGCCCTGCCCTGCCAGGCTCGGGCGCGTGGCCAGGCACTTCCTGTGGGCCGGCCGGCCGGCCGGGACGGGACACGTGGTCGTGGAGTGAACGCGAGAGCGGATGGCGGATATCAGGTGCCTGCCTCGCCGCGCTGCGCCTGCCAGCCTCTGATTGTGCCGCTCCTGTCGGACCAAAAAAAAAAGCATACATTTGTCAAAAATGAGTGGCACTTCTGCATTATCTGTCCTGATGTCGGGAAACACCAAAAGCGCGGCAAATAGTGCAGCGCAGTGCGCACTGGGCGATGCGGGGAGGCGTGGGAGGGAAGTCCAGGGCTTTTAGTTAGGTCGGACGAATAGATGGAACCGTCGCGAAGAGTTTCAGTCCATGTGGAAAGCGACAGCGGCAAGGAGGGCAGGGCGTGGGGGGAAAAACATAAAAAACCACAAACCGGGTCGTCTCGGCGCTTCTTATAATAATAAGGCAATAAAACTCTGCAGCCAGATGGCTTATCGCACCAGGAATTACTCGAACCGTCTGTGACACTTGTCTCCATCTCGGTCCCACCCCGCGGCGCGGCTGGCTCGCTCGCTCTCCCTCCCTGTGATCGAGGCCGTCGCGCAGCCTCCGCCCGGCCCTCCGCCGCGCCGGCCATGCTCGGACGAGCTCCCTTGTACTCCTCATTGGGGTCTTGTCCGACAGAGCAGATACCGGAGAGAGAGAGTTCGGCGGGTATCTAAGTTTAGAAATAGTATGGTGACCTTGTCTGCGAGGCTTTCAGCCTCAGTCCCGTAAAAACGCTGAAGCTCGCGCCGCGCGCGCGGCTCGCGTCGCCGAGGCGAGGCGAGGGTGCGTTGGTAGAGATAACGGAAGCTGCTTCCTCCAACTCATTCAAGGCGAAACCGGTTCGGGTCAGGCAAATCGCTATCCATTCTACTTACGTTATGTCGTTCACGATGACAGCATTGCCTCTCAGACTGCACGGTCATGGAAACACCTTCCTAACCTCAACCGTGTCCCGCCGCGTAGCGTTAAGATCTGTTGGGCATTAAAGGGTTAGGTTATATGACGTCTTGCGAGACCCTAAACGCGATAAAGAATGCTACAACACTATATAACGTTGCAGAAGGTGCTGTGTGGAGGAACGAAATCATTACAATCGAAAACTTACCTCCAGAACAAAACCTCTTATGGTCGCCGGACCTTTGCGATATATCAATGCGTCCAGTCTATTAAATCGACATTTCGAGTCGCACATTTACTATGAACTCACAGAAGAACGATAAAATATAGGTCCATACCACCTTCAACTTCAAACACTAGATATTAGGACGTCTAAGCGAGACGCAAACGAAAGTCAAACTCAAATACGCTCTCAACCGACGCAGACGCGACTTTTGGCACGAGCGGCAGGGGGAGGAGTGGGGGTGGGATGAGGCTGCTCGGGCTCGGAGGGGAGAGGGAAAAGGGCGGGAAGTTTCAAAATTCGACGTTTTTAAAAATTAATAATAAACACGATTCATACTATGAGGATCTGTTTCTAACCATGACTTATGTTGGCGCAGTGCGGACGCCTGCCTCCCCCTGCGATGACGTGCTCGCCCGCCCCCGCGGGGACGGGGCTGGACGCGGGGCTGGACGCGCCCGCGCCCCTGCCCGAGGTGCGCGTGTACCGGCGCCGCTGGCTGCTGCTCGCGCTCTTCGCCGCCGTCATCGCCGTCAACGCCGTGCCCTGGCTGCAGTACTGCGTCATCGAGGACGTGGTGGTGCGCTACTACTCGGTGCGGAAGGAGAACGTCGAGTGGACCGGCCTCATGTTCAACGTGACGGCCATGCTGCTCGCCTTCCCCGGCGCCTGGCTGCTCGGACGCTACGTGAGTACCGCCCCACTGAATAGAACACTCGAGGGCGAAGCAGCTCGAAAATTTGTGTACGCCCCAAATTCCACAGATTCGGGAAAAATCAGATAAACTCCTTTTAAAACAATATTTTTAAAAATTCACCACAAAAAAAAAGAAAAAATCTTGGGCAAAATTTTAAAAATTGTAGCAAAATTTAGGAAATCTCATGACGCTTAGAAACCAAAATTTAGAGCTGTTTGCCCCTCGTGGTCTCTAACCCCAACCCCGAGTACCCCGCTTGCGGCCCCGCCGTACCCCGCTCAGCGAGCCCTGCCTGAGCCCTACGCCCTGCGCCATTAAGATTTAGCGATGATGAGTGATGGCTTGATAATCTGCCCCCCTCCCCACTCCGCCCAGTTTATCACGCCGCTTCACAATCACCAATCAGTTCCGTCATGTTCGAGCTCCGCGCAGCTCCGCGCCGCGCCGGCCGGGATCAAAACAAAGTATCCCGCCGCGCCGGGCCGGGCCGGGCGGTGAGTGATGGCAGCTCGACGCTCTCTAATGAGGCGAGGCCCGCGACGCGACGCGACGCGACGCGCACTGTGACGATGCGACGGGGATGACGTACGTGACGCCCACTATTTTTCCCCTTCTTTTTTGGTGGACTTCCAATTTTGGCAAGCCAGTCATTACTCTCTTCAACCTCCTCTATAGTAGGGCCCTTCATTTTTTTTTTATCATACGCAGGATTGTACAAGGGCGTAAGTGACGGACATTTAATTATACCCACCAACACACTTCTGTACTAGTTTATTGGACAGTAACAAAAATAAACACTTTTTGAAATAAAAAGTGTGAGATCACAGCGCAGAGAGTGACTAGTCCCCAAAACAGAGGCGGAAGAATTCAACGCTTTCGTCTGTTACCCTTAGCCCTTAAACAGTCTTAAAATGTACCGGCAAACACAATCACGTTTAGGTGACTCAAAAAAAAAAAAAATAATAATCACGGGAAACGGGAGACACTGACGGTTAGGGACTCGGGTGCCGTGAGAAAGGCCGCGCTCCCCGTTTTTGGAATCCCTCATTTCTTGTTCGGGTCAGCCGACGTGCAGCGGCCTGGTGACCGTCACGCCCTCGCGTTCTCCGGACCCTCCCCGGCGCTCTCGCCGGCGCTGCCCCTCGGCGGCCGCCGCCCGTCCGGGTCGTCCCACCACTGCAGCTCGCCCGACCCGCACCAGACGAAGGAGACGTTGGTGATGGCCATGACGGCGAAGTTGATGCCGAAGACAACCTGCCACTCGGACATGAGTCCCTTGGGGGAAAGAAAAATCACAAACGTGCAAGTGAGGGCGCCCTGCAGGCAGGCTCAAAGTCATGTTAGCGGGGCGGGCGGGGCGGGGACTCACGTGGGGCGCGATCAGGCCTATGATGTAGGGGGCGACGACGCCGGCGAGCGCGCCGGTGCCGTTCATGAGCGCGCCGATGGTGCCGGCGTGGCGCGGGCTGAGGTCCAGCGCGTTGACGCGCATGCCCGGGTAGAACGCCCCCATGCACGCCATGCCGACGCAGAAGAGCGCCACGACCAGGACGCGGTTGCAGCCCGCGTACGCCGCGCCCAGCAGGAACGCCCCGGGCCCCACCGACCCTGTGGTGCATCAACAATCCGATCCAAGTATAGGAATAGGCATTCGACAACCTACAAGTGTGTGAGGAATTTTTCGCACTCCCCCAAGTGTGTGATAAAAATGAACTCCCCTGAAGGCGACCAGCATTCGTACACGCGGTGCTCGGCCTGTCGCCTTACCTATGGTAGTGAACACCTTCCTCAGCGTCGTGTTGGACATGAGCCGCTTGCTGATGAGGATGTCACCGAGCGCGCTCAGCACCATGGACGAGACCCACATGGAGAGGAACGGCAGCGCCGACAGCACGCCGTTCTGTAACCAGTGCCCGTGTCATCGCCGTCATCCTCGTCATCGCCCCTCTCGGAGTGGATGAGCACTCACGTCACTGATCTTGAAGTGCTGCACGTCGGACATGTACTTGGGCAGGTCGGTGATCATGGTGTAGAAGCCCCAGTCGTGGCCGACCTCCGTCAGGATGAGTGCCAGCACGGGCAGGGACGTCAGGATCCGGACCCACGGCGTCGAGACGCGCTGAAACCAAGAAGCGGCGTGTTACTGTGAGACCTGTGACCAGTTCATTTTTCTGTAGGGGAAAAAAAGCCGATCCCACCTCATTTTCCTTTTCCTCGTGGGCTCCAGTTACGTTCTTGTTCAGATATTCAAGTTCTTTGTCAGATATGAATGGATGGTCGCCTGGTGTTGAATAGCAGAGGATAAGCCAGAAGAGGTACCTGACGCAAGGCAATTGTGCGGTTAGCCTACGTCAGCGGGAAGCTGGTACGTAGCCGTCCTCCGACTGACTCACCAGGCCAGGCCCAGGCCACCGTACACGTAGAACGTCGTGATCCAGCCAAACTTTTCCAAGAAGAAACCCGACGACACATTGCCGACGAGCGTCCCCATCTGAGAACCTACGATTAGACACTTTATTGTGTTAGAGCAGAGATTTGTATCGGAATCGGAAAGAAAAGGTGAAATGTACCCTACACCCTCGTACTTGTATTTGTATTGTCTTACCGGCAAGAACTAAACTGCCGATGATGTTGCGCTCTTGTTTCGGGGCCCACTTCGCCAGCAGGACGTAGATTGCAGGAAACGTAACGCCCTACCGGAGTAAAAAGATAGACTACTCCTAATCATTGATTCAGTGTGGCTCGACTCGCGTCCAGCGCCTGTAGGGTAGGCAGCCCATCCGACTCCGACGCTAAGCATGTCGCTCACCTCCCCGAGCCCCATGACGATCCGGATGGCCACCGCGCCCGCCACGTCGCCCACCTGGCACGCCCAGGGCGTGAGGAAGGTGCAGAGTGTCGTGACCAGGATGCCGAAGCCCAGGGTGTGCTTGCCGCCGAACCGGGCGGCGATCACGCCGCCGGGGATGTGCGTCAAGATGTAGCCGATGTAGAACGAGCCGAGGATCAGCCCGACCGCCTGCGAGTCCCAGCTAAACGGGTAGTCCTGCAAAAGGCGCCATTATTACATTCGACCACTCATACAACAAAAAAAAAAAAAAAAAAACCTTCACTTTTGGCGCAGGCCATGTATACCTCCGTGCTGGAGTCGCCGGACGACTGGCCGCTGTCGGGCTCCACGGGGCACGAGTCGTCGGAGGCCGCCGCCGTCGGCGACTTGTAGGGCGGCTGCGTCATCTGGTTGATGGCGACGGTGAGGCAGGCGCGCATGGTGTAGCAGTTGATCATGCCCAGCATCCCCATCAGGGCGAACACGTAGCGCTGCGCGATCCATTCTGAAAAAAACACATCTCAGTCAGAGAAAACTTTCTTTTTGTGTTGTTAAAATGCCCAGCCGAAAAAAGTTCCTCCACAACTACTGTATGTACCCGTGCGCACTATCTCTGTAGGCGTCACCCGCCTATACGCGAACACTTTGTTGCGAATCGTTGACTTAAACAGCTCGCCTGACCAGGCAAGAGGCCCGAGTCGGGAGCAAGGTCCGGCCCGGTACTTGTCTCGTCACCATTAAGGTGTGTTTGGGCGGCAGTTCGCGGTGGGTTTCATCTGTCCCATGTGCATTTGTCCCACCAATAAATTTTTTAGTTAAAAATAGTATTAAAAAAAATAGTCGACTAAAAAAAATAGTGTAAAAAAAAGGCGACTAAAAAAAATAGTATAAAAATAAAGTCGACTAAAAAAAATAGTGTAAAAAAATAGTCGACTAAAAAATAGTCGACTAAAAATAGTCGACTAAAAATAATCGACTAAAAATAGTCGATTAAAAATAGTCGACTAAAAATAGTCGACTAAAAAAAAATAGTCGACTTAAAAAAATAGTCGACTAAAAAAAATAGTCGACTAAATATAATGAAGGGCGTAGGGTAGGGTCGGGTAGGGCGCTGTAGTAAATGAGAAGACACTCTGCTTCGCGTTTTCGAGACAACCAATTCGATTAGTGCCTACGATAATGGCAACTTTTTAGACAGTCCCCAATACTGTCTCTTCCACAGGCATTCGAGCTCTCCGCCACCATCTATCTGTACCAAGCTAACACTGGTTGTTCCGCAAGGTGATATTGCTACAGCGTCATATACGTGCACTGTTAGAAAAACGCACGGTAAACGCATACGGTTCGCACCGTCAATTTGTTGCCTGGTCCGGAACGTAATTTTTGCTTACGGTCTGTGCATTACAGGATACACCGTAATTTCTCAAACATATTGGGGAGGCTCAGCCAAAATCTTACTCATTAAAGTACAGTTCGTACAGTTACGGTCTAACCGTACGTGAAAAATACGGTACGGACCGTAGGCACACCGTAACTTCCTACGGTATTTTTTTACAGTGTGATGCGAGCGAGTGCGAATTCCTCAACTATTTTTTTTAGTCGACTATTTTTTTTAGTCGACTATTTTTTTTTAGTCGACTATTTTTTTTAGTCGACTAGTTTTTTAATCGACTATTTTTTTAGTCGACTATTTTTTTTAGTCGACTATTTTTTTAGTCGACTATTTTTTTAGTCGACTATTTTTTTACACTATTTTTTTTTTAGTCGACTTTATTTTTACACTAATTTTTTTTAGTGGACTATTTTTTTACACTATTTTTTTTAGTCGACTATTTTTTTTACACTATTTTTTTTTAGTCGACTATTTTTTTTATACTATTTTTAACTAAAAAAATTATTGGTGGGACAAATGCACATGGGACAGATGATATACATCCGCAGTTCGCCCTACTAATCGCCGTTTAATCAGGAACACATAAAACCCCCGCGGAGCTGCGCTGCGCTGCGGTGCTATCAGCGAGGGAGCCGTCGCGTCAGCTCGCTATCAGCAGAGGGGGTCAGCATCGGGCGCGTGTCAGCCACCGATCTACTCCCAGCCTCACGCCCCGGGGCCCGGCCCGGCCCGGCCCAATTAGCAGGAACATAGCATCCATCTCAGTCGCTACTCCTCGTACCTTACTCTCCTTCCGCTGAAGTGTCACCGATCATTCTTTTAAAGAATTGTTCACACAAGATATACTTTATGGGGCGTTTTGGAACCTGGGCAACAACATATCGAAAGCATCCAGACATTTTCGAGCTTAAACTTGAAAAATTACGTACGTGCTCTGCAAGTAAAAGGGTGGCGTGAAAACATGGAAAATTTTTGCGACAGTAAACCTCCCGAAGGAGGTTGCGGTTCCCGCCAGGCACAGGGCTTTTACCCCCCGTGGCAGCCAGCTACTTCGGTGTTCTTATGGGAACCGGTGCTTTTCTGACTGCGATCCTGTCGCGCAATTCGACAGATTTGATCCCCGTACTGCCAGATTTAGTCGTACGGTGGTTAACCGAACTGCCCTGTCCCCAGGGCATGGAATAGCTATTTTTGGAGCCAGATTCTAGGACTTATGACCCCACGACCGACCACCAGTCGTGGGCATGGGACGGAACTTCCTGGCAACCCGCTGTCGCTACCAGTGAAGAACCTACCTGGGTTTGAACCAGGCCCCATGTGCCGAGTCTCACAGACACCCCACGGCTTTCGCGGCACCACTAGACCACTAGACCGTCGGCTATTCCACGAGTGAGGTCGGTTGAAATGGAGGGCTTGAATTCCACTCTCCAAATTGTTGTCCTCAGAAAAATTAAATTTCTTGGTAAGATTCGAACCTCCGTCCTGCGACTCTCCGCGCGGACACAATGCCGGCACGGCTACGACGCCACGGTACTAGACGCCGGACCACTAGGAGTCATTCTGCGCGAGAAGCCACAGTCACCGAGGAAACTAACCCGGTGTCATGAGTGCGCCTGCTCTCCATGGGCTGCTAGGCCGGCCGCGTAGTGTCATTGGTATCGACACTGCTCATACCACCAAGTGGGCAGTGGTTCAAATACCGCGTAATTATTTTATTTTTTTTTAATTTTTTTCTGTGGACCTTTGCGCTCTGCTGCAGGCCAGCGGAGGTCGGACAAAATTTTTGACCGTATCACGGGCGGCAGAAATTAATTCGGCCAGGTCGGACAAGGAAGTAAATCGTCCCTCTTCCCCCTTCCTCTCCGTCTTCGTTTTCTGAGGGCCAGAACACCATCTGCGCGGCGGCTCACGCACCCCCGACCCCCAACACATTGTGTCCAGCTATCACTCGCCCCGGACGCCGCACACGCCGCACTCCCCCCTCCCCCCGCCACCTCCCCAGCCGCGCCCGGCACGCGGGCCCCACACCCAGCACTGTCAGTGTGCTGGAGCCCGCGGTATGGGGCCTAACGCACAGCAGCATGTCCCCGCGCTGGAGGAGGAGCACCGGTACCGGTACCTGTCTTGAGCCTGGACAGGCAGCCGGCGGGGAGCATGGTGGCTGCGGGCTGGGCTGGGCTGGTCAGGGTCCTGGAGTCCTGGTCGCGCGGATGTGGTGAGCTGTACTCGGCTCCCTCGGTACTCGTCACTCTCGCGGTGCGCGGTGTGGCGCGGTGCGCACAGGTGGTCGCGCTGACGGGTACTCGGCAGCGGAGCCCAGCCGCGCCCCGCCCGCCCGCAGTGTCAGTGGCCATCAGACGCAATCAACGCCTCACCCCCCCCCCCCCCCCCGCCCCCTTCATCCCGGGCCCATTAGCGTCGCGCGCCACAAATAACGTTTCCCCGTACATCCGAACTGCGTGTTTTGATAATTAAATGCATTTTTTTCCATTATATCACAAAGACGCCCATCCCTCGCGGAAAGCCCCTCGGGCAAGCCACTTAATTTTTAATGTGCGAAAGATACCGCGCTGCCGCCACAGTACTCTTGACTCGCGGGGAGCCGGGCGCGCGCGCGCTGCCCCGTATCCACGCGCGTCTACGCCTACATTCTACACCCGGGACGAGCGCTCCCTCTCTCCCTCCTGGAAGCGAGCGGCGCGAGACCCGACAGGACAGACGCCGCTTTTCGAAACAAGGCCACTTTCCGTCAGCCCATTGTCACAGTCGCCTTCGCGGCATTAACATGAATATGAATAGGCCGCCCCAACCCTCAAACTGAAACTGAATCCCCGGGTAATACTACACAATGCCGCATGAAATCTTAGAGAGTTTGGCGCCACTGTAATGTATTAACATCGGGTGCGTGCACATGGCGCTCAGTACGGCCTGCCCCGCCCGGCCCGACCCGCGGGCCAGGCCGCCTCCGCCCGGAGGGTAGGCAACCCATCGCGCTCCCGTGCGTGTCTGTGCGCAGCGCGCAGCGCCGCAGGGTGAGAGAGGCCGCCTGGCCAAAGTTTTCTTATCGTTCAGTGAACGGCCACGACGCGCGTACGATACTATTTCGCAATGTCACGTGATGTCGTATTTGCACCTGCAGGGCCTGCGCACGAGCGTGCTGGTGGGCGCGGTGGGCACGGCGCTCGGGATGTGGCTCAAGGTGGCGGGCTGCTGGCACGGCCGCGACTTCTTCTGGGTCACGCTGCTGGGCCAGGCCGTCGTGTCCGGCTCCACCAACTTCGTCATCAACGCGCCGGCCCGGTTCGCCGCCGTCTGGTTCCCGGACAACGAGGTGTCCATGGCGCTGGGCGCCGCGCTCTTCGGCCAGATGGTGAGTACCGAGAGAGGGACTGCCGGTGCAGGGCGGTGGTGCACCGCGAACCGCCTCCCTTATGCTTCGAATAGTTGATGGCAGCGGTGAGTGCGGGAGGCACCGGCAGCTGGTCGTCGACATAATCCACGTTTGACATGGGCGGGCTCGGCGCGCGGTGTGGATTCCATTCCGCGCGCGTAAAGCCGGGGGCTTTGCGCCGTGTCGCCACAGGCATCGCGGACCGGGCCGGGCCGGGCCGGGCCCCGCGGGCCAAGCGTCCGCGCCCTACCGACCCTGGCCGACGCGAGGCATAGGGCAGGGGCCCGCCATTTGACATCGGCACATCCCGGTGGAGCGCGCCGTCCCGCCCCGCCCCGCCACTCCTTTCCTATTCGGTTCGGGCTCTGCTGCAGGCCAACGAGTGAGTGGAGCAGGACGGCGACCGGGGGCGCATGGGGTGGTCAGCCTGCCCTACAACATGCGCGCGATCCCGTCCCGCTCCGCCCACAGGCGCCGGCGCCAAGGCCAGCCGAAGACATCCCCGCAGAAACACATACTGTACTTCCCTATTCGGTTCGCACTCTGCTGCAGGCCAACGCCCCGCCCTCCCCCCCCCTCCCCCCCGCCCCGCCCCGCCCAGTCCCGCTCCGCCCCTCCTACGCCCGGCGAGACTCAGAGTTAATGGGAGCGGTCCAAAACTTGGTGGCCTCCCCGGGGCCGGGCCGGCCTCTCAATCTCTACCTGCCCTGCCCCCTGTAGCCCTACGCCCCGCCATGCTCCAACACCTTGGAACTTCCAGAGGCACAGGCACCCTCACCGCCGCGGCCCCGCGCCCCGCCCCGCCCCGCCCCCGCACAGCTCGCGCGTCGACGTGCCATCAAGCACCCAGAAGTCCTTGCAACTTCCCTGCGTATCGCCTGCTCGGATGAATCTGGGCGTCAGGACCCCCGCCCCGCCCCTTTCCATCCATTACGATTAGACATCACTGCCGGCCGGGAGACAGACGCGAGGCGCACAGTCTCCAGCGGGCTCAAACTTTTGTACTTAACGTTGTATTTTTTGTTTCTGCTTACTCTTCTTCAGCTTCGTTTCACTTGAGTATAAAGTCGACGACTAGCGAGTCTCGAAATGCACGTATGGCGGAACGTTTAGTATAAGCTAGACATTACGTGATGTTTAGTTAGTCTCGACACCATGTAATGTGCAAAGTCATCAATTCGACACGTAAGTGTGCAAAAATTGCACATTTGTTTTACCAGTGCCCTCACGAGACGAGGGTGGCACGAACCCTCCGCCCTCCGCGCCTCGCCTCACGCCACTCACGGCTCACCTGGGGGAGCTCACAGTCAGTGCTCAGGGCCGCGCCGCGCCGCGCCGCGCCGCGCCACTCGTGGTTTAAAATTTAAAGATGCTTGGCGCGCTCGCTTCGCCCCGCCAGCCACCTACCTGCCACCTGTAGCGCCCGCCCGCCCTGCCCCGCTACACTTTAAAAGTCCCTTATCGGGGGCCCGTCGTCCAGCCTGCACTGACGCGCAGGAGGTGGCGCAGGAACAGCTCCCTCAGCCTCGGAACAATCAACCGGCTGTTCTTATTGATGATTTCGGCATTTCTCTAATCTTTCCATATTGTTCCGCATTAATTTGAAATCGACTCGCCCCGCCAGGCCGGCTTCTCGCTGGGCAGCGCGCTGGCCCCGCTGACAGCGAGGTCGTCCTGGAGCACAGATGACATCTTCTGGGGCTTCCTGCAGCTCAACCTCAGCCTGGCGGTCCTCGCCACGGTCCTCCTGGTCCTCGTCATCTGGCGTGAGTACTGCATCCCCATATTGCGCTGGTCGCGGGGTGGTGGTGGTGGGGCCGGGGGTATGCAGATTGATGACAAAGCAGAGATCGGCCATTGTTCGGCGGTTTTGTTTCTTCACGCTTCTCCCACCCCCGCCCCCAGCTGCTGACTGCTCCCGTCCTACATCCCCAAGGGGCCCCGCCGCCGCACCCCCGCCCCGCCCCACCCCGCCCCGCCCCGCACTGCCCCGCCCTATCTCCTCATCGATCTGCCAGCTAACTTCTCACACTTGCCTCCCCTTCCTCTAACTCTGCCACTCACCCCGCCCGCCCCACCCCCTCTGTGCTCATGGGTGCACTGCACTCCACGTAAGAACAAACATCTAGGGCTCTTTATGTGCATATTACTGAGCAGAGCACCCGCCCCCGGCCGGGCCGGGCCGGGCCGCGCTGGGCCGTTCCAACTTTTAATTCGAGGACCCTCCCCTCCCCTCCGCGCCGCACGTCGCGTCGGCGGTAACGCGAAAAAATATGGGTCTAGTGTTCCAGGACGAGCCGCCGCTGCCGCCCTCCCCCGCCCGGGCCTCCGCCCTGGCCGCCAAGGCCTCGGCCGACAAGAGCTCGTCGGCGCAGTCGCTGGCCTCTGACCAGCCCCTCACCCCCAGCGCCACATCGAGCTTCATGGCCTCCATGCGGCGCATCTGCAGCAACGCGCACTTCTTGCTGCTGCTGACCTCCTACACGCTGCTCGTGGCCGTGTTCGTCGCCCTCACCACCCTCCTCAATAGATTCGTCCTCGAGTTCTTCCCGGTAGGTTTCATGGCCGCGCCGCGCATGGCCGCGCACCTCTTCGACCTCTGACGTCGCCTCGCCACCTAACACCTCCTCCCCTTGCGGCTCACTCAGGACCGAGGCGCGGACGCCGGCTGGCTGGCCACCCTCATGACGCTGACGGGCATGCTGGGCATCGCGGTTATCTCGGCCGCCCTGGACAGGACCAAGTGGTTCAAGTAAGTGACACTGCTCTCCGTCGGCTCTCCGCGTCACGAACCTCGCGGACAGCCAGCCATGGGAACCAACAGCCGCTCGCTGTTTCCGGAGCCCCTCAGCTGCCCTCCGGTGTGCCTCCGGTCTGGTGGGCCCGGGGCCGAGGCTGGGGCAGGGCTGGGCTGGCGGTAGGTAAGCGCTCACCGTGCTCTTCACGCCGACAGGGAGCTGTGCGTGGCCGTGTACGCCGGGTCGCTGGCCACCTGCGTCATGTACACGGTGGTGCTGAGCAGGAGCTCCATTGGGATGGTGTACTTGGCGGCCGCCGGGATGGGGTGAGTAGCGGGGTCACGACCATTTTGGCGTTTTGCGCCCTTGGATTTAGCTCTCCAGAGCGAGACCACATAGTGGTCTTGTCGTAAGCAATGTGTCAAGCTCCGTGCCGTGCCCTATTGCGCAGGATGTTCATGTCGAGCTTCTTCGTGGCCGGGCTGGAGATGGCGGCAGAGCTCACGTATCCGGAGCCGGAGGGCAACCCAACCTCCATCGTCAACTGGATGTTCCAGGTAGCCAAGAAAATGGCCGGGGGAATGGAACGGCGACAACCGTTTTCGCCGTAACCCCGTTTCATCGTGTTTTTAGTACCAACTTGACCGACTCGTCTCGTTTTTATTGATGTTCTCGCAGCCGTTCTCGTTGGTTACCACGCTGGTGTACGCGCGCCTCTTTTCGGACTTTGGCGCCGATGCAGCCAACTACTTCCTGTGCGGGTTGCTCGCGCTGGGCCTGGTCACCACCATGGCCACCCCTAAGAAGTACCTGAGGCTGCACGCGGAGGGCGTCCTCCGTGACAGCGCGGCCGAAGTCAAGGCCCACGCCGCCGCGCCCCCACCGGCCTGAGGGGTGTACAGCTGGTGCAGCGGGCGCCTGCAGCTGGCGCCTGCAGCTGGCGCCTGCAGCTGGCGCCTGCAGCTGGCGCCTGCAGCTGGCGCGGTGTGGCCCGGCGCGGCTCGGAGCCGCGTGCTTCGAACGTCACTTTTGTACCTTTTCTACAAGATTTTTTTATCGGTCACTTTATACATGTAAAATGGCTGTGGCATGCCTTAGTGATTTTGACTGTCTCTTAAAGAGACTTGTTTGGATTTTACAATAATCCACTATTCATGAAATTGAAATGTTTGTGATTGACAATGTGTTTACCAGTGTTTGCTGTGATTGGGTTTACCACTTGAATACCGTAATGTATAGAAAAATAATATTGAGAACCAAAAGGTGTTTTCAGTTTAATTATATACTGACTATAAAAGGAAGAAAGTCTTTATTTCTTAAAACAAAGCTGTAACAATAAAATAATGACTAAAACAACCACACTCTCCACAGTAAAACATTTTAACAATGGTTTATTCCGATGTATTTAGAACGCAAACATTGTTCGTAAAGAGTTAAAATGTTGAGAAACCAACAAAAAATGTCGTATCACATCTTTCACATCTTCTCATTAAAGTTTTAAAATCATCGGAATATCCTCTATATATTACAGGTACATTTTAACAGAATACACACATAAAAACAATTTTCCCGTGGAGATATTGATAAAAAAATAAATAAAATTACTTTGATTTGAGCCTGGGTGCCCGCCCAATCGGCTTATATGACAGCATGTTTTGAAAAATATCACTGCACCATATTAACATAAATATCTATACAATTGAGTCTTTCTGATTCCACCCTCAATTTTCTCGAGTTTTATTTACCTCAAGACATGCCTCAAAGTTACTGATTATCCTAATCAACAGTTGGTGCAAATAAATTATTCTCAACAATCAGTTCCACTTTTCCCTGCTCCAATGGCAGTTAGGAAATATACATTCTCATAAGCGCTGCCTCCATTTTGCCCCATTCGTAGGGATAGTGACGGAAACACTGACAGTGCTCCCTTGGGATAATAGAACATGGTGTTCTAATTCAGTCACCACCCTCACGTTGCAGCTGCGGCCCGCAGACGCTCCAAATCTTGAGATGCGATAGAATCTGTGGGCAAAGTAAGACTAGTTACAACCTGCTCGTAGTTTGTGTAAATATTTAACTCTGCCTGATATACTCACCTTTGCTTAGGTACATGGACGCTTTCCTAGACCCGTTCCAGGGCTGAACCTCAGCCGAACCGAACACGATGAAGAGAAGGTTGCCAAAGAAGAACATGGCGCACGTCACGAAAAACACATACCGCCATTGTTCATGTGAAGTCTGAAAAATAAAAATGCAGGTCTGATATAAAGGTCTGATTTAAATGTCATTCTTCCCGTCATTTAACTTTAGAACAGGCCAATTTATTGAGAGGGAATTACCTCGAGTAGGGAGGAGGGGGGGGGGGATTAGGCTATTAAGAGAGCAGCTTGTCTCGAAGGGAACAATGAAACACAACTAGAGAGTAGTCCAAAAAGAGATCCCACCTGGTCCTTGACGATCAGGCCGACGGTGACGGGCGCGAGCGTGGCCCACGAGTTGGCCAGGAAGTTGCCGACACTGAAAGAGGTGCCGGAGAACTGGGGCGCCAGGTCGACGTAGTTGACCTGGAAGCCGACGTAGCAGCCCGCCTTGAGGCCCAGGGCCACGGTGAGCAGCGCCACGGCCAGGGCGGGCGAGCCGCTCGTGTAGCCCACGCCGAGCATCGTCAGCCCGGGCCCCCACATGCCGATCGTGTTGAAGATCTTGCGCGACGCCGTCAGCGACAGCATCTTGCGCTCCGTGATGAAGTCCGACACCCAGGAGAAGGCGAAGCTCATGACCCACGTGGTGAGGTAGGGCAGCGCGGACAGCAGGCCGTTCTGCGGCGGAAGCGGTCAGAGTCAGGTCAGGTCAGGGGGTGAGTCGAGGCTAGGGAGAACACTCCGCGGGGTGCGGGCAGGCGGGAGATGGCTCACCTTCTTGATGTCGAACTTGAGCACCGAGCTCATGTAGGTGGGCACCTCGGTGATGAAGGTGAGGAAGCCCCACGACTGGCCGGCGTGCGACAGCATGGTGGCCCACAGGGGCACGCACGTCAGGATGGCGCGCCACGGAGTACGCGTCCGCTGAGAGCACAGGGAGGGAAGTGACAAGTGAGCGACACTCTTTCGTGTCCATGTTCGGTACTGAAGAAGACAGGAAAAGGGGAGAAAGGCGACACGACGGCGCGGCGAGGCCTACCTTGAGCTGGCCGCGGGTGTTGACCCCGATGGAGCGCTGGATGTAGTCGCGCTCCACGTCGGAGATGCCCCGGTGCTTGGCGGGAGAGTCAGCCACGAAGACGAACACCAGGATGCCGACGAGGAGTCCCAGGGCTCCGGACAGGTAGAAGACGCTGGGCCAGCCGCCCGCCGAGGACGACAAGACCCCCGTCACGGGGAGCATGACCACCGGGCCGAGCAGCTGGGCTGGAGCAGGGCAGAGCGCAGCGCGTCAGTCGAGCGCGACATGTCGCAGCGGGAAGCAGGGGCGTGAAAACAGCGAGTGAAAACAGTGAGTGGAATTGTGATTTCACGACCCGTTTTCCGCGCGAATTCGCCCTTTGAGGCGATTCACCCTCCCCTACCCCCTCCTCAACACACACACACACCCACACGACCCACACACACATGCATATGCGCGCTCGCACGCTTACCTCCTATGACAAAAGCGGTGAATCTCCCTCGCTCCAGGGGCGGCGCCCACTTGCCGAGCAGAACGTAGCAAGAGGGAAACACAAAGCCCTGCGGACAACAAAAGCTTGGTTAGGTCTAGGTCTCCTGGAGCACCCCTCCACCCCTCCCCACCGGAGCAACTCAACCGGAGAAATGGACGGCAAAGGCCGGAGGTGGGGACGCACGCGGGCGATCGGGGCCGCGGCTGGGGGCAGGGCGGGGCGGGGTGCGGGGCTGGGGCGGGTTGGTGCGGGGGCCGGGGCGGAGCTGGGGCGGTGTGGGGGGCGGGAGCGGTACGGGGGGCGGGGGCGCGCGGGCTAGATCTGTTCTAAATCCCACATCCACGCTCGGCTCGGATTACACAGACAGAGCCGCATGTCGAGGTCGAGGCCGCGGCCGCCAACACTATCGCGACGACGCGGCGCGGCACGGCGCGGCTCGGCACGCACCTGGCAGAGGCCCGAGGCCGCCCTGGTCACGGCCACGGCGGGCCAGTCGCCGTACATGGCCGCCACGGGCAGCAGCAGCGTGAAGAGCCCCGTGCCCGCCATGGAGGCGGCCAGGAAGAAGCGCGCGCCGAAGCGCTGCGCCAGCTGCGACGCCGGGATCTGCATCACCAGGTAGCCCCAGAAGAAGGACGAATGCAGGTAGCCCTGCGTCTTCTTGGGCCAGGAGAACACCTGCGGCACGGCCGGGCGGGAGAGTCAAGTTCATTTCTGAGAGGATCAAATGCGAGGGGGGGGGGGGGGTCAGATTGTCCAGGCTCACCGGGAAGTCCGCGTTGCCGCTGGCCGTGTTGTCCACCATGGCGACGATGGCCACGCTCAGGTTGACGCGCAAGGAGTAGGCGGTGGACGTGCAGAGGAACAGCAGCAGAGCCTGCGCGTGCCGCACGCCCCACTTGGCCCCTGCGCCCAAAAAAAGGAAATGGAATCGGGAGAAAAACTGACATGAGCCATTGCACCCTGCTGCATAGGTAGTTTCTAAGAAGGGGGTTCCCCAGTAGTAAGCGCGCCAAAATACTGCCTCGAAAATAGTTTACAGAAATGCCCTCGACAAACCATGATCCCTCTCAATCTATTTCCGAAATCCAACCATTCAAAAGCGATTTTTACCCAGCAGATTCCCCCTCACCCCCACCCGTAAAGAAACGCTATCACGATTCTCTGAGCGCGGTCGTATTCGTCGCGTTGTTTATGTCGTGTGCTCCTCTCCGGGAGTGGACTGGGCTGGGGGTGTAACAGCAGGGCAGGGGCGGCAGGGGGCGGCAGGGGCTGCACGCTACAACACATGCGATGCGCGCCGGTCCCGCGCACCCTGGTACTGGTACCGTGGTATACACGATGTGCGTGTGTGTGTGTCCCAGAGGAAGGCCAACTCACTGCGTCGCTTGGTCCGCACGCCCTGCAAGCCCGGCAGCAGCGGGGTGTCTTCGGTCGGCATCACCAGGCCCATTGTGACGGAGGCGCGGGGGCGGGGCGCGGGGGCGGGCCGGGCGTCGGCGTCTCGAGCGTCTTTACGGCACCGCGACGCACTTCACTACCGGGCCGGGCGTGGGGCTTTAGTGTGCTCCGGCAGTAAAAGGCACGGCACGACACGGCGCCCGCGGGCAGGGCAGGGCAGGGCACGTCCACCACGCCGGGTCCGGGTCCGGAGCGCACACTGCACACTGGGCCGGAGGAGCCGGAGTCCGTGTTTACGTGTGGCCGGCCGGCAGCCGCAACGGCAGCGCAGCGCTGCCAACCGCACCGTGCCAGTGGTGCCACCTCACCTCCACTCCACTCCGGGTCGGCCGCCGGGCCGGGCCGGGCGATGCGCCTATGCACCAATATTGTCCACCCGAAATTTTGTGGTTGCGATGGCTAGAGGGGTGTTGTATAATTGTACATAGGACTGTGGAGCGTGGACCGTGATTGTGATTGTATGCAGTGCAGCGCCGGCCGGAGCGCCAGTGTTGGGTGGAGTGTTTCGACAAGCAAGGGTCAAGACCTACGTCCCCTCGCCTCCCCTCCCCTTCCCACCCCACCCCACCCCCACTGGCTTCGCTCTCGTCGTCTATGGCGGCTTCCCCTGGCCGTGTCCTTCCCCGCCCCGCCCCGCCCCGCCCCGGCGCCCCGCCCCGCGCCGCCCCGCGCCGGACCGAGCAGGCCCGTGTCAATCCGTTACCGGAGACGGCGTGTCGAGTTTCTGAGGTGGAGAGGATGAGGGGGTGGGTGAGGGGTGCAGAGAGCTTGCAGGAGAGGAGGTATACCCCTCGAGGGGCGTGCACGCAGAGGAGCGAATGGGCCCTGGTGTCCACAGTCGTGCGAGTGCGTACAGAAGAGGAACCAGACCAGGATCATGACCAAGGAGCTCGTCGGAGAGTGCTGCGTTGGTGGCGCCGGCGGCCTCGCTCGCGCAGGTGGGAGTTTCTGTTCTTTTCTATTCTGCCATCTGTACTACTTGTGCCATGTGACATGTCGCGGGGACGTTATTTAGAGAACAGTGCTGCGGGTCTGCCTAACCACGGCTGGAGCAGATAGGCAAACCAGCATTCTGTTACGTGTTCTCTGTAACACCTGGCCCGCCCCGCCCCGCCCCGTGTATGTAGGTATCCCGCCAGCCACTCTCTTCAGACTTTTAAGCACCAAAGAATCATCCCCAGTGTCTCATCTCCGTCGGCCTAGGCCAGGCCACTAGGCGTAAGCCTCATTCCCGCCGTGCCGTGCCCCGTGCCTCGCCGCGCCGCGCCCGCCCCATGGCAGCCGCAGCCTCAGCCTATGTCTAGCCTAGGTGATAAGGATAGTAAATCAAAAACCTGCACCGAAATGGAATTCACCATGACGCCACTCCACTCCGCCCCTCTCCTCTCCTCTCCTCTCCCCTCCCCTCTGCCAGCGAGTAGGTCGTGTAGGCACACAGTGCGCACAGTGCTCCCGTCGCCATAAAGCTCCTGTGCCTGCAGGGCTGTGTGTGTGTGTGTGTGTATTTGCCTATTGTCGCGCTGGCTTGGCCCGGCCCGGCCCGGCCCGCGGCGTGGCGCCAGGGAGGGGTGGCGGAGGCACTACACGTACACGGGCGGGGCGGGGCGGGGCGGGGCGGGGCGGGGCTCGCGGCCACACTGGCCATGTGAACAAGGCGCAATCAGATCATCTATTAGCCTGAGGGATGTGAACGCGTCTAGTGCGCTGGACACACATCTAATGGTCTTCACCTCAGCCCAGCACGCTCCCGACATCCCGCTCGGCTAAAAAGTCCAATGACGTTGGTCTGCAGGAGGGGTTGGTGCACCTTCACTGCGCCTCCAGATCGGGTATCACGACAGAAAACGCCATGAACCCGATAAACTGGCAGGCGTTCCCTGTAGGCGTGAGGCGTGGAGCACCTCGCCGAGGTGGGGGGAGGACTCACCGTCAGGCGGCAGCGGGTCGCGCCCGACCTCGAGCACCTCGCCGCTCTGCAGCTGGATCTGCTTCTTGCCCTCCATCAGGATGCCCAGCCCGTCGCGCCGCTCCTCCTCCTCGTCGTCCACATCCTCCTCCTCCTCTTCCTCCGCGTTGCTCTCGTAGTCCTCCTTCTCCTTGGCGTCCTCGCCGCCGTCCTCGGCGTTCTGCCTCATGATGCGCATGGCCACGCCCACGGGCGCCGCTGGGTCCGCGCTGCCGTTGGGCGTACCGTTGGCCGCGCCGTTGGGGACCATGTCCTGCTCGGCGTGTACTCAGTGGAGCGCCGTGGGGGCGTCGCGTCCTGATCGGGTCGGGTCGGGTCGGGTCGGCGGCGTCCTGGTCCGTCCTGCCGTCGTCGCGTCGCGTCGGTCACAGCGTATCACTAGCGATCCGGCGCAGCGCTACGCCTCCCCTCTACTCGTTATCCCCGCCCCGCCCCGCCCCGCCGCGCCTCGCCCCGCCCCGCCCCGCCCCGCCGCGCCTCGGCGGGTACTTCTGAGGGCACGAGGTGAGGTTAGGGCAGGTCCGACTCGTCACCCAGCACGGCGTCGCGCAGCGTTGCTCGAGGAGCGAGAAGGCGGTGCAGGAGGAGCGGGGAGTATCGGGGTGGGGTGGGTTGGGGTGGGGTGGGGTGGGGTGGCTAATTGGGGTGTGTTTGTGCTGGTAATCAGCAGGCGGGGCGGGGCAGCGGCCAGCCGGCCCTGCTCGTCGCACCTCACACCTGTGAACATATGCGCGTTGTTACCCAGCAGTGCTCCCCCAAAGCGGGACGAAGCAGGCACTTCTTTTTATTTTCCGTTCTTCCGGCACTACTTTATTTTTGTCTCAAACACACGATACTTCTTTATCGGTGACGTTTATCTTTGCGACAAGTGGCTTGTGGTAAGGATATGACTGCCGGGCTCTTAAACCCAGCTCTCGAAAGAACACCGCCACTGTCCCGTCCCGCCCCAGCCGGTGGCCCCCTCCTGTTCCCGAGCCCCACCCCTACGGCGAGATGGTTCAGTGTCAAGATCGCGGGCGGATGATAAAGTCGGCCGCGTTTATGCGGGGCGGTGTCTACAGAGTGGGGCCCTGGCCTGCCTTCCCGGACCCCGCCCCCGCCCCACCCCACCCTACCGTACCCACGCCATCTCTTAGGATTGAACTGGATCGGGTACTACGGCCCTGCCCCGCCCCCGCCTGACCCTGTGCGTTGCAGATGCAGCCAGTGCAGTCTCGCCATGCCTTGGTATGACTTGACTCAAGTTGTTCTAATAGGGCAAGGAAGTTGAAAAATTACGTACGTGCTCTGCAAGTGAAAGGGTGGCGTGAAAACATGGAAAATTTTTGCGACAGTAAACCTCCCGAAGGAGGTTGCGGTTCCCGCCAGGCACAGGGCTTTTACCCCCCGTGGCAGCCAACTACTTCGGTGTTCTTATGGGAACCGGTGCTTTTTGGACTGCGATCCTGTCGCGCAATTCGACAGATTTGATCCCCGTACTGCCAGATTTAGTCGTACGGTGGTTAACCGAACTGCCCTGTCCCCAGAGCATGGAATAGCTATTTTTGGAGCCAGATTCTAGGACTTATGACCCCACGACCGACCACCAGTCGTGGGCATGGGACGGAACTTCCTGGCAACCCGCTGTCGCTACCAGTGAAGAACCTACCTGGGTTTGAACCAGGCCCCATGTGCCGAGTCTCACAGACACCCCACGGTTTTCGCGGCACCACTAGACCACTAGACCGTCGGCTATTCCACGAGGGAGGTCGGTTGAAATGGGGGGTTTGAATTCCACTCTCCAAGTTGATGTCCTCAGAAAAATTAATTTTTTTGGTAAGATTCGAACCTCCGCCCTGCGACTCTCCGGGCGGTCGCTATGCTGGCAAGGCTACGACGCCACGGTACCTGACGCCGGACCACTAGGAGTCATGCTGCGCGAGAAGCCACAGTCACCGAAGAAACGAACCCGGTGTCATCAGTACGCCTGCTCTCCGTGCGCTGCCAGGCCGACCGCGTAGCGTCATTGGTATCGACACTGCTCTTACCACCAGGTGGGCAGTGGTTCAAGTACCGCATATTTATTTTTATTTTTTTTATTTTTTTCTTCTGAAATCGCGGTCCATTATGGATTTACCGCTTAAACCTGAGAAGTAATTTTAATAGAGGTAAAAATACCATTATTCTTGTAGAGGAAAATTGCGCGCGTATGCAATATACCTCTAAATACGATTAGAGGTAATTTCTTTAGAGGTTCCGGGTTGCGCCCACGCAGACAATTCGACGCTCGTAAATATAACCGTACATAGGGAGTTTCTCCTTCCGCGAATCAAAACGTGACCTCTGCTCTGCTGTACCGCCACGTGAGCAGCGGGGCGGCACCGCGGCGCTTGTGTCACGTGTGTCACGTGACCAGGCGCGCTGCCGATCTAGTTGTGATCGGGCGGGATGCAGCGTCACGCGTCCCCCGCCCGCTAAACAGTGTCCCCCAGTGTACGCTACGCTAGGGGAGGAGGGCCCCCAACATCGACTCAGGGAGGCAGAAGCGAAGCGTAGCTCCATGGCAAAGAAAAATGTACAGAGCGCCCCTTCGCTTCCGGAGATGGGGCGGCGGGCCGGGCGAGGCGAGGTCGGCGAGGTGGGGCTGGGCGGGGCTGAACTGTGCGGGACTGGGCTGGGTTGGACGGTACTGCGCTGGGCGTTGGATTCGCCCGTTTCAGTTTAGCAGGGCTAGGATGCCGTGTAACTTGAGGACATCTCCCTTCGCACTGCACTGCACCCTCAGTAGACAGGCTGAGAGTTACACGCCCGCGCGCCGCGCCTCGTCCTTACACCTCGCGCTTTGCCTCCGTCTCTGCCGAGGCCGGGGGGAGGGGGGGTGGGCAGCCCAGAGCAGCGCCACCACTAGCGCCACCGTGCCGCCACCAAGCTCGCCCCGTGTCGTCCTCGTGCCGCGACGCGCCGCGACGCCCCCGCCCCACCCCGCGGAGAGCAGTGGCGCCGGCGCCAGCGCAGCCAGCGGCGCCAGCGCGAGTGATCCGGGCGGGGCGGGGCGGGGCGGGGCGGGGCGGGGCGGGGCGGGCCCGGGGCTCAATGGCCCTGCCGAGGGCTGCTCGATGGCCCACCCCTCCCCTCCCTCTCCTCATGTGTCTGGTCCATGAAACACGTGATGCTGTTAGTTTCAAAGACTCTGCGCTGCGGGCCTGGGTCCTGGCCCGGGCTGCTGCGGGACAGGACCGGGCGGGACGGGACGGGCACACCTCCAGGGCGGACCAATGCGAGCACAAGGTCACCGTGTCACCCGGGGGCCCCGGCTAATGGGGGCGAGCGTGCCAACCTTATCAATGTTAGGGTTGGCGCGACGCGAGAGCTGTGCCGCTGCTGCCACTGCGGCGCGGCGCGGCGGTGGTGCTGGCGCAAAGTATTCATTTTTAACCTTATATGGATAGGGGGCGTTCAGGGGTCGGGGCGGAGACGTCGAATGGGCTGCCTACCTCGCAGGCGCCCCCGGCCGGCACGCGCTAGTCTGGCGGCGCGGGATGAAAGGTGGAGAGGGGAGAGTAAAGGACGTCCTGTGATGACTACCGCCACCTCCTTGTACTAAACGTTCTCGATTTTATTGCTCCCACGCTTCTCCCTCCCCTCCCCCCTCAGCTGACGCGAATTAATATGGCATCTCGACAAACGTGTGTACACTGCAACCTGTATGTGTGTGTGTGTGTGGGACGGAGGAAGGCAGATTGCGCGCGCCGGTGTGTAAGCGAGAGCGTGTGAATGTGTGCGCCCTTTGACACCCTGAATGTGTGTGTGTAAACCATAGTTATCACCAGATCTCCCGGGAGGAGCCGCGCCGGGTCTGGCCTGCTCCTGCTCTGCCCGCAGTCGCTAAGGGCCTCCATTCCGCGGCTTACCTTCCCCTGCAGTCGCCTCGCCTCGCCAGCGCGGTGAGCGGTCATAGGCAGCAGCAGCCATGACCAGCGGGGTGCTCATCTCTCCCCCAAGTGAGTGAGCGACCAGCGGACCGGGCGGGCGGGGCGGGGCGGGGCGGGGCGGGGCGGAGAGGACCAACTGACTTCCTCCCCCAGGGACCCTGCGGGCGCTGCAACCATGTGGGAAGCCTCGCCACGCAGTTTGCCTACGTTGAAGGCGATCGAAACGAGGCAGTCGGTCCTGACTGAGGCGGGGCCCCGCCCCCGGGCCCGCCCGCGGCCCGCCCACCCGGGCCGCCCGCCCTCACACGCCCCCGCACCCCCTGACCCTCACCGCTCTGCTGCTCGGCTCCGCAGGGCGGCGCCTCGGCGTGCGCCACCTCCAGGCCTCGCTCATGGCGCTCACCTCCCTGGTGGCCTACACGCTGCGCGCCAACCTGAGCGTGGCCGTCGTCGCCATGGTCCGGACGCCCTCGTCGCCCAGCAACAGCAGCGAGCCCGGGACCGGGACCGGGACCGGAGCGGACATGGACGAGTTTGGAGTCGGCGGAGCGAGGGTGAGTACAGGCGTCCTTGTCGCACTCACGGGGCACTGCCACGGCCTACATGGGGCACCGCCATGAGTGCGACGAGGACGAGTGCCCCTGACGGCCGCCCCGCAGGTGTTCGCCTGGGAGGAGTGGCAGCGCGGCTGGCTGCTCAGCGCCTTCTTCTGGGGCTACACGCTCAGCCAGGTGCCCGGCGGCACGCTCTCGCACCGGCTGGGCGGCGCGCGCCTCCTCAAGTTCGTCATGACCACCACGTCGGTCGCCACCCTGGCGTTCCCGCTGTGCGCCGAGTACGGCGGCTGGATGGCCGTGTTCGCCAACCGTGTCGTGCAGGGCATCACGCAGGTGAGGTCCACACCACGCGTCACTCGCTCCCCCGTTATCGATGGATCGAGTCGATGAACCGTGTGGTTTGATTGGCCATGCAGGGGCCGATGTACCCGTCCATGTACTCCCTGCTGGGCGTGTGGGTGCCGCCGCAGGAGAGGGAGTTCTTCACGACGCTCATCATGGCGAGTAAGTCGTGCCGCCTGCTTGCCTATCTGCTGTTTTGCTGCGACTAGGACTACTTGCCCTCAATGCCCCTCTCCCCGGCGCGCAGTGCAGCTGCTCGGCCCCACGCTGGCCTCCCCCGTCTGCGGCTTCATGGCGGCGCACTGGGGCTGGCCCTCCATCTTCTACGCGTTCGGCAGCGCCGGGCTGGTCGTGGCCGGCCTGCTGTGCTGGCTGGCCTCGGACAAGCCGGCGCTGGACCCCAGGATCTCGGCCGAGGAGCTCGCGTACATCGAGTCGTGCCTCAAGATGAGCGAGTCGTCGTCCAAGGTACTGTCGCTCCCCCTCCTGGCCGCAGGGATGAAGCTGCGAGTGGCCGGCAATGTTACCAGAAAAGTAGGCAATAAGTAGCCCTAACACAGTGGGGTAAAGTGGGCTGCATATTGTGCTACTTATTGCCTACTTTTCTGGCAACTGTGGTGGCCGGTGCCATACGGAGCGGTGGGAGCTGACATCATTCTGAACGTCGCAGAAAGTGGCGCCCAGGACCCCGTGGCTGTCTGTGCTGACCTCGCCGTGCGTCTGGGTCCTGTGGTGCAACATGTCCGTGCAGGCCATGGCCTTCTTCATCCTGCTCACCACCATCCCGACGTACCTCAGCAGCGTGCTGGGCTTCAGCATCCAGGAGGTAGGGTAGGGTAGGGTCTCGCGGTGCGGAGCGGATCAGTGCGCGCCCGGCCGGGGCCGGGTAGGCACCACGCGTCACACGCGCGCCATGCCGCCGGTGTGCCTGTTTCAGAACGGGATGCTCACTTCACTGCCGTACCTCATGGGCTTCCTCGCCTCGTACGTGTTCATGGGCGTGGCCAACTTCATTAACTCCCGCAAGCTGCTCAGCATGACCAATTCCAGGAAGCTCTTCAACGCCATCGGTAAGGTGGGAGGGGGAGCAGACTGCCGAAGGAGAGTGAGAGGAGGAGGTGGGGGTGGGGCGCCACTCGCACGGCACCCACACCACAGCGTGGTGGTGGAGGAGACTGTCAATCAGTGGCGGGGGGTACCTAGGGGAGTACAAGGCCCCTGTTTTTTATTTTTTTACCGGGGGTATCAATCGCCCAGACAATTAATACCCCCCTGTACCGAGGGGGGTAGAAAGCCCCTAAGGGCCTCATGGCTTGACAGGAACCAACATTTCCGGTCACAACCATTTGCTTAAAGCTGTATCTATAGCTATGCATAGCTACAGCTTTAAGCAAATATTAAATAGATAGCTATAGTTATACATAGCTATACATAGCTCTACATTGATATAGCTATACATACCTATACATAGCTATACATAGCTATATATAGCTATAGCTATAGCTATAGCGGGGTTGTCCTGGTTGCAGCGGGCATCCCGATCTCGGCGTGTGTGGTGGCCACGGGGTACGTGAGCTCGGCCACCGTGTCCGTCGTGCTCATCTGCCTGTCGATGACCTTCTTCGGCTCGACCATGATGGCCGCGCAGGCCAACTACCTGGACATCGCGCCCATGTACGGAGGCCCCATCTACTCGGTGGGCAACATGATGGCGGCGCTGCTGGGCGTCGTGGCGCCCGTCGTCGTGGGCTTTATCGTCACCGACCCGGTGCGTACCAGGGCAAAGCCCTATGGATTTAAGTATATAAGAGACGTGAATTTTATTAATTTTTTCCCTGGCGGAAGCTCGAATTATTTTTTTTTGAATTAACTTGAATCTTTGGCGCAGAGGGACGTACTGCAGTGGCGGACGGTGTTCTGGCTGGAGGCCGGCTGCCTCCTGACCGGCGTGGTTTTCTACACCTGGCTGGGGTCTGGAGAGGTGCAGCCCTGGAACGACCCCGACTTCAAAAGGAGTAAGGAATTTCACTAGTCCTAAACAGGCCGCAATTCGCCTAGAACCCTGGCCGGAAAGAGTGAAAAGAAAGAGTTTTAAGATTGTTCTCAAACCTACCTTTTTATTAAACGTTACAACGACTAGACTACTGTCCCGCACAGGCCTGGATCGATCGTACGCTGATCTATGCATTTACTTCTTTCAGGAGGCTTGAATATCCAGGAGGTAGAACGGGCGGAGGAGGACGATGACGGCGCTTGTAAGAAAGATTTCGAAAATGATTCTTCTGACCGTAAGATTATTTGTAATAAAAATGACGAATGATACTCTTAGCAATCCCTGCTTCACATACCATTAACCTGATCAGTTAAGAAAATACTTACCCTAAAAATATATCAGTTTTCACACCTCTCCGGAGGCAAGGCAAGACATACCCCGTGCCACAAATGGGCGCGTCGCTACTCCACGCTTTGACACAAAGCTCCCACCCCGACGCGCTAGATGGCACCACTGTCCCGAACGCAGCCTTCCCGTCACGGCGCAGGATGCGCGGGGCCTATCCCCGCGCAGCGAGGCACATATTTACTCACGATGCATGCATAGCTCTGTATAGAATGGAAAACTTTATAAATACATTTAAAAAATAACCTGAAAAAACTACAACATGAGGACTTTGAACCACGGGCAAACAGGGAATTCCTTCCGATATTATCTGCTGTCGTAATACCAGCCGAAGCCAGGGCTAAGATATCTATCACGCCTGTTACTTTTGTGTAACATCTGACGCGCACCTTGATCGTGACCGCACCGAGCCGGGCCGGGCCGGGCGCGGCGTGTCCAGTCCACCTGCCCGCCCCGCCCTGGGCCTCGCCGTTGTCTCCGCGCAGTGTTTTCGTATCTCCTTCCGACACTAAAGAGGATTCATCCCAGCAGGTAGGTAGCCCTGCAGACAAACAGTAGCGGGCGCAGCGCAGCGGGCGTCTGGCAAAACAAACATTCCCTTTGTCTCCGCCGAGGCGGCGTCCTCCTACCCGCCGTTCGCTACGGCTGCGGGGCGGGGCGGGGCGGGGTGACCCTCGCTGGCCCACTGACCAGGACAGCCTCCCTGCCATTCTCATTCTTTAACAGCGTCCCTCACCCACTTTCCCCTTTTCCCCAAATGTCCCCTCTTAAAGATATACTCAGAGGAGCGAAGATATTTGAACGGATTTAGATACGCGCCAAGAGGGACCCTCGGCGCGGGCCCGGCACGACCCCGCGCCGCCCGCCCTGCCGGGCGAGCCACCGAGCGCGGTGCGGCGGGTGTAGCGCTGAGAGCGGCCGACAGATGGCGCCGCGCACCCGGGCAACCTCACGGTACTGCGCGAGTCAAGCTCCTCGACCACGGATAAAATTATTTAACGGCCTTTTCGAGCAATGACATCTTGTTCACAAATAGTCTTTCGTCCGAGCAGATTTATCAGCACCCATCCCTGAATTTATTTCAACGAAACATAACCACTTTTGATTTTTATCCGCTGACCTACTTTTCGTCGCGGCAGTCCAACCTGCACACAAATTCAAGAAAACACGACCAAATAATTTCAGAGGCCTTCCCCCGCCTCTAAAACGGCCCTCACGTCGACGCCGGGCGTCGGAAACCTCCCCGGACGGCGCCGCGCACTGTTTACAAGCGAGACATTTCAGTCGCTCGTTTGACTGGCGAGTCCCGTCTGAATGCGAAGTGTAAGTGAAGTGGCCTACAGACCTACATAATCCAATCGTTCAAATTTTTATTGCGTAACGGCGTAACGAAGGATCTGCGGCGGCGCTGGACTTGACGGAACGTGTGTGAAAGTGCGTAGATGTTGGGACGTGAAGGTCGTGGCGGAACAGTGCGTCTGCGCGGTGTAGGGACATGCACGAAGAGGCCACCACGGCCAGGGGCAGCCAGGACAGCCTCGTCCGCCGCAGCAGCAGCATGAGCTCAGCCGCCTCCCCCTCCGCCTCCGCCTCCGCCTCCGCCTCCCCGCTCGGGACCGAGCCCGAGCCCGAGTCCGACCCAGCTGACAGGGTCGAGCTCCAGGTCGCCTTCTCGTCGTCCAGCAACTCAGGTGAGGAGCGCGGCAGGGCAGGGCTCTGCCGCAGGACATGGCCCCGCGGTGCCCCCGGGGCAGCCTATGATATGATGGCTGTCATGCGACGGAAAGGATGAAAATAAAACTTTTATTGCAACATTGTCCGTCGGGTGGGCCGTGCTGTGGGGGCGGGGGCCCTGTACCCCACCGCCCTGCCCGCCCACCCGCGCCCCCTGGCCGTGTCATCCCTCCGCGCCGCGCAGGGCCCGACCTAGGCCCCCCCGCGGACCTATCCAGCAGGTGACATAACCTGTGCAGTCACACTCAGGCTGAGCCCAGCGCGGCGCGGCGGGGCCCCATGCCGGCTGACTGGTGCGGCTAGGCGCGGCTAGGCTAGGCCCGGCCGTCCGGCCCGGCCCGGCGCGGCCCGTGTGGGGCCCCACCCGCCAGGGCACGGCTGGGCCCCGCTCGGCTCGGCTGCACCGCTGTGCCCTGCCCTGCTCCCTGCCCTGGACATGCAGCGCGCCGTGCGGCAGGGCAGGAGGGCAGTGCAGCCCGAACAGCTTGTAGTAGTGTCCTCTCTCTTGCTCCTTAAAGCCTCAAGGCGGCCGGGCCACACTAGTGCGACAAGGACAGAGCGACAGTGCAGCCGTGAGTCAGCCCCCCGCCAGAACAAAGCCGCGTGTCCGTGTCCGGCGCGGCGCGGCGCGGCGATGCTGGTGCTCTTGTCCACCTGCTCCGTCACGGCCGGGCCGGGCCGCTGGGCTGCCGCCGCGCCACCCCGAAAATGTTGTCACACAAACCCCCCGGGTTGTGTGTTGTATCGACAACGAAAAAGTCGGGGGCTTTTCACCGCATTATATTTTGACGAAAGCGGGACGATCCCTTTTTCTTTTATGATATTGTTTTACAAGGCGACCTTAACTTTTCGGTGCGCTCTCGTTGTTCGGCTCGGCACGTCGTCGCCCCGGCCCGGCCCGGCCCGGCCGCGAGGAGGGTTCCCTATTGTGCGGAAAGCAGGTCAACCTGTCAGGTTAGGGGCCAGGCCGGGCCGGGCGGGGGAGGTGCTGTATGAGTCTGGTCCACTAAATCTTCCTCGGTCGGTCGGTGGGTCAGCAGGAGCAGCAGCAGCAGCAACAACAATAACATCGACAACATGTCAGCGGGAGGGACACAGGATGCACCCCGACAGGTTGCCGGCCGGAGCGGAGGCGTGCAAGCGTGTTGGGCGCGTGCCTTTGCCTATTGTGCGCCATGCGTGAAAGAGGCGATGAAAATTGGCGCACAAACTACACACACACAATCACAAACACAAACACGGCAGCGATGGGGAGGGTCCAGCTCCTTTTCCTCTCGGTACGAAACCTTGTATTGGCCGCCGTGTCGACCGGCTGCGGCCTGCGGCTCAAATGAAAGTGAGTGATAGCAAACGGCGGAGGTCCGTCGGGTAATCGCCTTACACTGGTCTTACAACCTTAACTCTGACTTCTGTAACAACATACACGCCTCCATTCTTTTTCCCTTTTAAAAGGTTTTATTATTGGTACCTTTTTAAAGTAGCGATTTCGGTTGCAAATACGGATCGTTGTGGGTTCCTGTAGTATTAACTCAGAGTTTTGAGTGAGGTTGTGAAGGGTCTTGTTGATGAGGCTGGGCGCCGCGCACGCGCACGCGCGCGCACTGCGCTCTGCGGCGGGCATGGGCGGGCGAGGCCAGCAGGGTCAGCAGGACAGCAACAGGTCGCGTGGGGTCCGCTCCGCTCCTATCCTGCGAGTCGCCTGTTCTGCTCTGACCAGCCTCAAGGAGAGAGGCGCGCTTAACCTTTCTCCTTAACCAACTCCTGGAATAAGTTGACGTCGCGACCAAGTTCAAGTCGAACCGCCCTGCCCTGGCGCCAGGCTGGAGTCGGCAGGTGACAGTGCGGGCGCGAGCCCTGTACCGGGGAGGGGATGCGTCCACTGTACACGACGTCAGAAGTCGAGTCGTAGCCAAGAGTCAGGGACACTCGTCTAACTGTCCGGTCCGGTCCGCGCTGGACGAAGGTGGCGGAGGCCATCGCCCTCTCGACGGCGAGCACCACGGCTCCGTTCCTGGAACGCCTGGCACACGACGGACACGCGGGGCGGGGCGAGGCGGGGGCGCGCCGTTGTTGTGACTCGAGGGACTCGGGGTGGACAATGGGGGAGTCAGTCCGTCAGGTTTGTAGGTCAGCGTCAGCACTGCAGCGCGGGGCGGGGCGGGGCGCGCCGCATGTTGCCCGGGGGGCACCGTGAGTTACGGGGGTCTTGTCGGCGCGCAGCCCCACGCGGGGTGCAGCGCGCGGCGAGGCTGCGACGGACGCGTGGCCCGGCCCGCGACACGGGGCTCCTCCCTGGAGCACGGGGATGGCCCGCCCCGCCCCGCGTATGGAAACTCATCCCCCGACACGCCGCACTCATGAGAGTAGTACGTACTGTCACCCCTAGAACTCATGTCGAGCTACACTCATGTCACCTGGTCGAGCTGCTTTACACACAGGACACCCAAGTGTGTCGCACGATTCTAGGTAAGCGTGAATTCCCCTAGGAATTTGAAGGGAATTTCGCCCAACTGAAAGGGGCACATTTAAAATGGAAATTCGCTCACCTACGAGTGTGCGGCGTTTACAAACTTTGGTTTCCAGTGCATTCAGCAATAAGTTTTGTTCCGATACGATAGACGCCGTGCGCCGTGCCGTCCTCCCCTTCATTGACGGCCCGACGGCCTTCTTTATCTCCCTTATCGCTCGCGGGGCGCCCCCGGCCGGCCCGGCCGCACCCCCCAGCGGCCGCCGCGCCGCGCCATCGCCGTCTCTCTCCTCCCCAAAGGCTCTTATTTTGCCGGCATTTCGATCTGCTTTCAAACAATCCTGCGTCCCCATTTCCATTTTATGTAGGTCGAAACGGAGCTTTTCCTTTTTCTCTCTGACCTGACTCACTTATCTGGCAGTAGCTCAAGGACGTCCCGCCCTGGTCCCCGCCCCGTCCACCCCATTCGTCACGCACCACCGGTAAACTCAATTCTTGCCCACCACTCTGTGAGAAAAAAAGAGTCTTCTCAACAAAGCCTCACCTCACAGGATCAACCTGAATGGGAGTCACGATGTTATTTAGCCGAAACGGCGGCATTGGTGGCAATTTTGAGTGTGAGTTGTGAGTTATACAGTAATAGGGTAAAAGCGTGAAAGATCCCAGATAGGAATTTCCAAGATAAGATATTGGTATATATTTATCCACCGCTAATATTTATTAAAAGAAGGCGCTCTCTTCTCCTCGCCTCTCCGCTCGCAGCGCGTGGGCCCGGTGCTGGGTGTCAAACGTCGGCGGCGAAACAATATTTACCCAACCTTATTTGCCCTACAGCTTTATTTTATTCCACTTATGTACCCTCGCTATCGACTATTGAGAACCACGGCCCGGCAAGTCCACCAACCGCTTCGTCTATATCTCTTACAATCGAATAACTGTATTTGAAAAGAATTTGCCCGCGTTTTAGCGAGCAGATGGGCGTGACCTGCTCCACGCCCTCGCGACCCCCGCCGACCCCGCCCCGGCCGGCCAGTCCAGTCCCGTTGTCGGCAAGGGTTGACAATACGGCTGTGACACCTGTCGGACTACTGTACTGCGGCGCGCTGCCGGCTGCCTCCAGCACTGCGGCTCTCCGAGAGCCTTCCACGAAAAAACGTCCGCGGCGTATTGCAGCCCTGGTCGCTCGTCCCTCCCTCTCACCCGCCCCCGGCCCGCCCCCAGACCGTGCCCACTTTGCAGTGCTGGTGGCGTGACTCAGTGCGCGGTGAGAATAGCTATATTCTCGCTCAGGTGACGGCCGGGCCGGGCCCTGTAGCTGGGCAATACGTTTCGTCCTCATAGCGGTGCTTGTTGTAGCTGCAGCTCTGGCGGCGTGTTCGCCTTCCTCAGTCTGCCCCTCCGCGGGGGGCGCGGCGCGGCGCGGCGGGGGCGGACGCAGACTGGTACAGGACGGGATGCGTCTCCTCCACCTACCGGCTCGAGCGGGGCGAGGCGGGGCGGGTTGGGGCGGGGCGCCGCACGGGGAGCTGGGCGCAGCGTCAAGGTCGGCTTTGCAGAAAATACACTAGCGTCCTGGCCTGATGCACGGCCGGGGGTGAGGTGGGGCGGGGTGAGGCGGGGCGGGGTGCGGCGTGTCGTGTCCGGCAGGCGCAGGACGGGGACGCGCCAGGCCAGGGCCGGGCCGAGTCGGGCCGGCCGGGCGCGGGCTGCTCGACCCCTTACTTGCGCCACGCGTCGCCCCACCGCGTCGTAACGACGTCGAGGCCGTTAAAACTAAGAATGTTCGGCTGCTCTGCGGGGCGGGGCGGGGCGGTGCAACCTGCACTGCACCGACACCACGCCAGTGTCTCAGGAACATCGACCCGACCGGCTCGTTCAGATGTCGGCGGCCAATCGTAAGCTGCTGCAGCCTCTTCTCGCCAGATGATTTGCTCTCTCTCTCTCTGTGGAGCCCAGCCCAGCAGCCCCGATGCGATGCGCCCTCGATACACCCGTGCGTGTGCAATGCGCCCCGTTGCGCCGGCCCGCCCCGCCCGCCCCGCCCCGCCCCACCCCGCCCCGCCCTGTCCTCCCGTGCCACACCCCCGCCGTGTTGGGGGTTTGCCAACACAAGCCATCGGCTACATTCAAGGACGCCCCCCGAGCGCCGCGGCGGCGAGCGCGAAGGGATGTCCGGCAGGAGGTGATGGAGTGAGTGTGGATGGAGAGTATTTAGAGGAGGTCTATTTTGTACCGCAGCGGGGTAGCACTCTCCTGTAGCACGGCGTGGACCATCGTCACCAGGTGCTCACTGCGTTAGGCCCCTGCTTCCCCCTCGGGCGCGCCGCCCCGCCGCGCCCCGCTACACCCCACAGCATCCCGCCCCGCCCCGCCTCCTCCGCGTTCGATTGGAGAGCGTCAGAGGACGAGAGGTGATGGAGCTGGCGCGGAGCTGCCTGCCGACTTATTCCGAAAATCGCTCTCATGCCTCAGCGTCCTTGTCGCACTCTCGGGACACTTCCATGTCCAGCATAGGGCACCGCCATAGTGCGACAAGGAGGGAGGGGGTGTATATCTTTTGTGTGACCTGGCCGAATTAATTTCTGCCGAAAGCATCCAGACATTTTCGAGCTTAAACTTGTAAAATTACGTACGTGCTCTGCAAGTAAAAGGGTGGCGTGAAAACATGGAAAATTTTTGCGACAGTAAACCTCCCGAAGGAGGTTGCGGTTCCCGCCAGGCACAGGGCTTTTACCCCCCGTGGCAGCCAACTACTTCGGTGTTCTTATGGGAACCGGTGCTTTTTGGACTGCGATCCTGTCGCGCAATTCGACAGATTTGATCCCCGTACTGCCAGATTTAGTCGTACGGTGGTTAACCGAACTGCCCTGTCCCCAGAGCATGGAATAGCTATTTTTGGAGCCAGATTCTAGGACTTATGACCCCACGACCGACCACCAGTCGTGGGCATGGGACGGAACTTCCTGGCAACCCGCTGTCGCTACCAGTGAAGAACCTACCTGGGTTTGAACCAGGCCCCATGTGCCGAGTCTCACAGACACCCCACGGTTTTCGCGGCACCACTAGACCACTAGACCGTCGGCTATTCCACGAGGGAGGTCGGTTGAAATGGGGGGCTTGAATTCCACTCTCCAAATTGTTGTCCTCAGAAAAATTATTTTTTTTTTTTGTAAGATTCGAACCTCCGTCCTGCGACTCTCCGGGCGGTCACTATGCTGGCACGGCTACGACGCCACGGTACCTGTCGCCGGACCACTAGGAGTCATGCTGCGCGAGAAGCTACAGTCACCGAAGAAACGAACCCGGTGTCATCAGTACGCCTGCTCTCCAGCCGGTGCTGGGCCGGCCGCGTAGCGTCATTGGTATCGACACTGCTCATAGCACCAGGTGGGCAGTGGTTCAAATACCGCGCATTTGTTTATATATTTTTTTTTTATATTTTTTTTCTGTGGACCAATTTTTATTTTTATTTATACCGTCCTTGTGAATCTGACAACTTCAAGTGCAGGAGGTCGGGGGTTGGTCCAGGCTCAGCTGGTGTCCGCAGCAGCCAGAGGCCGCCGCGCCGCGCCGAGCGGAAGGGTGTTTGTCCATGGCCCGCGCGCCCTCCCTGATGTTGGGCCGGGCCGGGCCGGGGGCCGGGCCTCCTAAACGGCCCTCGGGAGTGCGGCCCTTGGCGCCGCTCCAAACGCACAGCCGCGGGGGACGCCCTCCCTCCCTCTGCCCTCAAGGGCAGGTGGGCGGCACGGCGGGGGCGGGGGCGGGGGCGGGGCGGGGCGGGGCGGGCAGTCTGGAGGGTGTGGTGAGCTGCTGCATGTGCGGGGCGCCCCCGAGCACGTGGGAATAATAATGGAGAGGATGGTCGAGACTCGTCGCGAAGAACAATGACATATTGAGATAATCCGCTATCACTCCGCCCCGCCCCGCCCCGAGCATCCGCCCGCCCGCCCGCCTCGCCCCGCCCGATGAGTTGAGTTAGCGCTGCGCTGCGCGTGTGGCAGGCCCCGC